>JAPVLO010000737.1:1200000-1839787 GCA_027257055.1 Cephalopachus bancanus | reverse complement strand
CATTAATAAAACAAACACAGGTGCTGGCGAATATGTGGAGAAAAAGTAACACTTCTATACATCTGGTGGGAATGCAAACCAGTGCAACCTCTTTGGAAGACAGTGTGGCGATTTCTGAAAGAACTAGAAATTAACCTTCCATATGACCCAGAAATTTCCCCTTATTGAGAATATCCCCGGAACTCAAATCATTCTACCCAATAGATAACTGCACACGTATGTTTGTTGCAGCTCTATTCTCAGTAGAAAAATCATGAAGCCAACAATGTTGCCCATTGAAGGTGGACTGGATAAAGAAAATGGGGTACATATACACAATGGAACATTATGCAGACATAAAGAAGAACAAGTATATGGACTTCACAGCAACATGAATGTATTTGGAATTGATCATACTCAGTGATATATCACAGAAACAAATAACAGAATATCATATGTTCTCACTCGCAAGCGGACCTTGGACAATTATAATACTATAAGAAAGCATTTGGCAGTAGTGGGAAACTGTCAGGGAAGGGGCGTGGGATTGGCAGTTAAGGGAAACTGCTAGGGGAGGGAGGGGCTCATTGAAAAGGGGTACCTGCATAATCACTGCTTGTATAGATAACCCTGAATTCTGCTCTACATCTTTATAATAAAAAAACTATAAATTCGATCTGGTAGTACGTTAGGACTGAAAAGAGTGAGAATGTGTTGTAGTATAACTTCTTTAGTTTATATATAAAATAAATGTGCTAGATAATATATATTACATATAGTTATGATTATCTAATCAATATATAATATTAATACATATATTATCTATATTTTTAGACATAAGTGTCTCAGTGTGTTGTTCAGGCTGGCCTTGAACTCTTGGGCTCAAGTGATTAACCACATCAAGCTTCTCAGTAGGTGGGACTACAGGTCTGAGCCATGGCACCAGGCTCAATTTATGTTTTTATGAAGCCCATTACTATTGCCATAAAAAGTATCTAGACAATATTTACAAAAATGCTTTTCGAAAGAATCAGACCATTTTTTAGAAAAAAATGCATCCCTAGGTTAAACATAAAGAGGTAGTATGTTTTTTTGAGTGTTAGTCTATAGTAGTGCATGCAGGGATTCAAGGGAGTCAGTGCCTCCATCATTCGCTGGAAGTCACTGAACCCCTTCCTCAGGTGCCACTTGGACCTGATGCATCAATGCCTGTCTGGCTCTCCAGGTTGAGTGCAGAAATTTGAGGAGAGCAGAAATTTATTGAGTCCTTGGGTGGTGGCACCAGGCTTAGAAGCCCCCACACTTTAGTAAGTTTTACCTTAAGGAATTCCACTAGGTTCTCATGGTAAGTATTGGGAGAAAAAAATCCAATAAGCTGGTACTTAAAGGTACTTGAAACTCAAGGCTTGATTAGATTCTGTTTTAATTTTGTATCAAGATAAATGTCTGAAATCCAGGTTTACCATCATATTATGTGAGGTCTATGATGATTGCCTCACTTTTAGTTCTGCTAAAGTTGGTAAGTGGATTCTGGTGATGTGAACCCTTTGCATCTAGTAACTTTTCTTCTCTGCTTTTTGACAGTCATTTACTCATTCATTTATTTGTATTGATTATCATTCCTTCACTCCATTATCACAGTTGGTCTTCCAAAATGATTTCCTAACTCTAATATCTAATTTGAATTTATTAATTCATTAGGTAATTAGTTAATTAATTTGAGTGATGGTCTCACTCTGTCATCCACGATAGAGTACAATAGCACAATCACTCCCCACTCCAGCCTTTACTTCCTGGCACAGGTCATCTTTGGCCTCAACTGCCCGAGTAACTGAGCATAGAGGTGCGTGCTACCCCCATGACTAAATTTTTCTTGTTGATTTGTTTAGAGACAAGATTTATAGTAATCATCTGGAAATTTTACTTCTTTTACAATGCCCATTAATTAAGTAAACAGCCAGCAACCCCTTCGGGTCATCTCCCACTCTGGGAGCTTTTCTGTCCTCCCAGTAAATCCTGTTTTCTCACTTAAAAAAAAATAAGTAGCACTGGTTTAATAACATTTAAACATATAAATGCATCTGTCTGTGAGTTCAACTATTTTATTAGTTTTAATTGCTTTTATTAGTGAGTTACTCTTTCAAAATTCTCCTTTTCCTAGAGAGAGCTAACTATAAACCCAAAACCCCACCTACATGCAATTTATTTATGTATAAACTCCTCACATTTAACACACAACTCTAAAATTTAAAAAAGGGGCAAGCTCTGGGTTTAATACAAGACTGGGTAAACAAATGGCAGTTTATTATACAATATAAAACTATCCTATATTTAAAAGAAATGAAGTACTGAAAAATTTATCTCTTATCATCTACAGTTATTGTGTTGTTTAAATTTTCTATCCCTATTGAAGTCAATATGGGTAAAATATAATTTTCTAGAAAAATTTTAATTTGATTCGTATTTCTTAGTTAATTGGTATTGAGATGGGGGAAAAAGAGAAAATATTTTCTTTTCAATTATTAACATCATGCCCCCTTCTTTTGCACCTACCCAATTGAAGCAAATTTTTTGGGTAGCTTGTTTTATTCTGCTTTTCTTCCCACAAATTAAATGCTAGATGATTAAGAAATAATCAGTTTGGTCACCTGGTATTGGTACGGGATCAGGCATATAGATCAATGGAACAGAATGAAGACCCCAGCAACAAAGCCTCAATTTCTCAACCAACATTTCTTTGACAAAACTTCCAACAACAACCAATGGGGAGAAGAGAACCTTTTCAGTAAATGTTGCTGGGAAAACTGACTGATCACATGCAGAAGACTGAAACATGACTCCCACCTATCACCACAAAGAAAAATTAACTCTAAATTGATCCAAGACATAACATAAAACCTCAAACTATAAGAATCATAGAAGATGCAGGAGACACTCTCATAAAAATTGGAACTGGGAACCAATTTCTGTCAAATTTCCAAATGACCATATCATAAGAAATGAGATAGACAAGTGAGATCTCATCAAGCCAAAGAAACCATCAAGAGGGCGAGAAGAGAGCCCCCAGAATGGGAAAAAAAATTTGCCAACAGTATATCAGTCAAAGGCCTAATATTTAGAATCTACAAGGAACTCAGAGACACTGAAAAGAAAATAAAACAAACAGTCCCATTAAAAATGGGCAAAAAACCAGGCTCGGTGGCTCAGCCTGTAATCCCACGCCTTTGGGAGGCTGAGGTGAGTGGATTGCCTGAGCCCGTGGGTTCGAGACCCACCTGGGCAGTGAGACCTCATCTCTACAATAAATCAAAAAATCAGCCATGCGTGGTAGCACATGTCTGTAATTCTGGCTACTTGGAAGGCTGAGACAGAAGGATCGCCGGAGTCCAGCAGGTTGAGGCTGCGGTGGCAGGAGTGGCCACTGCACTCCAGTCTGGGCGACAGAGTGAGACTCCAACTCAAAATAAATAAATAAATAAATAATAAAAAAATAAAAATGGACAAAAGACCTGAATAGACACTTCTTAAAAGAAGATATACAGGCAGCCAACAAACACATGAGAAGGTGTTCAGCCTCACTCATCATCAGAGAATTGCAAAAAATAAATAAATAACCACATTGAAATACCACTTAACCCCAGTAAAAATGTTCATATTTAATAAAACAAACAACAACTGATGCTGGTGAGGATATGGAGAAAAAGAATGCTTCTACACTGCTGGTGGGAATGAAAACTAGTGCAATCTCTTTGGAAGACAGTGTGGCAATTTCTGCAACAACTAGTAATTGACCTTCCATATGACCCAGCAATTCCCCTATTGGAATATACCTGGAGGAACTCAAGTCATTCTAAAAAAAAGATACCTGTACACACATGTTTGTTGCAGCTCTACTCACAATAGCAAGATCCGGGAAACCAACCATGTTGCCCACGAAAGCTCGAATGGATAAAGAAGTGTTGCCTATACACAATGGAATATTATGAAGGCATAAATAAAGACAAACATATGGACTTCACAACAACTTGGTTGGATTTAGAGTCTATCATAGTCAGTGATCTATCACAGAAACAAAGAAGAGAGTACCTTTGTTCTCACCCATAAGCGAACCTTGAAAAATTATCATTCTTCTATACGAAAGAGATGGGTAGTAGTGGAAAATTGCCAGGGGAGGGGGGCGGGATTGGCAGTTGAGGGAAACTGCTAAGGGAGGGAGGGGCACACCTCATCAACAAGGGTACCTGCCTAATGAACATTAGTATACCTAACCTTGAATTGTACCCCACATCATTAAAATAAAAAAAAGAATGAAAGAAAGGAAGGAAGGAAGGAAGGAAGGAAGGAAGGAAAGGGGGGGAGGGAGGGGGAGGGAGGGAGGGAGGGAGGGAGGAAGGAAGGAAAGAAAGAAAAAGGGAAAAAAAGAAAAAAAGAAAGAAAGAAAGAAAGAAAAAAGAAAGAAAGAAAGAAAGGTGAAAGAATAAGTTTGGGAGTGGGAGATACTCTCATGGAAGCAGATAATCCAGTGAGATCAATGACCTTCTGTCTGTCCTTCAAAAAAATGGTCAGATCTCAATATTTTCTGTTCCTTCCATGGGAGACCCTATCTGTTTCCAGGATAAATGGAAAAAAAAATTCCAAACACTTTAGTGGTCTCTATGGATACGCTTATTAGAAACTTCTAATAGATTCTGGGAAGTCAAAAGTTTTTAAAAACAATTCTCTGCTCCCCAAGCATGAACTGTCATGTCTGCTACATGTGACATGATAATTGCAGTTCTGTGGGGAGGTGAGGTCACAGAATCACAAACCCGTACTTCAGGCTCTGGCTTCCTCCCTCCCTGCACATGCTGTGACCTTCATACTGAGCTTACGGACCTGGTGGCAGGAAGGAGCCTGTGTAACTAATCTGGGTAGGTGTGCATACCTAAAAAATAAACTCATTTGGGGTTGATTTTGGTTTAGGGGCAAAGTTTCACAGGAAGAGGGACTAGTTCCTGAGACATGGGCTGAGTGTTGGAGAAAAACTGATAGCCCAAGTCCATAAACAGATCCATGACTGTTTCTAATGTTACTTATTAATAAAATCCTAGTGACGGGCTTCTTGGTGTTTGATTCAAGTGTTATCAAAGTCTGAGTTTTAATGTGCTTCAACATTTTAGTTTCAAAATTCGTCTCTCATTCAACTTTGCACAATACCTCTGAGCAAAAGTCAGAGATGCTTCCAGGAGGAATATAGCTATTTCTGTACAAGCTCTGTGCATTGCCTAAGGAATGTCAAGGAGCTAATTTAATTATGTAATTCACAATAGAGAATATGTGACCGAATAAGAATTTCTTAAATGTAATAGTTTTTCTGATATTTGGGTATGACATACTTAATGGAGACACTGAATCTGTCTCTACTGAAAGTATCTGTGGTCTGTTGTTCCTGGGGGGAAAATTTTTCATTCCTGAAACTAGGTAATGCCCTTTAGGATAAAGTTAACATCATACTAGAGGGTTTATGAAATCAAACAATTAAAGACCATTTAAGAATTTTTATTCTGAAAGAATAAAGAAACTTAAAAATAAAACCTCATCAGAAAAAGGCAGTTTTAAGAACAACACCATCCTTGTTATATTTTCTCTAATTTAAAAACATTTCAATGTTATTTTAAGCTCACTTGTCATTTTTCTCACCTTTCAATTCATTAAGTGCACATGAGTCTATGTCTTCACTTTTCATTTTGCATGTTTGTGTTTTATTTTAATAGGCTTTCCAATTCAAATATTTACTCATGTTTCAGTTTGTTACTTTACAATAAGAAATATAGAGTCATATAATCTTTGAAGAAGATTAATTTATTTTCTATACTGAAATAGTTTATTGCTACTTATGTTTCATGTTCTCATATTTTAGTGTACAACTTAATTTTATTCATCAGTTTCTGTGATGGGTACCATAGTATCTTTAATCCATGTAAAAAACAAAATGATTTTTTTGCCACCTTAATATTTATTTCAAATAAAGTTGGGTCATGCACAATTATTCTGTGTATCTATAATTTATTAAGATATTTGCCTATGTATTCATAAATTATCTTGCTCTATAGAATAAATACATAGACAAAAATTGGGTAATCATCAAACTAAATTTATAAATAAAAATAAATTTGAACAATGACAAGGTATTTATACCTGTCTGTGTGTATGTGTGTATTAAAGATCACAACAAGTTAACTGTTATTACATAGCATAGTAGTGAACACAAATGTTACTGCAACCAAATTACCCAGGTTCAAATCTTTACTTTCCTGTGAGGATTGACATGAGTCAACTGACCTCCTTGTGATTAAATTCTCCCAATCTGTCAATAGAGGATAGCATTAATTTTAACCTAACAGAGTTGTTAAATAAAAGAGTTAGAACAGAGTTGTTAAAATAAAATAATAGAATTGGAAAACTTTAATTAATATAACTCATGCATTGTAAGTTCTATCAAAGGAAACAGGTGAGATCTGGGAAATTTCTGAACAATAAAGTACGTATGCATTAGCTTTTAATTCTTAGGGAGAAGGAATAGTAACTAGAGGTGTTATGTTCTATTAAAATGTAACCAACAACCTATGTTTCCAAGCAGAACCCACTGCTTGTTGAATACTGAGTCGTGTAAAATGACAGAATGGCCTCTGTAGACTTGAAAATAGGAATGATCTTCCTATCTCAGGTAGTTGTTGGAATCCTGGGGAACTTTAAACTCTTATATCATTACATGGCCCTATACTTTAGGGGTTGCAGGCCAAGATCCACAGATTTGATTCTCAGGCACCTGACTGTAGCTAACTCCTTGGTCATTCTCTCTAGAGGAATTCCAGAGACCACGGCAGCTTTGGGGTTAAGACATTTTGCCAATTATTATGAATGTGAAGTTCTTTTATATGTCCACAGGCTGGCCAGGGGTGTGTCCATTGGTGCCGCATGCCTGCTGAGTACTTTTCAAATGCTCACCATCAACCCTAGGAATTCCAGGTAGTGCGTAGAGCTTAAAGTAAAAGCTCCAAAGTATGTTGGCTGTTCCAGTGTCCTGTGGTGGGCCCTGCACATAATGGTAAATATTATTTTTCCTATTCATAAAACTGTCAAATTGGGAAACAAAAATATCACGAACAACAGAGATTTTGGATATTGTTATCCATTTGGTGACAAAGTCATGACCCTGGTGTTTGCAGCATTGACATCTTTCCATGATGTTCTGTGTTTGGGATTCTTGACCTGAGTCAGCAGCTCCATGGTTTTCATCCTGTATATACACAGAGGGCAGGTCCAACACATTCATAGGACCAATTACTCCCCCAGATTCTCTCCGAAGCTAGGGCCACAGGAAGCCTCCTTACATTGGTCGGCAACTTTGTAGCATTTTATGCCCTTTCCTTCAGCATCTATGTTTATTTAGCTCTCTTTGAAAACTCCAATTTGTGGCTGGTGAACACTGCTGTAGTAATCACTGCATGTTATCCAACTATTAGTCCATTTGTTCTCATGGTCCGTGATCCGAGCATACCCAGGCTATGCTGTATCTGCTGCAGAAGAGCTGTACAATTCTCTTATCTCATCAGAAAAATGTGAATTGTCTGGTATCATATTCAGCCATGCACTGACACCTCCAAGTCTTTAGAACCATTATGAACACATTTCACTGTAGAGAAAGGGGTGAAGAAGACAGACCAAGACTGCGACAACATGAAACAGTAAATATTAATAACCACAGTAAATGAAATCTTCTGTAATTAGTTCTTAAGTATTTAAACTGTTGTATTTTATTAATTGTTGTAGTGGAGAAATGCAGATTTCATAAAATAGTACTGAGATAATGTGTAGATAGTAGAAATGTCTTTTAATGTGCAATGTTCAGTCTGAGACATTTAATTTTCCTAAGTATTTGAACTTGGAATTGTATGGACAGTTGCATCAAAGGGTATAGCATGTGGTGGTTGCTATGTTTTGGATATTTAAACTCTGCAAACCTCATGTTTAAAATCAACCCCAAAGTTGGGCATAAGTCTTAATGGAGGTGTTTGTGTCCTTGGAAAGGATACCTCTGAATGGCTTGGTGCTGTTCTTGTAATGAGTGAGTACTTGCTTTCTTTTTTTTTTTTTGAGTTGGAGTCTCACTCGGTCACCCAGACTGGAGTACAGTGGCTGGGAGCCTCGCCTGCTGGGCTCCGGCGATCCTTCCACCTCAGCCTTCCAAGTAGCTGGAATTACAGGCGTGCGCTACCATGCCCCACTGATTTTTAGATTTATTGTAGAGATGAGGTCTCGTTGCCCAGGCGGGTCTCGAACCCGCGGGCTCAGGCAATCTACTCACCTCAGCCTCCCAAAGGCGCAGGATTACAGGCTGAGCCACCGAGCCTGGCTGAGTACTTGCTTTCTTAGTGTTCACTGTTGCTGGGTGTTAAAAAGAGCCTAGCAACTACCACTTACTTCCTTCTTGCCATGTGATCTCTGCACATGTGAGCTCCTCTTTGCCTTCTGCTATGAGTAGAAGCCCGTGACCTTTACGAGATGTAGATTTGGTGCTATACTTCTTGAACAGCTTGCAGAATTGTGAGTCAAATAAACTACTTTTCCTTATTACCCAGACTTAGATATTCATTTATAGCAACACAAACAGAAGAAATCAGTGGTATTTCAAGAAACTGGTAATAGAGGTAGAGATCCTGATTTGTAATGCAAAGGATCTGGGAGAAACTTGAAAAAAAAATAGTTTTTAGTTCTTAAAGACTTCAGAGGCAGGATTGTAAATTCTGTGCTTTATGTCTTAAAATAAGCTTTAGGCATTTGAATATGATAGTTATTTAAAGAGATAACAAGATCTCCATATGTTGCTCAGGATGGTCTTAAACTCGTTGGCTCAAGCAACTATCTCGCCTTAGTTTTCAAAGTTTGGCTGGGATTACAGGTGTGAACCACCATGCCCAGCTTGAAATATGATAATGCTTTTCAGGAAAGAGTAGCATATTAAAATATTATCAGGTAAACATTTGAATAATGAGCCACAGGGGACATGAAGAAACATGGGAACACATATCAGCTGATTTTTACAAAGGGTGTAAATAGAAAGCAACAAGTAAATGGTGATTTGATATGTGGGAGAAATTAATGAATTTTTGAAATGCTTGTGTTTATGGCAACTATTCTGGCACAAAAGAACACTGAACATAAACTTTTTTATCCCAACTGGAGGAGACAAGTTTATGAAAGAAACTTCACGTTGGAGCAGTAGATGATTACCAACTTGGAACTGAAAGACATGAATCTATTTTGTTTAACGAGGAGTTTTACTGCTTCTGAAGTCACCAAGAGAACAAAATGGAAACCTACGATAGAAATAAAGGATATTAGCACAAATATAGGACATATTTCCATATGATCCTCTGTACATCATAATAGTATAATAATTTTAGATTGAGAGAATATTTGCAAAGATAACACAGAGCGTTCCCAAAGAGATAACCCAGTATCCTGATGTTAACATTTTGCTATGTCACATTTGTCAAAAGTAGGGCACCAACATTGGTATAGTATATTAGCTGAGCTCCAGACTTTATTTGTATTTCACCAGTTTTAACACTGCTTTTTCTCTTAAGGATCAATCCAGTATGCCACATTATATTTAGCCATCTCACCCCCCCCAGACTATTCTGCTCTCTTATTAACTTTGTTTTTCATGATCTTGATAGATGTGAAAAGTACTGGTTTAGTACTTCTTAGAATGACCATGAAGATGAATTTTTCTGTTGTTTTTCATATAGGTTTTAGAAGTCTTGGGGAAGAATATCATATATAATTATATCATATACTGTCAGAAATTTCATGCACTTGATATGAACAATCTCTGGTGATGTTAATCTTGTTCAGTTAAGGTACAGTTTGTCAGATTTTTCACTATAATGGTATTATATTTTCTTTTCCATAACTCATTACTTTGAAAAGGAGTTTAGGTATTTTGTAGGCCTAGCCCACACTCAAGTGAGTGTGTATATTTGTGTGGAAGTTAACATAATTAAGCTCCATCTACTGGAGGGGTAGCCATCCATGCATATTATTTGCCATAAATCTGAAAATAAGGAAGTTTTCTTCTATTCTTAAGTTATTTGATTATTTGGTTATGTATTTATATCAGTATGGGTTTATTTATATTTATTTTATACTTTGTGTTATAATTCCACATTAAGAAATTAATCTTATTTAAATTATTGGTCATTGGGAAGTGTGATAGAATTTAAAAATAGATCTGACCTGTATCCTGGTTTTTGTTGAAGATCCTCCAAATCTCTTGGAATTCCTTGAATGATAAGAATGTCTTTGTCATACTAATGAGAGATCTCATGACAGGGGGCTTCTGTGTAGCTTCAGGATGGGTGCTAGTCACCAGAAAGACAAACCATGTAATTGCAGGGTTGGAAACTGCAACTTTCAGACCTCCAGGGAGGGAAGGGTAGCTGGAGCTTGAGTTCAATTGCATGGTCAATGATTTACTTAAGGATATCTAGGTAATGAAATCCCAACAAAAACTCTGGACACTGAGGCTTAGGGAAACGTTCAGGTGGGGAAAATATATGAATGGACTGAGAAGTTGGTGCACCCTGAATCCACAGGGACAGAAGCTCCCATGCTCCCATGTACTTTCCCTACCACTGCCTTAGAACCAATCACTTCTCCACGTAGTCTTTTTTTAGACTTTTCCAGACCAT
The DNA here is from genome assembly GCA_027257055.1 of Cephalopachus bancanus. Lineage (NCBI taxonomy): Eukaryota > Metazoa > Chordata > Mammalia > Primates > Tarsiidae > Cephalopachus > Cephalopachus bancanus. The sequence continues at coordinate 1,829,072 of JAPVLO010000737.1, read as the reverse complement.
GTCTTATGTATCTCTGCATCAGGCTGCTTATTTATATCTCTTATAACTAACTGGTAAGTGTTAATATTGTACTTGTGTTCTAGGAGTTATTCTAGCAAATTATTGAAGAAGAGGGTATTGTGGGAAGCCCTGAATTTATCTTTAGTCTAGCAAAGTGCAGCCTGATGCTTACAACTAACATCTGAACTGGGAACGTCTTGTGAATGACTATGCTCTGTTAATGCAAAAATATAAACTTAAAAAAATATTTTAAAGGGGTCTATTCTACTTAATGTGAGTGACCTTTGCCTGGAGCAACATAGTGTCAGAAGTTCCTGAGAAAATGCACCCAATTAGGTTGAGTTACAGTTTAGTTTTATACATTTCAGGTGCACAGGCATTGCAGCTAAACTTATAATTCAATAAATGGAAGGCATACATTGGTTCAGTCCAATAAAGTGGTACATCTCAAAGTGGGGTTTACAAGTTACAGGTAAGTTTTGTGACTTAATCTATGTGATAATTATAGTGCTTAGAACTTGGTAGTGATTTTTTTTTTTTTTTGAGTTGGAGTCTCACTCTGTCGCCCAGACTGGAGTGCAGTGGCCGCTCCCGGCCACCGCAGACTCGACCTGCTGGGCTCCAGCCATCCTTCCGCCTCAGCCTTCCCAGTAGCCGGAATTACAGGCATGCGCTACCATGCCCGGCTGATTTTTTTGATTTATTGTAGAGATGAGGTCTCGCTGCCCAGGCGGGTCTCGAACCCGCGGGCTCAGGCAATCCACTCACCTCAGCCTCCCAAAGGCACGGGATTACAGGCTGAGCCACCAAGCCCGGCTGAGAACTTGGTAGTGATTTATAATGTAATAGTTATAGGAATAAGTAATTTGGTATGGACATTAAGAAATGGTAATCATTAAAAAATTTTAGAAGTTTATAAAATTTATAGTTTAGGATGATAATGTTTTAAGATCAAAACAGGATGAACAAAGATACATTGCTTGTCCGGTTCATTCAATTGTAACTGATTGCCTTGGAAACAAAAAACATGTAGGGTATAAAAGGAGTTGGAAAAGACAATAAATTGGCATTTGTCCTGTTTGCAGCAGAGTCAGTGTCCAAGCTTTTTCTCCTGCGCCTACGCTGTCCCTCCTTCAGGAAACCCTGACCTGCTGGAGCTGGACTCTGGCAAAAAGGCAAAGCATGGTTTAAGAGAAGCCTAAGAAATGACCTGGTGACAATGGACTAGATGTGGGCTTTATTCAGGAACTTATTGGAAGGTCCAGGAGCGGTTGACTGGACAGGAAAATCCACTCCTGATTGTTATAGGCACATAGGTTATACAGCATTTTACTTAGGGTGGATGTGGGGTTAAGTATGAAATGGGTGTTGTTTCTATCATACAAGCAATGTAAAATGTGCTTATATAAGGGAGACCCCACACACACACACACACACACACACACACACACACACACACACACACATACACATACACAAACAAAAATAAAACAAAACAAACAAAAACAGATGTAGGTTTGAAGGGCATTCCCACTGTAGCACACAGGCTACATACTAGGAAAGTGTTCTAGGAACCCATGAGTATCAGTGTAAAAGTTAGTGTTATTGTGAGAGGCTGCATTCAGCATTTTTTTTGAGATTCTTCAATATGTTTGCCCTTTTCATGATGAGTAATCTATGAGCACATCTGCACACACCACAGTAAGTGTCAGTATTTTCTGACCATGACCAGCATGACCCCCATTTTCTACTTCCCAGTTCATCAAATCTTGACCCTGAGATATTTTGTGTTTCCCCGAATTTAAGAAATCCTCAAAGGGAAATATTTTGCTTATGTAGAAGAGGTGAAACAAAAAATGGCAGAAGCTGCCAGGCTTGGTTGTTCAAGCTTGTAATCCCAGGACTTTGGGAGGCTGAGGTGAGAGGATTGCCTGAGCCCAGAGGGTTCTAGACCAACCTGGACAACTTGGTGAGACCTCATTTCTATAATAAATTTAAAAAAATTCCCCAGGTGCGGTGGTGTGTTCCTGTAGTTCTGACTACTTGGATGGCTGAGGCAGAAGGATCGCAGGAGCCCAGCAGGTTGATGCTGTGGTGACCATGAGCATGCCACTGCATTCCAACCTTGGTGACAAAGTGAGACTCTGACTAAAAGAAGAGGCAGAATCACTAAAAATGTATCAATGAGTTCAAAAACTGTATTGAGTAGTGAAAAAAGTATCATGATAGATGTCTTATATCAGACAATTTACTTTGTAGGTAACTGAAGTTTAAGCATTAAAGAATAAATACACAAGCTTTTTTCTAAATAAATTCTGAGGTTTGGGGGTACCTCATCCCACATATGTCACATGTACACAGAATGACTGTGATTCCTCTTTCAGGAGGGATTGTTAGTATTATAATGAACTATCAGTAAAGTAATTGGCATTATCCAGGCAGGTCCAATTTGGTCTGAAGCAGCCCAAGAAAGCTGACTGCTTTAACTACGTTTGAATGGGAATATTTAGTATGCACACCTGAAAGATGTGGTCAGCAGGCACGGAGAACACCTCAACCATGACCTCAGCATGATCTGTGTGCTCAGGGTTGGAGCCAGAGGGGAAGGGAACATCTATGGTTGGCCTCCCCCAAAACCCCTCCTCCCCAGGTTTCACTCCCAGGACCACTCCTCTACTCCAAGATCCTTTTCCAGGCTCCAATCCCAGGTCTCCCATCTATGCGGCAACCCTCTTTTAGGAGCCATATCTAGGATGTGTTCATCTGGTACCTGAGTGTGTGTCACCCTTTATATGTTTATATGGGACTAGTTCAATAGCATCACTCTTTTTTAGGCAGATTTTTATCTTTGCAACTTTCTGTAATGATGATTTTGATATATCAGAAGTCCTCCAGGTTTTGTTTTTTGTACATTCTAATGAGATTTGTGAAACTCTGTGACCACATTTCTAGTGGAATCTAAAAATTAAATCTAGATGATAAATTTAATTGAAAAACTATTGTCCAGGTACAGTTTTCAGAACATCCTAAGCGTTTACACACAAAAATAACAACTCTACATACACTAAAACTAGATCTGTTTATAGCATTATAGTGTAGTCTCTCCAAAGCTGCAAATGACCCAAACATTCCCAAACTGGTAGATGAAAAAACAAACTGTGATACATTCATACAGTGGAATACCACTAAACAATAAAAAGAATGAATACCTAATATATTTTACACCATTATTGAATCCTAAAGGTATTAAGCTGAGTAAAGGAAACCATTTTCAAAATGTTATATACTCACACCCATATTTATAGCCACATGATTCACAATAGCCAGAGGTGGAGACAACCCAAATGTTCATGGATGAAGGAATAGGTAAACAAAATGTTATACACACACACACACACACACACACACATATACACACACAGGGCTGTTTTTCATCAGATACTCCACTTCACTATTTATATATAAAATGTGCTTGGTAATGCTCCCAACAAACTGCAGTGATTTCTCTTGGTCCAAGAGAGGAAACTTACTTATTGGAGATTCCCATCTGATAATATGTGAAGGGTCAAAAAAGTGAGAAGGCATTTTAGTATAGCTTATTTAATTTATATATATAATAAATATTTTATGTCAGTTTATATATATAATTATGCAATGTGAAATATGCTATATTTTTGTGTATTTGTAAAGAGACGGAATTCTCACTATGTTATCCAGGCTGGCCTTGAAGCCCTGGATTCAAGTGATCCTCCTACTTCAGCCTCCTAAGTAGCGGGGATCACAAGTTTTTCTCTTTTTTTTTGGTTTTCAACATCTTTTTTGAGATGTAATTTATGTTCTGTAAAGTTATGAGTGTAGTTTAAGCAAATAAGGTTGTGGTAATTTGCTACATAGCAGTAAAAGTCAATATACTCTATTTCAATAAAATAGCAGTGCTTTTGAGGCTTTTTATAACTGAATATGAAGGTTCAAAGTTATTTTTATGTTTACCCCTAGCTGGCAGCTTTTATTGGACATTTGGGATCGCAAGTTTTCACCACTCATCCCTTAAATTTATATTTATTTGAATCCCATTATAAAAAGAAAAGTCCCCAGGTAGTACTTAGAAAACGACTTTATGAAAGTACCTGGTCATCTTTCAGAAGAAAGTGCAGCCCTAGGAAAACATAAAGGAGGTGGAATGGTTTCATGAGGATTAATCAGACAGTCTATAGTAGGGCATGCAGGGTGTGGAGGGAGTCAGTGCCTGCATCACTCGCTGGAAATCACTGAAGCCGCTCTTCAGTTGCCACCTAGACCTGATGCATCAATGTCTGCCCAGTCCTCCAGGCTAAGAGCAGAAATTTGAGAAGAGTAGAAATTTGGTAGTCCTGGGGTAGTGGACCCAGTCTTAGGGTCCCCAAGCTTTCATGAGTTTCACCTTGATGAGCTCCATCAGGTTCTCAGGGTAAAGATTGTGTAAAAAAAAATCCAGTAAGTTGTTACTTAAAGGTACTTGAGACTCAAGGCTTCATTAGATCCATTTTCAATTTTGTATCAAGAAAAATGTTTGAAGCCATGTCTTTCCATCATAGTACACCAGGAGGTGTATGACGATTGTCCCACTTTTAGTTCTGCTAAAATTTGTCAGTGGATTCTGAAGATGTGAGTCCATTGCATCTAGTAACTTTTCTTCTCCCACTTTTTGTCATTCATTAACTCATTCATTCATTTGTATTGTTTATCATTCCCTCACTCATTATTTAGTCTTCAAACATGATTTTCTAATTCTGCTATCTTCCCTGAATTAACTAATTAATTAATTTTTAATTAATTTGTTTGTTTGACTGAGGGTCTCATTCTGTCTTCTGGGCAGGAGTGCAATGGCACAATCACTTCTCACAGCAGTCATTACATTCTGGGCCCAGGCAGTCCTTCTGCCTTAGCCTCCTGAGTAACTGGAACTAGAGACACATGCCACCACACTCTGTCAACTAAAAATATTCTTAGGGACAAGGTCTTGCTATGTTGCTTGGTTTGTCTTGAACTCCTGAACTCAAGCCGTCCTCCTGTCTTGGTCTCCCAAAATGCTCGTACTTCATGTGTGAGCCACTAGGCTCAACGATCTTCTTTGAATTTATAAATTTTAAGTTATTAAGAAATACTTGTTCTTTTCACTATTGTGTTACACTAAAACAGTCAATCTTATAATAATGGGTGAGGTCAAGTGTGGTGGCTCACATCTGTAATCCTAGCACTTCGGGGGACCAAGGTGAGATGATTACCTGAGCTCACTGTTTCAAGCCCAGTCTTGGCAACTTTCAGAGACCTCAACTCTACAATAAAACAAAAAATTAGCTGGGCATGTTGGTATGTGCCTGTAGTTCCAGCTACTTGGAAGGCTGAGGTGGAAGGATCACCTGAACCCAGCAGGCTGAGGCTGCAGTGGTTGTGAGCAGAGTCCCACTGCACTCCAGCCTGGACTACAGATGAGATGCTGTCTCAAAAAAAAAAAAAGGTAAGGTGAATATATGTTTTTTTCCCTTTATCTGTGTCAGTGTAATAAATATATGATTTAAGTGCTACAAAAATTACTAATAGCTTTTTTAAAGTAACTGCAAACCTATGGAGTTGTATATATTTCATGAGATTCAAACCACTGCGGACAATGTCTTACATCACGAATATCCTATTTCATGGACTCCAGTATTTCTGTGTCAGGAACTCATAATTTTCGAGAGGTTCCTTGCTCGTAGGGCAGATATACATTATGCAATTTAAGTGGCAAATAGTTTTACACATTTGATGGTTGCCTTTTTACTTTCCTTATGGTATTTTCTGTCATGTAGATCATTCTCTACTTTCATTAATATTTCAGAATTCTTGCCATTTCTGGTTCATCTTATGAAGGAATTCAACTATATTTTGATTATTTATGCCATATAGATTTCTATTTTTGTCCTTTATCTTACTAGAAAATATAAAGAATAAGACATTTTATTATTATTTTGATAGAAATTTCCATGTTTCAAATACCACATATTAGTAATATAGTTACCACTGTGATTTTTATTGCTTATTAACTTTTAAAAATATACGTTGGTATATTTATGATTTTTTTACATAACTGGTCTATCAGTCTGTTTATGAATCCACATGTCACATAGGGTCATCCAAGCTAATTTTGTGTCCTTTTTTTAAAGTTTTGGGATTATTCTTGTTTTTTCACCCATGTATTAGATTTTCTTCTTGGTACATAATAGGTGTATATTTTGTTAGATTTTATAGTAACAATACTATCTCCAAAAACTAGTGGATGGAGCTATATGGAGATCAAAGTAACTGTATAAATTAGCACAAGAATTATTGAGCTTTTAGTAATATTGGGTTTTTCTACCCAAGAAAATGATATGATTATCTGTTTGTTTACATCTACATTCAAATATTTCAGGGAATGTTTTATAGTTTTCCTCATCTGTGTTTTGCATAATTTTTGTTATTTACTATTCATTAGTTTATTTCATTCTATGTTATTTTATATTTTTGCAATTGTAGTCTGTTCTGTAACTTGTAAATGATTGTTTTTTGTTCATATGAAGACTATTATTATTATATATCAGTTGTATCATCTAATAGATTACTGAGTGGGGGCAGATTTTTCTACTAGTTTCTTTGTGTTTCAGGTACAAAAATAGATTTTCATCTTTGTTTCTAATTATCCACCCATTTTTACTGGCCTTGGCTAAACCCCAATACAATAATAAATGAAGAGCACAGGTAATCGTGTGTTCTCAGTGTTGTTTTCTGACCTTAGTGGATTTAACCTGGTGCTTCCCATGAGCAAGACAAAGACTTTGTTAAGTTAGGAAAGATCCATCAATTTCTAATATTGAGTATTTAATTTTATACTGACATATGTTAAATATGTAAATATATATATTTTTGACTATGAGTAGAATCCTTTTATTTCTCTATCTACAAATATGATCATCCATATTAATTAATTTTATAATATTGAATTGTATCTGAATTCCAGACATAAAATTCACATAGCCATCATGAATTATTTTTATATTATTATTCAGTTTTGTTTTTTGGACATATTTTAGTTTAACTGTATCCATCTGTAAGTGAGAGGAAGCAGGATTGTTTTTGGTAAAACCTTTAGGACATGCCAGGATCCGTATTTTATTTTATTCTTACTAATCATTTGGAAATTTTACTTCCTCTTCAATGAACTTGAATTGAATGTAGAACTTTGATTTATCTAGCTGTGAAAAGAATAGAAGACTGCTTGTGAATGTGAATCTGATGCTCTTTTTTCTGAAGAACTCTTATAAAAATTATCTCTTTCCTAGACAGGGATCACCAGAAGCCCAAACCTCACCTGTACAAATTTTTTAATATAGAAAATCCTCACATTTACCCTACAACTCTAAAATTTTCAAATAGAGAAAAACCCTGGTAATAATAGCAAGCTGAATAGAAAAAACTGCGATTTATTATAAAATCTAAAACTATTTAAAAAAAACAAAACATGCCTGGGGAGGTGGCAGACCTCATCAACAAGGGTATCTACATAATGCACATGTGTAAAAGTAACCCTGAATTGTACCCCACATCTTTAAAATTAAAAAATTAACAAAACAAAACAAAACAAAAAATAAAACTACTTCTTCCTTAAAGAGAAACAAAGTACTTACAAAACGCCCTCTTTCATGATTATTGTGCTGTTTCAACTAACTCACTTGAAGTCAACATTGGTAAAGTATATTTTTCTAGAAAATGTTCATTTTATTTAGGTTTTCTAATTAACTGGCCTTGAGTTTGAGAAATAGTGACAATATTATTTAATCAGTTACTGACATCATGTTCTTTCCTTTGCATTTGTTAGTTGAAAGTCTTTTTGGAGTAGTTTGTGTGATTCTGCTTTTCTGTCCACAAATTCAAAGCTAGTAGTGTTCTGGCCACTGAAGAATAACAAAGAATTAGATTGAAGGGTAGGTTACATTCTCATGGGAGCAGTGAATCCAGTAAGAGCCATGATCTTCTGTCAGTCCTTCATGAAAATAGTTAGACCTCAGCATTTTCTGCTCCTTCCATTGGAGACCATGTCTACTTTCAGAAATAATGGGGAAAAGATTCTCAATACTCCAGTGGTTACTTTGGATATGATCACTAGAAACTTTAAATAGACTCATTTTTATTTTTAATTTTAAAGATTGGGGTACAATTCAGGCTTAAGTATAAAATATTCATTATGCAAGTACCATTGTTGATGAAGTGTGCCCCCCTTCCCTGAAAGATCCCACTACTGCCAGTCCTGTTCCCCCACTCCCCGGCAATTTCCAACTACTGACAGTGCTTTTCTTATAGTCTTATGATAATTGTTCAAGGTCCACTTATGAGTGAGAACATGTGATACTCAGTTCTTTGTGTGGAAGTTCACTACATAATGATAAAAGTTTCAATCCATCAATAAGAATTATCTGTCCTAAATATATGTGTACCTAACATAGAAGCACCAACTTTCATAAAGCAATTTCCAAGTAAACTAAAAAAAGTTAGACTCTAACATTTTCATAGCTGGAGACTTAAACACCCAGTTAACAACCCTAAACAGAACATCAAGACAAAAAGTTAGCAAAGAGATCTGGAACCTCTACATGATGCTTGACCAAATGGACTTAATTAACACCTACAGAACACTCCAGCCAACAACCACGGAATATACATTCAACTCATCACCACATGGAACGTACTCTGAGATCAACCACATTCTCGGCCACAAATCAAGCATAAATAAATTCCATAAGATTGAAATTCTGCCATGAACCTGCTCAGAACACAGTGGAATAAAAATAAATATCAGCACCAAAAAACTTCACCCCAAACCCACAAAGACACGGACACTAAACACCATGATGCTAAACAATTCCTGGGTCAACATGGAAATCAAAACAGAGATTAAAAGTGGAAAAAAGTGAAACACCTGGAAACAAGTGAAAATGAGGACACATTTTAGCAATATCTCTGGGATGCCATGAAAACAGTAATAAGAGGGGAATCAATATCTCTATAAAAACACATCTAAAAATAGAAAGATCACAAGTTAACAAATCACCTAAGGAAGGTGAAAAAGCAACACCATCACAACTCTAACTTCAGCAGGAGAATCCAGATTACCAAAATCAAAGCCCAAATTCTAACCATAGAAGAAAAAATATAAAACCAAAAGCTGTTTTTTGAAAGGATAAACAAAATTGATGGACCCCTAGCTAGATTGACCAAGAGAAAGGGAAAAAGCCCAAATAAACACAATCAGAAACACAAAAGGTGAAGTCACAACTGATCCTGAAGAAATACAAAAAATTATCAGAGATTACTATGTACACCTGTATGGAAACAAACTCAAAAACCTAAATGAAATGGAGGACTTTCTTACATCACACAACTTCCCCAGGTTGAAACAAGAAGAAATCCAGACCCTAAATAGACCAATAACAACCCAGGAAATTGTCTATATCATAAGAAAAGTACCTATAAAAAACATCCCTGAACCAGATGGCTTTTTAGCAGAATTCTACAAAACATATAAAGAAGAGCTGAAACTAATCCTATTGAAAGGACTATGAGAATTTAAAAGCTTTTCAGAATTATTCCCATATTCCCAATTATGGACTGGCATTGCTGGTACAAGTGACATAATAATTGCAGTTCTGTCGGGAGAGGTGAGGTCATAGAATCACAAATCTACATTTCCTGCTCTGGGCTCCTTTCTCTCACATATGCTCTGGCTGTTATGGCCTTCACACTGAACTCTGCTATTTTCTACTTTAAAATGAGGACCACATCCAGTAAGTAATGGAGGTATTGCAGGAATCTGGTAGGTGTTCATATGTGGAAAAAAAACTCTTTGGGGTAGAAACTGGTTCAAAGTCAGAACTACACAGGAAGGACTAATTCTTGAGAGATGAGCTGAGCTTTAGAGAAAGACTGGTGGCCTGAGACCCTAAACATAGCCATGTCTATTGCTAACGTAATTTAATAAGATTCTTAGTGAAGGGTGCAGGGGGCCAGCCCCTGCAGAGATTTAGGGAGTCCTTTGGGAGGTGTGGTGGCATCGGTGATTATTCTGGAGAGATAAGGAGAAAGAAAGAAAAAGGAGGGAGAAAGAAAGAGACTGGACTCTGTTTAGTGCAGAAGCCGATTCTGTAGGATAGATATTAAAAGAAAGAAAGAGAAAGAAAATGGACAACTGTTCAATGGATTGAGCAGAAGCTATTTATTGAAAGTTACAATGGGTATTTATCCCCAAATTTTACAGTCTCACAAGTCTTTCACATGAACACAAAGCCAGGTGGATGAGGGGCATCCCCCACCCACCAGTGTTTCCTCAGGCATGAGGAAGGACAATCCCAATTAAATCACAAGCCATTTACATGAACACAAAGCCAGGTGGGTGAGGGGCGTCCCCCACCCACCAGGTGTTTCCTCAAGCATGAAGAAGGGCAATCCCAAAATTATCTCACTATTCCTCATGCTTGGTTAATATTCCTCAAAAGCAATACAACAATTTCTAACAACATAATATTCCAATGATCAATAACTTTTAAAACTTATGCATACACAACTCCTAATGACTAACTTAAATCTTAATTCCTTTCTGTTTTATGCTAATTCTACCTACACTATAGAAACTCTTGAATATAGCCTAACCCAGTTCCTAAAGAATGTGGCCCAGTCAAAAGATCATTCTGGGCCATTTCTGGAACAATTGATTACAATCTCTTAACAAAATGGTTGTTCTAAAATCCTATATATCTATCTTACTTTCTTTTTTTTGGTTTGTTTGTTTTTCTTTGAATTGGAGTCTCACTCTGTCGCTCAGACTGGAGTGCAGTGGCTGCTCCCACCCACCACAGCCTTGACCTGCTGGGCTCTGGCGATCCTTCTGCCTCAGCCTTCTGAGTAGCCAGAATTACAGGCACATGCTACCACGCCCGGTTGATTTTTTGATTTATTGTAGAGATGAGGTCTCGCTGCCCAGGCAGGTCTTGAACCCACAGGCTGAGGCAATCCACTCACCTCATCCTCCCCAAGGCGCGGGATTACAGGCTGAGCCACCGAGCCCAGCTTATCTTAATTTCTATAAAAGTTTCTAATTCCTAATCCTAATATATAAAGCTGATCATCAGCAATAAAGCTTCTAAAAAATAAAACCCACATATAAACTGTAAATTGTATTAAAGCCAAAACTGCAAATATAGAAAATGGAAACAACGAAATTTCTAAAGTTAGCTGTATTCTTATTAGACCTCAAAAATATCATGTTTGATCATGCTTGAACTAACATAATTCACTGATGTAGCATAACCTATTCTACAATACTTTATATGAATAAAATAAATTCAATTTCTAATAAGTAGAAAAAACCCTATACTAACTGTAGCTAAAAACTGGTTTAAAAGAAAGCAGCCTAGTCCAAAGTATGCCCTGGGCCCTTAGGAATGTGGCCCAGCCCAAAGTTCATGCTGGGCCATTTCTAGTAACTCTAGATAATTATTTATATTATTAAGGTTGAAACCTTATATGTATATACTAATTCTACAAATATATGTATATTTGTATATACTAATGTATATGTATATACTAATTCTATGTATATACTAATTCTACAAATATACTTTTATATGTATATACTAATGTATATATGTATATACTAATGTATATGTATATACTAATATGTATACTAATATACTAATGTATATGTATATACTAATTCTACAAATATACTTTTAAATCTTAAAAGAAGCTTGTACCATATTAAAGGCTCCCAAATGTGACCTGAGTTTGAATTATGTTAAGTTTAAAGCTGAAATCGCAGTCTGTGAGAAACGGGAACAATGGACTCCTAAAGTAAGCCATGCCTGTCGTACTCTCAGAGCTTCATGCTTAGATAGTCAAAGTCCCTGCTAGTGGGTTGTGCCAAACAGCAAAGAAGGGAAGAGGGTATGTGAAGGGGTCCAGCCCCTAGAAGGGTCACGAGGTTTCCTGAAGGAGAGACGGATAGGCAAAAGACGAAAACATTATACTCGGACACCTGCTTCCTGAACAGATACGTTAATGTTAGCTAAGGGAAAGCTTTTGTACCATTTGTAAAGGGGCAAGACAAAGAAAATTCCTTCACGTACATATCCTCTAAAAGTTACCACCATCTAGTGGTCTTAGCAACAAACAAGCCAAGAACCCTATAAACATTCAGACAATGAGTCTTATTCATAAGGCCAAAGATGATAGTTTTAGTCCAAAGTCCCAAATTACAGTCCTTGAACTGTCTCCAGAAAGTTTCCAAGTGTAAAGTTCTTCATGTAGCAGTAGTTTTCCTTCTGGGGCTTTATGATCTTCAGAGCTTTGTAATCGCCTTTCTTGTCCAGGTGTCTCCATTACTTTTCTCTTATCCTGCAGTATTTATTTCTAAAGAGAACTCAAAAGAAGCTTTTAGTAATGTTTCCCAGGCCCCCAAGGTTGCTTTCTGCCTTTAGTTAAGTTATCATAAAAGTGTCTGATTAGTATATTATGAGTTCAGTGAAAACCCACTCTATAAATGTTAACCTAGAGTTTTAACTATTAAATTAAGTAAAAACCTTAACGATTAATCTTTATCCTAAGTCAGTGAAAACAGTGTTATAAATCACCTACATAATTCTTAGATAAGTGTTAGAACTTATAATGAAATCATAATGAACTTACTATAAACTTGTGCTTCTAAAAAACCTTATGTCTAAACACTAAACTGCATAATCCTAGATCAAATAAGGAGAGAATATACTTATATCATTTTTTAGTCAAGCAATATCTAGTAACTTATAACCAAATGAAAGAAAGCATTCTTGATGTGCTTCAGAGTTTAAACCTAGCATATGTTAGGAAAGGCCAAGTGGCAGAGTGGAAAATGGAAAAATGAACCGTGACATTCTCTGGTTAGCTGTAAGTACTTCGCATAAACATGCTATCTTCTTCTTCCATGACTGCACAGAATTTCTTCAGCTGTACCAACAGCAAAGATGGAAGACAGAAGGGCCTCAGCTGTCCGGACTCGCTTTGCGGCCGGGAGTCCTCAGCGCACCTGGACTTTGTCAATCAGGCGGGCCTCCAAGGCTGGCTCCCAACAGGAATGGGCCATCAGCTCCTGAATTCATCCTAGTGGACTCAGGGTTCGCTGCCCGCCTGGATCCCTAATGCTCAGGTGGGCCTCCACAGCCGGCTCCCAACAGAAGGGGTTCTTCATGTTTGATCCCAAGTTTACAAAATCCTGAATTGTAATATGCTTTTAGATTGTAATTTCAAAATCATCTCCTATTCAATTTTGTGCAATACCTATATGCAAAATAGATATTTTGCCCAATACCTCTGCAAAGGTCAGAGATGTTTTCAGAAGTATAGTTATTCCTGTAAAAGCTATTGGCTTGGGTTAATGAATATGATGGAACTAACTGAATTAGCTAATTTGACACAGAACCTGTGTAACCAATATGAATTACTGAATCATAATTGTTTTTGTATCATTTGTGAATGATATACTTAATGGAGACAGTTGTGTCTCTACTGAATATATTTGTGGTCTGCTGATCATGGGGACCATTTTCCTTTCTGAAATTAGGGAAGGTCTTTTGGGAAAATTTAAAATCATAATAGAGGATTTCAGATAGCAAACAATGATGACTTAATGTGGAATTTTATATTTTAAAAAAGAAAATTAATTAACAAGTGTAATCTCATCATAAAAATTGTTTAAAAGAGAATATGCTTCTTGCTATATTTTCTCTGGTTTGAAAACTTTTTAATGTTATAGCCAAGCACACTACTCATTATAATTCCTTTTGATTTATTAAATTCATAAAATTCCATGTCATTAAATTCCATTTCGCGTATTTGAGTCATATTTTACTGCTTTTCAAAATCTGAAATTTATTCAGTATCCCGTTTGTTATTCTAAAATAAGAAACCTATGGTAATATAAACTTTAAATAAGATTTATTCGTTTTCTACCTTAAAATGTTTTATCACTTTTTATGTTTCATGTATTATATTTTAGTGCACAAACTAATGTTGTACATTAATTTCTCTGCTGGGTACAATGATATTTTTAGTCAATGAAAAAAACTAAAATTAGGGTGTTTTCTGCCATCCCAACATTTGTTCACATTAAATAAGATTGTGTCACATGAAGCTACTAATTGCATCTCCACCTTATGAAGAGCTTCAAATATTTATTCAAAAGTTATATTGGTGTATAGAATAAATAGGCAAAAATGGGAAATCATGAAACCAAATTTATAAAGGTAAATACACTTGAAATAAGACCAGGTATTTATACATATGTGTGCATGTGTTTGTCTCTGGGTGTATATGTTAAAAACTAAACTAAGTAACTATTATAGTAGAGCATAGTAGTGAACACAAATGTCACTGTAACCGGGCAACCCAGGTCAAATCCTGTAAGGATTGGGATGAGTCACCCAACCACCTTATGATTAAAAACTTCTAGTTATTCAAAGGAGAATAAAATTAGTTTCTAACTTAGAGTTGCAAATATTAAATGTCAGGATATGTAAAGCACTAATAAAAGTGACTCATACACTGTAAGTGCTGTGAAAAGAAACACATGAGATGGGACATTTCTTAACAAAAAGCATATAGATATATAATAGCTTTTAATTCTTAGAGGGAAGGAATAGTAAGTAGAGATGTTATTTGTCATCAAATTATAATCAACATCTCATGTTTCCATGCAGAACCCACTAATGGTTGAATATTAAGTTCTGAAAAATAATGACAGAATGGCCTCTGTGTATTTGAAAATTGGAACGATCTTTCTATTTCAGACAGTAGTTGGAATCCTGGGGAACTTTTCACTCTTGTGTCATTATATGTCCCTTTACTTTAGGGGTTGTGGGCCAAGATCCACAGATTTGATTCTTAGGCACCTGACTGTAGCCAACTCCTTGGTCATTTGTTCTAGTGGAATTCCAGAAACCAAGGTAGCTTTTGGGTCAGGATATTTTGCCAATTATTTTGGATGTGTAGTAATTTTATATGTTTATAGGGTGGCCAGGGGTGTGTCCATTGGTGTATGTGCCTGTTGAGTGTTTTTCAAATGATCACAATTAACCCTACGATCTCCAGGACATGGGTAGAGCTTAAAGCAAAAACTCCCAATTACATTGGCCACTCGATGTCCAATGCTGGGCCTTGTACTTGCTGGCAAATATCACTTTTCTTATTTATAAAACTGAAAAATGGAGCAGCAAAAACATTACTAAGAAAAGAGATTTGGGACATGGTTCCACTCCATTTTATAATGAAGTGGTGGCCCCAGTGTATGCAGCACAGACATCTTTTTCATGATGTTCTGTATTTGGGGCTCATGCCTGGACCAGCAGCTCCATGGTTTTTATCCTGTATAAAAACAGACAGCAGGTCCAACACATTCATAGGGCAAATATCTTTCCCAAATCCTCTCCTGAGACAAGGGCTACCCAAAGCATCTTTGCATTGGTGAACAATTTTGTAGCATTTGATGCCATTTTCTTCACTATCTATGTTTATTTAGGTATCTTTGATAATTTCAACTGGTGAACAGTGCTTTACTAATCACTGCATGTTTTCCTACTATTGCCATTTTGTTCTCATGTGTTGTGATCCCAGCATACTCAGACTCTGCTGTATCTGCTATAGAAGAGATATACGATTCTCTTATCAGAACAGCGTGAATTGTCTTTCTGGAATGATATTCAGCATTGCTGCACTCAGAAATCAAAGAATTGAAAAAAATTATGAACCAATTTTACTGCTGAGACAAGGGGTGAAGGAAACAGACTGAGACTGAGCTAATACGCAATAGTAAATATTAATACCACAATAAATGATCTCTTGTATAATGAATATGTAAGTCCTTATATTGTTGTATATTTACTCACGATTGCAGTGGAAAAATGCAGATCTCATAAGGTAATCCTGAAATAGTGTATAGATATTCCAAATGTCTTTGTGTAATGTTCAGTCTGGGATATTTAATTTTCCTAAGATGTCTTTGAACTTGGAATTGCATTGACAGTGCATGCAAAAGACTAGCATGTGGTCTTTGCTATGGTTTAAATATTTGACCTTCGAAATCTCATGTTGAAATTTGATCCCCAGTGTTGGGCATTAAGCCCAATGAAGATGTTTGAGTCATGGGGTAGGAGCCCTCTGAATAGCTTAGCAGGAATGAATAGTCCTAGCAGGAGTGAGTGAGTTTTTGCTTTATTAGTGTCTTCCAGAGCTGGTTGTTCAAAAGATTCTAACAACTGCCACTTACTTCCTCTCTCACCATGTGATCTCTGCTCACACCATTGCCTTTTTGTCTTCTGCTATGAGTGGAAGAAGCCCATGGCTCTCACCAGATGCAGATACCACATTTCCTGTAAAGACTGCAGAACTGTGAGTCAAATAGACCTCTTTTTCTTATAAATTGCCCACTGTTAGATACAATTTTTTGGCAAAACAAAGAGACTGCACACAAGAAACTGGGATAGGGACAGTGACCTTAACTACTAATGCAAAGACCAAGGGTGAAACAAACAAACAAAAAATATTAGCTTTAAGGAATGTGGGCACGTCTAAATTGTGAGTATATGCTGTATGTTCTAGAAGAAACTAAAGACATTCAAATATAATAATGGTTTTTTTTTAAGCAAGTTCTCCCTGTGATGCCCAGCCTGGTCTTACACTCCTGGGCTTAAGTAAACCTCTCACCCTGGCATCAGAAATGCTGGGAATACAGGTGTGAGCCAATGCATCTGACATGAAATATGATCATGGTTTTTGAGAAATATAACATATTGAAATATTTTCAGGTAAACATTTGAATAATGATCCACAAAGACAAAAAGGAGCCTAAGGAGATAGGTCAGCTGACTTTTACAAATAGTGCAGATAGAGGGCAACAAGTAAATAGAGATTTGCCTTGTGGGAAAAAAATTAAATGGATTTTTGGAAGGTTCAGAATGTATTTTGTTCTGGGTTAAATCTTGATGGCTGGCAGTAGTGGGATTCTGCCGGGGGGGGGACACATCTCATCAACTAGGGTACCTGCATGATGAACATTTGGTGCCAAAATCTCTGTTACAAAGTGTAAATAAGAACTTGTAAAAAGAGGCAAATGTGGGACATATACACAATTAAATGGATTTTTGGAAGGTTCAGAACGTATTTTTTCTGGATTAAATCTTGATGGCTGGCAGTAGTGGGATTCTGCTGGGGGAGGGGTGAAACACCTCATCAACAAGGGTACCTTCCATAATGAACATCTGTATATGTAACCCTGAATTGTACCCCACATCTTTAAAATTAAAAAAAAATCTTGATGGCAGCTGCATATATCTGCACAAAAGAACTTTCATTATATACATTTTTTTTCATTCCAACTTGAGGAGAACAAGCTTATGAAAGGAACCTTCATCTTGGAGCAGTAGATAGGTACCTATTTGGAGTTGAAAGACTTGAGCCTATTTTGTTAAATGAAGAATTTTACTGCTTTTCAAGTCAAGTGCTAGTGAAATGGACACCTTTGAAAGAAATAAAATAGATATTAGCACAAACATAAGAAATATTATAATATGATCCTTTGGAAATTTTAAACTGTTACATGATTTAAGTAAATACTTTATGTTTGAATAATTTATATTTGAAGAAAATTTGAAAAGATAATACAGAGAGTTCTAAAATATTTCTCATCCAGTACCCTGATGTTAACTTTTTGCTGTGGCACTTTGGCAAAACTACTACACCAACATTGGTACATTATATTAGCTGAACTGCAGACATTATTTATATTTAACCAGAATCAAAACTGTGTTTTTTTATCTTTCAGGATAAATCTAGTATATCACATTAAATATAGTCACCTTGTCTTTCCAGTATATTTTACTCTCTGTTTCTCTTTGTTGTTCATGACCTTGAGAGATTTGAGAGGAACTGGTTATGTACTTTTTAGAAGGTTCATGAAATTGATTTGTCTGCTTCCCCCTGCTTATGAATAGAGTGGTTTTAAAGGTTTGGGGAAGATTCACATCTCATCACTTCATATGCTGTCAGAAGTTTCATGCATTTCATATGAATAATCTCTGGTGATGTTAATCTTGATTAGTAAAGGTAGTGTCTGTTAGATTTTTTCATATGTAGTTAATATGTTGACTTTTCCATACTCAATTCCTTTGGAAGGGAGTTTAGAGAGTTTCTAAACCTAGTCCACACTCAGGTGAGTGTGTGTATTTGTATGGAAAGGCACTGAACTAAGCTCCATCTACTGGAGAGGGTAGGTATTCATAAATATAACTTGGCATGCTTCTGTAAATAGTAAGGAAGAATTGTCTTTTCTCCTCCATTTATTTGGTTATTCAATTCTTCATTCATATCAAAATGAACTCATTCACATTTTTTCCTCCTTCTTGTTATCATTAAACACTAAGAATTTATTTTACTCCTTAAATTTTTGCAGCTTTGCTCATTGGGAGGTGTGGCATAATTTTAAAATATCTGGCCTTTATCCTAGCTTATTTTATAAGCTTCAAAATTTCTTGGAATTTATTGATGATAAGAATGCCACTGTCAATCTAATTGAGACCTCAGGGGAGGGGTCTCAAGGTAACTTCAGGATGGGGGCTGGTCTCCAGAAAGGCTAACCATGCAATTACAGTTTTGAAACCTGCAGCTGCCAGACCTCCTGAAAAGAAAGGGAGGCTGGGGCTTGATTCTATCTCATGGCCAATGATTCAATTATTGATTCCTAGGTAAGAAAAACCAATAAAAACTCCAAACTGAGGCTTGGAGGTGCTTTCTGGTAGGGAAAATATATTAATGGACTGAGAAGCTGGTATACCCTGACTCCACAGGGACAGTAGCTTTCGTGCTCCCATGTATTTCCACACCCCTGTATTAGAACCAGCCAGTTATCCAAGTGATCTTTTATTAGAAAATGATATTATTAATGGTAATCATGACATGAGTGCTGGGTGTTCTCAATGGCACTAGGGAATTATTGCTATCACGGCCTCTAAGGGGAAGAACAAATAAATATTTTTGAACATATATTTATCATTGCCTTGTACCTATATGTCAATCAATGGCTTTCTATTTATAGTTAAATATGTGTTCATACTGATGTCCATGACTCTAATCCAATATGACAGGATTTGTCTAGCTTTTTCCTGTTGCTTTTTTACCTATCTGTATTTATCAAGTATGATGACATCACATGCTTTTAAAGGTCTAGCATCTTCATTATTGCTATAGTTTACTTTTCTGGTGAAACTTCTGAAAAATTAACTGTTGAAATTGCTTAATTGCAAGACATTTTTGTAACTGATTCTGGACAAGAAGAATTTAGAGGTGCTTTCAGGGAGTAAGTCAATTTTTCCTCTTTGCTTTTCAAAATTCACTTTGTAGGATAAAAAAATCTACATAGAGCATCATGCATTTTCTGTTTATTAGGTATTAAAGCAGTAACTAATATGCTTATACCATACATTTGCATCACTCCTACCCCCAAATTGAATTCGGTTTTTGGCAAATAACAAAAGTCACTTCCTCTTTTTCTTCCCCTCATCAATACAAGATTTCCATTCTTTCAAGCATTATAGTATCAGGGGTGAGTACAGATAAGTGATCTATTATGTAGTAGTTCTGGATGCCCAAAATGCCAAAAGAGAAGGCACTGTGTCTGAGAAGCCTAAGAAATGATCTTGAGACAATGGACAAGACATTGGCTTTTTTCAGGACATTACTTACAAAGAAGTTCCAGGGGTCAGTCGACTGGAGAGTAAAAAACCACTCCTGATTGTAAAAGGTACATAGGTTATATAGCTTTTGACTTACAGTGGTGTGCAGGGTTGAGTATGAAATGTGTGGTTTGTATCACATATGTAGTGTGAGAATATGTTTATTTCAAGGGAAGACTACAAAAATTCAGACTTATGTTTGGAGGGCGGGCCCACTGTAATATGGGCTAAGTACTATGTAAGTGTTCTAGGAACCCATCCTCATCAGTGTACCAGCTAGGTTTGTTGTGAGAGTTTTTGTTCAACTTCCATGAATTTCTTTTGGAGATTCTTTCAACGTGTTTGTCCATTTCATGATGAGTGACTTATGAGCATACTTATCCACACCACACTGATTGTTCAGAATTTTTGACCCAAAACAACAGGAACCACATTCCTCTTCTTCCCTACTCACCAGATCTCAATCTGAACAATTTTTTCCTGCCAGATTAAAAAAGTCCCCAAAGGGAAATGTTTTGTGATGTGGAAAAGGTAAAACAAAAATGGTAGAAGTACTTAAATGAATGAATATTGATGAGTTCCAAAACTCTTTTGAGCACTGAAAAACATATCTTGATAGTTGGAGAGTATGAAACAGAGAGTACTCTTGAGGTGACTGATTTTTAATTTAATTTAATTTTTAAAGCAGGATTTATTGAGAGGACAGAAAATCTCCCACAGTGGGAGGGGACCTAAGAGGGTTGCCCAAAGGTGACTGAAGTTTAAATATGTAAGAATAAATGCATAATTTTTTTCTATATAAATTTAATGGTTCTTGCCCCCCCCACATATGTTGCATGTACTCAAACTGACTTTTATTTCTCTTTCAGGGTGAGATTTTTGGTATTATAATCAACTAACAGTAATGAAAACTAATGAGCATAGATCCAGGCAGGTCCAGTTTCATCTGAAACATCCCAACAAAGCTGACTAGCTTAGGAAGGGTACACAAGAATATTCAGCATACACAACTGCAAGATGTGGTCAGCAAGCATGGAAAACACTTCTCTCATGGCCTCAGCATGACCTGCATACCAAAAAATGGAGCCAGAGGGGGAAGGGGTCATCCCTAGTTGGCCACCCCAAGGACCCTTTCCCAGGCTTCTCACCCAAGACCTCTCCACATGCTCCAACCCCAGGATCTCTCCCCAGGATTCACTTTACGACCCCCTCCCAAGGTTTCAACCCAAGTACCCCTTCATGAGTTCCTGGAGTGAAATCTTGGAATTGGAGAACTTCATGAGTTCCTGGAGTGAAATCTTGGAATTGAGGGTGGACCCTCTCAACTTTCCCTAGTCTCCAATTCCAAGATTTCACTTCAGGAACTCATCCCCAGGCTCCAATCCCAAGACTCCTTCACAAACTCCAACCCCAGGACCCCTCTCAGGCTGCAACCCCTTCTTGGGCCATATCTAGGATGTACTCACTTGTCACGGGGTTTGTGTTACCCTACATATGTTCATATGGGGCTAGTACAATAGTATCACTCTTCCACTATTTCAGGAAATGTTTATTATTGAAACTTTCCCTAATAAGAATTTTGGTGTTCCATGATATGTCAGAATTCCTCCAAGATTTTGTTTTTTGTATATTATAATATGTTTATGTAAGTCTGTGACCTCATTTCAAATGAAACCAAAAATTTTAGTTTAGGCAATACATTTACTGGAAAGAGTATTATATAAGGTGCAATGTTTACAAGCTCTTAAGTGTTTATACAAAAATAAAAATTCTATATCTCTAACTCAGATCTGGTATTTACAGCACTATAGTGTAATCTCTAAAGGTGGAAAGTATGCAACATCCAACATCTGGTAGATGGAAAAAAAGCTGTGGTGCATTCATAAGGTGGAATACCACTTAGCAATAAAAGGGAATGAATGCCTGAAACATGCTACAACATGATTGAATATCAAAGATATTAAACTGAATAAAATAAACCAGCTTCAAAATATTATGTACCACACACGTTTTCATAGTTGCATCATTCATCATAGCCAAGAGGTAGAGACAACCCAAATGTTCACTGATGGATGACTAGATGAACAAATGCTGTATATACAGACAATAGGATAATTTTCAGTACACTTTTTACCAAATATTCTACTCCTGTATATTTACATGTAACATGTGTTTGGTAATTCTCCACCAACTGAAGTGATTTCTCTTGGCCCAAGAGAGGAAACTTACTGATTGGTGGCTCTAATACTCCCCAGGAGAAGCTGAGACTATAAGATGGTATCTGAGTAAACCAAAGTCTGTCCATCGCTTCTTTGGGTCTCTATTTTTATAACTAGAAGTTAGATCTGATAGTAGGTGAGGGGTAAAAAAGTGAGAATGTGTTTAATATAGCTTCTTTAATTTATATATACTAAATATTTTATATTAATGTATATATAAAATTATATAATTTATATACAATATATATTATGATATATATATATTTAGGGATGGTATTCTCACCATGTTGTCCAGGGTAGCCTTGGTCCTAGGCTCATGTGATCCTCCCACCACAGCCTTCTGAGTAGCTGGGACCACAGATTTGGACCACTGGACCCAAGTCACCTTATATATATGAGTCCCATTACAACAACGAAAAAAGTCTCTGGGTAGTACTTAGAAATATCATGCATGAAAGAACTAGGCCATTGTTCAGAAGAAAGTACAAATCTAGGTAAGCATTAAGGTGATGCGATGGTTTTATAGGGTTACTCAGACGATCTGCAGTAGTACATGCAGTATATGGATAGTTCCCTGGAGGTAATTGAACCCCTCTGCCACCTGTATCTACAGCATAGATGTGTGTCTGGCCCTCCTGGCTGAGAACAGAAATTTGAGGAGAGCAGAAATGTAGTGAGTCCTTGCATGGTGGACATGGCCCTAGGAGTTCCTCACACTTGGTGAGTTTTACCATAAGAAATTCACCAGGTTCTCAGGGTAAAGATTGAGAAAAAAATTCAATAAGCTGGTACTTATAGGTACTCAAAGCCCAAGACTTGATTCGATTCAGTTTCAGTTTTGCAACAAGAAAAATGTCTGAAGTTGTACTTTCTCATCATGGAACATGAAGAGGTGTATAATGATGGTCCCACTTTTAGTTCTGTTGAAGTTGGTCTTTGGATTCTGGTGATGTGAACCCACTGCATCTAGTAACATTTCTTCTCCACTTTTTGACATTCATCTACTGGTTATTCATGTATGTCAATTATCATGCCCCCACTCTATTATCTCCCTTGGTCTTCAAAAATGATTTTCTAGCTCTATCAATTTCTTTAAATTGATCAATTAATTAATTGGAATCAGGGTTTCACTATGTTGCCCAGGCTGGAATGCAGTAGCACAATCACTGTTCATGACAGTCTTTACCTCCTGGATCCAGATGATCTTTCCACCTCAGTCTCCTATGTAGCTGGGAATAGAAATGTGCATCACCATGTCTTGCTAATTTAAAACAAATTTTTATTTGAAACAAAGTCATACTGTGTTGCCTGGATAACCTCTGACTCCCGGACTCAACCATTCCTCCTGTTTTGGCCTCCCAAAGTGCTAGGATTACAGGCGTGAGTCACTGTGTCTGACAAACTTCTCTTATTTGTAAATTTTATTCTTTTAAGAGTAACTTGTTCTTATCACTATTGTGTTACATTAAAACAGCCTGTCTGAAAATAATGAGTGAATATTTGTTTCTTTCCCTTTATGTCTATTGGGGCAATAAGTATGACTTAACTACCATGAAAGATATTAATAGTTTTTTTTTTACAGTAACTGTGAAATTATAGAATTTGTATATATTTGATGAGACTCAACCTATTACAGAAGATATCTTAGATCAGGTGGAGTCCATTTTATTTGAGTCCTGTGTTCCTTTGTCAGGAACTCATACATTAAATTTTTTTTTTATTTTAAAGATGTGGCCACAGTTCAGGGTTGGGTATACAAATATTCATTATGCAGGTACTCTTGCTGGTGAGGTGTGCCCCTCCTCTCCCTGGCAGTTTCCAACTACTGCCAATCCCTTTCTCATAGTATAATGTTAATTGTCCAAGTTCTGCTTAGGAGTTAGAACATATGGTACTCTCTTTGTTTCTGTGATAGATCACTGAGTATGTTAGACTCTAAATCCATCCAAGTTGCTGCGAAGTCCATATTTTTTTTGTTCTTTATGACTGCATAATATTCCACCGTGTATATGTACCACAATTTTTCACCCAGTCCAGCTTCGATGGGGAGCATGATTTGTTCTATGTTTTTGCTACCATGAATAGGGCTGCAACAAACATATGTGTACAGGTATCTTTTTTGCATAGTGATTTGAATTCCTCTGGGTATATTCCCAATAAGGGAATTGCTGGGTTATATGGAAGGTCAATTTCTAGTTCTATCAGAAGCCACCATACTGTCTTCCAAAGAGATTGCACTAGTTTGCATTCCCACCAGCAGTGTAGGAGTGAGGAACTAATATATTTTGAGAGGTTCCTTGATGGAATATAGATTGCAAATCATTTTACTCATCTGAAATTGTCCTTTGTATTTTCCTTATGGTATTTCCTGTCTTGTGGAATGTTCTCTACTTTTATTAATATTTTAGGATTCTGGTCATTTTAAATCTAGTTTATATTGCCTCATCTGTCATGTCAACCCCTCCCACTATAAACTTGTAAATTATTGTCATTTGTACATCAATTGTCTTTCTGTATCAATCTTGTGTTATATTAGCTTACTGAATTATCTTTGGGTGTGAATTTTTCTAACAATATATTTGTGTTTTCAGGTTTATAATTATATCATCTGCAAACATAGATTCATGTCTTTGCTTTCAATTCTTCAGTCATTTTTACTGACCTTGGCTAAACCTCCAGTAAAATGATAAATGGATCGCACAGGTGATTATATGTTCTTAGTGTTGTTTTCTGACCTTAGTGGAATCCACATGGTGCTTTCATGAGCAAGATGGGAATTTTGGTTTTGCTAAGGTAGGAAAGATCCATCAATTTCTAATTTTGAGTATTTAAATTTAATATTAATGCATGTTTATTTCTTCCAAATGTGTTTTTGTAACTATGAGTGGAATTCCTTTATTTCTCTATCTATAAATATGATGGACTATATGAATGAATTTCCAAATATAGGATCATTTCTAAATTCCAGATGCAAACTTCACGTAGGCATCATATGTTGTCTGACAATTAAATTTGTACATTTGTCCTAGAAAAAGTGCTACATACCTCATTGTTGAATATCACTATGATCACCTTGAAAGCATTCCCATTGGGAAGTTATGTACTGATGTCAGCTTGAAGTCCACCTACCAAAGCAATTTTGGAACTATTTTTCTGGAATAACCTTCACAGCTGTAATCATGAGAAAGTTGAGAGTTTGAATTAGAGCAATGAACAAATGTCAAATTTCTTGTTAAACTTGGCAAGAGTGGAAGTGAAATCACAGACGTGTTAGTCCACGTTTATGAGGATAATGCCATGAAGAAAACAGGGGCATGCAAATGGATTTAATGTTTTTCTGAAGGGACAGAAAACATCACTGATGATATGTCAGGATGGCCAGTAACAAGCAGAACAGGTGAAAACATTGAAAAATTAATCTAGCTATGTGTCACAATTGTTGGTTGGCAGTGAGAAGCATAGCATAGCAGACAAATGAAATATCAATAGAGAAACAGGAAAATCTTAATTGAAAATCTTCACATGAGAGAGGTGTGTGCAAAAAACAGGCCCGAAGGAGTTATTGCATCATGACAATGCACCAACTTACACAGCATTGACTGTGAGGGAGTTTTTAGCCAGTAAACAAATAACTGTATGGAACACCATGCCTACTCTCCTGATCTGGTCCTTGAATTCAATGCCCTTGAATTGAGTAAGTAATGCTGGCATCTCTAACATTTAAAAGAAAATAAAAATCTGCCCTTGAATCTCATTCTGATGCTTTCAATTATGAGACTCCTATAAAACTCTTGCTTTAGAGAGTGCTCACTAGATGTTCAAATATCACCTGCATATAATTTATTTATTTAGGAAATATATAAATCCCACAATGCTAAAATTATAGAATGTTGGGAGCCAGCCATGGAGGCTTGCCTGAGCGTTAGGGATCCAGGCAGGCTGCGGACCCTGAGACCACCAGGCTGGTTCAGGAGCTGAAGGCCCATTCCCTCCTCCTTTCCTTGTTGTTTAGCATTACCCACTGGTAGGGATTTTGATGATCTAAGCATGAAGTTCTGAGAATATGACAGGCATGGCTGACTCTAGGGATCCAATGTTCCCGTTTCTCACAGACTGCGGTTTCGGTTTTAAACTTAACACAGTTCAAACTCAGATCACATTTGGGAGCCTTATACATGATACAAGCTTCTTTTTAAGATTTAAAAATATATTTGTAGAATTAGTATATACATTTAGAGAGCTGTTTCCAGCTTTAGATGGTTATCTAGGATTACCAGAAATGGCCCAGCATGAACTTTGGGCTGGGCCACATTCCTAAGGGCCCAGCGTCCATTTTGGGCTGGGCTGCATTCTTTCAATACGGTTCTTTAGTTACAATTAGTGTAAGTTTTTTCTACTTATAATAGAAACAATTTATTTTATTCATAGAAAGTATTGTAGAATAGGTCATGCTACGTGAAGGAATTATGTTCAAGCATGATCAAACATGATACTTTAAGGTTTTATAAGAATACAGCTAACTTTAGAAATTTCTTTGTTCCCACTTTCTACTAATTACAGTTTTGGCTTTAGTACAATTACAGTTTGCATTTGGGTTTTATTTTAGAAGATTTATTGCTGACAATCAGCCTTATATATCAGGATTAGGAATTAAAAACTTTTATAGAAATTAAGGTAGACACATAGGATTTTAGGATAGCCATTTTGTTAAGAGATCATAATCAACTGTTCCTGGAAGTGGCCCGGCTTGATCTTTGGGTTGGGCCATATTCTATAGGAACTGGTTTGAGCTATAATTGAGAGTTTTTTTATAGTACAGGTAAAATTAGCACAGCTAAGAAAGATATTAGGATTTCAGTCAGTTATATTGCTTTTGAGGAATATAAACCAAGCATGAGTAACAGATAACTTTGGGATTGTCCTTCCTCATTCCTAGGGAAACGCCTGGTGGGTGGGGGACGCCCCCCACCTACCTGGCTTTGTGTTCACGGGAAAGTCTTGTGATTTGATTGGGATTGTCCTTCCTCATGCTTAAGGAAACGCCTGGTGGGTGGGGGACACCCCCCACCTACCTGGCTTTGTGTTCACGTGAAAGCCTTGTGATTTAACATGTGAAAGTTTGGGATAAAAGACTCACGGTTGGTCCCAATAAACATCTTCTGCTCATTTTACTGAACAGTTGTCTACTTTCTTTCTTTCTCTTTATATCTATCCCTCCATCTTTCTTTCAATATCTATCCCTACTATGGAATCGGCTTCTGCACTAGACAGAGTCCAGTCTCTTTCTTTCTCCTTATTTCTCCAGAATATTCGCTGACGCTGCCCCACCTTCCAGGAACCCTCTAAATCTCTTTTTGGGGGCTGGTCCCCCATAATAGAAAAAAGGAAAATCCTGGTATTAATAGGAGGCTGGATAAACCAACTGTTTTTAAAAATACAATTAAAACTATCAGCTTTTCTGTCCTCTCAATAAATCCTGCTTTCAAACAAACAAACAAACAAAACAAAGCAAAACAAAAATCTATCCTTCATTAAAAAGGAATGAATTACTGAAAAAATATTCTCCCTTTTCTCTATGATTATTGTTTTTTAAATCTCTAACGCTATTAAAGTCAATATTGGTGTTTATTTTTTATAATATGTCCCTTTCATCAAGGATTTCTAGTTAATTGGTATTGCTTTGGGAAAATAAATAAAATATTTTCTAATCAATTATTAACATCATGTTTTTTTTCTTTTGCATTTACCCAGTTGAAAAAGTATTTTGAGTCTCTTGTGTGATTCTTTTACCTGCAGATTAAATGCTAGTGATATTCAGGATACTGAGGATTAACAAAAAATAAGATAAGGGTAGGAGAAATTCTCATGGAAGCAGTTAATTCAGTGAGATCTGTGAGCTTTTATCAGTCTTTCATGAAAATGGCGAGACACCAACATTTTCTGCTCCTTCCATTGGAGACCCTGTCTTCTTTCAGGAATAATGGAGAAAAGATCTCCAGCACCCCAGTGGTCTCTTAGGATAAGCTAACTAGAAACTTCTAATAGACTCTGGGAATACAAAAGTTTTCAGAACTTTTCTCAGTTCCCCAAGCGTGAACTGGCATTGCTGCTAAGGGTGACATGATAATTGCTGTTCTGTGGGGAGGTGAGATCACAGCATCACAAACGCATATGTCAGGCTTGGCTTCCTGCCTCCCTCACATGCTGTGACTCTTAATGATCTTCACAATGAGCTCACTGTCCTGGTGGCATGAAGGAGTCTGGCATTTCATTCTTCAGTCTGAGGGACACAGCCTGCCAGGGAAGGAGGTATACCTGGAATCTGGGTATGTTTCCATGTGTGGAAAAGAAACACATTTGAGATAGAAACTGGTCCAGGGGCAGACCTACACAGGAAGGACTAATTCCTGAGACATTAGCTGAATGTGGGAGAGAGACTAGTGGACTGAGACTCTGATGCATGACTGTTGCTAATGTAATTTTTTTTTTTTTGAGTTGGAGTCTCACTCGGTCGCCCAGACTGGAGTGCAGTGGTCGCTCCCGGCCACCGCAGCCTCGCCTGCTGGGCTCCGGCGATCCTTTCACCTCAGCCTTCCGAGTAGCTGGAATTACAGGCATTCACTACCATGCCTGGCTGATTTTTTGATTTATTGTA
Organism: Cephalopachus bancanus; assembly: GCA_027257055.1. Classification (NCBI taxonomy): domain Eukaryota; kingdom Metazoa; phylum Chordata; class Mammalia; order Primates; family Tarsiidae; genus Cephalopachus; species Cephalopachus bancanus. The sequence goes on along the minus strand of JAPVLO010000737.1, from coordinate 1,800,396 downwards.
GAGATGAGGTCTCGCCGCCCAGGTGGGTCTCAAACCCGCGGGCTCAGGCAATCCACTCACCTCAGCCTCCCAAAGGTGCGGGATTACAGGCTGAGCCACCGAGCTCGGCGCTAATGTAATTTTATAAAATTCTCATGGTAGTACTTGGTGTTGAATCCAAGTGTTATCAAAATCTGGGTTTTAATGTGCTTCAGGATTGTATTTTCAAAATTCGTCTCCCATTGAATTTGTACAATACCTCCAGGCAGAAAATAGGGACTTTCAGGAGAACTATAATGATTTCTGTGAAAGTTCTGTGCATGGGCAAATGAATGTGGTGGAGCTAACCAAATTATCTAATTCACTGCGAAACAGTGTGACCAAAAAGAAATTGTTGGAATATAACTGTTTTTCTGTAATTTGACTATGACATACTTAATGGAGACAGTAAATGTGTCTCTACTGAAAATATCTGTTGTCTGCTGATCATGGGAGACTATTTTCCTTCTTGAAATTAGGGAAGGTCCTTTAGGAAAAAGGTAACCTCATAATAGGGGGTTTCATACTGCAAACAATAGTGATATAATTAATAGCATTTTTATTTTATTAGAATAAATTAATCTAAAATATAGTCTCATCACAAAAAAGTTTTGAAGATGATATACTGCTTGCTATATTTTCCCTGTTTTAAAAACATTATGACATTATTCCCAGGTTCTTTACTCATTTTTCTCCCTTTTCAATTTATTAAATTCACAAGATTCCATTTTGCATGTTTGTGTTATTTTTTTCATAGTTTTCCCCAAATAAATATTAATTCAAGTTTCAGTTAGCTATTCTAAGAGACATATAATTATATAATCTTTAAAGAAGATTGATTAATTTTCTTCCCTAAAATACTTTATCACTTTATATTTCATACCTCATTTTTTAGTGCACAACTTAATTTTGAGCAGTAACTTGTTAGTGGGGATTATGTTATTTTTAGCCCATGTGAAAAATGAAATGAATTTTTTTTTAAACCAGGCTAATAGTTATTTTAAATAAATTAAGTTGGGTCATATAAAAGTATTCAGTGCATCTGTAATATACTAAGATCTTTGGATATTAATGCATAAGTTATTTTGGTCTATAGAATAAATTGACAAAATTAGAAAATCATCAAACCAAATTTATAAAGTAATACAAATTTGATATATGAAAGATGAGTGTTTGTATTAAAGAAAACAACTAGCTGGCCAGGCACTGTGGCTCTGCCTGTAATCCCAGCACTTATAGAGGCTGGGGTGAGTGGATTTCCTGAGTCTGCAGGTTTGAGACCAGCCCTGGTAACTTGATGAGACCTTGTCTCTGTGATAAGTAAAAAAATCAACTGGGCATGGTAGCACATACTTGTAGTTCTGGCTACTTGGAAGGCTGAGGCAGAAGGATCACTGGAGCCCAGCAGGTTGATGCTGGGGTTGCCGAGTGTGTGCCACTGCACTTCAGCTTGGGCAACAGGGTGAGACTCCAACTAGAAAGAAAGAAAGAAAGAAAGAAAGAAAGAAAGAAAGAAAGAAAGAAAGAAAAAGGAAATAAAGAAAAAAGCTCACTTACTGTTATTATATAGCACAGTAGTGAACACTAACATTGGTGTTCAGGCTACACGGCTTTAAGTCCTGACACTCCTATCAGGATTTAGATGAGTCACCCCAGCTTCTTGTGAATAAATGATCTTCATTGGTCAGAGAAGAATAGCATTAACTTCTAAATTGTGAGTTATGATTATTTAATGTTATAATAGGTAAAGCATTAAGGAAAGTGACTCATGCATTGTAAGTACTATAAAAAAAAGAGACAGGAAATTTCTTTCCAAAAAGTATATGTATATATTTGCTTTTAATTTTTAGAAAGAAAGAATAATGAGTACAGATGCTATCTTCCATCACAATGTAACCCATAACTCATTAAACACACAGAACTCTGCTTGTTGAATATTGAGTCCTGCAAAATGACAGAATGGCCTCTGTGGATTTGAAATTTGGAATGATCTTCTTATCCCAGGTAGTTGTTGGAATCCTGGGGAACTTTTCTCTCTTATATTATTACATGTCCCTTTACTTTAGGGGATGTGAGCAAAGATCCACAAATTTGATTCTCAGGCACCTGACTGTAGCCAATTCCTTGGTCATTCTCTCTAGAGGAATTCCAGAGACAATGGCAGCTCTGGGGTTGAGACATTTTGCCACTTATTTTGAATGTGAAGTTCTTTTATATGTTCACAGGGTGGCCAGGAGTGTGTCCATTGGTGCCACCTGTCTGTTGAGTGTTTTTCAAATGATCGTCATCAACCCTAGGGAACTCCAGTAGGTGGATAGAGCTTAAGGTAAAAGCCCCCCAAGTACAATGGCCACTCCATTATCCTTTGCTGGGCCCTGCACTTGCTGGTAAATACCATTTTTTCTAATTATACTGAAAAATGGAACAACAGAAACTTCACAAAGAAAAGAGATTTTGGATATTGTTTTGCTCCATTTTATGATGAAGTGGTGACCCCGATGTATGCAGCATTGACATCTTTGCATGATGTTCTGTGTTTGGGACTCATGACCTGGGCCAGCAACTCTATGGTTTTTATCCTGTATAGACATAGGCAGCAGGTCCAACACATTCATAGGACCAATCACTCCCCCAGATCCTCTCCTGAGACTAGGGCCACCCAAAGTATCCTTGCATTGGCAAGCATCTTTGTAGCATTTTATTCCCTTTCCTTCAGCATCTATGTTTATATAGCTCTCTTTGATAAGTCCAACTGGTGGCTGGTGAACACTGCCACTGTAATCACTGCATGTTTTCCAACTTTTAGCCCCTTTGTTCTCATGCGCCATGACCCCAATATATGCAGGTCCTGCTGTCAAAAAACTACACAACTCTCTTATACCATCAGAAAAATGTGAATTGTTTGTCTGGCACCATAATCAGCTATCAATACACTTAGACCTACAGTTGTCTTAAGAACAATTATGACTTATTTCACTGCAGAAAAAAAGGTGAAGACTACAGAAGGAGAATGGGACAATACAAGATAGTAAATATAAATGACTATAGTAAATGAAATGTTATGCACTTAATATGTAAGTACTTATATAGTTGCATTTTTATTAATGGTTGTAGTGGAGAAATTCCAATGTCATAAAATCACCCAGAAATAATGTACAGATACTGGAATTGTCTTTGAATGTGCAAAGCCCATCCTGTGATATTTAATTTTCCTCATATATCTTTGAACTTGGAAGTGTATGGACACTTTCACAAAATGAAAGTGCATGTGGTGGTTGCTGTTTTTTGAATAATTGACCTCTTCAAATCTCATGTTGAAATTCCATTTCCAGTGTTAGGCATGGGCCTCATAGGTGGCATTTGGGTCATGATGGAAAATCCCTCTGAATGTCTTGACACTGTCCTAGTGGCAATGAGTGAGTTTTTGCTTTATTTGTGTCTGCCAGAGCTGATTGTTCTAGAGTCAGCAACTACCACTTGCTTCCTCTCTTGTCATGTGATCTCCACACACGCCAGCTGCTCTTTGCCTTCTGCCATGAGTGGAAGAAACCCGTGGCCCTCACCAGTTACAGATGCTGATGCCATACTTCTTGTACATCCTGTAGCACTGTGAGTCAAAGAAACCTCTTTACTTTAGGAATTACAATGTCTCAGATACTCTTTCATAGCTACAGAAACAGAAAAAGATGGTTGTTTTTCAAGAGATTGGGGGTATTGACCTTGTCTCTGATTTGTGATTCATATTGTCTTGGATAAAACTAGAAAAAAATAGTTTTTATTCCTGTTGGCTATGGCAGCCAGATTGTGAATATTGTGCCTTATTTCCTAAAAGAAACCGTAGACCTTTGAGATATGGTAATGTTCTTTTATCTATTCACTTACATTATTATGATGATGATAATGATTATTATTTTAGATAAAAAGTTTTTCTATGTTACCCAGGCTGATATCGAACTCCAAAGCTCAAGCACACCTCTTGCCTCAGCCTCCCAAATATCTGGAATTACAGGTGTGAACCACAGAACCAAGCCTGGAGTATGATAACACTTTTTGAGAAAGATTAACATTTTAAAATAATTTTGGGTAAACATTTGAATAATAATTCACAAGGGACAACAAGGAACATGGGAAGACTGTCAGCTGACTTTTACAAAGAGTGCAGGTGGAAGGCAGCAAGTGAATGGAGATTTTTTTAAAAAGTGGGAAATATTAAATACAATTTTGAAATATTCAGAAAGTAGATTGCTGAGGATTAATTCTTGAGGGAAGTTGATTTCAGAGACAAAAAAGAGTTTTCAATATAAACTTTTAAATTCCAAGTTGAGGAGACAAGTCTATAATGAACCTTTGTCTGCCATGGAGCAGAATATGGGTACCAATTTGGAGCTGAAAGGCATGAGGCAATTAAGTTAAGTTTCCTGCTTTTGAAGTCACCAAGAGAGCAAAATGGACATCTACGAAAGAATTTAAAATTATATTACCACAAACATAGGAACGATTTTAATATGATTCTCTGTATTAAAAAAAAGTTATATTTTTAAATAAATATTTTATATTTGAATAACTTTAGATTTGGAGAAAATTTACAAAGCTAACACAGAGAGTTCTCACACATTTTCCATCCTGTACCCCTGATTTTAACATTCTTCTATTGCACATTTGTCAAAACTCAAATGCTAACATCAGTACCTTATATTAGCTGAACTCCAGATATTTCACCAGCTTTAAAACTGTTTTTTTTCTTTTTCAGGATCAATGCAGTACACCACATTATATTTAGTCACCTCGCCTCCCCAGCCTGTCCTGTTTTCAGTTTTTCTTTGTTTTTCAGGACCTTGAGAGGTTTGAGAAGTACTGGCTCTGTCTTTCTTAGGATGTCCCTGGAAATGAATTTGTCTTTTTTTTTTTTTTTGATGGGTATACTTGGTTTATAGGTTTGGGGAAGAATATCACATCCCATCCCATTCCATCATATACTGTCAGAAGTTTCATGAACTTCATATGGATAATCTCCAGTGATGATAATCTTGATCTGTTAAGGTAGTATTTGTCAGGTTTGTCCGCTATAAGGTTACTATGTTTTATAATCCATACTCCATTTTTTGGCAGATGGACTGTAGGGAGTTTGTAAGCCTAGCTCAAATGAAAGTGAGTATGTGTGTTTGTGTGGAAAGGCACTGAATTAAGCTCCAGTTACTGGAGGGGTAGTTATTCATACATATAACTTAGCATGTGTCTGTAAATTGTAAGGAGGATTTTTCTTCTCCATTTATTTTATTATTCATTTATTTATTTATATCAGTATGATCTCATTTACACTTATTTTATACTTTGTGTCATAATTCAACACTAAGTTATTTCTTTTATCCCTTAAATGTTACAGCTTTTGTCATTGGGATATGTGGTATAATTAAAAAAAATATCTGTTATGAATCTTAGTTTCTGTCTCAGAGCTTCAAAATCTCTTGGAATTTCTTGAAGGTTAAGAATGCCTTTTTACATTCATGAAAGGTCTCATGGCAGTGGACCTTAAATTTCTTCAGGGTGGGGTTTGGTCACCAGAAACACCAACCGTGTATTTACTGCATTGAACCTGCAGCTGCCAGACCTCTGGGAAGTGAAGGGCAGATGAAACTTGAGTTCAGTTCATGGCCAATGATTTTATCAATCATGCCTAGGTAATGAGACCACATTAAAAACTCTGATCTCTGTGGCTTGGGGGAGCTTTCTGGTAGGGAAGAAATATCAATGGACTAAGAGGTTGGTGCATCCTGACTCTACAGGGACAGAAGCTCCCATGCTTCCATGTAATTTCCCTACCCCAGTCAAAAACCAATCACTTCTCCAAGTAATCTTTTACTAGAACTTTTCCTAGACCTTCAGACCTTGCCTTACATATTTCATGTGACTGCTTATCGATATATTAAATAAAAAATTGGCAATTGTTAGTATTATACTGTCCTGTGTTCTATGAGTCATTCTCAGAAATTATTGAATAAGAGGGATTTGTGGAAAGCTCTGCATTTTTCGTTAACCTTGCCAAGTGCAGGGAGATACCTGATACTTGCAACTGGCATCAGAAGTGGGGAACTCTCGTGAAAGACTTTCCCTGGCAATGGAGCAAATCCTAAACTTGGTAAAATGTTTTAAAGATGCCTATGCTGAGCCAACGTGAATGACCTTGGCCTGGTGCAACATGGTCTCAAAAGACCCAGAAAATGTTGGGCTACAGTTTGGTTTTATATATTTCAGGGGGATAGGCATTGCAGGTAAAACTCTACACCAATTCCTGGAAGGCATATATTAGTTCAGACCAAAAATTGGGACATCTCGAAGGGAGGCTTACAAATAAGGGGTAAGTTTTGGGGATCTTTTAGTTGGCTGTTGTTTGAGAGACTTCAGGTTTATCTGAAGACTGGAAGTCAGTACAAAACAGTGCTCAAGTTAAGGTAAGGGGTTTATTCTGTCTTGTGATGCTATAATAGAGTCAGGTTGGAAAGGAAGCCACATTATACTTGATTAATACAAGTCTTGTTTAACCAGATGTTATGGTTTTTTAAAGTGTGACTTAACCCTTGCATTGCACGGACTTAGGACTCATTTATAATTTGGTATCTCTAATCACAAAGAGTCTCTTCTATCATTCTTTTGATCTGTATTTCTATATTAATACTGATCACTTTTGCCTAAACTTCAATAGAGATGGAGATAATGGGGCACATCTGACCTCATTTACCATCATGGCTGGTAATCAGTTTTAAAAGTGTTTTTGGAGATCCCTTGACCAAGATGTGGTCTGTTCAGTCCATTGTGGGGGATTAGAATGTTATTTTTAGCTTATAGCTCTTAAATTGTGGGGACTGTGCTAACACCATATAGTATCATATTTAATTAATTGCAAGGCACTTAGTTGGTATTAAAGAATAAGTGACAGAATGCAGGTGCCCTTTCAAGTTAGTTCTTTTCCCCTTTGATGTAATCTAAATCCTTTGGTTTTTAGCAATCCCCGCTCTTATTTTGCCATGACACAATGCTCCAGGCTTACCTTGTAATTCCCCTACCACACTTTAGAAGCAAACACATCTCCAAATAGTTTTTTTTTTTAAATTAGATAATGACATTAGAAGTCAAGACGTGGGTGCTGTGATCTTTCATTGCTACTGGGGAACCATTACTAATAGGCCCTCAAAGCAGGAATACTAAGAAACACATTTTGCACACATATTTATAATTTTCCTATACTTATCTGCCCATGTATAACTTTCTACCTATCTGCAGCTAAATATGTGTTCATACTGATGTCTATGACTCTAATCCAATATCACAGGGATCAGTCTAGTTTTTCCTGTATCTTTTCTGCACCTATCTGTATTTATGAAGTATTATGGGATTCCATGCCTTTGAAGGGTCTTGAGTCTCTATCATAGGTATACTTTGTTGTCCTCGTCAAACTTCAGAAAAGTTATTAACAGTTGAAATTGATTACTTGCTGGACATTTTTGGGACTTATTTTGGTCCAGGAGTATTCAGAGGATCCTCCAGAGAATAAATAAAAATTTTCTCTTTGTCTTTAAAATTCACCTTGTGGGATAATCTACAGAGAAGATAATGAATTCCCTGGTTTATTAGGCAATGAAGTAGGAATTAATATGCTCATGTCATATATTTGCATCTCCCATAGCCCCAAGATGAAGTCTGCTCTTGACAAATAACAAAAGCTACTCCCTCTTTTTCTCCTCCTCATTAATTCAAGATTTCTATTTTTTTCCAGCATTATTGCATTAGGGATGAGAATAGATAAGGGATGTATTATGTTGTAGTTCCAGACCCCAACGACCCCCAAAGGAAAAGCACTGTTTGAGAAACCTATGAAATGACCTTGAGAGAATGGCTGAGTCATGGACTTTTTTTGGAAACTTACCACTTCTGATTGCAAAAGTAATCATCTTTTATAGGGCAGAGTGCAGTGTTAAGCATGAGATGGGTGGGGTTTCTAGCATACAAGCAATGTGAGAATACACATATATACATTTATAGGTACACAAAATGGCTGTAATTTATCTTTCAGTGTGGAATTTTTAGTATTATAATAAACTAATGGTAACCAAAAGTAGTGGGCATTGATTGAAGCAGGCCCAATCTGGTCTGACCAGCCCATGGGACCAACTGATTCAAGGAATGTTGCAAGGGAACATTCACTATGTATACCTGCAAGATGTGGTCAGTAGACATGGAGAACACTTCACCCATGTCCTCAGCATGACTTGCATGTTCAGGGATGGAGCCTGAGGGGAAGAGGAAATTCCTGGTTGACCACCTCTAGGATGCCTCCCTTGACTCAAACACCAGGAGTTCACCTCAGGCTCCAACTCCAGGACCCCTCACTAGGCTCTAACCGTCTTCTTGGGACCATGTCTAAGGTGTGCTCATGTTGTCACTCAGTGTGTGTTAATATACATATGGATTAGTTCAAGAGCATCACTCTTCTCTTGTCTAGGTAGAGGTTTATTTCTGTAACTTTCTCTGGTGCGAATTTTTGGTTTCATGATGTATCAGGAGTCTTCCAGTTTTTTTTGTACATTCTAATGAATTTTGTGAAAATGTGTGACCTCATTTCAAATGGAATCTAATTTTTTTTTTGAGTTGGAGTCTCACTGAAGTGCAGCGGCATGCTCCTGGCCACCGCAGCCTCGACCTGCTGGGCTCTGGTGATCCTTCCGCCTCAGCTTTCCAAGTAGCCAAAACTATAGGTGCATGCTGCTGTGCTCGGCTAATTTTTGATTTATTGTAGAGACGAGGTCTTGCCAAGTGGTCTGGGTGGGTCTCGAATCTGCGGGCTTAGGCAATCCACTCACCTTGGCCTCCCAAAGTGCTGGGATTACAGGCTGAGCCACCGAGCCTGACCAGAATCTAAAATTTTAATCTAGTTAATAAATTTAACTAAAAAAGTATTATAAAATATACAATTTTCAACATAACTTGTGTTTATGCAAAAAATAAAAATTCAACAACAATAATACCAGGTCTGGTGTTTATATCATCGTAGCGTAATCTCCAAAGCTGGAAATGACCCAAGCATCCAGCAGCTGGTGGATGAATCAACAAACTATGATATATCCATAAAGTGGAACACCCACTTAGCAATGAAATTGAATGAATGCTTGGCATATGCTCCAACATGATTGACTATCAAGGGTATAAAAATGAGTAAAGTAAATCATTTTCAAAACATTAGTCATACCCATTTTCATAGCCAAATGATTCATCTTAGCCAAGAGGTTGAAATAACCCAAAAGTTTATTGATGGATGAATAGATAAACAAAATGTATGCACTTCTCATGGAATATGTTCCATTACATTTTTCATCAAATAATTGAATCTCATATTTACACATAATATGTGCTTGGTAGTTCTGACCAAGTGAAGTGATTTCTCTGGGTTCAAGAGAGTAAACTTGGTGATGGGAAGCTCCCATACTCCCTAAGTGAGGCTGAACCTATAAGGTGATTTCTGAGTAAACCAAAGTCTGTCCACTGCTTCTTTGGGTTTCCTTTTAATTAACTAGAAATTAGATCTGATAGTAGATGAGGGGTGAAAAAAGTGACAATGCATTTTAGTATAACTTGTTTAGTTTATATGTAAGAAATATTTTATACACATTTATACATGATATATTATGTAAATATGTACATATATTTTAGAGATGGGGGTGTCACTCTGTTGTCCAGTTGGTCTGAACTCATGGGCTCAAGTGATCCTTCAGCCTCAGCTTACTGAATACCTGGAACTACATGCCAGTGCCACTGATCCCAACCTGATTTATATTTTTATGAATCCTATTACCAAAAACCTTTTCTAAGTCTCTGGGTAGTACTTAGAAAACAGCTTTGTGAAACAACCAGGCCATTTTTCAGAAGAAAGGGCAGCCCGAGGTGAACATAAAGGATGAGGGATGGTTTCATGAGGGTTCCTCAGACTGTTTGTAGTCATGCAGGGTGTGGAGGGAGCCAGTGCCTGCATCACTCCCTGGAAGTCACTGAACTCCCTCCTCAGGTACCACTTGAACCTGGTGCATCAATGTCTGTCTGGTCCTCCAGGTTGAGAGCAGAAATTTGGGAGAGTGGAAATACATTGAGTTCTTAGGTGGTGGCACCCTGTCTTGGGGGGCCCACACTTTGTTAGTTTTATATTCAGGCACTTTACCAGGTTCTCAGGTTAAAAATTCAGGAAAACAAAATCCAATAATCTGGAACTTAAAGGTCCTTGAGGCGAGAAGATTGATTAGATTCATTCTGTTTTATACAAAGTAAAATGCCTTAAGTTGTGTTTTCCCATCATAGTACATGAGGATGTGTGCAAGGACAACCCTACTTTTAGTTATGCTGAAGTTGGTTAATGGATTCTGGTGATGTAAACCTATTGCATATCATAACGTTTCTTTGCTTTTTAACATTCATTCACACGTGCCTTCCTTTGTATTGATTATTATTCCCTCCATTATCTCACTTGATATTGAAAATGATTTGCAGTCAGGACTAGGTGGTTCAGCTTGTCATTCCACCTCTGTGGGGAACTGCAGCTTCAAGGAAAACCTAGGCAAGACCTCGTTTCTACAATAAACAACAAAAAAATTAGCTGGGTGTGGTAGTGCGCACCTGTAGTTTCAGTTACTTGGAAGGCTGAGGTGGAAGGATCACCTGATCCCAGAGGGTCAACCCTGGGGTGGCCATGAGCATGCCTCTTACTCTAACCTGGGTGACGGAGTGAGACACCAATTCAAAAAAAATTATTTGCTAATTCTACTATCTTCTCTGAATTATTGATTGACTGATTGATTGAGTCAAGATCTCACTTTTTTGCCCAGGCTGGAGTGCAGTGGCACAATCACTGATTACCACAGCCCTTACCTTCTTAGCCTCTGTGACCTTTCCCCCTCACTTTTTTCTGTTGCTGTGAATTGAGGTGTGCATCACCACAATCAGCTAGTTAAAATTTTTTTTTTTTAATTTTAAAGGGGTGGGGTACAAGTCAGTATTGGGTACATAAGTTGTCTAAGTTCATGTGAAATTTGGGTCTCCTATCGGCCCTCACTTCACCTGGATTAGGATCAGGCACCGTTATTGATGTTTTTTCATTTTATTTATTTATTTATTTAAAAATTTTTATTATAAAGCTGTAGGGTACAATTCAGGGTTAGGTATACAAACGTTGATTATGCAGGTCCCTTGTTGATGAGGTATGCCCCTCCCTCCCATAGCAGTTTCCCTCAATTGCCAATCCCACCCCCTCCCCTGACAGTTTCCCACTAGCACCAGTTCCTTTCTTATAGTATTATAATTGTTCAAGGTCAGCTTATGAGTGAGAGCATATGGTATTCTGTTCTTTGTTTCTGTGATAGATCACTGAGTATGATCAATTCCAAATCCATCCAAGTTGCTGCGAGGTCCATATGTTTATCTTTCTTACTTTCTTTTTTAATTTATCTTTTTATTTTACTTTAAAAATTGTAATTTATTACAGAGATGTGGGGTACAATTCTGGGTTAGGTACATAAACATTGAACATACAGGTATCGTTGTTGATGAGGTATGACCTTCCCTCCCCTAGCAGTTTCCCTCAACTGCCAATCCCACCCCATCCCTGACAGTTTTCCACTCCTGCCGATCGCTTTCTTAGAGCATTATAATTGTTCAAGGTCAGCTTATGAGTGAAAACTTATGGAAGTCAGCTCTTGGTTTCTGTGATGGATCACTGAGTATGATTGACTCCAAATCCATTCAAGTTGCTGCAAAATTCATATATTTGTCCTTCTTTATGGCTGCTTAATATTCCATTGTGTATATGTAGCACATTTTTTTATCCAATCCAACTTTGATGGGCAACATGATTGGTTCCATGTTTTTGCTATTGTGAACAGAGCTGCAACAAACATACATGTGCAGGTATCTTTTTCATAGAATAATCTGAGTTCCTCCGGATATATTCCCAATAAGAGAATTGCTGGGTCATATGGAAGGTCAGTTTCTAGTTCTTTCAGAAATTACCACACTGTCTTCTAAAGAGGTTGTACTAGTCTGCATTCCTACCAGCAGTATAGAAGTGTTCCTTTTTCACCACATCCTTACCAGGTCTGTTGTTTGTTTTATTAATGACCTTACAGGGGTTAAGTGGTATCTCGGTGTGGTTTTGATTTGCATTTCTCTGATTGTAAGTGAGGCTGAGCACTTTTTCATGTGTCTGTTGACTGCCTGCATATCTTCTTTTGAGAAGCGTCTATTTATGTCTTTTGCCCACTTTTTAAAGGGACTGCTTGTGTTTTTCCTTTCAGTGTGTTTGAGTTCCTTGTAGATCCTAGATGTTAGGTCTTTGTCAGATATACAATTGGCAAATATTTTTTCCCATTCTGTGGGCTGTCTTCCTGCTCTCTTGATGGTTTCTTTTGCTTTGCAGATGCTTGTTAATTTGATTAGGTTCCACTTCTCTATTTGATTTCTTAAGGTATGGGCATTTAGGGTACTGAATAGGAATTGGTTACCAGTTCCAATTTCCTTAAGGGTGTGTCCTGCGGTTTCTAAGATTCTTATAGTTTGAGGTTTTGCATTTAGGTCTTTAATCCACTTAGAGTTAATTTTTGTGTATGGTAATAGGTAGGGGTCCTGTTTCTATCTTCTGCATGTGGTCAGCCAGTTTTCCCAGCACCATTTACTGAATAGGTTCTCCTCTCCCCAGTGTTTGTTGAAGACTTTGTTAAAGAAGAGTTAGTTGAGGAATTGAGGCTTTTCTTCCAGAATCTCTATCCTGTTCCATTGGTCTATGTTCCTGTTCTTGTACCAATACAAGGCTGTTCTGATTACTGTAGCCTCATAGTAAAGTTTGAAGTCTGGAAGTGTGATAGCTCCTGCTTTGTTTCTTTAACTAAGGATTGTTTTGGCTATTCGTGGTCGTTTATGTTTCCATATGAATTTCTATATTGTCATTTCCAAGTCTGAGAAGAATGATTTTGGTAACTTAATGGGTATTGCATTGAATCTGTAGATTGCCTTTGGTAGGATGGACATCTTAACAATGTTGAATGTCGGTGTGGTTGCATGAGCATGGAATCCTATCCATGAGCATGGAATATTTTTCCATTTATTTGTGTCTTTTTGGTTTTCTTTGAGCAGTGTTTTGTAATTCTCATTGTAAAGTTCTTTCACTTCTTTGGTTAGGAAAATGTCGAGGTATTTCATATTTTTTTTCATGGCTATTGTGAATGGGATAGTGCTTTTTATTTGGGTCTCTGTCTGCTTGTTGTTGGTGCATAGGAATGCAATTGTCTTTTGCACATTTATTTTGTACCTTGAGAATTTGCCAAAGTCCTTTATCAGTTCAAGCAGGTTTTGATAGATTCTCTTGGCTTTCAAGGTATAGGATCATATCATCAGCAAAGAGGGATAACTTGGCTTCCTCTTTTCCTATTTCGGTACCCCTGATTTCCTTCTCTTGTCTGATTGCCTGAGCTAGGACTTCCAACACAATATTGAACAAGAGGGGTGAGAATGGGCAGCCTTGTCTTGTTTCAGTTTTCAGGGGAAATATTTCCAGTTTCTGTCCATTTAGCATATGTTAGCTGTGGGTTTGTCATAGATGGTGCTTACTATTTTGAAGTGTGTTCCTTCTATACCTAGGAGTTTGAGGGTTTTTATCAAGAAGGGATGCTGGGTTATATAAAAAGCTTTTTCTGCATCTAATGAGATAATCATGTGGTTCTTGTCTTTACATCTGTTGATGTATTTAATGACATTTATGGTCTTGTGAAGGTTGAACCCCTGCATCCTGGGAATGAAGCCTACTTGGTCATGGTGGATGATTTTTGAGATGTGTTTTTGAATCCAATTTGCTAGAATCTTGTTGAGGATTTTTGCATCTATGTTCATAAGTAATACTGACCTGTAGTTCTCTTTGTTGGATCTTTACCCAGTTTGGGTATCAGCGTGATGTTATCTTTGTAGAATGATTTAGGGAGAATTCCATCTTTCTCAATTGCTTGGAATACTTTCAGCAGGTTTGGTATCAGCTCCTCCATGTATGTTTTGTAGAATTCTGTTGGAAAGCCATCCAGTCCAGGCCTTTTTTTGGAAGATAGTCTTCGTATGACAGAGTCAATTTCCTGGGTTGTTATTGGTTTATTTAGTGTCTCAATGTATTCTTGTTTTAACATGGGGAGGTTGTGTGATGTCAGAAAGTCCTCCATTTCATCTAGGTTATCAAGTTTGTTTCCATATGGATGTACATAGTAATCTCTGATAATCCTTTGTATTTCTGCAGGATCAGTTGTGATTTGATCTTCTGTATTTCTGATTGTGTTCATTTGGGCTTTTTCTATCTTTTTCTTCATCATTCTGGCTAGGGGCTCACCAATCTTGTTAATTCTTTCAAAGAACCAGCTTTTTGTTTTGTTGATGTTTTCTGTAATATTTTTGTCTTCCATGCTCCATATTTGGACTCTTATTTTTTGTGATTTGAATTCTTCTGCTTAAGTTAGGGTTTTGTTGGTCTTCTCTTTCCAGCTCCCTTAGGTGATTTGTTTGGCTCTCCACTTGGTGATCTTTCCATTTTCTTGATGTGTGCTCATAGAGATATAAATTCCCCTCTTAGAACTCATTTCATGGCATCCCTGAGGTTTTGGTAAGATGTTTCTTCATTTTCATTTGTTTCCAGTAATCTCTTACTTTCTTCTCTGATTTCAGTGTTGACCCACTTGTTGTACAACATCATGCTATTTAGTGTCCATGTCTTTGTGGGCTTTGGGGAAATGCTGTTTGTTTTGATATTTATTTTTATTCCACTGTGGTCTGAGAATGTGCATGGCAAGATTTCCACCTTATGGAATTTTTTAATGCTTGATTTATGGGCAAGGATGTGATTGACCTAGAGTATGTTCCATGTGGTGATTAGTAGAATGTATATTCTGTGGTTGTTGGGTGGAATAATCTGTAGGTATCTACTAAGTCCATTTGGTCTAGTGTCAAGTTTAGGTTCTGGATCTCCTTGTTGATCTTTTTGTCTCAATGGTCTATCTAGGGCTTCCAGTGGTGTACTCAAGTCTCCTTCTCTAATAGTGTTAGAGTCAACATATTTTTTTAGTTTATTTAGTAGTTGCTTTATAAATGCTAGTACTCCTGTGTTGGGTGCATGTATGTTTAAGATGTATATTTTTTGTTGATGGATTGAACCTTTTATCATTTTGTAGTGTCCTTTTGCATCTTTTAAATTTTTTGATAGCTTAAAAGTTGTTTTGTCTGATATTAAGATGGCAACTCCTGCTTTCTTTTGTGATCCATTCGCCTGGAAACCCATTTTCCATCCTTTAACTTTGAGTCTGTGTGGATCCCTTGTAGTGAGATGAGTCTCCTGGATGTGGCAAATAATGGGGTCGTGGTTTCTTATCCAGTCCGCCATTCTGTGTCTTTTCAGTGGTGCATTTAGTCCATTCACATTCAGGCTGATTACTGGAATGTGATTGCTTATCCCTGTTATGAGGGTTTTATAAAGTTTTTTTTTTTTTTTGGCTTGTTTTCTTTTGGCTTTCAGTTTAATGTATGCATGTGTTTTCAAGTTTCTTGTTGTGCTGTATTCTCTATTGATTCTGCTCTCTGCTGTTGTCTTGGTAAGTGTGTGATGATTCTTTTTTCTTTCTTCTGTGCTTAATACCTGTTTAAGTGTCTCCTGTAGAGCTGGTCTGGAAGCTGCATAATCTTTTAGGGATTGGATGTCTGGGAAGGATTTTAATTCTCCATCACAGATGAAGCTGAGCTTGGCTGGATAGGAAATTCTTGGTTGAAATTGCTTTTCTTTGAGGACTTTGAGTATAGGACTCCAGTCCCTTCTTGCTTGTAATGTTTCTGCCTATAGGTCTGTTGCTATTCTGATTGGTTTTCCCCAGTAGGTAGTCTGACCTTTCTTGCTGCCTTTAGGATTTTTTCTTTTGTGCCCATTTTGTGTAGGCAAATTACTATGTGTCTATGGGTTCTCATTTGATGCCTTGTATCTCTTGTGCTTGGCTGGTCATATCTCTGGTAAGATGGGGAAAGTTTTCTTGGATTTCCTCCTGGAACACTTGTTCCAATTTGTTCTCATTTTCCCTTTCTTCTTCTGGGATAACAATCAGGCATAAGTTTGGTCTCTTGATGTAGTCACACATCTCTTGTAGGCTTTTTCCCTTCTTTCTGAGTCTTTTTTCTATGTTTTTTTACAGATTGAGTTAATTCCATGTTCTGGTCTTCATGTTCTCAGGTTCTTTCTTCAGCTAGGTTAATTCTGCTTTCCACGCTTGTCATCTTGTTATTTATTTCCTGAACGAAATTTCTTATTGCCAAAATCTCTGTTACAAGTTCTTTAGTGTTGCATCTTGTCTTTCTTGAGTCTTTTTCACTTTTTCCAATCATTCCCTAATCCCTGTTGTATTCTGGGTCCAGTCGTTTGTGAATTTCATTATTTGGGCACCAAGATATGATATCTCAGGAGTTTTGTCTTCGGTACAATTGGAATTGCCTGAGGTCTTCCTTTGACTTTTCCTCATTTGTGACAGATCTCTTGTTTTTTTCTTTAGTTCTGCTATTCATTGTCAGTGGGAGATGCATTCCCTTCTGGTGTTTGCTTAGTCCTCTATTCTTTCCTGATATGGGCTCTGGATTTGTTCTATTTTGAAATAGGATGGTGGATTGGAAGCTTTGCTGTCTCTTGTAGTTTTTGAAATCTGAATAAAATGGGGGATGTGGTGCTAGGAGTCATATGCTACCTGCAAATTAAAATGTTCACTTATTGTGGTATGTTTTCCCTGAGATCCACTCCATTCCACCACTCTATATGATGATGCAAAGCTGAAACCAACCCAAACTATCAAACAATCTGCAATAACAACAAAGTAAGACAAAACAAACCACCACAAACAGAAAAACTCCAAGAAAACTAAACACACACACACCTACTATAAAGTGAATAGAGAAGAAAGACAAAAAACCAAAGGGGGGAGAATAAGAAAAAAGAAAAAAGAAAAAAAAGGGGTGGGGATTCAGGTGGGACCCTCACACATATATTGACACACCCCTTAAATTATAAAAAAATGAATATAAACCCCCCCCAGGAGAACAAAAGACCAAAAACAAACAATGAAATCAAAAGATGAACACTCAATTATTCACATACACACATAAACAGAGAATGACAAATAAAAGCAGAAAAAAATGGGGAAGGAAAAGAAAAAAAATTTAGAGAGGGTATTCAGATCAAATCCTCACATACCCATTCATGCACAAAGGAAAAATATTTTAAAAACAGATGAACTAACAAGTAGTCAGAAAACTTTTTTTTTTTTTTGAGTTGGAGTCTCACTCTGTTGCCCAGACTCTGGAGTGCAGTGGCCACTCCCAGCCACTGCAGCCTTAACCTGCTGGGCTCCGGCGATCCTTCCCCCTCAGCCTTCCGAGTAGCCGGAATTACAGGCGTGCACTACCACACCCAGCTGATTTTTTGATTTATTGTAGAGATGAGGTCTTGTTGCCCAGGTGGGTCTTGAATCCGTGGGCTCAGGCAATCCACTCACCTCAGCCTCCCAAAGGCGCGAGATTACAGGCTGAGCCACCGAGCCTGGCAGAAAACTTTTAAAATTAAAAAAATGATTGAAAACTTAAAAACCAAAACAGAACAAAACAAAACAAAACAAAAAAACAAAGACAAAAAAACCCTGTCTTCTTCTGGCAGGCTCTGTAATTGCTCCTCTAATCAGATCTGTCCTGCAGAGCCACCTGTTTCACTCTCTCCTCAGGGAATAAATCAGGAAGGAGGAGGGGCAGTGGAGGTGGTTGTGGCTGCAGTACTCCCCTCCCATTCTCATATGGTCAGGGAGATCTCTGTTGGGGATGTACAGGATAGTCTCTTTCCCAGGTATGTACTCTCATGATGTTGCCCCAGCCAGGCCTATCCTGGAATGGGATTCTCCTATTGTGGCTGATGTCCAGGCTCCCTCTGGGTTTTTCCCTCTCAGTCATGGCCCAGCTATGCCGGTCTGACATTCAGAGGATTGCTGGGGAAGAGGAGGTTTGTGTCAGCCCAGGCTCATCACTGATCTCTTTGGAATTCTTCCTCATCTTTTTCTGGCTACATCCGGCTGGATCAGGGAAGGGGTGGGGCACTTGGAACTCAGCATTTGTCAGGTCCCTCTGAAGTTTGTGCTCTCAGGATATTTCCTCTGGACCACAATCCAGCCCTGAGTAGTTGATCTGCAATTCACGGAGATCAGATCTCTGAGCTCCATCCACAGCCCCTTCCAGCTCCTTGTTAGGTCTCTCTCCTACTTCAGTGGTGAGGGAGCATCTGGGACAATAGTTTGTGTTATTGCTTAAGCAAAAAGTTGGAGGCTGAGGGGGGAAACTAGGTGGAGATGCAAATCTCTGTCTGGAAAATGGCTGCAGTGGGCGGTTCCTCACCAGGCATGTATTTCTCGCTCATTCCCCTGATGCTGTCTCTCCAGTAATCAAATCCTGCACTCCAACGGGTCTGGTAAGCCAGGTATTGGTGTGTGCTCAGTGCCATGTGCTGGGAATCAGCTGTATTCAGCAGACTTTTCTCAGGTGTGTTCCCACAGGCAGCAGATGTTTCTGTGGCGATATTGGGACCTGAGCTCTAATTTCGGGGGTGGGGGGCTTGCAGTTGCCCTCAGAGGGTGGATCTGGGTGCATGCAGTCGAGTATCCCCTTAGATGGACTTTCACGCTCCTACCAGCCCCTGCCTACTCACGCAGAGAGTCTTTATTGTCACTTGCCTCCTGAGATTTTTACAGCCTGACCTGTAAGATGTCTGCCACCATCTTAAGCTCCCGAGATCCCTTATTGATGTTATATGCTCCCCCTCCCTCCCCTGGCAGTGTTCAACCTCTGCCAATCCCTTTCTTGTAGTGTTATGATAGGTGCTCAGGGTCCCCTTATGAGTGAGAACATGTGGTACTCAGTTCTTTATTTCTGTGATAGATCACTAAGTATGATAGACTCCAAACCCATCCAAGTTGCTGTGAAGTCCATAATTTTGTCTTTCTTTATGTCTGCCTAATATTCATAATATTCGTGTATATGTACCCCACTTTTTAAATCCTCTCTGGTGTCAATGGTTCCATGTTTTTGCTACTGTGAATAGTGCTACAGTAAAGAAGTGGGTGAAGGTATAGAATAATTTGAGTTCCTCTGAGTATATTCCTGCAAGGGAGATTGCCATGTCATATGGAAGGTCAATTTTCAGTTCTTTTTGAAATCACCACCCTGTTGTCCATAGAGGTTGAACTAGTTTGTATTCCCACCAACAGTGTAGAAGTGTTCCTCTTCTCTGTATTCTAGCCAGTATCTGTTGTTTTTGTTTTATTATTGATGACCATTCTTACCGGAGTTAGGTGGTATCTCAGTGTTATTTTGATTTGCATTCTCTGATGGTTAGTAAGGCTGTTTTTTTTTTTAATGTGTCTGTTGTCTGCTTTTATGTCTTCTTTTCATAAATGTCTATTTATGTCTTTTGCCCACTTTTTAATGGGGCTGTTTGTTTCTTTCTTTTCAGCACATTTGAGTTCCTTGTATAACCTGGATGTAAGACTTGGTCAGATGTACAGTTGGCAATGTACAGTTGAAAGATTCCTTGCTGGTAGGGCAGATATATATAATGGAATAAAAGTTGCAAATACTATTGCTTATCTGAAATCTGCCTGTACATTTTTTCCTAGTGTGTGGGCCATCTCCCCACTCTCTTGATGGTTTCTTTTGCTTTGCAGAAGGTTTTCAGTTTAATGAGACCCCACTCATCTATCTTATCTCTTATGGAATGGGATTTTGGGGTTTTGAACAGGGATTGGTTAACTTTTTCAATTTCTTTAAGGGTGGGTGTCTCCAGCATTTTCTAAGATTCTTATAGTTTGAGGTTTTATATTTGGATCTTTGATTGATTTAGAGCTGACTTTTGTGTATGGTGATAGTTAAGGGTCTTGTTTCATTCTTCTTCATGTGGTCAGCCAGTTTTTCTGACACCATATGCTGAAAAAGGTCTTTAAAATTTTTAAAAATTTTCTGAAGACAAATTCTTTGTATGTTGCTGGTGTGGTTTCGAACTCTTAGGCTCTAGCACTTCTCCTGTCTTTCCCTCCCAAAGTGGGGATTACTGGCTTGAGTCATGGCATCCAACCATCTTCTCTGAAGTTATTAAGTTTATTCATTAAGAGTCACTTGCTCTTATCACTATCGTGTTACACTAAAGCAACCTGTCTGAAAACAATGGGTGAATATTTGTTCCCTTTTCTTCATCTATATCAGGTTAGTGAGTATGTGACCTAACTACTTTGAAAGATAGTTTTTACAGTAACTGTGAACTAATGGAGTTTGTTTATATTTGATGAGATTCCATTCACTACAGATAATATCTTAGATCAGTGGAGCCCAGTTTTTTTGGCTCTGGTGTTCTTGTTTTGGGAACTTATACATTTTGAAAGGTTCCTTGCTGGTAGGGCAGATATACATAATGGAATAAAAGTTGCAAATACTATTGCTCATCTGAAATCTGCCTGTTTACTTTTCTGGTGGTATTTCCTGTCATGTGGGTTGTTCTCTACTTCTATTAATACTTTAGGATTTTTTTTAGTTAGAGTCTCACTCTGTTGCCCAGACTGGAATACAGTGTCACTCAGCTCACGGCCACCTCAGCCTCGACTTTCTGGGCTCAGGTGATCCTCCTACCTCAACCTTCTGAATAGTTGGAACTACAGGTGTGTGCCACCATGCCCAGCTAGTTTTTGATTTATTGTAGAGACAAGGTCTCATCTTGTTGCCCAGGCTGGTCTTGAACCCACAGGCTCAGACAATCCTCTCACCTCCATCTCCCAAAGTGCTGGGATTAGAGGTGTTAGCTACTGTGCCCAGGTAATCTTACAGGAACTGGGGGAGTGCACACACAGTATTCCCAGGCCCCACCCTGCTTAGCTTCCGAGTTGCCAGCAGATCCCACACCTTTCAGGAAGTTTCTTGTCATTATTAGTTGAGTTTATACTGCCTCATCTTATGATGGAATTTAACTATATTTTTATTTTTTGTCATATAGATTTTTCTTTTTTGCGCCTTAATTTTACTATAAAGTATTTGGAACAAGTCCAGTTATTATCATTTAGATAGGAATTTTCATTTCTCAAATCCCACATGTTAATAATCTCATTCCCACTGTTGTTTTAATTGTTTATTCACTTTTAATAATATACTTTGTATATTTCTGAATATTTCACTTCACTGGTCTGTTCATGAATCAACATGTGTCATAGAGATATCCACTCTTAATTTTTGTTTGTTTCTTTTTGAGTCTTGGAGGCTATACTTTTTTGTTCATTATTTTCTAAGATTTTCATATTGATACGTAATAGGTGCACATTATGTTAGATTATTGCAATACATTTGCTAGCTTCAATAACTAGTGGATAGTGCTTTGTAGAGATTAATGTAAATGTAGAAATCAGCATAAGGATGATTGATCGTCTAGTAATATATTTTTTTCTACCCAAGGACATTATGTGATTTTTTATTTGTTTATATCTACTCTCATATATTTCAGGGACTGTTTTATAATTTTCCTCACCTAAGATTTATACATTTTTATTATTTATTTTTCATGTAGTTTATTTCATTTTATGTTATTTTATATTTTTGTAATTGTTGTCTTTCCCACTGCAGCTTGTAAATGATTGTTTTTTGTACATATGAAGGTGAGTTATTGTTTTAATATATATCAATTTTATATTCTATACCTTACTGAATTTTTTTGGATTAGATTTTTTAAATCAATTTCTTTGTGTTTCCAGGTGTGAGCATAGATTTACATCTTTGTTTTCAATTCTTCAGCCATTTTTAATGGCCTTGGCAAAACCTCCAATACAATGATTAATGAAGAACACAGATGGTCATGAGTTCTTAGTGTTGTTTCCTGACCTAAGTGGAATCAACCTAGTGCTTCCAATGAGCAAGATGTGGGCTTTGTTTTGTAAAGTTAGGAAAGAGCTATCGATTTTTAGTTTTGAGTGCTTAAATTTAACATCAATGCGTGTTAAATCTTCCAAATATTTTTTTAACTATGAGTTGGATCCCTTTATTTCTTCATCTACAAATATTCCAAACTGTATTAAAGAATTTCCTAATATCAAATCATTTCTAAATTCCAGCTGTAAACCTCATTGGTCTCATATTATTTTAATATTATATTCATATTATTTATATCAACATTATTACCATATTGTTTTTATTTATTTATTTTCAGTTATTTGCTATATTTTAGATATTTCCATCAGTAAGAAGATGTGAAGTTGCTCTGCAGTATTCTTGTGGTTAGATCTTTAGGATATTTGAGGATCAGTATTTTATTTCATTTATACTAATCATTTGGAAATTTTTCTTTTCTTAAATGCCCTTGAATTGAGTAAGTAGTGATGGCTTATGTAACATTTAAAATAATCTGTCTATAAATCTGATTATTTTATCTGTTTTAATTGCTTTTATTAATGAGAAATGGTAAAAATTCTCCCCTTTCTAGAGAGATGTTGCTAGAAGGCCAAAACTACCTGCATACAATTAATTTAGGTACAAATCCTCACATATATGTCAAACTCTAAAATTAAATAAATAGGAAATTCTTGGAATTAATAAAAGGCTGGATAAACAAACTGTGATTTATTATACAGTATAAAACTATCCTTCCTTTAAAAGGAATGAAGTATTGAAAAAAATCCTCCAAAGGTCTCTCTGTTCTATGATTATTGAACTGTTTAAACTCCTTATGGCTATTAAAGTCATTATTGGTAAAGTATGTATGTTTTTACAAAATGTCCATGTCATCTAGGTTTCCTAGTTAATTGTTAATGAGTTGGGGAAATAAAGAAAATTTAAAAAATGAATTATTGACATCATGTTCTTTGTATTGCACTTACTCAATTGAAAGTCTTTTTTTGGGTAGTTTTTGTGATTCTGCTATTCTGCTCACAAATTAAATGCTAGTGATATTCAGGAGTCTGAGGATTAACAAAAATTAGGTTTGGGGGTGACAGAAATTCTCATGGAAGCAGATAATCTAATGAGATCAATAAGCCATCCTTCGTGAAAAGGTCAGACCTCAGCATTTTCTTCTCCTTCCATGGGAGGCCTTGTCTGCTTCCAGGAATAATGGAAAAAGATCCCAATCACTCCAGCGGTCTCTTTGGATATACTCATCAGAAACTTGCAATAGATTCTGGGAATTCAAAAGTTTTTCAGAACTATTTTCAGCTTCCTAAGCTGGAACTGGCATTGCACCTACAGGTGCCATGCTAATTGAAGTTCTGTGGGGAGGTGTGGTCACAGAATCACATACCCATATTTCAAGCTCCGGCTTCCTCCTCCTCACACATGCTCTGGCTGTTATGACCTTCACACTGAGCTCATGGTTCTGGTGGCAGGAAGGAGTCTGGCATTTTCTACTGAGGGACACAGCCTGTAAGAAAGGAGGTGTATCAGAAACCTAGGTAGGGGGTGCATGTCTGGAAAAAAAATTCTTTGTGTAGAAAATGGTCCAGGGACAAAACTACACAGGAAGAAAGACTGATTCCTGAGAAATGAGCTGAACATTGGAGAAAGACAGGTGGCCTGGGACCCTAAGCTGACCTATGATTGTTGCTAATGTTCTTTAATACAATTCTCACTGAAGGGCTTCTTGGTGTTTGATCAAAGTGTTATCAAAGTCTGAATTTTAATATGCTTCAAAACTGTAATTTTAAAATTCATCAACCATTCAGTTTTGCACAATTATCCTTGTGCACAATAGGAATTTTACACAATACCTCTGTGCAACAGAGTTTATTTAAGAATGAATATAAGCCAGGCTTGGTGGCTCAGCCTGTAATCCTGTGCCTTTGGGAGGCTGAGGTGAGTGGATTGTCTGAGCCTGCGGGTTCGAGACCCGCCTGGGCAGCGAGACCTCATCTCTACAATAAAGCAAAAAATCATCCGAATGTGGTAGCGCATGCCTGTAATTCCGGCTACTGGGAAGGCTGAGGTGGAAGGATTGCTGGAGCCCAGCAGGTTGAGGCTGCGGTGGCTGGGAGTGGCCACTGCACTCCAGTCTGGGCAACAGAGTGAGACTCCAACTCAAAAAAAATAAAAAAGAATGAGTATAGTTTTTTTTCTGTTAAAGCTATGGGCTTGGACTAATTAATATGATGGAGCTAATTGAATTATGTAACTCAAAGCAGAAACAATGTGACTGAATAGGAATTGCTGCAATATAATTGTTTTTCTGTAATTTGAGTGTGACACACTTAATGGAGACAGTAAATGTGTCTCAACTGAAAATATCTATGGTCTGTTGATCTTGGAGATTGTTTCTTTCCTGAAATTAGGGAAGGTCTTTTAGGAGAAAGGTAACATCATAACAGAGGGTTTCAAGAACAAGCAATTAAATACTTAATTTAATAATTTTTTATTCTGAGGAATAAGAACTTAAAAATATAACTGAATCAGAAAAAACAGTTAAGTTTAATGTTTTTCTTGGTATATTTTATCTGGCTTTAAAACATTGTAATGTTATTGCAAAGCTCACTACTCATTTTCCTCCCTTTTCAATTTATTAAATGCACCACGTTTCATGTGTTCAAATTCCATTTTGTGTATTTTCATTGAATTTTAACAGGTTTCCCAGATCAAATGTGCTAATTCAAGTTTCAGATGGTTATTCTAAGATATGAAACAGAGTTATATAATTTTTAATAAGATTATTTTATTTTCTGCCCTAAAATATCATCTTGTTTTATGTTCATGTCTCATATTTTAGTGTGCAACCTAATTTTGTACATTAATTCCTGTAATGTGTTCTATGGTATTGTTTGTGTAGGCAAAAAAAAGAAAGAAATGAGTTTCTTTTTGGCCATCTTAATATTTGTCCACATTAAGTAAAATAAGCTGGATCATATAAAATTATTCAGTGCATCTGTAATATGTTAGGACAGTTGAATATTTATTCTTAAGTTATACTGGTATATAGAATACATACTTAAACAAAACTAGGAAATTATCAAATTCAAGGTATTTATACGTGTGTGTGTGTGTGTGTGTGTGTGTGTGTGTGTGTGTGTGTGTGTGTAAGAACACAGTTAGCTACTGGTTATCATAGCATAGTAGTGAACATCAGTGTCTCTGCAATCAGACTACCCAAGTTCAAATCCTGACTCTCCTATCAGGATTTAGGTGAGTCACCTAACATACATGTGATTAAATTTTCCTAGATGTTCAAAGAAGAGTATCATTTATTTCTAACTTTTACGTTGTGAGTTTTAAGTGTTAGAGTAGATTAACCATTAACGAAAGTAATTAAAACATTGTAGGTGCTGGAAAAAGAAACACATGAGACTTGGGAAAGTATTAACACAAAGTATACATATGTATCAGGTTAGAATTCTCAGGGAGAAAGAATACTAAGTAGAGATGTTATTTTTTCATAAAAGTGTAATCCCCAACTCATGTTTCCATGTAGAACCCTCTGCTAATTGAATACTGAGTCCTAGAAAGTGACAGAATGGCCTCTGTGGATTTTAAAATAGGAATGATCTTCTTATCCAGATAGTTGGAATCCTAAAGAACTTTTCACTGTTATACCATTACATGTCCCTTTACTTTAGGGGATGCAGACTAAGATCCACAAACTTGATTCTCAGGCACCTGACTGTAGCCAACTTCTTGGTCATTCTCTTTAGAGATATCCCAGAGACCATGACAACAGTTGGGTTGAGACACTTTGTCAACTATTTTGGATACAAAGTTTTTTTATATGTTCACCGGTTGGCCAGAGGTGTGTTCCATGATGCCACTTGTCTCTTGAGTGTTTTCAAATTGTCACTATCAACTTTAGCAACTCCAGAAGGGAGGTATAGCTTAAAATAAAAGCCCTCAAGTATGTTGGTCACTCCAGTATCCTGTGCTGGGCCCTGCATTTGCTGGTAAATATTATTTTTCCTATTTACACAGCTGAAAAATGGAGCAACAAAAACATTACAAAGAAAAGAGATTTGGATTTTCTTCTTCATTTCTTGACAATGTTGTGTCCTCAATATATGCAGCATTGGTATCACTGCATGATGTTCTGTGTGTGGAACTCATGATCTGGACCAGCATTCCATGGTTTCCATTCTATATAGGTACAGGCAGCAGGTCCAACACATCCATAGAACCAATGTCTTCCCCAGATCCTCTCCCAAGACCAGGGCCACCCAAAGTATCCTTGCAATGGTTAACACCTTCTTAGCCCTTTTCTTCAGCATCTATGCTTATTTAGCTTTCTGATAGTTCGAGTTGTTGGCTTCTGAACAGTTCTGTAGTAATCACTGTATGTTATCCAACTAATTATTAGCCCTTTTTTCCTCATGTCTGTGACCCCAGCATAACCAGGTTCTGCTATATCTTCTGCAGAAAAAAATACACAATTTCTTATCTCATCAGAACTATGTAAATTGTTTGTGTGGCATCATATTCAACAATAGATGCACTAAATCTCAAAGAATGTTAAGAATAATTATGAACACACTTCACAGCAGAGGAGAAGTAAAGAACACACACTGATACTGGGTCATATGAAGTTGTAAATATTAATAGGTACAGCAAATGAAATGTTATATAATTAATATATAAGTACTTGTATTTTTATTCATGCTTGCAGTGGATAAACATGGCCCTCACAACATAGTCCTGAAATAATGTACAGACATTGGTAATATCTTTGAATAGGTAATGTTTATTCTGAGATATTTAATTTTCTAAACTGTCTTTGAACTTGGAATTGTAATGACAGTTTCATAAAAGAAAATAGTGTGTGGTGGTTTTTTATGGTTTCAGAAATTTTCCCCTCTCCAGACAACACCTTGAAATTCTATCGATAATGTGGGGCACAGGGCCTAATGGGAGGTGTTTGGGTCATGGGAAAGAAACCCACTAAATGACTTGGTGCTGTCCATGTGGTAATTACTGAGTTCTTGCTCTAGTAGTGTATGCCTGATCTGGTTGTTCAAAAGAACATTGCAATCGCCACTTGCATCCTCTGTTGCCATGTGAGCTCTGCATATGTCTTCTCCTCTTTGCCTTCTGCCATGAGTGGAACAAGTCCATGGCCCTCACCAGATAGATGCTGATGCTGATGCTGGTGCCATTCTTCTTGTACAGCTGCAAAAACCATGAGCCAAATAAACCTCTTTTCTTCATAAATTACCTAGTCTCAGATACTCCTTTATTGCTATAGAACCAGATGAAGACAATGGTCTTTCAAGAAATGGGGGTATTGGCAGTGGTCCTGATTTGTAATATAAATAGCTGAGAAAAAAACTTCATTTTTGGTTCTCACTGGAGTCCAGATTGTGAGTACTGAATACTGTGCCTTGTATCCTAAAAGAAACAGTAAAAATTTGAAATAGGATAATGCTCTTTTATTTGTTTATTTTGTTAGAGATGAGGTCTTGCTAAGTTACACAGGCTGGTTTCAAACTCCTGGGGTCAAGCATCCTCTTGCTTTGGCCTCCCATATTACTGGTATTAGAGGTGTGAGTCATTGCATCAAGTCTGGTTATTATAATATTTTTTTAAGACTGAGTAAAATATCAAATGCTTTCAGGTAAACATTTGAATAATGATCCCCGGGGAACAAAAAGAATCATGGGAAGATGTTTCAGTTGCCTTTTACAACTCATGCAGATAGATGGCAACCAGTAAACAGAGTTTTGGTATGGGGGAAAAAAAATATAAATAGATTTTTGGACTGTTCAGAAAGTACATTGTTCTGGATTAAGTCTTGATGGTAGCTGACAAGATTGGCACAAAAGAGGTTTCAAAGATATACTCTTTTCATTTCAACTTGAGGAGACAGTTTTTTGAAATAACTTCATCTTCCTTGGAGCAGCACATGTATAAAATTCTGAAGCCAAAAGACCTGAGTCTACTGTATATATTGAGATATTTTATTACTTTTCAAATAACCAAGAAAGCAAAATGGACACCTTTAAAAGAAATAGAAAGAATATTAGCACAAACATAGGAAATATTTTAATATGTTCTTTGTAAATTTTTAAAATTATGTATTTTTTAAGTAAATATTTTATTTTTGAATAATTTGAAGAAAATATTCAAAGATAACATGGACAGTTCTAAAATGTTTCTTACCCAGTACCCCCGATGTTAACATTTTACCATGGCACATTTGTTAAAAGAATGACACCAATATGGGTACATTATATTAGTTGAACTCCAGACATTATTTCTTTTTCACCAGAATTAACACTGTTTTTTTCTCTCTCTTTCAGGATCAATACAGTATCACAAAAAAATGTAGTGACCCTGCCTTCCCGTCTGTTCTCCTCTTTGTTTTCCTTGTTTTTCATGATTTTGAGAGGGTTGAGGAATACTGGTTCAATATTCTTAGAATGTCCCTAAGTTTGACTTTGGCTGTGGTTTTTCTCATGAATAAGCTAGGTTTTTAGGTTTTGGGGGAAAAATATGACATCTCATCACAAAATATACTGTCAGGAAATTTGTTCACTTCTGATGAATGATCTCTGGTGATGTTAAACTTGATCAGTTAAGGTGGTGTTTGTCAGATTTTTCCATATAAATTTGCCATGCTTTATTTTCCATACTCCATTGTTTTGGAAGGGAGTTTAGGGAGATTGTAAGACTAGCCTACACTCAAGTGATGGGTGCATTTGTGTGGAAAGGCACTGAATTAATCTCTGCCTTCTGAGGGGTAGGTGTTAATTGCCATTCTTCTGTATATGGTAAGAAAGATTTGTCTTTTCTCATTTATTTGATTTTTCAATTATTTAGAAATTAATTTTTGTGTATGGTGATAGGTTGGGGTTCTGTTTCAGTCTTCTGCATGTGGTCAGTCAGTTTTCCAAGCATCATTTACTGAATAGGTTCTCCTCTCCCCAGTGGTTTTGTTGGAGGTTTTGTCAAAGATGAGTTGGTTGAGAATTGAGACTTTGCTTCCAGAATCTCTATCCTGTTCCGTTGGTCCATATACTTGTTCTTGTACCAAGACCAAGCTGTTTTGGTTATTGTGATTTATAATAGTTTAAACTGTGGAAGTGTAATATCTCATGCTTTGTTTTTTTTTGCTAAGGATTGTTTTGGCTATCTGTGGTCATTTATGTTTCTCTATGATTTTTTGTATTGTCATTTCCAGGTATGAGAAGAATGATGTTGGTAAGTTAATGGGGATTGTGTTGAATCTGTTGGTAAGATGATATATTAACAATATTGATTCTTCCTATCCCTAATCATGGGATATTTTTCCATTTGTTTGTGTCTTCTTGGATTTCTTTCAGCAGCATTTTGTAGTTTTCATTGTAAAGATTTTTCGCTTCTCTGGTTAGGAAGATGCCAAGGTATTTCATTTTTTTGTGACTATAGTGAATAGGATTTTGCTTTTTATTTGGTTCTCTGCTTGTTGTTGTTGTATAAGAATGTGACTGTCTTTTGCACATTAATTTTGTACCCTGTGATTTGACAAAGTCCTTTTTAGTGCAAGGAGGTTTTTTGACAGATTCTCTTGGATTTTCAAGGATTAGGATCATATCATCAGCAAAGATGGATAACTTCTTCTTTTCCTATTTGGATGATCCTGATTTCTTTCTCTTGCCTAGTTGCTTTAGCTAGAACTTCTTACCCAATTTTGAAAAGAAGGAGTGAGAGAGAGTAGTATTGTCTTGTCCCCTTGTTTTAGGGGAAATACTTCTAATTTCTGTCCATTTAGCAATATGCTGAGTATGATTGACTCCAAATCCAACTAGGTTGCTGCAAAGTCCATACATTTGTCCTTCTTTATGGCTGCTTTAATATTCCCTTTGTGTATATGTACCACATTTTAAAAAATCCAGTCCAGCTTCAATGGGCAACATGGTTGGTTCCATGTTTTTGCTATTGTGGATGGAGCTGCAACAAACATAAGTGTGCAGGGATCTTTTTTGTAAAATGATTTGAGTTCTTTCGAGTATATTCCCAATAGGGAATTGCTGGGGCATATGTAAGGTCAATTTCTAGTTCTTTCAGGAACTGCTACACTGTCTTCCAAAGAGGTTGCACTAGTTTGCATTCTCACCAGCAGTATAGAAGTGTTCCTTTTTCTCTGTATCCTTTTCAGCATCTGATGTTGTTTGTTTTATTAATGATGGCCATTCTTACTGGGGTTAGGTAGTATCTCAATATGGTTTTGATTTTCATTTCTCTGATGATGAGTGAGGCTTAGCACTTTTTCATGTGTCTGTTGCCTGCCTGGAAGTCTTCATTAATGAGAAGTGTCTATTCATTTCTTTTGCTGAATTTTTAATGGGGTTGTGTGTTTTTTTCCTTTCAGTGCATTTGAGTTCCTTATAGATCCTAGATGTTAGGCCTTTGTCAGATATACAGTTGGCGAAACTTTTTTGCCATTCTGTGGACTGTCTCCCTGCTCTCCTGATGGTTTCTTTTGCTTTGCAGCAGCACATTAAATTTGATGAGGTCCCAGTTGTCTATCTTATTTCTTAAGGTATGAACATTTAGTATTCTGAATAGAAATGGGTTGCCAGTTCCAATTTCCATAAGGGTGTCTCCTGCATTTTCTAAGATTCTATAGTTTGAGGTTTTACATTTAGATCTTTGATCCATTTAAAGTTAATTTTTGTCTATGGTGATAGGGAAGGGTCCTGTTTCAATCTTCTGCATGTGGTTAGCCAGTTACCCAGCACAATTTACTGAGTAGGTTCTCCTTTCCCCAGTGGTTGCTGTTTGAAGCTTGTCAAAGATGAGTTGGTTGAAAATTTGAGACTTTGCTTCTAGAATCTGAATTCTATTTCATTTGTCTATATGCCTGTTCTTGTATCAATACCAGGCTGTTTTGATAACTGCAGTCTTATAGTGAAGTTTGAAGTGTGGATATGTGATAGCTCCTGCTTTATTTCTTTTGCCAAAGATTGTTTTGATTATTTGTGGGTATTTATGTTTCCATATGAATTTCTGTATTGCCATTTCTAGGTCTGAAAAGTGTGATTTTGGTAACTTAATGGGTATTGCATTGAATCTGTAGATTACTTTGGTAGGATGGACTTTTTTTTTTAAATTTAAAATTAAAAAAAATTTTTTTAATACAAATTTTTATTTTAAAATTGTGGGTACAGTTAAGAGTTAGGTATACAACTATGCATTGTGCATGTACCCTGATTGATGAGGTGTGCTTCCCATCCCCAGACAGATATTGACTACTATTAATCCCACCTCACTTTCCCTCCCTGATCCCCAATAGTTTCCCACCACTGTCAATCCTTTTCTTTCTTTCTTTTTTTTTTTTAATCGATATTTTTTATTTTGATATTGTGGGGTACAGTTAAGGGTTAGGTATACAAATATGCTTCATTCAGGCCCCCTTGTTGATAACTGGTGTCTCCCCATCTCTAGACAGATGTTTATTACCATTAGCCGCATCCCCCCATAGTTTCCCAACACTGTCAGTCATTTTCTTATAGTAGTGCATTGGATGATCAAGGTCCACTATATGAGTGAGAATATGTGGTACTCAGATCTTTGTTTCTGTGAGAGGTCACTTAGTATTATAGACTCTAGCTCCATCCAGGTTGCTGCAAAATTCATGATTTTGTTCTTTTTTTTTGGCTGCATAGTAATCCATCATGTATATGTACCACATTTTTAAATCCAGTCCTCTTTTGATAGACAGCGTGGTTGGTTCCAGGTTCTAGCTATTGTGAACAATGCTGCAATGAACATTCGTGTGCAGGTATTTTTTTTATAGAGTGATTTGAGTTCTTCAGGGTATTTCCAGTAGGGGGATTGCACGGTCATATAGGAGGTTGATGTTTAGAGCTTTTAGGAATCACCACACTGCTTTCCACAGGGGTTTTGCACTAGTTTACACTCCCACCAACAGTGTAAAAGTGTTCCCTTTTCGCCACACCCTCTCCAGCACCCTGTTATTTTTTGAGTTTTTGATAATTGCCATTCTGACTGGAGTTATGGTATCTCAGTATGGTTTTGATTTGCATCTCTCTGATGATTAATGAGGTTGAACTTTTCTTCATGTGTCTGTTGGCTGTTTAAATGTCTTCCTTTGTGAAGTGTCTGTTCATATCTTTTGCTTACTTTGTAATGGAGTTGTTTGTTTTTTCTTTTTAGCACGTTTGAGTTCCTTGTAGATCCAGGATGTTAAGCCTTTGTCAGACCTGGAGTTGGCAAATACTTTTTCCCAGTCTGTAGGCTGTTTTCCTGCTCTCTTGTGGTTTCTTTGGCTTTGCAGAAGCTTGTCAGTTTAATGAGGTCCCACTTGTCTATCTTATCCCTTATGGCCTGGGGGTTTTCGAGTTTTGTTCAGAAATTGGATGCCAGTTCCAATTTCCATGAGGCTATGTCCTTCATTTTCTAAGGTACTTATGGTTTGAGGTTTTACATTAAGGTCCCTGATCCATTTGGAGTTAATTTTTGTGTATGGGGATAGATAGGGGTCCTGTTTCAATCTTCTGCATGTGGTCAGTCAGTTTTCCCAGCACCATTTACTGAATAGGTTCTCCTCTCCCCAGTGGTAGGTGGTGGAGGCTTTGTCGAAGATGAGTTTGTTAAGAAATTGAGGTTTTGCCTCTGGAATCTCAATTCTATTCCATTGGTCTATATGCCTGTTCCTATACCAATACCAAGCTGTTTTGATGATTGTAGCTTTATAGTAAAGTTTGAAGTCTGGTAATGTGATACCACCTGCTTTTTTTTTTTTTTTGCTGAGGATTGTTCTGGCTATTCTTGGACGTTTGTGTTTCCATATGAATTCCTGTGTTGTTTTTTCTAGGTCTGAGAATAATATTGCTGGTAATTTGATAGGTATTGCATTGAATCTGTAGATTGCCTTAGGTAAGATGGACATCTTCATAATGTTGATTCTTTCAATCCATGAGTATGGGATATTTTTCCACTTGTTTGTGTCATCTTTGATTTCTTTGAGAGAGTTTTGTAGTTTTCGTTGTAAAGGTCTTTCACGTCTCTGGTTAGGAAGATGCCAAGGTATTTCTTTTTTTTGTGGCTATTGTGAATGGAATCTTTGCTTCTTTTTTGGGGTTTTCTGTTTGTTTTTATTGGTGTAAAAAAAATGCGATTGTCTTTTGCACATTTTTTTTATATCCTGAGACTTTGCCGATGGCCTTTATCAGTGTAAAGAGGTTTTTGACAGATTCTTTTGGGGTTTTCCAGGTATACATCATGTCATTTACAAAGAGAGATAATTTAACTTCCTCTTTTCCTATTTGGATACCCCTGATTGCCTCCTCTTCTCTGATTGCTCGAGC
Organism: Cephalopachus bancanus; assembly: GCA_027257055.1. Taxonomy (NCBI): domain Eukaryota; kingdom Metazoa; phylum Chordata; class Mammalia; order Primates; family Tarsiidae; genus Cephalopachus; species Cephalopachus bancanus. Next base: position 1,767,007 of record JAPVLO010000737.1, on the reverse strand, counting down.
CAGGACTTCCAATACTATATTGAACAGGAGGGGTGAGAGTGGGTATCCTTGTCTTGTTCCATTTTTTCGGGGGAAAATGGTTCCAATTTTTGTCCGTTTAGGAGTATGCTGGCTGTGGGTTTCTCATAGATGGCTTTTACTACTTTGAGGTATGTTCCCTGTATGCCTAGATGTTCAAGGGTTTTTATCAAGAAGGGGTGCTGGATTTTATCAAAAGCTTTTTCTGCATCTAATGATATAATCATGTGGTTTTTGTTTTGACATCTGTTGATGTATTTAATTACATTTATTGTTTTGTGAATGTTGAACCAGCCTTGCGTCCCAGGCATGAAGCCTACTTCGTCATAACGGATGATTTTTGAGATGTGTTGTTGAATCAGGTTTGCTAGGATCTTTTTGAGAATTTTAGCGTCTATGTTCATCAAAGATATTGGCCTGTAGTTCTTTTTTTTTGTTGGATCTTTACCTAGCTTGGGTATCAATGTGATGTTAGCTTCATAAAATGATTTGGGGAGGGTTCCATCTTTCTCACTCGCCTGAAATAGCTTCAGTAGGATTGGAATCAGTTCCTCCTTAAATGTCTTGTAGAATTCTGCGGGAAAACCCATCTGGTCCGGGGCTTTTTTTTGTAGGTAGTTTTCTTATTACATAGTCAATTTCCTTGATTGCTATTGGTCTATTTAGGGTCTCAATTTCTTCTTTTTCAACCTAGGCAGGTTGTGTGATGACAGAAAGTCTCCCATTTCCTTGAGGTTTTCAAGTTTGTTTCCATACAAGTGTACATAGTAGTCTCTGATGATCTTTGTATTTCTTCAGGGTCAGATGTGACTTCATTTTTTGTGTTTCTGATTGTGCTTTTTTGGGGTTTTTTTCTTTCTTTTTCTTGGTAGTCTAGCTAGAGGCTATCGATCTTGTTTTTTCCTTTCAAAAAACCCAGTTTTTTTGTTTCATTGATTTTTTGTATTTTTTTTTTGTCTTCTATGTCGGGATTTGGGCTTTTATTTTGGTGATTTGGATTCTTCTGCTAAAATTTTGGGGTTTTTGTGATCTTGCTTTTCCAGCTTCCTTAGGTGGCTTGTTAAGCTATTAATTTGTGCTCCTTCTATTTTCTTTTGCTTGTAGGGATATAAAAATTTCCCCCCTTACTAGAGCTTTTCAGGCATCCCAGAGATTTTGGTAAAGATGCTTCTTCATTTTCATTTGTTTCCAGGTATCTTTTGATCTCCGTTTTGATTTCATCATTGATCAGGAGTTGTTTAGCATCATGCTGTTTAGTATCCATGTCTTTTCGGGTTTTGGGGGGGAAATTGTTTGTGTCAATGTTTATTTTTATTTCACTGTGGTCTGAGAAAGTGCATGGTAGAATTTCTTTCTTTTGATATTTGCTTATGCTTGATTTATGGCCGAGTATGTGGTTGATCTTGGAATATGTCCCATGCGGTGATGAGTAGAATGTGTATTCTCTGGTCTTTGGATGGAGTGTTCTGTAGGTATCAATTAAATCCATTTCATCCAGAGTCACATTGAGGTTCCAAATCTCATTGTTGATTTTTTTCCCGATGATCTATCGAGGGTTGTGAGTGGGATATTAAGGTCCCCAGTTATGATTATGTTAGAGTCAATATCTTTCTTTAGTTTTCCTAGGAGTTGATTTGTAAAAGTTGGTGCACTTATGTTAGGTGCATATATGTTTAGGATAGATATTTCTTGTTGATGGAGTGAGCCTTTTATCATTATGTAGTGGCCCTCTGCATCTTTTTTAATTTTTGATAGCTTAAATGATATTTTGTCTGAAATTAAGATCACGACTCCTCCTTCCTTTTGTGTTCCATTTGCCTGGAAATTTGTTTCCCATCCTCTTACTTTGAGTGTGTGTATGTCCTTTCTAGTGAGATGGGTCTCTTGAAGGCAGTATATTGTTGCCTGGTGATATTTTATCTATTTTGCCATTCTATGTCTTTTTTAGTGGTGCATTTAGTCCATTTACATTTAGGATAATTATTGAAATGTGAGAGTTCATCCCTAACTTACAGTTCTTTTATAGTTGTTCTTCCACTTTGGGTTTTTTGTATTTCTTTTGTTTTTGGGGGTTTGGGTTTATATGTATTTTATTCTTTTTTCCCGTACTCTTGTGAAAAAAGTTGCTCTTTTTTCCCCCCTTTTTTTCTGTGTTTAGTCATTTCTTTAAATGTTTCATGTAGAGGGGTTTGGTGGCAGCATAAGTTCTTAGGGATTGGATATCTGGGAAAGAGTTTAATTCTCCCTCGCTGATGAAGCTTAATCTGGCAGGGTAGGTTATTCTTGGTTGAAATTGTTTATCTTTTAGGACTTTGAAGATAGGGCTCCAAGCTCTCCTAGGTTGCAGGGTTTCTGTAGAAAAATCTGCTGCTATTCTAATTGGGTTTTTCCCTGGTAGGTAATCTGACCTTTTTCTCTTGCTGCCCTTTTGGATTTTTTCTTTTATGCATACTTTGTTTAGGTGAATTATTATGGAGTTAATTATCTAGGAGTTGGTTTTCTCATTTGTTGTTTGCAAGGGTTCTCTGAATCTCTTGTGTTTGAGTTTTTTGCATCATTGATTAGATAAGGGAAGTTTTCTTGAATGATCTCAAAGGAAGGTTGTTCCAAATGTGGTCTCTGTCTCTTTTTCTGCCTCAGGCAGACAAATTACTCTTAGGTTAGGCCCCTTGAGGTAATCGCTCATCTCTTGAAGGTTTTTTCTGCCTTTTTGAGCTTGTTTTCTGTGTTCTTGAGAGTTTAGGTTTTTTTCTATTTTTGGTCCCCAAGCTCTGAGATTCTTTCTACTTCTTGGGTAATTCTGCTTTTCATGCTTATCAGTTTTTTATTTATTTCATTCACAGTATTTTTTTATTACTATTATTTTCAGATATCAGCTCCTTTCTAGTTTTTTCTTGAGTCTCCTCAATTCTTTTTAATCTCTCCATTAATGTCTTTATGTCTAGGGTTGTTTTTTAGACCATTCAGTTGTTTGCATTCCAAAGTCAGTTTTCTCAGTGTCTGCCCTCCCAGGAGTCTGGGAAGGACCCATATTCTTCTTTTGGTTTTTTTTCATTTGTGTAGATTTTTCTCTCTGGTCACTTAGTGGATCAAGTTTCTGAGATCTAATCTCCAGCCTCTCTTCTCTGTTTCTTGCAAGTAGTTAACTTGTTGCTTGGAAGGTCTGTGACACTAGTCTCTATTCAGCGTAGGGGAGGGGATTTGTTTCCTGTTAATGACGTCACCATGGGAACCGAGGTGGAGGCTCTGCTAGGTGGGCAGGGCAATGTGATACAAATATACCTTGAAAATGTTGGAGGTGGTGGTTTTACTTTCACTTTTAGAGGCCTCCTGTGGGTCTCTAGGCGGGACCAGCTGGGTGCTGGATCTGGGGTGCCTCCAGCTGGCTGGGGTAGAGGACAGGGTCCAGCATTTCCTCCTCTGGAGCTGGAAGTCTGCCATTGGCACCTTATGCCATCTTGGGGTTCTGTCCCCCTTTCACAGGCTTGTGGTCTCGCACGCTGAGTGCCTCAGCCAGGGTGGGCCCAGGGTTTCTGATCTCCAGAGCTCCAGAGGGCAGGTGGTGACTCTGGGTCCCTCCCAGGGCACTTTAATCAGAAATGGGACCGGTATATTTAAGGGGCAGGTGCTCAGAGCCTCCCTGAGCGACCAGCAGCTTCGCGCTGGGTGCTGGTCGTGACAGGTGATGGAGCTGGGGTCCAGAATTTGGAATTCTCCAGCCGGCCAGAATCACATATAGTGTAGTAGCCACCGTCCGGTGGCAATGTCTGGTCCCACGTGGGACCAAAAGTCCCCAAGGCTTGTACCAGTGCAGCTGGAGGTGGGCGGGGAGGGTGCAGGAAGAAAAGTAATAATCTTTTTGGGAAACTAACGTTCGAAGAATCTCAGGGATCCATCTATGCGGTGGCCATCTTGCTTCTCTCCTCAATCCTTTTATTATAGTATTACGATTGTTGTTCAAGGTCCACTTATGAGTGAGAACATGTGATACTCAAATCTTTGTTTCTGTGAGAGATCATTCAGTATTATAAATTCTTATTCCATCCAGGTTGCTGTAAAACCCATGACTTTGTTCTTCTTTATGGCTGCATAACATTCCATTGTGTATATGTATCACATTTTTAAAATCCAGTCCTCTTTTGATGGACAGCATGGTTGGTTCCATGATGTTGCTATTGTGAACAATGCTGTGATAAACATACGTGTGCAGGTATCTTTTTTATAGAGTGATTTGAATTCTTCAGGGTATATTCCCAGTAGGGGGATTGCGGGGTCATATGGGAGGTCGATTTTTAGAGCTTTTAGAAATCACCTCACTGATTTCCACAGAGAATGCACTAGTTTACATTCCCACCAACAGTGTAGAAGTGTTCCCTTTTTGCCACATCTTCTCCAGCATCTGCTATTTTTTTGTTATTGATAATGGCCATTCTGACTGGAGTTAGGTGGTATCTCAGTGTAGTTTTAATTTGCATCTCCTTGATGACTAGTGAGATTGCACATTTCTTCATGTATCTGTTGGTTGCTCTTATGTCTTCTTTTGAGAAGTGTCTGTTCATGTCTTTTGCCCACTTTGTAATGGAGTTATCTTTTTTTTCTTTTCTGCACATTTGAGTTCCTTGTAGATCATTGATGCTAGGCCTTTTTCAGACATGGAGTTGCCAAATACTTTTTCCCAGTCTTTGGGCTGTCTGCCTGCTCTCTTGATGGTTTCTATGGCTTTGCAGAAGCATGTCAGTTTAATGAGGTCCCACTTGTCTATCTTATCTCTTATGGCCTGTTCATTTAGGATTTTCTGTTGATGTTTACTTGTATTCCACTGTGGTCCGAGAAGGTGCATGGCAAAATTTCGATCTTTGGAAATTTGTTTATGCTTGATTTATAGCCAAGTATGTGGTCAATCTTAGAGTACATTCTATGTGGTGATGAGTAGAATGTATATTCTGTGGTCATTGGGTGGAGTCTTCTGTAGGTATCAATTAAGTCCATTTGGTCAAGAGTCACATTGAGGTTCTGGATCTCATTTCTTATTTTTTGTCCTGATGATCTGTCTAGGGTTGTGACTGAGGTATTAAAGTCCCCAGCTATGATAGTGTTAGAGTCAATATCTTTTTTGAGTTTACCTAGAAGCTGCTTTATGAAAGTTGGCAGTCCTATGTTGAGTGCATATATGTTTAGGATGTATATTCCTTGTTGATGGATTGAACCTTTTATCATTAGGTAGTGGCCTTCTGTGTCTTTTTAAATTTTTGATAGCTTAAAGGGTATTTTATCTGAGATTAAGATTGTGACTTCTCCTTTCTTTTGTATTCCGTTCACCTGACAATTTGTTTCCCATCCTCTTGCTTTGAATCTGTGAGTGTCCTTTCTAGTGAGGTGAGTCTCTTGAAGGCAATAAATTGTTACCTGGTGATATTTTATCCATTTTACCATTCTATGTCTTTTTAGTGGTGCATTTAGTTCATTCACATTCTGGCTAATTATTGAAATTTGAGAGTTGGTCCCTATCATAAGGTTCTTACAGAGTTGTTATTGCTGTTCCTGTTTCTTTGTTGTCTTTCTTTTGGTTTTGGGATTGGTTGATGTGTGTTTTTCATCTTTTTCCTGTACTCTTGTGAAGAATGTTGTTGTTCTTTTTTCCTTTTCTTCAATGTTCAATACTTTCTTGTTTCTTGTAGAGGTCGTCTGGTCGCAGCATAAGTTCTTAGGGATTGGATATCTGGGAATGATTTCAATTCTCCCTCACTGATGAAGCTTAGCTTGGCTGGGTAGGTTATTGGTTGAAATTGTTTATCTTTTAGAACTTTGAAGATAGGGTTCCATGCTATCCTAGCCTGAAGTGTTTCTGTAGATAAATCTCCTGCTATTCTAATTGGTCTACCCTGGTAGGTAGTCTGACCTTTTTCTCTTGCTGCCTTTAGGATTTTTTCTTTTATACCTCTTTTGCTTAGGCAAATTATTATGTGTCTGGGAGTTGGTCTTCTCATTTGTTTTCTTGCAGGAGTTCTCTGAAGCGATGTGAACTTTCACATCACTGATGAGATGAGGGAAGTTTTCTTGAATACTTTCATGGAATGTTCATTCCAGGGTGTTCTCTGTCTCTTTTTCTGCATCAGGAAGTTCAATTACTCTTGGGTATGGTCTCTTGAAGTAATTGCTCATCTCTTGAAGTTTTTGTTCTGTATTTTTATGCTTCTTTTCTATGGCTTGGATAATTTTGGTCCTCAAGCTCTGAGATTCTTTCTTCTGCTTGGCTAATTCTGCTTTCCATGCTTATCAGTTTGTTATTTATTTCCATCACAGTTTTCTTTACTGCTGTTATTTCTGTCATCAGCTCCTTCCTATTTTCCTCTTGTCTCTCCTCAATTTTTTATCTCTATTAATGTCTTGATGTCTGGGTTTGTTGCATGTGACCAGTCGTTCTGAGGGCTCTTCATTGTGTTCTGAAGTCTGTTTTCTCAGTGTGTGACCTTCCAGGGGTCTGTGTGATACCTATCTTCTTATTTTGGTTTTTCTTCATTTGTGCAGATTTTCCTCCCTACTTTTTTCTTCTTTCCACTTCCCCGTCTTCTTTAATTCTGTTATTCAGGAGTGGAGGGGTTGCTTTTATGTCTGTTTGTTCAATCCCCTATTCTTCCTTATGTATATCCTCTTGCTTTGTTCAATTCTGAAGTTGGACTGTAGGATGGGTGTGATCCTTTTTGCAGTTTTGAGATTGAATTCAGGGGGATCTGTGATTCAAAATCTATCTGCCGATCCCAGTATCTGTCAACAGGTGTATGGATAGTCTGAAACCCACTTCTCTACTGCCTTGGACTCTGTAGGACAGACTCTGTCCAAGGCAGTAGGGTTGTAGGTTACTCCCTGAAAGCAAAATGAGGTTAGCAGATGGAAGAGAATGGAGCAGGCAGTGGGGAGAAGAGGGGAGTGGAGAAAGAGAGAGGAGTAAGAGGGACAACAGACAAGTGTACCAACTAACAAATGAAAAGAGACACAAAGACTGAAACAAGTAAAAAGAAAAACAGAAACAATGACTAAAAACTAACCAACAACTATATGAAAAAACTAAAACGTACAATAATGCTAACATACAAGCTAACCAACCTCCTTATTGGTGTGCTATTTTTCTATACCAAGATGGGGTTTACAGAGAAATAATAAAAAAAGGACAACACAGAAGGAATAGAATAAAGTCAGTAAACTAACAGAACCAACCAAGCACACTCTGAGAGTTTTCCTTTAAGTCAATGTCCTTTCAACTCTGATTTCTAGCTGTCTTTGCTGGCTGGTAGATTTGTTCACAGTTAGGTTCAGTTGCCCCTGGCCTGCTATGTAGGGTGGTTCTGATCTGGGCTCCCTACCCAGTCTATCACTCAGATCTGGCCTGTGTCTATTTAGCAAGGGAGAGAAGCTTCTGTCTTTTCCATTTTGATGCTGTTACTTTGGATTCTCAGCAGGTGGTGCTATCCCATCTCTCTAGTTGATCTTTATTCACAGCAACTGGAGACTTCCAGGTGATGCAGGCCAAAATTGGCGGAAGTTGGAGGCTGCCCAGGACAGGAGGGAGCAGGCAATGGTAGTGGTGGTGGTGGCAGCTGCCTCAAGTACATGGAAGGAGCTCCATAAGCCTGGTTCTGGGTGAGGGACGAGGCATGGTAGTGGCAGCAGGGGTGGCTATCTCAGTTGGTCGTGCTTGCAGGGCTTCATGGGACAAAGCTGTGCGTCACCTCAGGCAGGGCGATGGCTGCAGTGGCGACATCCGTGGCTGCAGTGGAGGCCTAGAACAATGAGGTGTTTGAGTGGTGGCCGTGGATGAGCTCCATGTGAAGAGCAGGCTGCTCCTGATAGGATCTGTAGCCCCCGGGAGAGAGCCAGAGTCTTTATGTGTGTTCTCTTTCATGGAGGGTCTCACAGACCAAGCTGCCCTGTCACCATCTTGCTGGAAGTCCCAGGATGGACATTTTAAACTTGTTGATTCCTTCTGTCCACAAGCATGGAATATTTTTCCATTTGTTTGTATCTTCTTGGATTTCTTTGATCAGTGCTTTGTAGTTCTCGTTGTAAAGGTGTTTCACTTCTCTGGTTAGGAAGATGACGAGATATTTCTTTTTTTTGTGGCTATTGTGAATGAGATTGTGATTTTAATTTGGGTCTCTGCCTGCTTGTTGTTGCTGTATAGGAATGCAACTGTCTTTTGCATGTTTATTTTGTGTCCTGAGACTTTGCCAAAGTCCTTTATCAGTGCAAGCAAGTTTTTGACAGACTTTCTTGGATTTTCAAGGTATAGGATTATATCATCAGCAAAGAAGGATAACTTGACTTCTTCTTGCCCTATTTGGATACCCCTCATTTTCTTCTCTTGTCTAATTACCCAAACTAGGACTACCAACACAATATTGAACAAGAGGGATGAGAGTGAGCAGCCTTGTTTTGTTCTATTTTTCAGGGAAATATTTTCAGTCTCTGTCCATTTAGCAATATGTTAGTTGTGGGCTTATTGTAGATGGCACTTACTATTTTGAGGCATGTTCCTTTTATACCTAGGTGTTTGAAAGTTTTTATCAAGAAGGGATTCTGGATTTGATCAAAAGCTTTTCCTGCACCCATTGAGATAATCATGTGGTTCTCGCTTTTACATCTGTGATGTATTTAATGATATATATGGTCTTGTGAATGTTGAACCAGCCCTGCTTTCTGGGGATGAAGCTTGCTTGGTCATGGTGGATGATTTTTGAAATGTGTTTTTGGATCTGATTTGCTAGAATCTTGTTGAGGATTTTTGCATCTATATTCATAAGAGATATTAGCCTGTAGTTCCCTTTTTTGTTGGATCTTTACCCACTTTGGATATCAGCTTCATTATATTGTTCTCAAATGCCTGGAATACTTTCAATAGGATTGAAATCATCCCCTCCTTTTGTTTTGTAGAATTCTGCTGGAAAGCCATCCAGTCCATGGCTTTTTTTTGTAGGTAGTTTTCGTATGACAGAGTCAATTTCCTGGGTTATTAGTCTACTTAGTGTCTCAATGTCTTATTTTTTCAACCTGTGAGGTTGTGTGATGTCGGAAAGTCCTCCATTTCATCTAGGTTATCAAGTTTGTTTCCATATATGCATACATAGTAATCTCTGACAATCTTTTTTATTTCTTCAGTTTCAACTGTGATTAGATCTTTTGTATTTCTTATAGTGTTTATTTGGGCTTTTTCTCCTCTCTTTTTCTCGGTCATTCTGCCTAGGGGTCTTTCAATCTTGTTAATTCTTTCAAAGAACCAGCTTTTTAAAAAAAATGTTTTCTATGATTTTTTGTCTTCTTCTTTTTTTTTGAGTTGGAGTCTCACTCTGTCGCCCAGACTGGAGTGCAGTGGCCGCTTCTGACCACCGCAGCCTCGACCTGCTGGGCTCTGGTGATCCTTCCGCCTCAGCCTTCCAAGTAGCCGGAATTACAGGCATGCACTACCATGCCCGGCTGATTTTTTGATTTATTGTAGAGATGAGGTCTCGCTGCCCAGGCGGGTCTCAAACCCGCGGGCTCAGGCAATCCACTCACCTCAGCCTCCCAAAGGCGCAGGATTACAGGCTGAGCCACCGAGCCCGGCTGATTTTTTGTCTTCTATGAGCCATATATGGGTTCTTATTTCAGTGATTTAGATTCTTCTGCTAAAGTTGGGGTTTTGGTGGTCTCCTTTTTCTAGCTCCCTTAGGTGATTTGTAGACTCTCCTCTGTGATCATTCCATTTTCTTGATGTGTGCTCATAGAGATATAAATTCCTTTCTTAGAACTGATTTCATGTCATCCAGAGACTTGGTAAGGGGTTTCTTCATTTTCATTTGTTTCCAGGAATCTTTTAATTTCTGATTTGATTTCTGTGTTGACCCAGAAATTGTTCATCATCATGCTGTTTAGTGTCCATGTGGGCTTTGGGGAAATGTTGTTGGTGTTGATATTTATTTTCATTACACTGTGGTCTGAGTATGTGCATGGCAAGATTTCAACCTTATGGAATTTGTTTATGCTGTATTTATGGCCAAGGATGTCATCGAACTTGGAGTACATTCCATGTGGTGATGAATAGAATGCATATTCTGTGGTTGTTGGGTGGAATAATCTGTAGCTATCTCTGAAGTCCGTTTGTTCAAGTGTCAAGTTTAGGTTATGGATCATCTTGCTGATGTATTGCCTTGATGATGTATCTAGGGCTCTTAGTGGGGTAGTCATGTCCCCTGCTATTATAGTGTTAGAGTCAATATCTTTTAAAAATTTGCTTAGTAGTTGCTTTATAAATGTGTTGAGTGCATATATGTGTCCCGTGTTAGATGTATATTTGTTTAGGATGGATATTTCTCATTGATAAATTGAACTTTTTATCATTATGTAGTGTCCTTTTGCATCTTTTAAACTTTTTAATAGCTTAAAGGTTGTTTTGCGTGATATTAACGTTGCAACTCCTGCCTTTTTTGTGATCCTTTTGCCTGGAAACTCGTTTTCCATCCTTGAAATTTGAGTTTGTGTGCATCCCTTCTAGTGAGATGAGTCTCCTGGATGAGCAAATAATTTTGTCATGGTTTCTTATCCAGTATGCCATTCTGTATCTTGTCAGTGGTGCATTTAGCCACTCACATTCAGGCTTATTATTGAAATGTGATTTTTTTATTGCTGTCATAAGGTTCTTATAATTTTTTTTTCTTTATTTGACTGTTTTCTTTTGACTTTGGGGTTGATATATGTGTGTGTTTTCAAGTTTCTTGTTGAGTTGTATTCTCTGTTGATTCTGTGCTCTGCTGTTCTCTTGGGAAGTGTGTGGTCATTCTTTTTTTCTTTCTTCCGTGTTTAATACCTTTTTAAGTGACTCCTGTAGAGCTGGTCTGGAAGCTGCATAAACCCTTAGAAATTGGATGTTTGGGAAGGATTTTAATTATCCATCTCTGATGAAGGTGATCTTGGCTGGATAGGAAATTCTTGGTTGAAATTGTTTGTCTTTGAGGACTTTGAATATAGGGCTCCAGTCCCTTCTTCTTTAGAGTGTTTCTGCTGATAGGTCTGCTGCTATTCTGATTGGTTTTCCCTGTTAAGTAGTCTGACCTTCCTCTCTTGTTACCTTTGGGATTATTTCTTTTGTGCCTACCTTGTGTAGGTGAATTACTATGTGTCTAGGGATTAGTCTTCTCATTTGATGTCATGTGGGGGGTTCTCTGTATCTCTTGTGTTTTGCTAGTCACATCTCTGGTGAGATGGGATAGTTTTCTTGGATTACTTCTAGGAGTACTCCTGAAATATTTTCTCTAAGTTGTTCTCTATTTCCCTTTCTTCTGGAATACAAGTATGGTGTAGGTTCAGTCTATTGATATAGTCATACATCTCTTGTAGACTTTGTTCTTTTTTTCTGATTTCTTTCTATGTTTTTTACAGATTGTGTTAATTCCATGTTCTGTTCTTCAAGTTCTGAAATTCCCTCAGCTAGATTAATTCTTTTTTCCATGCTTGTCATCTTGTTATTTATTTCTTTGATGACATTTTTTATTGCAAATATCTGTTAAAAATTCTTTCAGTGTTGCATCTTGTCTTTTTTGAGTCTTATTAACTCTTTCCATCAATTCTCTAATCCTTGTATTCTGGGGCCAGTTGTTGGTAACTTCCATTGTTTGGGCACCAAGGTCTGATTTTTCGGGTGTTTTTTTCTTTGGTACACTTGAAATTGCCTGAGGTCTTCCTTTAGTTTTTCCTCATTTGTGACACATCTCTTGTTTTTCTCTTTAGTTCTGTTATTCAGTGTCAGTGGGAGAGGCTTTCCCTTCTGATGTTTGTTCAGTCTTCTATTCTTCCCTGATATGAGCTCTGGATTTGTTCTATTTTAAAATAGGATGGTGGATTGGAACCTTTGTTGTCTCTTGTAGTTTTTGAAATTTGAATAAAGTAGGGGATAGGGCCCCAGTATTAGCAACTACTTGCAAATTACAACATTCACTTATTGTAGTGTGTGTTCCCTGAGATTAACTCTCCACCACCATTCTATATGACGGTGTAAAGCAAAAACCAATACAAAAAGCAATTGTACACACACATACACAGACACACACACACCCCAACGCAAACGGGAATAACAACAAAGTGAAACAAAACAAACAACAACAACAAAAAACCCCCAAGAAAACTAAACACACACACACATGCTTAGCATAAAGTGAATAGTGAAGAAAAGAGGAAGATTGTGGGGCGGGGGGAGGAATTCAGATGAAACCCTCATACATATATTAACACACACCTTAAACTATAAAAAATGAAAATAAAAAACCAGAAGAACAAAAGAGCAAAAGCAAACCAACCACAACAAAATTGAAAGATGTACATTCAATCATTCACATATACACATAAACAAAAAATGACAAATAAAAGAAGAAACAGAAAAAGAAAGGAAAAAAATATTTGAGTGGGAGCAGATTAAACCCTCATGTGCACATTCATGCACAAAGGAAAAATATTAAAAAATAGATGAGAGAAGCAAAGTGACTACCACAAGCCAGGTTAAAATGGCAGGGGGATAGCGAACAAGATGGAGATGGCATAGGTGAACTGGTGAGATTCTCTGAACGTGAGTTCCCAAAAAGGCTATTACTTCTCTTCCCCCATTCCCCAGCCCACCACCAACCGTGCTGGTGCCAGGCCCGGGATCTTCAGTCCGATGCAGGGCCAGATATTGTGGCCCCCTACTGCTACTGTTCCACTGCTCGTGTGGGAGTCTCTGGTCCCAACCCCCTCCAACTCCCTTCCTGGCTGCATTGTCTCCAGCCTGGCACCCAGCACCAAGCTGCTGGTCACACAGGGAGGCTCTGGGCACCTGCCCCTCAGAGACACCAGTCCCATTCCTGGCTGAAGTACCCTGTAGGGGGCCCAGACCCACCTCGCTGCCCACCACCTGCCCTTTGGAACTTTGGAGCTCTGGAACTCCCGGCCCACCCTGGCTGAGGCACTCAGCATGAGACCCCAAGCTGGGGGACCCAGACAAGCAGAGAAAAACAGATCTGCTTAAACTACCTTGCCATTCTCCAGGCAGAGACTTCCATTGCCCCACCCACCTATCAACAAACTTTACCTCATTTCCTAAGGCCAGATATTGTAGCCCCCTGCTGCTGCTGTTCCACTGCATGCGTGGGAGTCTTGGGTCCCAGCGCCCTCCAGCTCCCTCCCCGGCTGCATTGTCTCCAACCCAGCACCTGGCACCAAGCCACTGGTCACACAGGGAGGCTCTGGGCGCCCGCCCCTCAGAGACACCGGTCCCATTCCTGGCTGAAGTACCCTGTGGGGGGCCCAGAGCCACTCTCGCTGCCCACCGCCTGCCCTTTGGAGCTTTGGAGCTCTGGAACTCTGGGCCCACCCTGGCTGAGGCACTCAGCACAAGACCCCAAGCTGGGGGACCCAGACAAGTGGAGAAAAACAGATCTCCTTAAAATACCTTGCCATTCTCCAGGCAGAGACTTCCATTGCTCTGCCCACCTATCAACAAACTTTACCTCAGTTCATAAGGCAACAGCATGAAACAGGAGACAAAGCCCCACCCCTACGCTGCAATGAAAAACAAAAGGGAGAGGCTGGAATCGGAGATCAGAGAAGTGACTTTAGTCTGGTCACTTATTTTGACTTATGATTTTATCATTGTAACTGTTGGTTTAGATCATGTTTGTTGTTTACCTTCTGACTTACACAGTTTCTCAATTTTATTGGCCTGTCTCTGTGTAGCTATCAGTACTCTTTAGGGAATCTTTCTTACGTGTCTTTCTTCACTTCTTCCCGGCCCTGTGTCCCTTTCTCACCTGATAGTTGGTATGTATATCTGTTTTCCCTCTCGCACTTCTCTCTTTCACTTATTTTGACTTATGATTTTATCATTGTAACTGTTGGTTTAGATCACATTTGTTGTTTACTTTCTGACTTACACTGTTTCCCGATTTTATTGGCCTGTCTCTGTGTAGCTATCAGTACTCTTTAGGGAATATTTCTTATGTGTCTTTCTTCACTTCTTCCCAGCCCTGTGTCTCTTTCTCACCTGATAGTTGGTATGTATATCTGTTTTCCCTCTCGCACTTCTCTCTTTCTAACTCCCTATTGACCCCCCTTCCTCCATTATTTTCCTCTTTTATATGCCCCCTTTTTACATCTAAGGACCAAGATTACATACTGCTGAATCAACAGTCTGTAAAGCAGAGGGAAAAGTGAACAAAGCAAGAAGACCCTCAATAGGAAGAACAGGACACTGCAGAAGAGAAATAAAAGCAACCCCACCTTCCCTCAAAAACAGAATTGAAGAAGGGGAGGGAAAGGGGGAGAAGGAGAAAAAGCTACAGAAATGAAGAAAAACCAAAAGAAGAGTATGGGTCTCTCCCAGATGTCTGGGAGAGCAGACACTGAGAAAACTGACTTTGGAATGCAAACAATGAAATGCCCCCAGAATGAAGGGTCTCAAACTACAAATGCAGATATCAAGACAATAATGGAGAGATTAAAAAGAATTGAGGAGACACAAGAAGAAACTAGGAAGGAGCTGATATCTGAGATAACAGTAATAAAGAATACTTTGAATGAAATAAATAACAAACTGATAAGCATGGAAAGTTGAATTATCCAAGCAGAAGAAAGAATCTCAGAGCTTGAGGACCAAAATATAGAAATAACCCAAACTCTTAAAAACACAGAAAATAAGCTTAAAAAGACAGAACAAAACCTTCAAGAGATGAGTGACTACCTCAAGAGGCCTAACCTAAGAGTAATCAAACTCCCTGAGGCAGAAAGAAAAACAGAGACCACATTGGAACAAACTTTCCATGAGATCATTCAAGAAAACTTCCCTTATTTAATCAGTGATGCAAAAATTCAAACACAAGAGATTCAGAGAACCCCTGCAAGACAACAAATGAGAAGACCAACTCCTAGACACATTATAATTTGCCTAAATAAAGTAGGCACAAAAGAAAAAATCCTAAAGGCAGTAAGAAAAAAAGGCCAGATCACCTACCACGGAAGACCAATCAGAATAGCAGCAGATTTATCTGCAGAAACCCTGCAGGCTAGGAGAGCTTGGAGCCCTATCTTCAAAGTCCTAAAAGATAAACAATTTCAACCAAGAATAACCTACCCAGCCAAGCTAAGCTTCATCAGTGAGGGAGAATTAAAATCTTTCCCAGATATCCAATCCCTAAGAACTTATGCTGCCACCAAACCATCTCTACATGAAACACTTAAGAAAGTACTAAACACAGAAGAAAAGGAAAAAAGAACAACGTTCTTCACAAGAGTACAGGGAAAAGAATAAAATATACACGAACCAACCCCAATATCAAAGGAAAGACAAAAAAAAAAAAAAAAAAGCAAGTGGAAGAACAAGAACTCAATAAGAACTCCATGATAGGGACGAACTCTCACATTTCAATAATTAGCCTGAATGTGAATGGACTAAACGCACCACTGAAAAGACATAGAATGACAAAATGGATAAAATATCACCAGGCAACAATATACTGCCTTCAAGAGACCCATCTCACTAGAAAGGACATACACAGACTCAAAGTAAGAGGATGGAAAACAAATTTTCAGGTGAATGGAACCCAAAAGAAAGGAGGAGTCGCGATCTTAATTTCAGACAAAATACCATTTAAGCTATCAAAAATTAAAAAAGATACAGAGGGCGGTTACATAATGATAAAAGGTTTACTCCATCAATAAGAAATATCTATCCTAAACATATATGCACCCAACATAGGTGCACCAACATTCATAAAACAACTTCTAGGAAAACTAAAGACAGACATTGACTGTAACACAATCATAACTGGGGACTTTAATACACCACTCACAACCCTAGACAGATCATCAGGACAAAAATCAGCAAGGAGATCCAGAACCTCAGTGAGACTCTGGACCAAATGGACTTAACTGATACCTACAGAACACTCCATCCAAAGACCACAGAATACACATTCTACTCATCACCGCATGGAACATATTCTAAGATCGACCACATAATTGGACACAAATCAAGAATAAGCAAAGTTAAAAGGACTGAAATTCTACCATGCACCTTCTCAGACCACAGTGGAATAAAAATAAACATTGACACCAACAAGGTCCCCCCCAACCCCACAAAGACATGGACACTAAACAGCATGATGCTAAACAACTCCTGGGTCAATGATGAAATCAAAACACACCTGGAAACAAATGAAAATGAAGAAACATCTTACCGAAATCTCTGGGACACCTTAAAAGGTGTAATAATAGGGGAATTTATATCCCTACAAACACACATGAAGAAAATGAAAGGAACACAAATTAACAACCTAACAAGCCACCTAAAGAAGCTGGAAAAGCAAGACCAAAAAAACCCTAATTTCGGCAGAAGAGTCCAGATCACCAAGCTAAAAACTCAAATCCAGGACATAGAAGACAAAAAGATAATACAAAAGATCACTGAAACAAAAAGCTGGTTCTTCGAAAGAATAAACAAGATCGATTGTCCCCTAGCTAGACTGACCAAGAAAAAATGAGAAAAAAACCAAATAAGCACAATCAGAAGCACAAAAGATGAATTCACATCTGACCCTAAAGAAATACAAAAGATCATTAGAGACTACTACATACATTTGTATGGAAACAAACTTGAAAACCTCAAGGAAATGGAGGACTTTCTGACATCACACAACCTACATAAGTTGGAACAAGAAGAAATTGAGACCCTAAATAGACCAATAACAATCAAGGAAATCGACTACATAATAAGAAAACTTCCTACAAAAAAAAGCCCAGGACAAGATGGCTTTCCAGCAGAATTCTACAAGACATTTAAGGAGGAACTGATACCAATCCTACTGAAGGTATTCCAGGCGATTGAAAAAGATGGAACGCTCCCCCAAAACATTTTACGAAGCCAACATCACATTGATACCCAAGCCAGGTAAAGATTAAACAAAGAAAGAGAACTACAGGCCAATATCTTTGATGAACATAGATGCTAAAATTCTCAACAAGATCCTAGCAAACCGGATTCAGCAATACATCTCAATAATCATCCATCATGACCAAGTAGGCTTCATTCCTGGGATGCAAGTCTGATTCAATATTTGTAAAACCATAAATGTAATTAAATACATCAACAGATGTCAAAACAAAAACCACATGATTATATCATTAGCTGCAGAAAAAGCTTTTGATAAAATCCAGCACCCTTCTTGATAAAAACCCTTGAACATCTAGGCATACGGGGAACATACCTCAGAATAGTAAAAGCCATCTACAAGAAACCCACAGCCAGCATACTCCTAAATGGAAAAAATTAGAACCATTTCCCCTGAAAACTGGAACAAGACAAGGATGCCCACTATCACCCCTCCTGTTCAACATAGTATTGGAAGTCCTGGCTCGAGCAATCAGAGAACAGAAGGCAATCACAGGTAACCGAACAGGAAAAGAGGAAGTCAAGTTATCTCTCTTTGCAGATGATATGATTGTGTACCTTGAAAACCCAAGAGAATCTGTCAAAAACCTCCTTACACTGATAAAGGCCTTTGGCAAAGTCTCAGGATACAAAATAAATGTACAAAAGACAATCGCATTTCTCTACACCAATAATAAACAAACAGAAACCCTAATAAAAAACACAATTCCATTCACAATAGCCACAAAAAAAATGAAATACCTTGTCATCTTCCTAACCAGAGACGTGAAAAACCTTTACAAGAAAACTACAAAACACTGCTAAAAGAAATCAAAGATGACACAAACAAGTGGAAAAATATCCCATGCTCATGGATTGGAAGAATCTACATTGTGAAGATGTCCATCTTACCTAAGGCAATCTACAAATTCAATGCAATACCCATCTAATTACCAGCAACATTCTTCTCAGACCTGGAAAATACAACATAGGAATTCATATGGAAACACAAACATCCAAGAATAGCCAGAACAATCCTCAGCAATAAAAACAAAGCAGGTGGTATCACATTACCAGACTGCAAACTTTACTATAAAGCTGCAATCATCAAAACAGCTTGGTATTGGTATAAGAACAGGCATATAGATCAATGGAATAGAATTGAGATTCCAGGAGCAAAACCTCAATTTCTCAACCAAATCATCTTTGACAAACCCTCCACCACCTACCAGTGGGGAGAGGAGAACCTATTCAGTAAATGGTGCTGGGAAAACTGGCTAACCACATGCAGAAGATTGAAACAGGACCCCTATCTATCCCCATGCACAAAGGTTAACTCCAAATGGATCAGGACCTAAATGTAAAACCTCAAACCATAAGAACCCTAGAAAATTAAGGAAATACCCTGATGGAAATCGGAACTGGCATCCAATTCCTGAACAAAACCCGAAACCCACAGGTCATAAGAGAGAAGATAGACAAGTGGGACCTTATTAAACTGACAAGCTTTTGCAAAGCCAAAGAAACCATCAAGAGATCAGGGAGACAGCCTACAGACTGGGAAAATATATTTGCCAACACCAGGTCTGCCAAAGGCTTAACATCCTGGATCTACAAGGAACTCAAACGTGCTGAAAAGAAAAACAAATAACCCCATTATAAAATGGGCCAAAGGTATGAACAGACACTTCACAAAGGAAGACATCCAAGCAGCCAACAAACACATGAAGAAATGTTCAACCTCACTAATCATCAGGGAGATGCAAATCAAAACCACACTGAGATACCACCTAACCCTAGTCAGAATGGCAGTTATCAAGAAGTCAAAAAATAACAGCTGCTGGAGAGGGTGTTGCGAAAAGGGAACACTTCTACACTGTTTGTGGGAGTGTAAACTAGTGCAACCTCTGTGGAAAGCAGTGTGGTGATTCCTAAAAGCTCTAAATACCAACCTCCCATATGACCCCGCAATCCCCCTACTGGGAATATATTCTGAAGAACACAAATCACTCTATAAAAAAGATACCTGCACATGCTTGTTTATCGCAGCGTTGTTCTCAATAGCAAGAACCTGGAAACAACCATGCTGCCCATCAAAAGAGGACTGGATTAAAAAAATGTGGTATATATACACGATGGAATACTACGCAGCCATAAAAATGAACAAAATCATGAATTTCACAGCAATCTGGATGGAACTAGAGTCTATAATACTGAGTGACCTCTCACAGAAACAAAGATCCGAGTATCACATGTTCTCACTCATATAATGGACCTTAAACATCCAATGCAATACTATAAGAATATGACTGACAGTACTGGGAAACTATGGGGTGGGGAACGAGATGGGATTAACAGTAGCTAATATCTGTCTGGGAATGGGGAAACACTGCATATTAACAGGGTGCCTGAATGAAACGCAATTGTGTACCTAACCCTTAACTGTACTCCACAACTTCATAATAAAAAAAAAATAAATAATTAAAAAAATAGATGAACTAAATAACAGTCAAAAACATTTTTTTAATTAGAAAAAAATTGAAAATTAAGAAAATCCTGCCCTCTTGTGGCAGGCTCTGTAATTGTTTCTCTAACCAGGTCTCCTGCAGAGCCACGTCTTTCACTTTCTCCTCAGTGTTGAAGCTGGGAAGAGGAGGGGCAGCGGAAGTGGGTGGGGCCACAGTCCTCCCTTTTCACTCTCATACTGTCAGGGAAATCTCCTCTGGTAGGGGATTGTCTCTTTCCCAGGTAAGTACCCACTGGGAGGTGCCCCAGCCAGGCCTATCCTGGAATGGAGTTCTCTTATTGTGACTGATGTCCAGGCTATGCCTGAGTTTGTCCCTCTCAGTTATGGCCCAGCTGTGTGGGTCTGATGTTCAGAGGATTGCTGGGGAGGAGGGGGTTTGGGTCAGCCCCAGACTTACCACTGATCTCTTTGGAGTCCTTCCACATCCTTTTCTTGCCACATCCTTTGTGTCATGGTGTCATGACTAGATCAGGGTAGGGGGTGGGGCACCTGGAACTCAGCACTCGTCAGGTACCTCTGAAGTTTGTGCTTGCAGGGTATTCCCTCTGGGGGTCATGATCAATCTCGGACTAGTTGATGCACTAATCACAGAGATGAGGTCTGTTGCTCCATGGTGAGTGAGTCAGAGCACTTTCCTACCCCTCCTTCAAGATGGTGGTGAGTTGCTTTTCTTGTCCTCTTCCATGGGACATTGCCACTGGACTCCTCTGCAGCTCCTGCTGCCAGTGCCCTGCCAGACACTGAAGTGGTGAGGCAAAGCAAGGAGCCAGCAGTCTCTCTGCTGCCAGTGGCCTGCAGGCGCTGCACTGGTGAGGGAGAGCCTGGGGCAATATTTTCTCTCTGCCGCTTTTGTCCATTAAAAAAAAAAGGTAATGGTACTTGGTTTCTGTGACTTGGGAAGAGCCAGGGATGAAGCAGAGAAGCTGCAGCACCAGCTGTTGCATCAGTGGCCTGGCCATTTGTTCACTAAACCCCCACTTAGACAGTCTTTCCCAGCATTTTCTTCCCAGGGAGGGTTTGGTGATTAAAATAAAAAAGAAACAAAGAAAATAAAAATGGTACTTGGCTTCTGCATCCCTTGAATCACTAGGGTCCAAGCCCAGCAGCTGTAGCACCAGTCACTGCATCAGGAGAGCCCTGGCCACTAGCTCTCCAGTCCTCACTCAGCCACTCACATGTCCACTCACTCACCAACTTGTACACAAAATTTTCCAAACACTCACTCCCACACATGAAGACTCACATAGCCCTGGCTAGAACGCCTTCTTCTCGACCTCTGGAAATTTGTTTTCCTTCCTTTGAGTCTGTGTGCATCCATTGTGTTGAGTGTAGTTTCCTGGGTTCAGCAAATTATTGGGTAATGGTTTCTTCTTTTTTTTCTTTATTCAGTTTGCCTTTCTGTGTCTTTTCAGTGGTGCACTTAGTCCATTCACGTTCAGGTTGATTATTGAAATGTGATTGTTTATGTCCATCATGAGGCGCTTATAAAATTTTTTCTTTCTCTGTTTTCTTTTAACTTTTGGGTTGATGAGTGTGTTTTTTTTTCAAGTTTACAGTCACAGTGCAGTCTCTATTGATTCTGTGTTCTCCTCTTCTCTTGCAAAGTGTGTGGTCATTCTTTTTTTTTTCTTCTGTGCTTAATAGATTTTTAAGTATCTTCTGTAGAGTTGATCTGGAAGATGCATAATCTCTTAGGGGTAGGATATCTGGGAAAGATTTTAATTCTCCATTGCTGATGAAACTAGCTTGGCTGTGCAGGAAATTGTTGAAATTGTTTATCTTTGAGGACTTTGAATATTGGACTGCAGTCCCTTTTAGCTTGCAGTATTTCTGCCTAGGTCTGCTGCCATACTTAAAAACTTTTTTTATTATTATGAAAATGTGGGGTACATACAGGGTTAGGTATACAAACATTGATTATGCAGGTACCCTTGTTGATGAGGTATTCCCCTCCCTCCCCTAGCAGTTTTCCTCAACTGCCAATCCCACCCCACCTCCCATGACAATTTCCCACTACTGCCAATCCCTTTCTTACAGTATTATGTTGGGAGCCAACATCTATAGCTACATGGCTGAGGCCTGTAAAGGCCCATCTGGAAGATCGCCTCTGACATAGGATATCAGTTATACCTATAATATTGGTGTGTGATTAGTGACCAGTGTGCATACATGGCGGTAAAACTTATAAGTAAATCTCTATACACCTGAAGAAAGGATGCACAGCAGAATTATCTTATATGACCTTGTCCCTTCTAAGTTTTACTTCTTTCTAGATATTTTTTAACTTCTATTTCCTGGTAGACTGGTTAGTCAGCTCTTGTTCCCAAAGGCAGTTTCTCCTAGGATTAAGATTAGAAACTAAATTACCATAATAGTTTTATTGCCCTGCCTCTTGCCAGGCAGGACGTTTTTCTAGTTTCGTTACATGCCGAAACTCTGTTTGCTTCAGCCCGTGGCCATTGCCATGGTAACCGTGCAGTCCATTATCCAAGAGTGTGACAGCTACTATTTGATTTTTAGAATAGACTTGTTTGGATAAAACATTCATTTAAGATGATACAATTTCCATCGGAAAGATTTAAACAGTAATAAGCATTCATAGAAAACTTTTAGGTTTTGTTTAAGCTTTTTAAGTTTCCTTTTCTCAGATTATGACTTTAGTTCCTGTTCCTGTAGGCCAATTTTAAGATCCTTTGATTAGTATACCGAAATTTTCCCAACGGTGTTGCTTTTGTTTCTAATATGACAATAGGAAATTTTACACATAGCCATGTATTAATATACTAGGAAAAAAGATTTAAATTTTGGGTTAAAGTCGTAGTTTTATTAGAATAGAATGAGAATTATAGTGTTATGATTTTAAAATCATACGTCAATGATAATTATAAGATTTAATGATAAGGTATTAGCTTAATGAGATATAGCATAGTATTAAAGTCCAATCACTAGATCATGAAACTCATATAAGTCATGGTAAGAAATAAGTTTTGAATTAATTGTTATAGAATTACAGGCCACTATGTTGAATCATAATAGGTTAATGGAATAAATAAAAATTAAGTCATTTAAGTAAACTTATAGATTATATTATAGTGATAAGTTGATAATATCAATCGTTAAAAAATATTAGGAGTCAGTGAACTTGGATTGAACCTAGAGTTAACTAAGAAAGTTTTTGTATTAATCAGGGTTTAGAACAAAGAGTATAATATGAATGATTTGTTGAACACTATGGAAGACACTTTTGAACGAACTATATTGAAATTGTGTACCTGTGACCTTGATGTGAGATTTGTGAGGCACGTCAGGCATCATGGAGTTCGAACTGTCTGCTTGGAGCTTGCAAGTCTCGTGATGGTCTTGTGATGCCTAGTTTGTAAAGCGCAATATACATCATGGAGTTTGTACGCCCCCAGCAAGTGATTGTCACACTGCTGGAGGGTATGAAAAATGGTATATAAGTTGGAAGGAGTCCGAATAAAATTTGGCTTCAGTCCTGATCAGACTGTTCCCAGAAGAACTGCCTCCGAGTGGTTTCTTCTCGCCATCCAGACTCTCCGGTGCGGGTCCTAATCCACCCTCGGTCGGGGCTGGCACCCGACAGCATTGGCGCCCAAACCCAGGGACCTGACTCTGGTAATTGTATATATATATATATATATATGTTTCCACGTTTGTTCATTCATCTCGTTTCAGGACAGACCTTGCCTAGGGTGCTGCAGGCCCCCCGGAGTGCGAGGGTTGATAGGCAAGCAGGTTGGTTGTATAGTGTCGCCGACGGACTGCGCGACTCGTTATTGCCATAAAGAGCGATTTAGTTTTTGTAGAGATATTACTGTGTATTGTGTATATTGGTGTTTTTACAGTTATGGGGAACTGCGGCTCCAAAGAAAGGCGAGCCTATATTCAAATCATGTCTAAAGCGTTAAAACACAAAGGTGTTAAGATAAGTAAAGATAAAGTTAATTATTTTTTAGATTTTGTACAGAAAGTTAATCCCTGGTTTCCTGATCAAGGTACTTTAGAATTAGAGACATGGGATGAGGTAGGTAAAAATATGAAAAAATGGTATGATAATCATGGTGCAACTCAAATGCTACAAGATTCTTATTCCCATGGAACATCTTACGGGAAGTATTGGTACTTAATCCTAATTATGGTTCTTTTCCCAAGAGTGATTCAGAATCTGAGAAGGATGAGGCAGTTAAAGGAAATAATCCTGAGGACCATCTATCTCCCAGGGATGATGCAGAAATAAATGAGGAAACAGCTAAGTATAACAATCCTGATTGGCCAATTTTTCTTTCCCTGTGGTCTATAAAAATGGGGCTATGCTACCATCTAGCAGCCAAAGAGTAGAATTGCCAAAGAAATATTTGCCAGGAATTCAAGAACTATATGGAAGGCCTTAGACTCAGAAGACTCTCTTCATTGTTTTCCCGTTGATATAGAATTTGAACCCCCTAAGTGGGAACCCATACCTATGAAATTATTGAAAGATTTGAAGGCTGCTTGTCATGATTATGGCCCAACAGCTCCATACACGTTAGCCTTTTTAGACGGGCTATGTGCTTGGTGGATGACTCCTTACGATTGGTTTCAGGTGGCTAAGGGTTGTTTGTCAGGAGGACAGTTTGTGCTTTGGAAGATGGAATATGAAGAGACAATTAAAAAGAAAATTGTAGAACAAAACCTTATTAAAAGAAATCCAGAAAGGGGTAATGTCACCAAGGACATGTATATGGGAGAGGGTGATTATTATACTACACAAGCTCAAGCTAATTTACATACAGATGTGCTTACGGCTGTAAGTGATTTAAGTATTATAGCTTGGAAAAGGTTACCTTCTTCTGATCATACAATGCCTGGCATTACCACTGTAAAGCAAAGGTCAGATGAGCCATATGAGGAATTCATTGCTCAGTTAACTGATGCAATAGGTAAATTAGCCATAAATAAAGCGGCTGAAGATCTTATTATTAAGCAATTGGCTTTTGAAAATGCTTCTCCCCCTTGCCAAGCCTTGATAAAACCTATCAGGAAAACTGGAGACTTATCTGATTTTATTAAAGCATGTGCTGAGTTAACTCCTGCCTATTTGCAAGGCGTGGCAATGGCTGCAGCTTTTCAAGGACAATCTATGACACAGGTATTACAGAGACGACAAGGGCAGAATAATGCTTGTTTTAAGTGTGGCAAAATTGGACATTATTCTAAACAATGTTCTTCCAAAAATGATTCATCATACGAAAATAGGAATTATAATAACAATGGTGATAAAAGATCTGCTACTCCTTGTCAACGTTGTGCTAAGGGTTTTCATTGGACTAAAGATTGTAAACCTAAATTTTATAAGGATGGTACTATATTATCCCCGCCAAATCAAGCTCAACCGCAGGGAAACTTCCAGAGGGGCCACAAATAATGGCCCCACAAATAATGGGGACAAATTTTGCCAGCCACAACCAGAATTCTATCAGCCCATTAACATCAGAGAATCCAATGAGGAAAAATCTGTTCCTTCAAGGAACACAATCGATGGGCTTTTCCGTGCAACCCCAGGCAGCGCAGGATTGGACCTCAGTGCCTCCACCTCAACAATATTAACATCTGATTCGCCTACTGTTATGATTCCTACAGGAGTTTATGGCCCTCTCCTGGAGGGAACGCTAGGATTAGTTATAGGGCGTAGTTCTTTCTCACTTAAAGGAATTTCTGTAGTTCCAGGAGTAATTGATTCAGATTTCACTGGAGAAATTCAAATCCTTGTTCAGCCTCCCTCTAAAACAATTATGATTCATGCTGGACAACGAATTTCTCAAATATTACTATTACCTTATTTTAATGTAGGTACCTCAGTTACCAATAAGGAGAGAGGAGATAGAAGATTTGGATCCAGTGGCATGGCATTTTGGGTAAAAGAGGTTAAAAGGTCTAGACCTACTAAAATTATTCAAATTCAAGGTAGACAGATTGAAGGACTTGTGGATACTGGTCGGATGTTTCCTGCATTGCTGGGAAGGATTGGCCTCAACATTGGCCAAAACAACAAACTGCCTCTGATTTGGTTGGATTGGGAACAGCTCAAAATGTCGCCAGGAGTTCACAAGTACTTCCCTGGACTGACTTGGAGTTTTCTGGGATGTTTCAACCATATGTCACACCTTCTCTCCCTTTTACTTTATGGGGAAGAGATATTATGGAACAAATGGGAGTTCTTTTAGTTAGCAAAGGCTCCTTTGCTAGTGCTCAGATGATTCAAATGGGTTTTCATCCAGATAAAGGTTTAGGGAAGGACTTTGCAGGGCATTAAGGAACCTATTACTATTATATCTAATACTTCTAGACAAGGACTAGGGCAAAATTTATAATGCAGGCCACTGTTGCGACAGCTGACCCCATAACCTGGAAAAATGATCTACCAGTATGGGTAGAACAGTGGCCTTTAACTACAGAAAAATTGTCAGCAATCCAGGAAATAATAGAACAACAACTTAAAGCAGGTCATTTAGAGCCTTCTAATAGTCCGTGGAATTCCCCGGTATTTGCTATTAAAAAGAAATCGGGAAAATGGAGAATGTTACATGATCTTAGGAAAATTAATGATACTATGGAAACTATGGGAGCATTTCAACCAGGTTTGCCATCTCCTGTTGCAATCCCTGACAAATATCATATTATAGTTATAGATCTACAGGATTGTTTTTTTACTATTCCTTTAGCTCCACAAAACAAACAGAGATTTGCCTTCAGAATTCCATTTCCAAATTTAAATAGGCCTCATCAAAGATTTCAATGGACAGTTTTACCTCAGGGTATGAAAAACAGTCCGACTTGATGTCAAAAGTACATGGACACAGCCTTGCAACATTTTAGACAAAATTTTGAGGATATATATCTTATTCATTATATGGATGATATTTTAATAGCTCATCTGGATAGAACATATTTGGAGACAGGATTGGTTGTGTTAATTCAAGACTTACAAAACTCTGGTCTTCAAGTAGCTCCAGAAAAAATTCAAACTGAACCACCATTTAGTTATTTAGGAAGACTTATTTTTTCAGATTATATTACACCCCAAAAGTTACAGCTAGAGATAAGAAACTTAGAAACTTTGAATGATTTTCAGAAGCTACTCGGAGACATTAATTGGATAAGACCTTATCTAAAAATTTCTACCTATGAATTAAAGCCTCTTTTTGATATACTAAGAGGAGATCTGAATCCTAGATCTCCCAGAATTTTAACCCGAAACTATTCAAGCATTAAAATTGGTGCAGGATAATATTGCTGATCAAAAGGTCAAGAGGCTTGATTATTCTCAACCATGGTTATTAGTTATATTATCAACTGAATATACGCCTACTGGGTGTCTATGGCAACAAGGACCGTTAGAATGGATTCATTTACCAGTGACTGCCAAAAGGATATTAATAGCATATCCTGCTTATGCTGCAAAATTAATTAGAAAAGGAAGATTAAGTTTGTTATTAACCATTTAAATGTTGATTCTGAAGGAAAAACTGCTTTTCTTTGCCATGAAGGGAATGCACAAGGGCATCTGTTGCCTTTAGTAAAATGGAAAGACTTATTAACTGGACAATGGTGTGGGCCTGATGTCCTGCTAACAGCAGGACGATGTTTCGTGTGTGTTTTTCCTCAGAACGCTGACGCCCCTTTGTGGATTCCAGATCGCCTTATTCGCCATCATGAGTCACCCACCGCATCCTTACCCCAGATGGCTGACGGCGAGGAGTCCGAGAGGATGGGGAATGCAGAGAAATCCGAGAGGAGGAATACCACCCCCACCTCTATGGAGTTACCCAACGTCTGAAGATTCCTCTTCTACTACTGATGAGAGGCCTCCTACTTGAGGTTAATTCAAAGCTTTAGTTGAAGAAGCTCAGAAGATTACAGATGCTCATGGCTGATCTTATGATCCAACAATACTGTTTTTGGCTATGCTTGCGGTCATTACATTGCAGGTACCTTCTTGTTCTACAGCCATTGTTAACAATTATTTCTCCTACATATAAATATTGGACATATGTTCCAGATCCTCCTGTGTTGCATCCTGTAATGGGATGAACCAGAAATTAAGGTTTTTACTAATAATAGCCATTTAATAGGAGGAGAAAGTTCTTTTCTTACTGTTACTTCTAAATCAGGATTTGATTACTCTGGCATTGCTGGAGCTCCTCCTATTTGTTTTTCATATAATTTTCTTTATCCAGGCTGTTTATGGCTTAAGTATAGAACACTGATAGCAGATTCTCCTCCACCACCTGTGCCTAACAGTCGTAAAGGCGTTTGGGCATTGCAGTTTGCTCATCTCGTAGATATTAATTATCCTGAAAATAGGTACATTTATCACAGAGATGCTGTCATTACCAATAATCTCTATGTTTAGATTTTACACATGTTACACACTATTGGGATGCAGTAAGCATTACAGAAGGCTACCCACGATGGAGGATATGTAATTCTCAACAACCTGTTTATTACAGATTGTTTGTGCCTGGTTCACCAGTGCTTAAATATTTTTCTGACAAAATTTTTGATTGGACAGTTACTCGACCTAATGGTGATTTCAGACGGTTTTTTGATGATAATAATCAATACACCTGGAACAAATCTCGTCCAATAGTTCCTCCACCTACACAATTAGACAACTGGGATCACCATGGCTGGGTAGCTCCTGGTTTTTATTATGCCTCACCTTTTGGAAAACATCCACAGTCACATCTTTACAAACTGTTTGCAGCTACAGGAAAAGTAACTCTTTATCGGCCTTTTTCCAAGTTTACAACTTCTCTGCAAGCTTGTGTTGATTCTCCTTATGCTTTATTGTTAGTTTATGCTCATTCTACTTATTTTATGAAGTTTGAATATGGTCATTTTAATATTACCTGCAAAAATTGCACTTTAGCTAATTGTATCAAGTTTTTCTTCTTAAACATCCTGCTTATGTTTTTGTGCCTGTTCACCTTCCGGAAGCTTGGTATTCTTCTCCAGGTTATTATTTGCTAGAATAGGCTCCTGCTATGTTAAGAAGACAACACAGATTTGTAGCTGCCTTAATTTTAGGAATTTCTGCTTTAATAGCTATCATAGGATCTGTAGCAGCGTCTGCCACTGCTTTGGTTCAAGAAGTGCATACAGCAAATCATGTGAATGATTTGTCTCAAAATGTTAGCTTAGCCTTATTTACTCAAGAGCAAATAGATAAAGGTATTATTTATAGGTTAAATGCTTTAGAATCAGCATTAGTATATATAGGAAATCAAATACAACACATTAAAGTTCAGATGTCTGTAGCTTGTCACGCACAATTTAAATGGATTTGTGTTACACCTTTGCCATATGATGATCAGAGTGTCAGTTGGGCTGATGTTCAGAAATACCTTATGGGAGTTTGGCAGTCTTCTAATTCTTCTTTAAACATTCAACAGTTACATAGTCAGATTACTGCTATTTCCCAGGCACACTTGTCTTCACTTTCATTTTCTCAACTAGCATCTAGATTTACTTCCTCCTTTCTCAGTTTGGGCTTCCAATTCTGTTTGGAATCTGATCTATAATTTCATTGCTATTGGCATGATTGTTCTTTTTCTGCTGTTTATCTTTCCAGTCATCATCCAACGTTTAAGGAAAGCAGCTCAACGTAACTCTGATAATATTCATTTGGCAGTTCTTACTAATAAAGCAAAAAAATAATGTCATCTATCAGCTGGTCACATATGTCATAAAGGCCAATATTTTGTGTCATCTGTGTCATCAGCTCACCATTCTTCATTCTCTCTATGTCCCCTCAAGTCTTTACACTCTTGGTATTCAGTGACGGGTAAGATTCCAGCCACCTAGTATGAACCTAAGACAGGAATTCCCCGCTGGGAAGGGGAACGGGCCGATGATGGGTAACAACTACAGTGAAGCGAGAACAACCTAAGACAGAAGCCAAGATGTTTAACTTTGTTTTGAATAAAAAAGGGGAAAATGTTGGGAGCCAACATCTATAGCTACATGACTGAGGCCTGTAAAGACCCATCGGGAAGATCGCCTCTGACATAGGATATCAGTTATACCTATAATATTGGCGTGTGATTAGTGACCAGTGTGCATACATGGCAGTAAAACTTATAAGTAAATCTCTATACACGATGAAAGGATGCACAGCAGAATTATCTTATATGACCTTGTCCCTTCTAAGTTTTACTTCTTTCTAGATATTTTTTAACTTCTATTTCCTGGTAGACTGGTTAGTCAGCTCTTGTTCCCAAAGGCAGTTTCTCCTAGGATTAAGATTAGAAACTAAATTACCATAATAGTTTTATTGCCCTGCCTCTAGCCAGGCAGGACGTTTTTCTAGTTTCGTTACATGCCAAAACTCTGTTTGCTTCAGCCCGTGGCCATTGCCATGGTAACCGTGCAGTCCATTATCCAAGAGTGTGACAGCTACTATTTGATTTTTAGAATAGACTTGTTTGGATAAAACATTCATTTAAGATGATACAATTTCCATCAGAAAGATTTAAACAGTAATAAGCATTCATAGAAAACTTTTAGGTTTTGTTTAAGCTTTTTAAGTTTCCTTTTCTCAGATTATGACTTTAGTTCCTGTTCCTGTAGGCCAATTTTAAGATCCTTTGATTAGTATACTGAAACTTTCCCAACGGTGTTGCTTTTTGCTTCTAATATGACAATAGGAAATTTTACACGTAGCCATGTATTAATATACTAGGAAAAAAGATTTAAATTTTGGGTTAAAGTCGTAGTTTTATTAGAATAGAATGATAATTATAGTGTTATGATTTTAAAATCATACGTCAATGATAATTATAAGATTTAATGATAAGGTATTAGCTTAATGAGATATAGCATAGTATTAAAGTCCAATCACTAGATCATGAAACTGATAAAAGTCATGGTAAGAAATAAGTTTTGAATTAATTGTTATAGAATTACAGGCCACTATGTTGAATCATAATAGGTTAATGGAATAAATAAAAATTAAGTCATTTAAGTAAACTTATAGATTATAGTATAGTGTTAAGTTGATATTATCAATCGTTAAAAAATATTAGGAGTCAGTGAACTTGGATTGAACCTAGGGTTAACTAAGAAAGTTTTTGTATTAATCAGGGTTTAGAACAAAGAGTATAATATGAATGATTTGTTGAACACTATGGAAGACACTTTCGAACGAACTATATTGAAATTGTGCACCTGTGACCTCGATGTGAGATTTGTGAGGCACGTCAGGCATCATGGAGTTCGAACTGTCTGCTTGGAGCTTGCAAGTCTCGTGATGGTCTTGTGATGCCTAGTTTGTAAAGCGCAATATACATCATGGAGTTTGTACGCCCCCAACAAGTGATTGTCACACTGCTGGAGGGTATGGAAAATGGTATATAAGTTGGAAGGAGTCCGAATAAAATTTGGCTTCAGTCCTGATCAGACTGTTCCCAGAAGAATTGCCTCCTGAGTGGTCTCTTCTCGCCATCCAGACTCTCCAGTGCGGTCCTAACCCACCCTCGGTTGGTGCGGGTCACCGACAGTATTATAATTGTTCAAGGTCTGCTTATGAGTGAGAACATATGGTACTCTTTTATGTTTCTGTGATAGATCACTGAGTATGATTGACTCCAAATCCATCCAAGTTGCTGCGAAGTCCATGTTTGTTTTTCTTTATGACTGCATAATATTCAATGTGTATGTGTATTATATTTTAAAAATCCAGTCCAGCTTTGATGGGCAACATGGTTGGTTCCATTTTTTTTTTTTTTTGAGTTGGAGTCTCACTCTGTCACCCAGACTGGAGTGCAGTGGCCGCTCCCGGCCACTGCAGCCTCGACCTGCTGGGCTCCAGTGATCCTTCCACCTCAGCTTACAGACATGCGCTACCACTCCCGGCTGATTTTTTGATTTATTGTAGAGATGAGGTCTCACTGCCCAGGTGGGTCTCGAACCCATGGGCTCAGGAAATTCACTCACCTCCTATTGTGAATAGAGCTGCAACAAACATACATGTGCAGGTATCTTTCTGTAGAATGATTTGTATTCCTCCAGGTATATTCCCAATAGGGGAATTGCTGGGTCATATTGGAGGGTCAGTTTCTAGTTCTTGCAGAAATCACCAGTACTGTCCTCCAGAGATGGTGCAGTAGTTTGTATTCCCACCAGCAGTGTGGAAGCATTCCCTTTTCCCCACATCCTCACCAGCATCTGTTGTTGTTTGTTTTATTAGTGAGGACCATTCTTACTCGAGTTAGGTAGCATCTCAAAGTGGTTTTTATTTGCATTACTCTGATGATGAATGAGCCTGAGCACTTTTTCATGTGTCTGTTGGCTGCCTGTATACCTTCTTTTGAGAAGTTTCTTTTCATGTCTTTTGCCCACTTTTTAATGGGGCCGTTTGTTCTTTTCCTTTTGGTGCGTTTGAGTTCCTTGTAGATCTTAGATGTTAGACCTTTGTCAGATATACTGTTGGCAAATATATTTTTCCTATTCTGTGGGCTGTCTCCCTGCTCTCTTGATGATTTCTTTTACTTTGCAGAAATGCGTTCATTTGCTGAGCGTTCCTCTTGTCTTTCTTACTTTTTAAGGTATGGGAATTTAGAGTTCTGAATAGGAATTGGTTGCCAGTTCCAATTTTCATAAGTGTGTCTTCTGTGTTTTCTAAGATTCTTATAGTTTTGAAGTTTTACATTTAGGTCTTTGATCCATTTAGAGTTAATTTTTGTGTATGGTGATAGGTAGGGGTCCTGTTTCAATCTTCTGCATGTGGTCAGCCAGTTTTCCCAGCATCATTTACTGAATAGTTCTCCTCTCCCCAGTGGTTGTTGTTGGAGGCTTTGTCAAAGATGAGTTGGTTGAGGAATTGAAGCTTTGCTTCCAGAATCTCTATCCTGTTCCATTGGTCTATGTGCCTGTTCTTGTACCTTACCAGGCTATTTTGATTACTGTATCCTTATAGTAAAGTTTGAAGTCTGGAAGTGTGATACCTCCTGCTTTGTTTCATTTACTGTGGATTGTTCTGGCTATTCATGGTTGTTTGTGTTTCCATATGAATTTCTGTATTGTCATTTCCAGGTCTGAGAAGAACTGGTAATTTAATGTTGGTAACTTAATGGATACTGCATTGAATCTGTAGATTGCCTTTGGTAGGATGAACATTTTAACAATGTTTATTCTTCCTATTCATGAGCATGGAATATTTTCTCATTTGTTTGTGTCTTCTTGGATTTCTTTGAGCAGTGTTTTGTAGTTCTCATTGTAAAGGTCTTTCACTTCTCTGGTTAGGAGGATGCCAAGTTATTCTTTTTTTGTAGCTTTTGTGAATGGGATTGGATTTTTTATTTGGATCTTTGTCTGTTTGTTGTTGGTATATAGGAATGCAACTGTCTTATGCACATTCATTTTGTACCCTGAGACTTTGCCAAAGTCCTTTATCAGTGTAAGCAGGATTTCGACAGATTCTCTTGGATTTTCAAGGTATAGGGTCACATTGTCAGCAAAGAGGGATAATTGGCTTCCTTTTTTCCCATTTGGATGCCCCTTTTTCCTTCTCTTGTCTAATTGCCCGAGCTAGGACTTCCAACACAGTATTGAACAAGGAGTTGAGAGTGGGCATCCTTGTCTTGTTCAAGATTTCAGGGGTAATGTTTCCAGTTTCTTTCCATTTAGCAAAATGTTAGCTGTGGGTTTATCATAGATAGCACTTACTATTTTGAGGTATGTTTCTTCTATACCTAGGTTTTTGAGGGTTTTTATCAAGAAGGATGCTGGATTTTATCAAAAGCTTTTCTGCATCTAATGAGATAATCATATGGTTATTGTTTTTATATCTGTTGATGTATTTGATTACATGTATAGTCTTGCAAATTTCAACCAGCCCTGCATCCTGGGGGTGAAGCCTACTTGGTAATGGTGGATGATTTTTGAGATGTGTTTTTGATCCAATTTTCTAGATTCTTATTGAGGATTTTTGGATCTATGTTCATAAGGAATATTGGCCTGTAGTTCTCTCTTTTTTGTTGGATCTTTACCCAGTTTGGGTATCAGTATGGTGTTAGCTTTGTTCAATGATTTGGGGAGAATTCTATCTTTCTGAAATGCCTGGAATACTTTCAATAAGATTGGTATCAGCTATGCCTTGTATGTTTTGTAGAATTATGCTGAAAAACTCTGCTGCTATTCTGATTGGTTTTTCCTAGTAGCTAGTCTGAACTTTTTCTCCTGCTGCTTTTAGGATGGTTTTCTTTTGTATCTACTCTGTGTAGGCAAATTACTACATGTCTAGTAGCTGGTCTTCCAATTTGATGTCTTTCAGGTGTTCTTTGTATCTCTTGTGTTTGAATGGTCACATCTCTGTTGAGATGGGACAAGTTTTCTTGGATAACCTCTTGGAATACTTGCTCTGAAGTGTTTTCCCTTTTCCTTTCTTCTCATGAGATACCAACCAGGCACAGGTTTGGCCTCTTTATATAATAGCACATGTCCTGGAGGCTTTGGTTTTGTTCTTTCTATGTTTTTTTACAGATTGAGTTAATTCCATGTTTTGGTCTTCAAGTTCTGAGATTCTTTCTTCTGCTTGGTTAATTCTGCTTCTCATGCTTGTCATATTGTTATTAATATCCTGATTGAAATTTTTTTATGGCCAAAATCTCTGTTTATTTCTTTCAGTGTTTCATCTTATCTTTCTTGAGTCTTATTCACTTTTGCCTGTTGTTTTTTGGGGCCAGTTGTTGGTGACTTCCATTATTTGGGCTCTGAGGTCGGTTTTTTCATGTGCTTTTTCTTTCCTACACTGGGAATTACCTGTGTTCTTCCACTGAGTTTTCCTCATTTGTGACAGATCTCTTTCTTTTCTCTTTAGTTTCACTATTAAGTGGCAATGGGAGAGGTTGTCACTACTGATGCATGCTCAGCCCTCTATTCTTCCCTGAT
Organism: Cephalopachus bancanus; assembly: GCA_027257055.1. Taxonomy (NCBI): domain Eukaryota; kingdom Metazoa; phylum Chordata; class Mammalia; order Primates; family Tarsiidae; genus Cephalopachus; species Cephalopachus bancanus. Next base: position 1,732,589 of record JAPVLO010000737.1, on the reverse strand, counting down.
TAAGGCTCAGAATGTGTTCCATTTTGAAATAGTCAAATAAGGTCTGTTGTTTTTTGTGTGGTGCTATACCAAGTCAGGTTGGAAAGTAAAAGTCGCATTATACTTTTTTAATGACTATTCCTTTTAACAAGATTGCATGATTTGTAAGTTGTGGCTTAACCCTTGTGTTGCATGACATTAGGTTTTGTTTATAATTTGGTGTCTCAATGCCATAAAGAATCAATTCTATCAGTGTTTTTTAATTTCTATTTTAATTAATCATCATCAGTTGCACCTAAGCTCCAAAAAGGAGGAAATATAAGAAGACACATCTGACCTCCCTTATCTTCATGACTGGCAATTCAGCTTTTAAGGTCTTTCTGGGGATTTCTTGGCCAGGAGGGTTTTGTTAAAACTGCAGGGGGGACTTAGAATTTTATTTCTAATTTATATCTCCTAACTTTTTTGGTCTGTGCTAGCAGTAAATAGTGCCATAGTTTCATTATTTGCTGGACACAGAGTAGGTATTGACAAATTGGTGACAGAACGCAGGTTGCCCTTTTCAGTTACCTCCTTTATTTGTCTGATATGACCTAATCTTGTTTTTTGAGCACTTCCTTACTCTTTCTTTTTGCAGTGACACAATCTTTCAGGCTCATCTTGTAATTTATCTACCCCTGCCTAAGTACCTGCCTCTTCTTTAAGTAGCCTTTTGTTGGAGAAAGGTATTGGAGATAAAGATGTGGGTGTTGGGGATTCTCATTGCTATTGCATAAATCTTGCTGTTAGGCCGTCTAAGGAGGAAGAACTAAGAAGTTCTTATTTACACACATATTCATAGGTCCTGTTCCTATCTGTTCATCTATAGTTTTCTTACCATCTATATCTAAATATGTGTTCATACTGATGTTCCTGATTCTTATCCAATATCACAGTGATGAGTCTAGCTTTTTTTCTGTAGATTTTCTGTACCTATATGTATTCATCAAGTATTATGGTATTGCATGCATTGGAAGGGTCTTGTGTCTTTGTGATAACTGTATTTTGCTGTTCTGGTCAAACTTCAGAAATATTGTTAACTGTTGATATTACTTAACTGCTAGACACTTTTGCAATTTATTCTGGAGAGAAGAATTTAGAGATGTCTTCAGAAAGCGAATTGATTTTTACCCCTTGTCCATAAAAACTCACTTTGTGAAATATGAATAGACATTTCTCAAAAGAAGACATACAAGCAGCCAACAGATACATGAAAAAATGCTCAGCCTCACTAGTCATCCAAGAAATGCAAATTAAAAACACACTGAGATATCACCTAACTCCAGTCAGGACAGCCATCATCAAGAACTCAAAAAAAAACAGATACTGGAGAGGATGTGGTGAAAGGGAACAATTCTACACTGTTGGTGGGAGTGCAAACTAATACAACCTCTGTGGAAAACAGTGTAGTTAATCCTAAAAGTTCTAATGTGTCCAGAGTGTGAGAAAGATGTCACCAACATGTAGACAGTTGAAGTACGAGTTCTTTATTGGCCGCTGGTGGAATAGCCAGTGGTGGAGTGGCCAGCATTCAGGAGTTGGCTCATGTTTCTGAAAACTCCTGACCCTGAATGAAGCAGGGAAAGGATTTATAAAAGCAAAAACTGCTGAATAGGCTACATAGCAAGGGGTACAAACATAAAGTACATTAAGTTACATGACATAAAGCACAAACATAAAAACCATTAAAATTAAAAAGTGAAATGTGAAAACATATACAAATAAATGTAGAACTTGTGGTTAGGAAGTTTTCAATATTTGGGGAAACCAAGAGTGTAGGCTCTTGGTTACAGAAAGTTTACAACCTCTGATTACAGTAAGGCTATGTAGGGGGTCATTTTTGGTTTAAAGCAGTTAAAATGGAAAATTTGTTGCAAAATTGAGTTACTTAAATTAAATAAGCTATTCCAAGTTATTATAGGTTTTACAGGTACTTTATTCCCCCTTTTACTTGTTTATGAGTTAAACCATTAACTCGTGAAGTATGGGCAGAAGGTTACAAATTTTTACAGAATTAATTCATTGCTTGTTAAATTAAATAAACCAATTGATTATGCAAGGCTCCATAAGCAATTTTAGAGGGAAGATGATTACAGGGCCAGCTAAACTGGTGAAGTGCTGCCTATGTTTTCTTGGACTTTCCAGAGGGTATTTTTAAATAATTTTTGATTTGTTTGCATAAAAACAGCAAATTTTTTAAGAGCAACACAAAACCCTCCTTGAAATAAGAGGAAGTTCAAGCCTCTATGATTTTGGAAGACAATCTCTGCTAGAGTGTTCACCTTGTCATGAGTTGGTTTATAACAAAGTGCATGCGATTTAAGTTAGATTAATGTTTTATGCAAAGTTAGTTAGTCCTAATACTCTGTGGACTAAGGCAGTGGTGCTGAATGTAGTTGTTTTAGCTACACTGAACCCGATTAAGGCAGGTCTAGTAAAGGGGTAGCATGTTTCTGATGAGTTGCCTGAAGACCAGCAGGATTAAATAAAAGGTTTTAAAGATTATTATAAGCATATGGGTAGACAATAATACATAATGCAAACTTATTGTTTAAAATTTTAGTAGTAACACAAGTTGTAAAACTGGTAGGACAAGAAAACCAAGTATTGGCAAGGGCTGCATAAGCCATAAATCTATTTTCTGTTACAATAAAAAAGTTACAGTTACCAGGCAAACTAAGCATATAAGTTGCTTAATCATACAAATAACAGTGAGTTTTGATCATTGATGTTGATGTTTGGTATAAAGTTGGACAGTCCTAGTTTTCATTGGACCAAAATAGTGACAATTCTTTTTCCATGTTGAAGCTGCTGTGGCAGCTACCAGTGTTGGAGCCAGTAGGGGATGTTGAAGAGACTATGGGAGTTGGAGATAGCCCACAGTGGGGATAGAGCAACCTTATTAAACCGTTTTAATTGAAAGTTTTCCAGTTCCAGGTGTAGGAGATTCTCTGGATTAGCCAAATAATTGCTAGGAGAGTGCAGGCTTAGAGGGGTGTCAGAGAACGATGCTGAAAATTGTGAATGAGGCGTGTCTTGGGTGGGTTCCTGCATTTTAGGAAATGTTGTTATGTTTAGTCTGCCTTCTTTTGCATTGTTAGGCTGCCCCAACTTGGACTATTAGAAGCTGAAGTTGTGGGCAGGGAGTGCAGCCCTGGGGTTGAAGGGACTGGTAGACCATGGTTTCAGGCTTGTAGTTCTAGTGCCTGCACATGGAGCTGTAGGCTATGGTTGACATTTTTTAGGGAATGTTGTTGACATTTTTGGTTTTTTATGTAACTTATAGAAGTTTGTGGAATAGTGCTTTTGTCTCAATGTATTTCTGGGTTATAGAAATCAGAGACAAAGGTACCTAGTTTCCCTGGATTTTATTATTAGTGTTAAATCGCCTGCGATGTTTAAGTGCACTGTGAAGTTTTTTTTTGAGTCTTCATGTAACTTTAGGCAACTTAGTTGGGCTAGAATTGCTAACAGTGGTAACTGTTGCAGGCATGGTTTGACTTTTGCATTCATTAAGTGGAGTATTGCTTGTAGGATTTATAGCATGGGTAATTTTGGGGGCAAGTAGCAGCTGAGGTCCTAGAGGTGAAGGGGGCCTGGGAAACTGGCTTTGGGATATCACGTTGGGTTTTTCTGATGGGTTTTTAAAAAGAATTTCTCTGGGTATTTGAATAGGGGGTGGACAGTGTAGAATTGTTGATATGGTAGGAGAAACAGGTACAGGACTGGGGAATGGAGTTACTGTGTCCTGTTTCTGATGTTTATGTCCTACCTACTCCTGTGTCTGGGCCCCCATTTGCAGCTGCTACATGCTGTTCATTTTTGCTGTGTGTCAACTGGCAATCCCGTGGTGTAGTTGAAGCAGATTTTCAGTTTTTTTTTTCCCACAGTTTAGATGTCTAAGTAAGGTGGAGCTCAAGTGCTGTTGGGGTGGTGAGGATGATGATGTAGGGTTCTTTCCAGGCAGAGTTTAGTTCTTTTTTCTGGAACTTCTCGATGTAGACCAGATTTCTGGGCTGGAACCACTGACAAGGTGCAAAGAATGGAATTGACAAAACAGCATGGAAGCTGGAGTGGACACCAGCCTGGATCTGTTGGAAAAACTGAAAATATTTTAATACTTTGAAAATTGATTAGTACTTATTTTCAAAAAGAAGATGAAGGAGTCTGTATTTTTGAGTTTGTATTCTTTGAAAAACAAAGTGGACAAAATTAATTTTGTACTTAAACCATGTATGTTTCTAGGACACAGTCTTTATCTGTAAAAAAACAAAATGACTTTTCACTTTTTTTTCTTCTATTTCTGCTCCTGGAAACATTGTATAATTTTAGGAACTGGGGTGAAGGTCAATTTTCCTTAACTATTTCCTGCTGAGGTGGGCCATAGAGATGTCTTGTCTTTTATTTATTTTCAAGGGCATAAACAGGAAACAGTGAGACTGTAACCAAATACCACCTGGATTGAACAAAATGCCAAGGGAGAGCATAGTTATTTTATTAAATTCAAATGGCACCCAGTCACAAAGATGAAAAAGTAGACTGTCTCAAAAATAATACTGGAAAAGCAAAAGTAACTTTGTAAAGAGAGAAAGACCGAATTTACATTATAAAATTACAGCAATTATTGTAAAAGTTATTTATCTAGCCAGATTGGTAATTTTAAAATTTAATCTGACTATATAAATGTTAATATGGATGGCCAGAGCCAAAAGGCTGGCACCTGTGTTAACTTGAACATAATTTGGATTCCAGTGCTCTGGTATTTACTTGGGGGGCTTGTTGGGGTGATGGTGAGTCAGTGCCAGGCAATTTAGCAGGTTGTTAGGCCTTTTTATGTGGCCACCATTTGTGAGTCAAGTGTTCTCCCCTCTCTTCAGAGGAGAGTGCACCTGCCTTCCAATGGCTATTTGGTCTGTATGGTGGACAAGGTCCAGAAGGCTAACCCCTTTTAGGGCAACTACGCTTTCAGTGCTCTTACAGACTGTACCCATAAGCAATGGACACTATCGCCTTAGCAGGTTCATTGTTACCAGGTGTTTTATGGGCTTCTGGAGTCTTGGATGCCAGTTGTGACTGCCAATTGGGTTGCTTCTTGGCCCTCCAATTTTGCAGCCCTCCAATTTTGCTGCCATCCAGACTGGCACTGCTTTGGTTTGGTTGTTGAAACCTTAAAACTTTTACTGTCTCTGATGTAAAACTTCTATAAAATGAACAGACCACATGGACATGCAACAATCCACTCCCATAGTAAATGAATAAGAACAGACTACTACTTATTTATGCAATCCACCCAAAATTGTTAAAAACTTTTACAAATTAAACTGCTGTTTCAGCCGCAAGGTGTAGACAATATGACTGAGACTACCCACAGAGGAGTAACCTAAAACAACAACCATAGGGTGCTAATTAGGCACAACAAATCATTTAACCTTAAAGTTAAACACAGAAGCACTTTCCTACTGTGTAAATTATTAATAAAATGTTTATGTTTTTAATTTCAAGACCAGCTGCTTGGAACCAATAATTTTTTTGAAGAAAATTATGCAACTTTATTAAAGAAATCAAAATTGAGAGACATACCATGTACTTACATGTAAAGTCAAAATAGTATAAAACCAAGATAAAAAGCAATTCAAAATTGTACCCCACAATATCATAATAAGGAATCAATAATTTTAAATTAGTCATTCCTGCAACAATGCAGCTACAGAAATAATTGTTACAAGAATGACCAATCCCAAACCACCGGTCTCATAGTTCTAGAACACTTATATTACATTTTGATATTTTATAATTTAGGTTTCAGCATAAACATTGCAAAGCCATCAGTATAATTAGATAACCATGTATATTAACAGTTTTAAATATATTTTATATTTTTACTAGTTTTAAAGTTATTATTATTTACCAAAAATTATTAAAGTTATATGAACTTGAAAAGCATTTTATGAGCACTTATTTACTTAAAAACCAATTTGGTAGCATACCAGATTTAACATACACATAATAAAACAAATCTAGATTTAGTAACATTTATTTTTAAATTTTAGTTAAGAAACAGTAATAAACTTATTATTTTTTAAGATATTTAAATTTCCAGCTTGCATGGTTACACTCTGTCCTAATAGACCGTTTGATAAAAACTGCAATTTAATGAGCTCGCTGGGGTGATGAGGGGATAATGTTTCACCTAATGTTCCAGTTGTTACAATATGCATGCTGATTTCCAGCTAGCCAGGAAATATTCATTCCTACAAGATTTTCCAGTTTCTGTATTCAGGATCTGACCAGGGTTTTTTTTTTTTATGATCAATATTTTTTATTATGATATTGTGGGGTACAATTAAGGGTTAGGTATAGGTAAGGGTTAGGTATACAAATATGCTTCATTCAGGCACCCTTGTTGATAAGAGGTGTTTCCCCATCCCCAGACAGATATTTACTACCATTGATACCTCCTCCTTCCCCTTCCCCCCCATAATTTCTGACTACTGTCAGTCATTTTCTTATGGTAATACGTTGGATGATCAAGGTCCAATATATGAGTGAGAACATGTGATACTCAGATCTTTGTTTCTGTGAGAGGTCATTCAGTATTATACACTTTAATTCCATCCAGGTTGCTGTGAAATTCATGATTTTGTTCTTTTTTATGGCTGCATAGTATTCCATTGTTGTATATGTACCACATTTTTTAATCCAGTCCTCTTTTGATGGACAGCATGGTTGCTTCCAGGTTCTTGCTATTGTGAACAAGGCTGTGATAAACATACGTGTGCAGGTATCTTTTTGATAGAGTGATTTGAGTTCTTCAGGGTATATTCCCAGTAGGGGGATTGTGGGGTCATATGGGAGGTTGATATTTAGAGCTTTTAGGAATCACCACACTGCTTTCCACAGAGGTTGCACTGGTTTACACTCCCACCAACAGTGTAGAAGAGTTCCCTTTTTGCAACACCCTCTTCAGCAACTGTTATTTTTTGAGTTATTGATAATTGCCATTCTGACTGGAGTTAGGTTGTATCTCAGTATGGTTTTGATTTGCATCTCCCTGATGATTAGTGGGGTTGAACATTTTTTCATGTGTCTGTTGGCTGCTCGGATGTCTTCCTTTGAGAAGTGTCTGTTCATAACTTTTGCCCATTTTACAATGGGGCTGTTTGTTTTTTTCTTTTCAGGACGTTTGAGTTCCTTGTAGATCCAAGATGTTAAGCCTTTGTCAGACCTGGAGTTGGCAAATACTTTTTCCCAGTCTGTGGGCTGTCTCCCTGCTCTCTTGATGGTTTCTTTGGCTTTGCAGAAGCTTGTCAATTTAATGAGGTCCCACTAGTCTATCTTATCTCTTATGGCCTGTGGGTTTCGAGTTTTGTTCAGGAATTGGATGCCAGTTCCAATTTCCATGAGGGCATGTCCTTCATTTTCTAAGTTTCTTATGGTTTGAGGTATTACATTTAGATCTCTGATCCATTTGGAGTTAATTTTTGATAACTCTGCTCAAAGAATTCAAAGATGACACAAACAAGTGGAAAAATATCCCATGCTCATGGATTGGAAGAATCAACATTGTGAAGATGTCCATCTTACCTAAGGCAATCTACAGATTTAATGCATTTGTGTATGGGGATAGATAGGGGTCTTGATTGAGTCTTCTGCATGTGGTCAGCCAGTTTTCCCAGCACCATTTACTAAATAGGTCCTCCTCTCCCCAGTGTTAGGTGGTGGAGGGTTTGTCGAAGATGAGTTGGTTGAGAAATTGAGGTTTTTGCTTCTGGAATCTCAATTCTATTCCAGTGATCTATATGCCTGCTCCTATACCAATACCAAGCTGTTTTGATGATTGTAGCTTTATAATAAAGTTTGAAGTCTGGTAATGTGATACCACCTACTTTGGTTTTTTTGCTGAGGATTGTTCTGGCTATTCTTGGTCGTTTGTGTTTCCATATGAATTCCTGTGTTTTTTTTCTGAGAAGAATGTTGCTGGTAATTTGATGGGTATTGCATTGAATCTGTAGACTGCCTTAGGTAAGATTAGGTAAGATTGACATTGTCACAATGTTGATTCTTCCAATCCACGAGCATGGGATATTTTTCCATTTGTTTGTGTCATCTTTGATTTCTTTGAGCAGTTTTTGTAGTTTTCATTGTAAAGGTCTTTCAGGTTTCTGGTTAGGAAGATGCCAAGCTATTTCATTTTTTTGTGTGACTATTGTGAATGGAATTGTGCTTTTTATTTGGGTTTCTCTTTGTTTATTATTGGTGTAAAGAAATGCGATTGTCTTTTGCACATTTATTTTATATCCTGAGGCTTTGTGAAAATCCTTTATCAGTGTAAGGAGGTTTTTGACAGATTCTCTTGGGTTTTCAAGGTACACGATCATGTCATCTGCAAAGAGAGATAGCTTGACTTCCTCTTTTCCTATTTGAATATCCCTGATTGCCTTCTCATCTCTGATTGCTCAAGCCAGGACTTGCAATACTATATTGAACAGGAGGGGTGAAAGTGGACATCCTTGTCTTGTTCCAGTTTTCAGGGGAAATGGTTCCAGTTTTTGTCCATTTAGGAGTATGCTGGCTATAGGTTTCTCATAGATGGCTTTTGCTATTTTGTGGTATGTTCCCCGTATGCCTAGATGTTCAAGGGTTTTTATCAAGAAAGGGTGCTGGATTTTATCAAAAACTTTTTCTGCATCTAATAATATAATCATGTGGTTTTTGTTTTGACATCTGTTGATGTATTTAATTGCATTTATGGTTTTACAAATGTTGAACCAGCCTTGCATCCCAGGGATGAAGCCTACTTGGCCATGATGGATGATTTTTGAGATGTGTTGTTGAATCAGGTTTGCTAGGATCTTGTTGAGAATTTTAACATCTATGTTCATCAAAGATATTGGCCTGTAGTTCTCTTTCTTTGTTGGATCTTTACCTGGCTTGGGTATCAATGTGATGTTACCTTCTTAAAATGATTTGGGGAGAGTTCCATCTTTCTCAATCACCTGAAATACCTTCAGTAGGATTGGTATCAGCTCCTCCTTAAATGTCTTGTCGAATTCTGCTGGAAAACCATCTGGTCCAGAGCTTTTTTTTTTTGTAGGTAGTTTTCTTATTACATAGTCAGTTTCCTTGATTGTTATTGGTCTATTTACGGTCTCAATTTCTTCTTGTTTCAACCTAGGCAGGTTGTGTGATTACAGAAAGTACTCCATTTCCGAAAGGGTTTCAAGTTTTTTTCTATACAAGTGTACATAGTAGTCTCTAATGATCTTTTGTATTTCTTCAGGATCAGATGTGACTTAATCTTTTGTGTTTCTGATTGCGTTTATTTGGGCTTTTGCTCTCTTTTTCTTGGTCAGTCTAGCTAGGGGACTATCGATCTTGTTTATCCTTTCGAAGAACCAGCTTTTTGTTTCATTGATTTTTTTTGTATATCTTTTTGTCTTCTATGTCCTGGATTTGGGCTTTTATTTTGGTGATCTGGATTCTTCTGCTGAAATTAGGGTTTTGGTGGTCTTGCTTTTCTGGCTTCCTTAGGTGACTTATTTGGCCGTTCATTTGTGGTCCTTCCATTTTTTTCATGTCCTTTTGGAGGGATATAAATTCCCCTCTTACTACAGCTTTCATGGTGTCCCAGAGATTTTGGTAAGATGTTTCTTCATTTTCATTTGTTTCCAGGTATCTTTTGATCTCTGTTTTGATTTCATCATTGATCCAGGAGTTGTTTAGCATCATGTTGTTTAGTGTCCATGTCTTTGTGGGTTTTGGGGGTACCTTGTTGGTGTTAACGTTTATTTTTATTCCACTGTGGTCTGAGAAGGTGCATGGTAAAATTTCAGTCCTTTTAAGTTTACTTATGCTTGATTTATGGTCAAGTATGTGATTGATCTTAGAGTATGTTCCATGTGGTGATGAGTAGAATGGGTATTCTGTGGTCTTTGGGTGGAGGGTTTTGTAGGTTTAAATTCGGTCCATTTGAATGAGAGTCACATTGAACTTTTGGATCTCTTTGCTGATTTTTTGTCCTGATGATCTGTCTAGGTTTGTGAGTGGGGGTATTAAAGTCCCCAGGTATGATGGTATTGGAGTCAATATCTTTTTTTAGTTTACCTAGGAGCTGCTTTATGAAAGTTGGTGCTCCTATGTTCGGTGCATATATGTTTAGGATGGATATTTCTTGTTGATGGATTGAACCTTTTGTCATTATGTAGTGACCTTCTGTATCTTTTTAAATTTTTGATAGCTTAAAGGTTATTTTTTCTGAGATTATGATCGCGACTCCTCCTTTATTTTGTGTTCCATTCACTTGAAAGTTTGTTTCCCATCCTCTTACTTTGAGTCTTTGAGTGTTCTTTCTAGTGATGTGAGTCTCTTTAAGGTAATAGATTGTTGCCTGATTATATTTTATCCATTTTGCCACTCTGTGTCTTTTCAGTGGTGCATTTAGTCCATTCACATTCAAACTAATTATTGAAATGTGAGAGTTGATCCCTAAAATATTCTTACAGAGTTGTTGTTCTTCCTGTTTGTGTGTTGTCTTTCTTTTGATTTTAGAGTTGGATCATGTGTGTTTTTAATCTTTTGCCTGTACTCTTGTAAAGAACGTTGTTGTACTTTTTTCCTTTTCTTCTGTGTTGAATACTTTCTTAAATGTTTCTTGTAGAGGTGGTCTGGCGTCAGTGCAGGTTCTTAGGGATTGGATATCTGGGAAAGATTTCAATTTTCCCTCACTGATGAAGCTTAGCTTGGTTGGGTAGGTTATTTTTGGTTGAAATTGTTTATCTTTTAGAACTTTGAAGATGGGGCTCCAAGCTCTCCTAGCCTGGAGAGTTTCTGTAGATAAATCTTCTGCTATTCTAATTGGTCTTCCCTGGTAGGTAGTTTGACTTTTTTCTCTTGCAGCCTTTAGGATTTTTTCTTTTTTACCTACTCTGTTTAGGCGAACTATTATATTTCTGGGAGTTGTTCTTCTCATTTCTTGTCTGGCAGGGGTTCTCTGAATCTCTTGTGTTTGAATTTTTTCATCATTGATGAGATGAGGGAAGTTTTCTTGAATGATTTCATGAAATGTTTGTTCCAGTGTGGCCTCTGTTTCTTTCTCTGCCTCAGGAAGGCCTATTACTCTTAGGTTCAGTCTCTTGAAGTGATCATTCATTTCTTGAAGGTTTTGTTCTGTCTTTTTTGAGCTTCTTTTCTATGCTTTTGACAGCTTGGGTTAGTTCTGTGTTTTGATCTTCGAGCTCTGAGATTCTTTCTTCTGCTTGGCTAATTCTGCATTCCATGCTTATTAGTTTGTTATTTCCTTCACAGTATTCCTTACTGCTGTATTTCTGACATCAGCTCCTTCCTATTTTCCTCTTGTCTCTCCTCAATTTTTAAAATTATCTGTATTAATGTCTTGATGTCTGGGTTTGTCGCATGTGCCCAGTCATTCTGGGGGCTCTTCATTGTTTGTGTTACAGAGTCTGTTTTCTCAGTGTCTGATCTCCCAGGGGTCTGTGTGAGACCTATATTCTTCTTTTGGGTTTTCTTCATTTGTGCAGTTTTTTCCACCTTCCCTACTTTTTCCTTCCCTCCACATCACCATCTTCTTTAATTCTGTTATTTATGGGTAGAGGAATTGCTTTTACTTCTGTTTGTTCAATCTCCTATTCTTCTTTATGTATGCCCTCTTACTTTGTTCAATTCTGGAGTTGGACTGTAGGTTAGGGGTGGTCCTTTTTGCAGTTTTTAGATTTACTTAAGGGGGGGAGTGGTGATTCAAAATCTATCTGCAGGTCCTGATATCTGCTGACAGGTGTATGGATAATCTGAAACCCACTTCCCACTGCCTTGGAATCTGTCCATGCAGTGGGGCTGTAGGTTTACTCCCTGAAATAAAATGATGATAGCAGAGGGAATAGAATGGAGCAGACAGTGTGGGGAAGAGGGGAGTGGAGAGAGAGCGGAATGGGGGGGAAACAGATGAGTGTATCAACAAATGGAGAGAGAGACCTAAACTGAAACATATAAAAACAATAGACCACGGCTGTAGACTAACCAACTCCCATACAAAAATAATTAAAACATACAATGAAGCTAATTTACAAGCTAACCAACCACCTTATTGCTGTGTTGTTCCTCTATCCAAAGATATGATTTACAGAGAGGAGAAAAGAGAAGAAAAGGAAGAGAAAAAAAGAGAACAAAAAAGTAGGAGTAGAATCAAGTCATTAAACTAACAGAACCAATTGAGCACACTCTGAGACTTTTTGTTTAAGTCCAATGTCCTTTCAGCTCTGATTTCTAGCTGTCTTCTCAAGCTGGTAAATTAGATTACAGTTAGGGTCAGTTTCCCCTGGACTGCTGTGAAGGACCATTCAGATCATCCTCAGTTCACCACTCAAATCTGGCCTGTGTTTTTCAAGCTTGTTTGTCCTGTCTTGGTGTTGTTACCTTGAATCACCAGCAGGTGATGCTATCTCAGCTGCTTGCCCCAGAGGGGGTGGAGCTGGACAGGAGTCAGGCAGAGGCCAGAGTTGGGAGCCTGCCTCAGGGCACAAGGCAGGAGACCCATGGCTGGCAGTACGTCATGGTGGCAGCAGAGGTGGCAGTGATCCCAGCAGATCTTTTCTGTGGTGGCTTCAAGGACTGAAGTCATGGATCACCTCAGGCACAGGTGGCATGATGTGCTATGGCTGCTACAGAGGCCACAGCGGTGCTGGTGGCTGCTATGTCTACAGCTGCAGTGGCGGTCCAGACCACTGTGATGCCTCAGTGGTGGCGATGGCCAAGCTCTGTGTAAAGAGCAGGCTGCCAATGCTGGGATCCACAGCCCCCAGGGAGAGAGCCAGAGACCCTCTGCATTCTCCTTTGCAGAGGGTCTCACAGACCAGGCTGCCCTGTCGCCATCTTGTCAGAAGTTGACCAGGGGTTTTTTAAAGCACCTAAGTTAAGGTGGATTGTTCTGGTAGGATAACTATTGAATATTCAGTTACATTAAATGAAGGCCATTTGACTTCACAGAGAGCCCAGAGTTCACCTTTTAAGAGATGGATCCCATAATTTTTCATGAACCTGACAGAGAAGTTACAGTCCAGGGGAACCGGGGGGCTTTGGAGCCCATTGCCTCATGTTATTAAAACTAATAAAACTCAGGAGGCACCTGATGAGTATTAGATCTTCAATTACAAAGAGATAAATAAAAGCCAGAAGAAATTTCTCACCTGGTGACCAATTTAAAAGTGCAGCAGAAGCAAGCCCTGTAACAAAAAGCACAGCAAAAATGCAAAGGAAAGGAGAGGGTTAAGGATGACAAGAATTTAAAACTGTCATAAGCAATCAGAAATTAAAGTGGGTACCCAAAGAGAATTCAGATACTCAGCTGAGGCTCTGTTTTACCACTGTGTTGGGTCAACAAACCACAGCCTAAGGAGTGGCCCTGTCAGGCTCTGTCCTCCTTAACAGAGTAAAAAAACAAAACAAAAACTTACCTACTGGGAGATTACAGATTGACTCAGATTCTTTTGAGGTGGGAGAGAATTCACAGTCATTCTTTCTCCCTCCGAGTCAGATGAGAGGTTATAAGGCCCTGAGCAACCCAGGGGATGCCTCCCCTATAAATTCTTCACCTAGCTGGGGAGAGTTGGAGCAAGGCCACCTCCCTAGATTGGTGATTTTCTTGCTGGGACCTCCAAATGTTGTGTCTGGAGTGTGAGAAAGATGTTGCCAGCATCCAGAGAGTTTGAGTATGAGTCTTTTATTAGCTGTTGGTGGAAAAGCCTGTGTTGGAATGACTGGTGGTCAGGAGGGGGCTCATGCTTCCAAAAACTCCTGACCCCAAATGAAGCAGAGAAAGGGTTTATAAAAGCAAAAACTGCTGAATGGGCCACACAGCAACAGGTATCAACATAAAGTATATTAAGTTACATGACATAAAGTACAAACATGAAAACCATTAAAATTAAAGAACAAAGTGTGCAAATGTATACAAATAAATGTGGAACTTGTGGTTAGGGAGTTTCCAATATTTGGGGAAACAAAGGGTGTAGGCTTTTAATTATGTAAAGTTTACAGCCTCTGATTATGGAAAGGCTATATAGCGGTCATTTTTGGGTTAAAGCATCTAAAATGGAAAATTTGTTACAAAATGGAGTTACTTATATTAAACAAGCTATTCCAAGGTATTATAGATTTTACAGATACTTCACTAGAAATCAACCTTCCATATGACCCCATGATTCCCCTAATGGGAATATACCCAGGGGAACTCAAATCACTCTATGAAAAAGATAAATGCACACATGTTTATTGCAGCATTATTCACAATAGCAAAAACATGAAACCAACCATGCTGCCCATCGAAAGAGAACTGAATAAAACAAATGTACATATACACAACGGAATATTACTCAGCCATAAATAAGGACAAAATTATAAATTTCACAGTAATGTGGATGGACTTAGAATCTATAATACTGAGTGACATCACAGAAACAAAGAACTGACTGTCACATGTTCTCACTTGTAAGTGAACCTTGAACAACTATCATAATACTGTAAGAAAAGGATTGGCAGTAGTGGGAGGCTGCCAGAGGAGGGTGGAAGGAATTGACAGTAGTGGAAATCTGCCATGGGAGGTGGGGGCAACCTCATCAAAAAGGGTACTTGCAAAATGAACATTTGTATACCTAACCCTGAATTATATCCCACATCCTTAAAATAAAAAATTTAAAAATAAAATAAAATCCACTGTGTGGAATACAAACATACACAGAACATCATGAATCCCCTGGTTTATTAGGCGATAAAGCAGTAACTAGTAAACTGATACCATATACTTGCATCACCCCTAAGCTCAAATTGAGTTCTGCTGTTGGCAAATAACAAAAGCTGCTCCCCCCTTTTCTCCTTCTCATGAATTCTTGTTTTTTATTCCATTCAGGATGATTGTACCAGAGATGAGAACAGATAAGGGACCTATCATATTGTGGTTCTGGACCCTCAAAAATGACAAAAGGGAAGACACTGTATGAGGAAGCCTAAGAAATGACCTGGAGACAATGGACAAGACTTGGCTTCTTTTGAATAATTCCTTATTGGGATGGTTCAGGAGTGTCCAACTGGACAGGAAAAACTACTCCTGCTTGAAAAAGGCACATAGATTTTATAGTGTTTTACACAGAGTGGAGTGTGGGTTTAAGTATGAAGTAAGTGGGGTTTTAGCATACAAGCAATGTGAGAATGCGCTTATATATTTGCTGCATGTATACAAAATTGCCTTTCAGGGTGGGACTTTTCATATTATAATGAACAAGGGTAACTAAAAGTAGTGGGCATTGATTCAAGCGGTTCCAATCTGATCTGAACCAGGCAATGGGGCTGTCTGATTCAAGGAAGGTAGCTGGTGAACATTCACTATGCAAGATATGGTCAGCAGACACGAAGAATACTCTGCCCATGACCTCAGCATGACCTGCATACCCAAGATGGAGCCTGAGGAGGAGGGGACATCCCTGGTTGACCACTCCCAGGACCCATTTCCAGGCTCCAGCACCAGGACACCACCTCAGGCTTCAACCCCAGAACCCTTTGCCAGGCTCTAATCCTCTTCTTGGGCCCATTTCTAAGGTGTGTTCATGTTGTCACTGAGTGTGTGCCTTCCTGCACATCTTCACCTCGAACTAGTTCAATAGCATTACTCTTTTATTGTTTTGGCAAGCGTTTATTACTGCAAATTTCTCTAATGAGAATTCTTGGGTTATGTGATATCAGGAGTCTTTCAATTTTTTTCACATATTCTAATGAGTTTTGTGAAACTGTGTGACCTATTTCAATTGGAATCTAAAATTTTAATCTAGCTAATAAATTTAACCAGAAAAGAATTGCAAATATGCTATTTCCAGAATATCTTAAGTGTTTACACACAAAATGAACATTAAACACCAATAATACCAGATCTGGTGTTTATAGGAGTGAAGCTTAATTTCCAAAAATGGAAATGACCCAAGCATCCAGCAACAGGTGGATGAATAAACAAATTGTGCTACTTCCATATAATGCAATGCCATTTTGCAATAAATTATGAAAAAAAGCCTGATATATGCCACGATGTAATTGAATATCAAAGGTATTAAGCCAAGGAAAAGCAACATGCTTCAAAATGCCATGTACACACACCCATGTTCATAGCCATATTA
The DNA here is from genome assembly GCA_027257055.1 of Cephalopachus bancanus. Classification (NCBI taxonomy): domain Eukaryota; kingdom Metazoa; phylum Chordata; class Mammalia; order Primates; family Tarsiidae; genus Cephalopachus; species Cephalopachus bancanus. Next base: position 1,716,399 of record JAPVLO010000737.1, on the reverse strand, counting down.
TTCATCATAGCTAAGAGGTGGTAAACATTCAAATGTTCATTGATGGATGAATACATAAACAAAATGTAAAGACTTACAATGGGATATATTTCATCAAATATTCTACTCTCGTATTTACACATAACATGTGCTTGGCAATTGTCCTGTCCAACTGAAGTGATTTCTCTTGATCCAAGTTAGGAACCTTACTGACTTGAGGTTTCCACACACCCCAGAAGAGGCTAAGCCCATAAGATGGTATCCAAGTAAACTACAGTCTCTCCACAACTTCTTGGATCCCTGTTTTAATAACTAGAAATAAGATCTGATAGTAAGTGGGGGGGTGAAAACTGTGACAATGCATTTTAGTTTTATTCATTTAGTTGTATATAATAAATATTTTATATACATATATTAATATATAAATATTTTTTTCTATCTATCTATCTATTTATTTATTTATTTTGAGTTGGATTCTCACTCTGTTGCCCAGACTGGAGTGCAGTGGCCGCTCTTGGCCACTGCAGCTTCCACCTGCTGGTCTCTGGTGATCCTTCTGCCTCAGCCTTCCAAGTAGCTGGAACTACAGGCATGTGCTACTACACCCGGCTAATTTTTTTTTTTTATTGTAGAGATGAGGTCTCACCAAGTTGCCAAGGTGGGTCTCGAACCTGTGGGCTCAGGCAATCCATTCACCTCAGCATCCCAAAGTGTGAGATTACAGACTGAGCCATGGAACCCGGCTACAAACAAATTTTATTTTATTTTATTATTTTTTATCAAAATTTTTTATTTTGATATTGTGGGGTACAGTTAAGGGTTAGGTATATAAATATGTTTCGTTCAGGCACCCTTGTTGATAAGGGGTGTCTACCCATCCCTGGACAGATATTGACTACTGTTAATCCCACCTCCCTTCCCCTCCCCACCCCAAAGTTTCCCACCACTGTCAGTCCTTTACTTATACTATTACATGGATGTTCAAGGTCCACTATATGAGTGAAAACATGTGATACTCAGATCTTTGTTTCTGTGAGAGGTCACTCAGTATTATCGACTCTAGTTCCATCCAGGTTGCTGCGAAGTTCATGATTTTGTACTTTTTTTATGGCTGTGCAGTATTCCATCGTGTATATGTACCACATTTTTTTAAATCCAGTTTTCTTTTGATGGACAGTATGGTTGATTCCAGGTTCTTGCTATTGTGATCTATGCTGCGATAAACATATGTGTGCAGGTATCTTTTTTATAGAGTGATTTGAGTTCTTCAGGGTATATCCCCAGTAGGGGGATTGCGGGGTCATATGGGAGGTCGATATTTAGAGCTTTCAGGAATTGCCACACTGTTTTCCATAGAGGCTGCACTAGTTTGCATTCCCACCAACAGTGTAGGAGTGTTCCCTTTTCACCACACCCTCTCCAGCAGCTGTTATTTTTTGACTTGTTGATAATTGCCATTCTGACTGGAGTTAGGTTGTATCTTAGTGTGGTTTTGATTTGCATCTCCTTGATGATTAGTGAGGTTGAACATTTCTTCATGTTGTTGTTGGCTGCTCGGATGTCTTCCTTTGAGAATTGTCTGTTCATATCTTTTGCCCACTTTATAATGGGTTTGCTTTTTTTTTTTCTTTTAGTATATTTGAGTTTCTTGTAGATCCAAGATGTTAAGCCTTTGTTGGACCTGGAGTTGTCAAATACTTTTTCCCAGTCTGTGGGCTGTCTCCCTGCTCTCTTGATGGTTTCTTTGGCTTTGCAGAAGCTTGTCAGCTTAATAAGGTCCCACTTGTCTATCTTATCTCTTATGGCCTGTGGGTTTTGGGTTTTGTTCAGGAATTGGATGCCAGTTCCAATTTCCATAAGGGTATGCCCTTCATTTCCCAAGGTTCTTATGATTTGAGGTTTTACATTTAGGTCTCCGATCCATTTAGAGTTAATTTTTGTGTATGGGGACAGATAGAGGTCTTGTTTGAGTCTTCTGCATGTGGTCAGCCAGTTTTCCCAGTACCATTTACTGAATAGATTCTCCTCTCCCCAGTGGTAGGTGGTGGAGGATTTGTTGAAGGGGTATCCAAATAGGAAAAGAGGAAATCAAGTTATCCCTCTTTGCAGATGACATGATCATGTACCTTGAAAACCCAAGAGAATCTTTCAGAAACCTCCTTACACTGATAAAGTACTTTCGCAAAGTCTCAGGATATAAAATAAATGTACAAAAGACAATCTCATTTCTCTACACCAATAATAAACAAACAGAAACCCAAATAAAAAGCACAATTCCATTCACAATAGTCACACAAAAAATGAAATACCTTGGCATTTTCCTAACCAGAGATGTGAAAGACCTTTACAATGAAAACTACAAAACACTGCTCAAAGAAATCAAAGATGACACAAACAAGTGGAAAAATATCCCGTGCTCATGGATTGGAAGAATCAACATTGTGAAGATGTTCATCCTACCTAAGGCAATCTACAGATTTAATGCAATACCCATCAAATTACCAGCAACATTCTTCTCAGACTTAGAAAAAAACAATACAGGAATTCATATGGAAATGCAAACAACCAAGAATAGCTAGAACAATCCTCAGCAAAAAAATCAAAGCAGGTGGTATCACATTACCAGACTCCAAACTTTAATATAAAGCTACAATAATCAAAACAGCTTGGTATTGTTTCAAAAACAGGCATTTAGACCAATGGAATAGATTTGAGGTTCCAGAAGCTAAAACTACAAATATGTTTTAGAGATAGGGATGTCACCATGTTGTCCAGCTGGCCTAAACTCCTGGACTCAAGTGATCCTTCAACTTCAGCCTTCTGAATACCTGGGGCCAGAGTTTTTTGCCACTGTACTCAGCTCAATTTATATTTTTTATAAATACCATTATCAAATATATATGTATACATATATGTGTGTGTGTGCGTGTATATATATATATAAAATAAAGTCTCCAGGCAGTACCTAGGAAATTGCTTCATGAAAGAACCAGGTCATTTTTTTCAGAAGAAAGTACAGCCCTAGGTAAACATAAATGAGGAGAGATGATTTCATGGGGTTCCTTGACAATCTGTAGTAGTGCATGCAGCATGTGGAGGAGGCCAGGGCCTGCGTCATTCCCTGGAGGTCACTGCATCCCCTCCTCAGGCACCACCAGGACATAGTGCATCAACATCTGTCCAGCCCTCCATGCTGAGAGCAGAAATTTGAGAAGAGCAGAAATTCAGTGAGTCCTGGGGTGGTGGCACCCAGTCTTAGGGTTCCCACACTTTTGTGAGCTTCACCTCTAGGAGTCCCACTGGGCTCTCAGGGTAAAGATTGGGGAAAAATCCAATAAGCTGGTGCTTAAAGGTACTTGAAGCACAGGCATAGTTAGAGTCAGTTAGTACAGGAGGAGGTGAATAATGATGGGCCCACTTTTACTTCTGCTAAAGTTGGTCAGTGGATTCTGATGATGTGAACCTATTACATCTAGTAGCCTTTCTTCATTGCTCTTTGACATTCATTCACCCACTCATTCCTTTGTATTGATTATCATTACCTCACTGCATCATATCACTTTGTCTTCAAAAATGATTGTCTAATTCTATTATCTTCTCTGAATTAATATGTTTATTTATTTATTGAGCCAGGGTCTCACTTTGTCACCCAGACTGGAGTGCAGTAGTACAATCACAGTTTACCACAACCTTTACCCCATGGGCCCAGTTGATCCTTCCTCCTCACCTTTCCCCATTGCTGGGAATAGAGGTGTACACTATCACAACTGTCTAATTTTTAAAAAATTGAAAAAAATTAATTTTAAATATGTGCGGTACAAGTCAGGATTGGGTACATAAGGGGTCGATGTACAGGTGAAGTTTAGGCTCCCATTGGACCTCACTTTACCTGGATTAGGATCAGGCACCCATACTGATGTTATGTGTCCCCTCTTCTCTGGTAGTGTCCCACTACTGCCAATCCCTTTCTTGCACTATTACTATAGGTGTTGAGGGTCCACTTATGACTGAGAACATATGATGCTCTGTTCTGTGATAGATTGCTGAGTATTATAGACTCCAAATTCATCCAAGTTGCTGCAAAGTCCAAAATGTTGTCTTTCTTTATGGAAGTGCACCAGTCCATCATGTATGTACCACATAAAAAAAAAATCAGTCTGATTTTGATGGGTAGCATGGTTGATCTCATGTTTTTGATATTGTGAATAATGCTGCAATAAATATTCAAGTACAGGTAACTTTTTAATAGAATGATTTGTATTCTTCCAGGTATATTCCCACAAGGGGGATTACTGGATCATATGGAAGGTCAACTTCTAATTATTTTAGGAATCACCACACTGTTATCCATAGAGATTGAACTACTTTGCCTTCCCACCAGCAGTGTAGAAATGTTCTCTTTTATCCGCATCCTTGCCAGCATCTGTTTTTTAAAAATTTTAAGAATGGTGGCCATTCTTACTGGAGTTTGGTATCTCAATGTGGTTTTAATTTGCATTACTCTGATGGCAAGTGAGGCTGAATATTTTTTTAAATGTATCTATTGGTTGCTCATATGTCTTCTTTTGAGAAGTGTCTTTTCATGTCTTCTGCTCACTTTTTAATAGGGCTGTTCTTCCCCACCAACACCTTTGAGTTTCTTGTAGATCCTGGATGGTAGGCCTTTGTCAGATAAGCAGCTGGCAAATATTTTTTCCCATTCTGTGGGCTGTCTCCCCACTCTCTTGATGGGTTCTTTTGCTTTTCAGAAGCTTGTCAGTTTGATGAGGTCCCACTTGTCTACCTTATCTCTTATGGCATGGGATTTGGGGGATTTTAATCAGGAATTGATTGCCAGTTCCAATTTCCATAAGGTTGTTTCCTGTGTTTTCTATGATTCTTATAGTTTGATTCATTTAGAGTTGATTTTTGTGTACGGTGGTAAATAAGGGTCCTGTTTCATTCTTCTGCTTGTGGTCACAATAATGCATCTATCACATTTTTTTCCAATTCAGTCCAATTTCGATGGGAAGCATGATTGGTTCCATGTTTTTGCTGTTGTGAATAATGTTGCAATAAATATTCATGTGCAGGTATCCTTTTTATAGAATGATTTGAGTTCCTCCAGGTATATTCCAGCACCAGTTGTTTTCCCAGCACCATTTGCCATATAAGGTCTCTTTTAAAATTAAAAAAAAAATTTTCTGGAGACAGACTTGCTATATTGTTGGTGTGGTCTTGAATTCCTAGGTTCTAGTACTTCTCCTGTCTTTCCCACCCAAAGTGGTAGGATTGCAGGCATGAGCCACCAAGCCCAATCATCTTATCTGAATATTAATCTTATTCTGTTAAAAGTCACTTGTTCTTATTGTGTTACATTAAAACAGCCTGTCTGAAAATAATGGGTGAATATTTGTTCCCTTCCCTTTGTTTATATCAGGGTAATAAGTATGTGACCTGACTACTTTGAAAGATATTAATAGTTTTTACAGTAACTATGAACTTATGGAGTTTGTACATATTTGATGAGATTCAATCCACTACAGACAATATCTTAGATCAGATGGAGCCCAATTTCTTTGGTTCCGGTATTCTTGTGTCCAGAATGCATACATTTTTTTTTTTTTTGAGAGACTTCTTACTGGCAGGGCAGATGAATATTATGGAATATAAATTACAAGTAGTTTTGCTCATCTGACATTTGTTTTCTAAATTTTCTGTGGTGTTTCCTGTCATGTGATTGTTATCTACTATTATTAATATTTTAGGATTCTTTTCATTGTTACTCTAGCTTATCCTGTCTCATCTTGTGAAGGAATTCAGCTATAATTTCATTGTTTTTCTGCTTACAGATTTCTCTTTTTTTGTCCTTTATCTTACTATAAAATTAAAGAATAAGTCCATTTATGATCATTTCCTAAGGAATTTCCATTTCCAAATACCGCAGATTAATGATATCATTCCCACTGTAGTTTTTATTGCTTATTAACTTTGGGATTGGCAGTAGCCGGAAACTGCCAGGGAAGGGAGGGAGACACAAAAAATCAATAAAGGTACCTGATCTCAAACCAGGAAATGTAGGGAACCAAAGGGAAGCCTGAACTTTACCTGTATGAAGACCACTTATATACCTAATCCTGAATTTCACCTCAAATATTTAAAATCAAACAAACAAATAAAAAAATTGAAAAGGCAATAAAAGCAGGGAAAAGAACTAGCAGATCATCTAGTCATGTGAATTATTTAAAATAACAATATGAAATTTAAAACAGTAAAAAAAATTTACTTTGGCATATTTCTGAATTCTTAAAATCACTGGTCTATGAGTCAGTTCTTGGATCAACATATCTCAAAGAGTTATCCATCTCATTTTGTTTCTTTTGTAGAGTTTTTGTGTTTGTTTTTTTTTTTGAGTTGGAGTCTCACTCTGTCACCCAGGCTAGAGTGCAAAGGCACGCTCACAGCCACCACAGACTTGACCTGTTGGGCTTAGGTGATCTTTCTGCCTCAGCCTTCCAAATTGCTGGAATTACAGGCATGTGCCATCATTCCACGCTACTTTTTTAATTTATCATAGAAATGAAGTCTCACCAAGTTGCCCAAGCTAGTATCAGACCCATGGGCTCAGGCAATCCTCTCACCTTGGCCTCCCAAAGTGCTGGGATTATGGATGTGAGCCACTGAGCCTGGCCTTTTGGGGCCATTCTTATTTGTTCACTCGTGTGTTAGATTTTCTCACTGATACATACTAGGTGTATATTCCATTAAGTGTTTGCAGTAACGTTGCTAGCTACAAAAACAAGCGGATGGAACTATATAGATGGCAAAATAAGTTTAGAAATTAGCATGAACATAATTATCTTTAAATGATATTGAGTTCTAGAAGAAACCAAGAACATGATGTGATTTTACAGTTTGTTTATATCTATTTTCATATATTTCAGTTATTGTTTTATAGTTTTCCTCATATAGGCTTTAAAAATTTTTTATATTTATTTATCATTTTATTTTAGCTATTTTATATTTTTGTAACATCAACCCCTCCTATAAAAAATTGTAACTGATTTTTTTGTACATATGAAGAGCATTTTAAAAAATAATCAGTCATATTCTATTAGCTTACTGAATTATTTTTAACTGTAGGTTTTTCTATCAATTTCTTTTTGTCTTCTGGTGTAAACATAGATTTACATTCTTGTTTCCTATTCTCCAACCATTTAAACTGGCCTGGGCTAAAACTCCAATACAACAATTAATGAAGAGCATAGTTGATCATGTGTTCTTAGTGCTGTTTTCTGACATTAATGGGAACAACTTAGTGCTTCCCATAAGCAAGATGAAGTTGTATGTTAAGTTAGGAGAGATCTATCAATTTCTAATCTTAAGTATTTTAATTTATAATCAATGCATATTGAATTCTTCCAAATATGCTTTTTGTAACTATAAGCAGGGTACTTTATTTCTCTACGTACAAATGTGATGAAGTATAGTAATAAATTTTGGATAATTTCTAAATTTCAGATGTGAATTTCACAGAGCTATCAAAGGTTATTCATTGTTATTTGCCAGCTTTTTGCTATATTTTAGTTTCTTTTGAAGATGTGAGGTTTTTCCAACTCTTCCTTTTGGAACAACTTTTGGGAAGTTTTGGCATCAGTATTTTCTCTGATTTACAGTAATCATTTAGAAATTATATTTCCCCTTCAATGCCCCAAAATTGTGTAAATAGCATTGGCTTATCTAACACTTAAAAGTATAGTAGAATGTGCCTAAAACTTGATTCTAATGCTTTAATTTGTGGGGAACTCTTCTAAAATTGTCCCTTTCCTAGAGAGGGCTCACTAGAAGCCCAACCTCACTTGCACAATATTTAGTTATGTAGCCAATCCTCACATACACCCCACATCTCAAAATTTAAAAAAAGAGTCAAACCCTGATATTATTAGGTTAGATAAACAAATGGTGGCTTATTATAAAATCTAAAACTATCCTTCATTTTAAAAAGTGAAGTACTGAAAAAAATTCCTCCTTTCTTCTAGGTTTATTGTGTTATTTAAACTCTTTACCTCTGTTAAAGTCAATATTGGTAAAGTATATTTTTTTTAGAATATATTCATTTCATCTAGGTTTTCTAGTTAATTGGTATTGAATTGGGGAAATAGAGAAAATATTTTCTAATCAGTTTATTGACATCATCTTCTTTCTTTTACACTTACCCAGTTGAAAACTTTTTGTGGTAGCTTGTGTGATTCTGCTTTTTTGCCCACAAATTAAATGCTAGCGTTATCCAGGAGTCTGAGGATTAGCAAAGAATTACATTGTGGGTAGGAGAAAGTCTCAGAAAGCAGATAATCCGATGAGTTTTATGAACTTCTGTCTTTTATGGAAATGGTCAGACTTCAGCATTTTCTGTTCCTTGCATGAGACACCCTGTCTGTTTCCAGGAAAAAAGGAAAAAAGATCCCATACACTCCAGTAAACTCTTTGGATATGCTCACTAGAAACTTCAAATGGACTCTGGGAATTCAAGTTTTTCAGAACTAGCTTCATCTCCCCAAGTGTGACCTGGCATTGCTGCTGTAGGTGACATGATAATTGCAGTTCTGTGGGGTGGTGAGGTCACAGCATCACAAACCCATATTTCAGTCCTTAGCCTCTTCCCTCTGCACATGCATTGACTGTGATGATCTTCACATTGAGCTCACAGTCCTGGCAACAGGAGTCTGATATTTTCTACTTCAGTCTGATGAATATATTCTGTAAGAGAGGTGTATCAGGAATCTGGGTAAGTGTGCATGAGTGTGGCAAAGACACTCTTTTGGGGTAGAAACTGGTTCAGGGGCAGAACTACACAGGAAGGAGGATTAAATCCTGAGGCATGAGCTGAGCTTTGGAGAGAGACGGTGACCTGAGACCCTAAACTGACCCATGATTGTTGCTAATGTAATTTAATAGAATTCTAATTGAAGAACTTCTTGGTATTTAATCCAGGTGTTACCAAAGTCTGAATTTAAATGTGCTTCAAGATAGAAATTTCAAAATTCATCTTCCATTCAATTTGCACAATACCTCCAGGCAAAAGTCAGAGATATTTTCAGGAGGAGTCTAGTAATTTCTGTAAAACCTTTTTGCATGGGCTAATGAATATGATGGGGCTAACTGAATTATTGTTTTCTTTTTTATTATAATTTTAAATTATTTTAAAAATTATTATTTACTATAGAGATGTGGGGTACAATTCGGGATTACGTATATAAACACTGATCATGTAGGTACACTTAGTGATGAGGTATGCCCCTACCTCCCCTAGCAGTTTCCCTCAACTGCCAATCCTACTCCCCATCCCCTGACAGTATTCTACTACTGCCAGTCGCTTTCTTATAGCATTATAATTGTTCAAGGTTAGCTTATGAGTGAGAACATGTGGAACTCAGTTCTTTGTTTCTGTGATAAATCACTGACTATGAACGAGTCCAAATTCATCTAAGTTGCTGCAAAGTCCATATATTTGTCCTTCTTCATGGCTGCATAATATTCCATTGTGTATATGTACCACATTTTTAAAAATCCAGTCCAGCTTTGATGGGCAACATAGTTGGTTCCATGTTTTTGCTATTGTGAATAGAGCTGCAACAAACATACGTGTTCAGGTATCTTTTTCGTAGAATAATTTGAGTTCCTCCAAGTATATTCCCAGTAGGAGAATTGCTGGGTCATGATGGAAGGTCAATTTCTAGTTCTTTCAGAAATTACCACACTGTCTTCCAAAGAGGTTATTAGTCTGCATTCCCACCAGCAGTGTTGAAGCATTCCTTTTTCTACACATCCTTGCTAGCATCTGTTGTTGTTTGTTTTTATTAATGATGGCCATTCCTACAGGGGTTAGGTGGTATCTCAGTGTGGTTTTGATTTGCATTTCCCTGATGATGAGTGAGGCTGAGCACTTTTTCATGTGTTTGTTGGCTGCCCGTATATCTTCTTCTGAGAAGTGTCTATTCGCGTCTTTTGCCCATCCATGTATGACATGCACATGGATAACATCCATGTAGATCCTAGATGTTAGGCCTTAGATATACAGCTGGAGAATATTTTTTCCCATTTTGTGAGCTATCTCCCTGCTCTCTCTCTCTCTCTCTCTTTTAAATATCAATATTTTTTATTTTGATATTGTGGGGTACAGTGAATTATTTAACTTTTAGTAGAGACAGTGTGATCAAAGAGTAAATGCACTAATATAATTGTTTTTCTGTAATTTGTGTATGACATGCCTAATGGAGACAGTAAATGTGTCTATATTGAAAATATCTGAGGTGTGTTGATCATGGGGGGCTATTTTCCTTCCAGAAATTAGGGCAAGTCCTTTAGGAAAAAGGTGACATCATAATAGAGGGTTTCAGATCACAAACAGCAATGACAATAAGATTTTATTTTAAAGGCATACATTCATTTAAAAATACAATCTTATCAGAAAAAAGTGTTAAGGATGACATGTTTCTTGCTATATTTTCCGAGGTTTAAAAATATTTCAATGTTATTCTGAGGTTTGCTATTTTTCTCCCTTTTCAATTTATTAAATGCACAAGATTTTATGTCTTCAAAATCCATTTTGCATGTTTTTGTTGTATTTTAATATATTTCCCATTCAAATATTATTTTGCTTTATTTAGTTATTCTAAAATAAGAAACATGGTTACATCATCTGTAAATAAGACTAATTTACTTACTACCCTAAAATTACTTTATCACTCTGTTTCATGTCGCATATTTTGTGCACAAAATTATTTTGTACATTAATTTCTTGATTGGTATCATGTTATTTTTGGTCCATGTGAAACATGAGATTAGTCTTTTTTAACCACCCTAATACATATTTTGAATAAATTATGTTGGGTCATGTAAAATTATTCAGTACATCTATAATTTATTAAAAATTCCGAATATCAATTTATAAGTTATTTTTGTGTGTATAATATACTTAGGAAAAATTTAAAACTCTTCAAATTTATAAGAGAAATGAATTTGATATATGACAAGGTATTTATACCTATAGTGTGTTTGTATCAAAGAATACAACTACGTAACTGTTATTGAATAGCATTGTAGTGAACACCAATGTCAGTGCAACCAGACTACCCAGGTTTAAACTCTGATGCTCCTGTCAGGATTCAGATGAGTTACCTACCTCCTTGTGATTGCATTCTCCTAGTTAGTCAAAGGAATATAACATTAATTTCTAACTTATAGTGTTGTGAATATTAAATGTTTGAATAGGTAAAGTATTAATGAAAGTTTTTTTTTACTAAGTGGCATAAAAAGAAAAAAGCATGAGACTTGGGTAATTTCTTTACAAAAATTATACATATATAGTAACTTTAAATTGTCTTGGGAAAAGCATAGAAAGTAGAGATATTATCTTCCATCAAAATGTAACCCACAACTCATGTTTCCATGCAGAATTCTCTGCTCACTCAGTACTGAGTCCTGCAAAATGACAGAATGGCCTCAGTGAATTTGAAAATAGGAATGATCTTCCTATCCCAGGTAGTTGTTGGAATTCTGGGGAACTTTTCACTCTTGTGTCATTTCATTTCTCTTTCCTTTAGTGGTTGTAGGCAAAGATCCACAGATTTGATTCTCAGGCACCTGACTGTAGTTGACTCCTTGGTCATTCTCTCTAGAGGAATTCCAGGGACAATGGCAGTTTTGGGGTTGGGACATTTTGCCACTTATTTTGGATGTGAATTTCTCTTATATGTTCACAGGGTGGCCAGGGGTGTGTCCATTGGTGCCACCTGCCTGATGAGTGTTTTTCAAATGATCACCATCAACCCTAGGAACTCTAGGAGGTGGGTAGAGTTTAAAGTAAAAACCCCAAAGTATGTTGGCTGTTCCAGTACCCTGTGCTGGGCCCTACACATACTGGTAAATATCATTTTCCCTAATTATACAACTGGAAATTGGATCAACACAAACATCATAAAGAAAAGAAATTTTAGATATTGTTCTCCATTTCATGATGAAGTCATGACCCCAGTATATGTAGCATTGACCTCTTTCCATGATATTCTTTGGGACTCATGACCTGTGACAGCAGTTCCATGGTTTTTATTCTGTAAGACATAGGCAACAGGTCCAACACATTCATAGGATCAATCTCTTCCCCACTAATCCTCTCCTGAGACCAGGCCCACACAAAGCATCCTTGCATTGGTGAGCACCTTTGTAGCATTTTATGCCCTTTCCTTCAGCTTCTATGTTGATTTAGCTCTCTTTGAAAATTCCAATTGGTGGTTGGTGAACACTGTTGTAGTAATCACTGCATGTTTTCCAGCTACTAGCCCTTTTGTTCTCATGTGCCATGATCCCAGTGTATTCTCACTCTGCTGTGTCTGCTGTCGAAGAACTACACAACTCTCCTATCCCATCAGAACAGTGTGAGTTGTCAGTCTGGCATCATAATCAGTGATTGATGTACTCAGTCCTCAACAAATCTTAAGAATAACTGTGATCCTATTTCACCGTAGAAAGAAGCATAAAGAAGACAGCCTGAGACTGGGCCAATTTGAAATAGTAAATATTAATATCTACAGTAAATGAAATATTATGCAATTAGCATATAAGTACTTATATTGTTATACATTTATTAATGGTTGCAATGGATAAACGAAAATCTCCTAAAATACTCTTGAAATAATGTATAGATACTGGAGATGTCTTATAATATGTAATGTTAGCCTGAGTTATTTAATTGTTGTAACATGTGTTTGAACTTGGAATTTTATGGATGGTTTCATAAAAATAAATAGCATGTGGTGGTTGCTATGTTTTGAATATTTGATCTATGCAAAACTCACGTTGAATTTTGATCTGCAGTGTTGTTCTTCAGGTCTAATGGAAGGCCTTTGGGTTATTGGAAATGGTCCTTCTGATTGACTTGGTTATTTCCTTGTGGTAATGAGTGAGTTCTTACTCTAGTAGTTTCTGCTAGAGCTGGTTGTTCAAAAGAGCCTAGCAACCACCACTTGCTTCCTCTCTTGCCATGTGATCTCTGCACATTCCAGCTCCTCTTTGCCTTCTGCCATGGATGGGAGAAGCCCATGGCCCTTACCAGATGCAGATGCTGGTGCCGTTCTTTTTGTACAGTCTGTAGAAGTTTGAGCCAAATAAACCTCTTTTCTTTATGAATAATGCAGCCTCAGGTATTCCTTTATATTAGACAAACAGTAGAAGACAGTGGTCTTTCAAGAAATTGGGGGTAGGGATGTTGGCCTTGATTTGTAATGCAAATTGCCTGGGGGATATTAAAAAAATTAGATTGCAGGTTGAATTGTGAAACTGTGTCTTACATCCTAGAAGAAACTGTAGACATTTAAAATATAATATTGTTTTTGTTTTTGTTTGTTTGTTTTTATAGATGAGGACTCACTATGTTGATTCCTCTGCCTGGCTTGTCTTAAACTCCTGGTTTTAGGCAATACTTTCACCTCGGTCTCTGAAAGTGCTGGGATTACAGGTTTGAGCCACCATGCCCGACTGATGAGATCATGATTTCTTGGAAAGATTAACATATTAAAATATTTGTAGATAATCATTTGAATAATGGTCCACAAGGGACAAAATGGAACATGGTTAGGTGTGTCAGCTGACTTTCACAAAGAGTGCAGATAGAAGGCAATGAGTAAATAGAGATTTGGGATGTGGGGGGAAAAATAAATGGATTTGTTGAATGTTCAGAAAGCAAATTGTTCTGAATTAAGTCTTGAGAGTAGTTGACAATACTGGCAAAAAGAGTTTTTAGGATACATTTTTGTATTCCAACTTGAGGACACAAGTTTATGAAAGAAGCTTCATCTTGGAGCAGTAGATGAGTACCAATTTGGAACTGAAAACTTGAGTTTATTTTGCTTAATGGAGAGTCTTACAGTTTTTGAGGTCAAAAATCAATGAAACAAAATAAACACCTACCAAAGAATTTAAACGGATTAAAACGGATATTAGCACAAACATAGAAAATATTTTAGTATGATCCTCTGTACATAATAAATCATTGCATGTTTTTCAAGTAAATATTTTATTTTTGAATAATTTTATATTTGGGAAAAATTTGCACAGAGAGTTCTCAAATGTCTCTCATCCACTATCCCTGATGTTAATATTTTGTCATGGCACATTTGTCAAATCGAGGACACCAACATTGGTACATTATCTGAACTCCAGACTTTTTTTTTATGTTTAACCATTTTTAGCTTTTTTTTTTCTCTTTCAGGATCACTCTAGCCTACCACATTGTATTTAGTCAGCTTGCTTTCTCGGTCTGTTCTGTTCCTTGTTTTTTCGTTTGTTTGTTTTTTAAATGATCCTGAGAAGCTTGAGATTTACTGGTTCAGCACTTCTTAGAATGTCCCTGAAATAGAGCTTGCCTGTTGTTTTTCTTGTGGGTAGACTGGTTTTAGGGGCTGGGGGAAGACTATCACATCTCATCACATCAGATACTGACAGTAGTTTTATGTACTTAATATGCACAATCTCTGATGATATTAGTATTGATCATTTAAAGTTTGTCAATTGTCCACTATAAAGTTACTATGTTTTCTTTTCCATACTCCATTTTTTGGAAGGAAGTTGAAGGAGCTCCTAATCCTAGCCCACACTCAAATGAATGTATTTGTGTGGAAAGGCACTGAATTAAGCACTGCGCAATGCACAATGGAGGGGTATTTATCTACACATATTTTTGGCATGCTTTTTTAAAATAGCAAGGAAGGTTTTTCTTTTCTACCCCATTGTTTTGATTATTCAATTATTCATTTATATCTGCATGAACTAATTTATATTTATTTTATACTCTGTGTGTTAATTCAACACTTAGCAATTTCTTTTATTACTTAAATTTTTGCAGTTTTGGTCCTTTGGAAGTGTGGTATAATTAAAAAACATATCTGGTTTTTTTCCTGGCTTCTGTCACAGAGTTTCAAAACCCCTAGGAATTTCTTTAATGATAAGAATGTTTTTGACATACTAGTGAGAGGACTTATGGCAGGAGTCCCTACATAGTTTCAGTTGGGGGCTGGTTATCAGAAAGATGAACCATACAATCGCAGGATTCGAGCTTACAGTTGCCTGATCTCCAGGGATGGATGGGCAGCTAGAAATTTAGTTCAGTGTCATGGCCAATTATTTTGCCAGTAATACCTGGTTAATAAAACCCCAATAAAAACTTTGGGCAATGACACTTGGGGTTGCTTTCTGGTGGGGGGAAAATATCAATGGACTAAGCATTTGTGGCACTCCGCCTGCACAGGGACAGAAGCTCCCATGTAATTTCCCTACCTCTGGTAAGAACCATCCACTTCTCCAAGTATTCTTTTCTTTTTTAAAATTTATTTTATTTTAAAGATGAGGGATACAATTCAGGATTAGGTATACAAGTGGTCATTAAAGGTAAAGTTTGGGCCTAGTTTTGGTCCCCACTTTGCCTGGTTTGAGATCAGGTACACTTAATGTTATGTGCCCCCCATTTCCTCCCCTAGCAGTTTCTGGCTATGATAAAATGACAGTAGTATATATTGCATTTTATTGTGTTCTTGAGGAACTGTAGCCAATTATTGAACAAGATGGAGTTGTGGGAACTTCCGAATTTGTCTGTAGTCTGGCAAAGTACAGTTGGCTTGCAGACACCTGTCACTTGCAACTGGCATCTGATGTGAGGATATCTTGTGAAAGGCTTTGGCCTGCAATGGAAAGAAAACAAGCTTTGTAAACTACTTAAGAGGTCTACTCTGAGCCAATATAAATGCCCTTGGCCTTGGGCAACATAGTCTCAAAAAGTATCAAAAAGTTCTGAGAGGCTGCACTCAAGAAGGTTGGGTTACAGTTTGGTTTTATACATTTTAGGGGGATAGTAATGGCAGTTAAAATTATAAACCAATACACTGAAAGCAAACATTGGTTTATCCCCAAAATGTGGAATATCTCAAAGTTGGTCTTGCAAGTCAGTTAAGGTAGTTTTTGTCAGGTTTGACCTCCATAAAGTTACTATGTATTATTTTACATATTATGTTAATTTGGAAGTGAGTTTAGGGAATTTCTGAGCCTAGCCTACACTCAAGTGAGTTGTGTATTTGTGTGTATTGTCTGAATAAATTGCCACCCACTGGAAGGATAGATATCCATACATATTATTTGGCAAGCTTCTGTAAAAAGTAAGGAAGATTTGTAAAAGTAAGAGATATTTTGGATGAAACTTGGACTTTTTTTCTGGAACTTACTTTCTGGGAAGGTACTGGAATAGCCAGCTGGACAGGATAAACCACTTCTGAATATATTGGACACATATGTTATATAGTGCTTTGCATAGTGTTGAATGCAGTGTCAAATGTCAAGTGGGTGAGATATTTTAGCATACATGAAATGTGAGAATGTGCTTATATATATGGCTCATGTACATAAAATGGCGGGGATTTCTCTTTAAAGGTAGGATTTTTAGTATTGTAATGAACTAATGTAACCAAAAGTAATGGACAATGATCCACGCAGGCCCAATCTGGTCTAAAACAGTCCAAGGAAGCTGACTGCCTTAAGAAAGTGCATTAGACAGCATTCATTATGCACCGCTGCAAAATGTGGTCAGCTGGTGAGAATGTTTTCACCCTTGGCCTCAGCATGACCTGTGTGCCCAGGGCTGGAGCCTGAGGGGAAGGGGACATCCCTGGTTGGACACCCTCAGGACCCTTCCCCAGGTTCCCTCCCAGGACCCTCCCAAGCTCCCTCCCAGGACCCTCCCAGGCTCTTCCCCCTGGACCTTCCTTGGAATTCACTCCCAGGACCCTCCTTGAACTCCATCCCCAGAACCCCTCCCTAATCTCCAACCCCACAACCCTTCCCTGGGCTCTATCCCCTTTTGGGGGTCCATATCTAGGGTGTTCTTGAAATGTCTGTAAAACCTATATGTCTGTATATCCTTAATAACTGTGAATGTTCGTTTGACATTAGTAATTCTATCTTGTTTAGAGCTTCCATTTTCAGTTACATGCCTGCTGCCCAAACGCAGAACCCAGATGCTGTGCCCGGATGCAGCTCCTCCCAGAGTGTAACCACAACTGTTCTTGGCCTCTGAATTATAACTGACAGCTTCTTCTTTGAAATCCTCAACCCCACTTGCATCCTGTTTCAAAAATATTAATTCCGCAAGAAAGTACCTGACCAGCAGTCAACTAAATAAATAGAATAAACTGCAAAATTAGTTAACAGTACCGCTTTCCCTGTTTTACTTTGCTTTACTTGGGACTGAGAGATTTTAATGGCTTTAGCCAAGCCTTCAGTCACTGGCTAAATAAAGGACTCAAGATTTAATCTTCTACATTGTTGGCATTTTATTTCTCACACTCTAGTTATAACATTCTCACTTTGTCACTGAGTGTGTGTCTCCCTACACATCTTCATATGGAATTAGTTCAATAGTATCATTCTTCTTTTGTTTTGGAAGCTGTTTATTACTGCAACTTTCTCTAATAAGGATATTGGGGTTTTATAATATAACAGGAGTCCTCTAAGGTTTTGGTTTTTTGATACATGTTAATGAGTTTTGTGAAACCATGTGACCTCATTTCAAATAAAATCTAAAGTTTAAATCTAGAAAATAAATTTAATCCAAAAATATTACAAAATGTACAATTCAGAATACATTAGGTGTTTATACACAAAAATAAAAATTCCACATAAAAATACCAGATCTGATATTTATTGTATTATAGCATAATCTCCAAAGCCAGAAATGACTCAAACATCCAGCAACTGGTGGATGAATAATCAAACTGTGGTACATTCATAAAGTGGAATAGCACTTAGCAATAAAAATAAATGAACATCTAATACATGCTACAACATGATTGAATATCACCAGCATTAAACCAAGTAAAAGAAAGCAGCTTCAAAATGTTATATACTTCCACTCATGTTCATAGCCACGTTATTAATCACAGCCAAGAGGTGGAAACAATTCATATGTACGTTGATGAATGACTGGATAAACAAATGTTGTGTATGCACATTATGGGATATTTTTCATCAAATATTCTACACCCATATTTACACATAATGTGTATTTGATAATTCTTCTCATTACTGAAGTGGTTTCTCTTGATCCCAGAGAGGAAATTTACTAACCGGAGGCTGATCAGAGGCTCCCATATTCCTCTAGAGAAGCTGAGCCCATAAGATGGTATCTGAGTAAAGCAAAGTCTATCTGTGGCTTCTTTGGGTCTCAAACATGAGTAGAAATTAGATCTGATAGTAGTTGAGGAATGAAAAATTGCAAATGAATTCCAGTATAATTTGTTTAGTTTATATATAATAAATATTTTTGTATGAATTTGTAAATAATTATATAATTTATATATAATGTATATGATATAAATATATAATTGTAAAGACAAGAGTCTTCTAATGTTCAGACTGACCTTGAAATCCAGAATCCAGGGCTCAAGAGATCCTCTCACCTCAGCCTCCTGAGTAGCTGGGACCATAGTTTTGTGTCTCTGCACCTGGATCAATTTATATTTTTGTGAATCCCATTATCCACCCCCACAAACAAAACAAAACAAAACACAAAAACCTCTGGGCAGTACTTAGAAAACTGCTTCATGAAAAAACCAGACCATTTTTCAGGAGAAAGTGCTGCTCTAGGTAAACATAAAGGAGATGGGATGGTTTCACGTGGGTTCTTCAGACAGTCTATAGTCATGCAGGGTAAGGAGGGAGCCAGGGCCCGCATCATTCCTTGGAAGTCACTGAACCACTCCTCGGGTGCCACCTAGTGCATCAACAGCTGTCTGGCCCTCCTGACAGAGAGCAGGAATTTGAGAAGAGCAGAGAGTCAGAGAGTCCTGGGGTGGTGGCCCCCAGCCTTAAGGCGTCCCACACTTCGTGAGTTTTACCTCCAGGAGTTTCACCAGGTTTTCAGGGTAAAACTTGGGAAAAAATATCCAATTAGCTGATACTTAAAGGTACTGGAAGCAAAAGAGTTGATTACATTCAATTTCAACTTCGGGTGAATAAAAACGTCAGAAGTCAGTAGTGCTTTCCCATCATTGTACATGAGATGCATGACGAGGGCTACCTTTTAATTTTATTTTATTACTTCTTTATTTTTTGAAAGTAGATTTATTAAGAGACCATAAAAGCTCCCACAGTGGGAGGGGACCTGAAGGTGTTGCCCTTGCCACTCTTTTAATTTTGCTAAAGTTGATCAGGGGATCTGGTGATGTGACCCGATTGCATGTAGTAACCTTTCTTCTCTGTTTTTTGACATTCATTCACTCACTCATTCATTTGTATTGATTAACATCCCCTCACTCTATTATATCACTTAGTCTTAAACAATGAGGATTAGCCTCACTAATCATCAGAGAAATGCCAGTAAAAGTTACAGTGAGATGCCACCTAACTCTGGTAAAGATGTCCATCATAAGTCAAAAAACAATGGATGCTGGAGCATTGTGGTGAAAAGGCAATGCTTCTGTACTTGGTTAGGGGGAGTGTAGACTAGCACCCTCTGTGGAAAGCAGTTTGGTGATTCCTAAAAGAACTGAAAATTGACTTTGCCTATGATCCAGCAACCCCCTCTCCTGTGAATAAACCCAGAGAAACATCAATGGTTCTACTAAAAGGACACCTGCACTTACTTGTTTACTGCCACACTATTCACAATAGCAAAAAATGGAGCCAACTCTCCTGTCCATCAAAAATAGACTGGATAAAGAAAATGGGGTACATATACATGATGGAGTATTATACAGCCATAAAGAAGGACAAAATCATGAAATTTGCAGCAAATTGGATGGAGTTGGAGACCATTATCCTAAGCAATTTATCACCGAGACAACTAACTGAATACCACATGTTCTCACTCATAAGTGCACCCTGAACATATGACTTATGAGCACAAGGGAAGGATCAGCACAAGGGATGAGCACTGCTGAGGGAGGGAGGAGAGTAGGGGGCATGTGACAACACTAAGGGTTCCTGGTCCGCTACTGGTGGAGTGAGGGCCAGTTAGAAGTTCAAATTTCACCTGCATACAGCCTCAGTTAAGCGAGGACTTGTACCCCACATCTCTATAATAAGGCAAAAAATGATTTTCTTATTCTATTATTTTCTCTTAATTAATCAATTTCTTTATCGACATATATTTGAGCCAGAGTCTCACTCGGTTGTCCAGGCTGGAGTGCAGTAGCACAATCACTGTTCGCTGGAGTCTTTACCTCTCAGACCCAGGTGATCCTTCCACCTCAGCCTCTCACATAACTGGGAATAGAGGTGCACCACCACACCAGGCTAATTTTCTTAAAATTAAAAGATGAGGTCTTGCTATGTTGCTTGACTGGTCTCGAACTCCTGGGCTCAATCAGTCCTTCTGTTTTGGTCTCCCAAAGCACTGAAATTGCATGTATGAGCTGTCATGTGTCTGACCATCTTCTCTGAATTTATACATTTTATTATGTTAAGAATAATTTGTTCTTACCAGTATTGTGTTACACTAAAACATCCTATCTGAAAATAATGGGTGACTATTTGTTTCTTTCCCTTTATCTATGTTAGAGTAATAAGTAAGTGATCTAATTACTGTGAAAGATACTAATAGCTTTTTTTTTTCAATTTTTTAATTTCCTGTGTTCCTAAAGTGGTCCTGGGTTGCTACAAATAATTCCAAAGTAAGTAGGTCCTTAAAATGATAATGTATTACATGCAATAATATTTGTTTTTTATTCATCTATTTATTTATTATAGAGATGTGGGGTACAATTCAGGGTAAGGTATATAAACATTAATCATGCACGTACCCTTGTTGATGAGGTATGCCCCCTCCCTCCCCTAGCAGTTTCCCTCAACTGCCAATCCCACTCCCTTCTCCCCTGACTGTTTTCCACTACTGCCAGTTGCTTTCTTATAGCATTAGAATTGTTCAAGGCCCATTTATGAGTGAGAACATAGGGAACTGAGTTCTTTGTTTCTGTGATAAATCACTGAGTATGATAGACTCCAAATCCATCCAAGTTGCTGCAAAGTTCATATATTTGTCCTTCTTTATGTCTGCCTAATATTCCATTGTGAATATGTACCACATTTTTTTTACCAGTCCAGCTTTGATGGGCAACAACGTTGGTTCCATGATTTTCCTATTGTGAATAGAGCTACAACAAACATAGGTGTGCAGGTATCTTTGTTATGGAATGATTTGAGTTCCTTTGGGTATATTCCCAATAGGGGGATTGCTGGGTCATATGGAAGGCCAATTTCTAGTTCTTTCAGAAATTACCACACTGTCTTCCAAAGAGGCTGCACTAGTCTGCATTCCCACCAGCAGTGTAGAAGCGTTCCTTTTTCTCCACATTCTCTCCAGCATCTGTCATTGTTTGTTTTATTAATAATAGCCATTCTTACAGGGGTTAGGTTGTATCTTAATGTGGTTTTGGTTTGCATTTCTCTGATGATGAGTGAGGCTGAGCACTTTTTCATGTGTCTGTTGGCTGCCCATATATCTACTTTTGAGAAGAGTCTATTCATGTCTTTTGCCCACTTTTTAAAGGGGCTGTTTGGTTTTTTTTCTTTTGACCTGTTTGAGTTCCTTGTAGATCCTAGGTGTTAGACTTTTGTCAGATATACAGTTGCCAAATATTTTTTCCCATTCTGTGGGCTGTCTCCCTGCTCTCGTGATGGTTTCTTTTGCTTTGCAGAAGCTCGTCAATTTGATGAGGTCCCAATTGTCTATCTTATTTTTTAAGGTATTGGCTTTTAGGGTTCTGAACAGGAATTGGTTCCTAGTTCCAGTTTCCATAAGGGTGTCTTCTGCGCTTTCTAAGATTCTAACAGTTTGAGGTTTTATGTTTAGGTCTTTGATCCATTTGGAGTTAATTTTTGTGTATGGTAATAGGTAGTCATCCTGTTTCAATCTTCTGCATGCGGTAAGCCAGGTTTTCCAGCACCATTTACTGAATCGGCTCTCCTCTCCCCAGTAGTTGTTGTTGGAGGCTTTGTCAAAGATGAGTTGGTTGAGAAATTCAGGCTTTGCTTCTGGAATCTCTATCCTGTTCCTTTGGTCCTTCTTGTACCAATACCAGGCTGTTTTGATTACTGTAGCCTTATAGTAAAGTTTGAAGTCTGGAAGTGTGATAGCTCCTGCTTTGCTTCTTTTGCTAAAGATTGTTTTGGCTATTCGGGGTCGTTTGTGTTTCCATATGAATTTCTATATTATCAGGTCTGAGAAGAATGATGTTGGTAACTTGATGGGTACTGCATTGAATCTATAGATTGCCTTTGGTAGGATGGACATCTTAACAACTTTGATTCTTTCTATCCATGAGCATGAAATTCTTTTCCATTTTTTTTTGTCTTGGATTTCTTTGAGCAGTGTTTTGTAATTTTTATTGTAAAGATTTTCACTTCTCTGCTTAGGAAGATGCTGAGGTATTTCATTTTTTGGTGGCTATTGTGGATGGGATTGTTCTTTTTATTTGGGTCTCTGCCTGTTTGTTTTTGGTGTATAGAAATGCAACTGTCTTTTGCACATTTATTTTGTACCCTGAGACTTTGCCAAATTCCTTTATCAGTGCAAGTTTTTGACAGATTCTCTTGTATTTTAAAGGTGTAGGATCATATCATCAGCAAAGAGGGATAACGTGACTTCCTCTATTCCTATTTGGATAACCCAATTTCCTTCCCTTGTCTAATTGCCCATGCTAGGACTTCTAACACAATATTGAACAAGAGGGGTGAGGGTGGGCAACCTTGTCTTGTTCCAGCTTTCAGGGAAAATGTTTCTAGTTTCTATGCATTTATCAATATGTTAGCTGTGGGTTTGTCATAGATGGCGCTTACTATTTGGATATACCTAGGTATTTGAGGATTTTTATCAAGAAGGAATGCTGTTTTTAAAAGCTTTTTCTGCATCTAATGAGATAATCATGTGGTTCTTGTTTTTACATCTGCTGATGTATTTAATGACATTTATGGACTTGTGAATGTTGACCGAGCCCTGCATCCAGGGGGTGAAGCCTACTGGGTCATGGTGGATGATTTTTGAGATGTGCTTTTGGATTCAATTTTCTAGAATCTTGTTGAGTATTTTCCCATCTATATTCAAAAGGGATATTGGCCTGTAGTTCTCTTTCTTTTTGGATCTTTAACTGGTATGGGTATCAGTGTGATGTTAGCTTCATAAAATGATCTGGGGAGAATTCCGTCTTCCTCAGTTGCCTGGGATACTTTCAGTAGGATTATTATCAGCTTCTCTTTGTACATTTTGTAGAATTCTGCTGGAAAGCCATCCGGTCCAAGGCGTTTTTGGTAGGTAGTTTTTGTATGACAGAGTCAATTTCCTGGATTGTTACTGGTCTATTTATTGGCTCGATGTCTTCTTGTTTTAACATGGGGAGCTTTGTGATGTCATAAAGTCCTCCATTTCATCTAGGTTATCAAGTTTGTTTCCATATAGGTGTCCACAGTAATCTCTGATAGTCGTTTGTATTTCTTTGGGGTCTGTTGTGATTTGATCTTTTGTATTTCTGATTGTGTTTTTGTTGTTGTTGTTGTTGGAGTTGGAGTCTCTCTCTGTCACCCAGACTGGAGTGCAGTGGCCGCTCCCGGCAACTGCAGCCTCAACCTGCTGGGCTCCAGTGATCCTTCCACCTCAGCCTTCCAAGTAGCTGGAACTATAGGCGCGTGCTACCACACCTGGCTAATTTTTATTTATTGTATAGATGAAGTCTCTCCAAGTTGCCCAGGCAGGTCTCGAACCTGCGGGCTCAGGCAATCCACTCACCTCAGCCTCCCAAGGCACAGGATTACAGGCTGAGCCACTTAGCCCGGCTCTGATTGTGTTTATTTGGCTTTCTTCCTCTCTTTTTCTTGGTCATTCTGTCTAGAGGCCCATGAATCTTGTTAATTCTTTCAAAGAACCAACTTTTTGCTTTGTTGATGTTTTCTATGATATTTTTGTCCTTTATGTCCTGTATGTGGGCTCTTATTTTTGTCATTTGGATTTATCTGCTAAAGTTGGGATTTTGGTTGTCTTCTCTTTCTAGTCCCTTGGTGATTTGGTAGGCTCTCCATTTGTGAACTTTCCATTTTCTTGATGTGTGCTCGTAGAGATATAAATTCCCCTCTTAAAACCAATTTATGACATTCCAGAGGTTTTGGTAAGATGTTTCTTCATTTTCATTTGTTTCCAGGAATCTTTCAATTTCTCTTTGGTTTCATTGTTGACCCATTCGTTGTTGAGCATTATCCTGTTTAGTGTTCATGTCTTTGTGGGCTTTGGGGAATGTTGTTGGTTTGATATTTATTTTTATTCCACTGTGGTCTGAGAATGTGCATGGCAAGATTTCCACCTTATGGAATTTGTTTATGCTTGATTATGGCCAAGGATGTGATCAATCTTGGAGTATGTTCCATGTGGTGATGAGTAGAATGTATAATCTATGGTTGTTGGGTGGAATAAGCTGTAGGTATTCATGAAGTCCATTTGATCAAGCGTCAGGTTTAGGTTCTGGATCTCCTTGTTGATTTTTTTGCCTTGATGATTTATGTAAGGCTGTCAGTGGAGTATTCAATCCCCTGCTATAGTAGTTTTAGAGTTAATATTTATTTTTTTAGTATTTTTAGTAGTTGCTTTATAAATGCTTGTGCTCCTCTGTTGGGTGCATATATGTTTAGGATGGATATTTCTTGTTGATGTATCGAAACTTTTATCATTATGTAGTGTCCTTTTGCATCTTTTTAAATTTTTGATAGCTTAAAGCTTATTTTGTCTGATATTAAGATTGCAATTCCTGCCTTCTTTTGTGACCCTTTTGCCTGGAAACTTATTTTCAATCCTTTAACTTTGAGTCTCTGTGCATCCCTTGTAATGAGATGAGTTTCCTGGATACAGCAAATAATGGGGCCATGGTTTCTTATCTAGTCTGCCATTCTGTGTCTTTTCAGTGGTGCATTTAGCCACTCACATTCAGGCTTATTATTGAAATGTGATTTTTTTAATTGCTGTCATGAGGTTCTTATTTTTTTTTTTTTATTTGGTTGTTTTCTTTTGACTTTGAGGCCACTGTATGTGTGTGTTTTCAAGTTTCTTGTTGAGCTGTATTCTTTGTTGATTCTGTGCTCTGTTGTTCTCTTGGGAAGTGTGTGGTGATTTTTTTTCTTCTTTCTTCTGTTCTTAATACCTTTTTAAGTGTCTCTTGTAGAGCTGGTCTGGAAGCTGCATAATCTGTAGGGATTGAATGTGTGGGAAGGATTTTTTTTTTTGAGTTGGAGTCTCACTCTGCCGCTCAGACTGGAGTGCAGTGGCCGCTCCTGGCCACCACAGCCTCGACCTGCTGGGCTCTGGCAATCCTTCCGCCTCAGCCTTCCAAGTAGCCGGAATTACAGGCATGCGCTACCACACCTGGCTGATTTTTTGATTTATTGTAGAGATGAGGTCTCACTGCCCAGGCAGGTCTCGAACCCACAGGCTCAGGCAATCCACTCACCTAAGCCTCCCAAAGGCGCGGGATTACAGGCTGAGCCACTGAGCCCGGCTGGGAAGGATTTTAATTCTCCATCACTGATGAAGCTGAGCTTGGTTGGATAGGAAATTCTTGGTAGAAATTGCTTTACTTTGAGGACTTTGAATATAGGGTTCCAGTTCCATCTTGCTTGTAGTGTTTCTGCTGATAGATCTGCTGCTATTCTGATTGGTTTTTCCTGGTAAGTAGTCTGACCTTTCTCTCTTGCCCCCTTTAGGGTTTTTCTTTTGTGTCTACTTTATGTAGGCAAATTACTATGTGTCTAGCAGTTGGTCTTCTCATTTGATGTCTTGTGAGGTTTCTCTGTATCTCTTGTGTTTGGCTGGTCACTTCTCTGATGACATGGGGAATGTTTTCTTGGATTACCTCCTGGAATACTTGTTCCAAGTTGTTCTCATTTTCCCTTTCTTCTTCTGGGATACCAATTAGGTGTAGGTTCAGCCTCTTGATATAATCACATCTCTTGTAGGCTTTGTTCTTTCCTTTTGAGTCTTCTTTCTATGTTTGTTACAGATCAGGTTAATTCCATGTTCTAGTCTTCAAGTTCTGAGATTCTTTCTTCAGCTAGATTGTTTCTGCTTTCCATGCTTGTCATCTTGTTATTTCCTGGATTTAATTTTTTATTGCCAGAATCTCTGTTACAAGTTCTTTCAGTGTTTCATCTTTTCTTTCTTGAGTCTCATTCACTCTTTGCAACCATTCTCTGATCCCTGTCATATTCTGGGGCCAGTTGTTTGTGACTTCCAGTGTTTGGGCACCAATGTCTGATTTCTCAGGAGTTTTGTCTTTGGTAGATTTGGAATTGCCTGAGGTCTTCCTTTGACTTTTCCTCATTTGTGACAGATCTCTTGTTTTTTTCTTTAGTTCTGTTATTCAGTGTCAGTGGGAGAGGATTTCCCTTCCGATGTTTGCTCAGTCCTCTATTTTTCCCTGATCTGGGCTCTGGATTTGTTCTATTTTGAAATAGATTGGTGAATGGGAAGCTTTTCTGTCTCTTGTAGTTTTTGAAATCTGAGTAAAGTGTGAGAAGGGGTATTAGGAGTCAGATGCTACTTGCAAATTAAAATGTTCACTTATTGTGGTATGTTTTCCCTGAGATCCACTCTCCACCACCACTGTATATGATGATGCAAAGCAGAAACCAACCCACACTATAAAACAATCTGCAATAACAACAAAGCAATACAAAACAAACCACCACAGCAGAAAAACTCCAAGAAAACTAAACTCTCACACACATTCCTAGTACAAAGTGAATAGAGAAAAAAGATGAAAAGACCAAGGGGGGAAAATCAGAAAAAAGAAGACAGAAAAGAGAAAAGAAATTTAAAAAGGTGGATTCAGATGGAGCCCTCACACATATATTGACACACCTCTTAAATTATAAAAATTGAATATAAAAAAAACCCAGAAGTACAAAAGAGCTAAAGCAATAGCAAAATCAAAAGATAAGCACTCAATCCTTCACAAATACACGTAAACAGAGGATGACAAATAAAAACAGAAAGAAATGGAGAAAGAAAGAAAGAAAAAATTTTTAGGAGGGGATGCATGTTAAAGCCTCACATGCACATTCATGCACAAAGGAAAATATTTTCAAAATAGATGAATTAACAGTCAGAACATTTTTAAAATTAAAAAAATTTGAAGATTTATAAAACAAAACAGATCAAATCCAAAAGCAAAGACAAAAAAACAAAACACCTGTCCTCTTGTGACAGGCCCTGTAATTGTTCCTCTAATCAGATCTCTCCTGCAGAACCACCTCTTTCACTCTCTCAGGAAATGAAGCAGGGAAGGAGGAGGGGCAGTGGAGGTGGGTGGGGCTCTAGTCCTCCCCTCCCACTCTTGCATGGTCAGGGAGATCTCTGGTGGGCATGTACAGGATAGTCTCTTCCCCAGCTATGTACTCTCATGAGGTTGCCCCAGCCAGGCCTATCCTGGAATGGAGCTTTCCTATTGCGACAGATGTCCAGGCCCCATTAGGGTTTGTCCCTCTCAGTCGTGGCTCAGCTATGTGGGTCTGGCATTCAGGGCATTGCTAGGGAGGAGGGGTTTGTGCCAGCCCAGACTCATCACTGATCTCTTTGGGATTCTTCCTCATCCTTTTCTGGCCACACCCTTTGTCCCAGACTGGATCAGGGTAGGGGGTGGGGTGCCTAGAACTCAGCACTCATCAGGTCCCTCTGAAGTTTGTGCTCTCAGTATATTTCCTCTGGACCACAATCCAGTCCTGAGTAGTTGATCTGCCATTCACAGAGATGAGGTCTTTGGTCTCTGTCCGTAGCCCCTTCCAGCTCCTTGTTCTGTCACTTAGGCAACAAGTTGGAGGCTGGAGGGGAAGCTGGGCAAAGCAATGCAAATCTCTGCCTGGAAAATGACTGCAGTGAGTGACTTTTCACCAGGCATGTATTCCTCTTTCCAGATTCCCTCAATACTCTATCTCCAATCATCAAATCCTGTGCTCCAGTGGGTATGGTATGCTAGGTGATGGTGTGCACCAGCTGCCAGGGGCTGGGAATCAGCTGGATTCAGTAGGCTTTTCTCAGGCACATCCCTCAGGCAGCAGGCATTTCTGTGGTGATCTAGAAGCTGGGCTATAATTTCAGGGTGGTGGGGGAGGGGGCTTCCAGAGGGGGGACCCAGGTGCATGCAGCTGAGTATCCCCTCCAATGGACTTTCACGCTACAACCAGCACCCGCCTACTCATGCAGAGAGCCTTTATTGTCATTTGCCTCCATGGAGATTTTTACAGCCTGACCTGTCAGCTGCCATCTTACCCTCCTCCACTAATAGTTTTTTTATAATCAATATTTTTTATTATGATATTGTGGGGTATAGTTAAGGGTTAGGTATACAAATATGCTTTGTTCAGGCACCCTTGTTGATAAGAGGTGTCTCCCTGTCCCCAAACAGATATTTACTACCATTAATCCCAACTCCCCCCGATAGTTTCCCACCACTGTCAGTCATTTTCTTATGGTATTACATTGGATGTTCAAGGTCCACTATATGAGTGAGAACATGTGATGCTCAGATCTTTGTTTCTGTGAGAGGTCACTCAGTATTATAGACTCTAGTTCCATCCAGGTTGCTGCAAAATCCATGATTTTTTTCTTTTTTATGGCTGTGTAGTGTTCCATCATGTATATGTACCACATTTTAAAAATCCAGTCCTCTTTTGATGGACAGCATTTGCTTCCAGGTTCTTACTATTGTGAACAATGCTGCAATAAACATACGTGTGCAGGTATCTTTTTGATAGAGTGATTTGAGTTCTTCAGGGTTTATTCCCAGTTGAGAGATTGTGGGGTCATATGGGAGGTTGATATTTAGAGCTTTTAGGAATCGCCACACTGCTTTCCACAGAGGTTGCACTAGTTTACACTCCCACCAACAGTGTAGAAGTGTTCCCTTTTCACCACACCCTCTCCAGCAACTGTTATTTTTTGAGTTATTGATAATTGCCATTCTGACTGGAGTTAGGTGGTATCTCAGTGTGGTTTTGATTTGCATCTCCCTGATGATTAGTGAGGTTGAACATTTTTTCATGTGTCTGTTGGCTGCTTGGATGTCTTCCTTTGAGAAGTGTCTGTTCATATCTTTTGCCCATTTTATACTGGGGTTGTTTGTTTTTTTCTTTTCAGCACATTTGAGTTCCTTGTAGATCCAAGATGTTAAGCCTTTGTCAGACCTGGAGTTGGCGAATACTTTTTCCCTGTCTGTAGGCTGTCTCCCTGCTCTCTTGATGGTTTCTTTGGCTTTGCAGAAGCTTGTCAGTTTAATGAGGTCCCACTTGTCTATCTTCTTTCTTATGGCCTGTTGGTTTTGGGTTTTGTTCAGGAATTGGATGCCAGTTCCGATTTCCATGAGGGTATGTCCTTCATTTTCTAAGGTTCTTATGATTTGAGGTTTTACATTTAGGTCTCTGATCCATGTGGAGTTAATTTTTGTATATGGGGATAGATAGGGGTCCTGTTTCAATCTTCTGCATGTGGTCAGCCAGTTTTCCCAGCACCATTTACTGAATAGGTTCTCCTCTCCCTAGTGGTAGGTGGTGGAGGCTTTGTCGAAGATGAGTTGGTTGAGAAATTGAGGTCTTGCCTCTGGAATCTCAATTCTATTCCATTGGTCTATCTGCCTGCTCCTATACCAATACCAAGCTGTTTTGATTATTGTAGCTTTATAGTAAAGTTTGAAGTCTGGTAATGTGATACCACCTGCTTTGTTTTTTTGCTGAGGATTGTTCTGGCTATTCTTGGTCGTTTGTGTTTCCGTATGAATTCCTGTGTTGTTTTTTCTAGATCTGAGAATAATGTTGCTGGTAATTTGATGGGTATGTTGCTACAAACTTGAGGAATTTGTATTTATTTGATGAGATCGAATCCATTACAGACAATATCTTAAATCAGGTGGAACCCACTTCTTTTTGGGTGTGGTGTTCTTGTGTCAGAAACTCATAAATTTTGAGAGGTTCCTTGCTGGTAAAACAGAAATACTTTATGGAATATTAGTGGCAAATAGTTTGACTCATCTGAAATTTGCCTTTTCACTTTTCCTATGGTATTTTCTGTCATATTGATTGTTTTTCACTTTTATTATTTTAGAATTCTTGTCATTTTTATTCTAACTTATGCTGCCTCATCTTATGAAGGAATTCAAGTATATTTTATTAATTTTTTAACCTATAGAAACTTCTTTTCATCATTTATCTTATTATAAAACATATAGAATAAATCTATTTATTAGAATTTTGGTAGTAATTTCTACTTCCAAAATATCACATATTAATGATACCTTTCCTGCTGTAATTTTTATTGCTTGGTAACTTTAAAAAAATATACTTTTCTGAGGTGAGTGGATTGCCTGAGCCCATGGGTTCGAGACCTGCCTGACCAAGTTGGCAGCAACTCATCTTTACAATAAATCAAAAATTAGCCAGGAGCAGCCATTGCACTCCAGTCTGAGTGACAGTGAGACTCCAGCTTAAAAAAAACCACAACTTTTGTATATTTCTGAATTAAAAATATTTTATTTTAAAGACGTGGGATATAATTTAAGATTAGGTATACAAGTCATCATAAAGGTAAAGTTTGCATCTCCCTTTGGTGCCCACTTTGCCTGGTTTGAGATCAGGTACCCTTATTGATGTTGTGTCCCCCACCCTCCCCTTGGCAGTATCCCGGTACTGCCAATCCCTTTCTTATAGTGTCATGGTCAATGGTCAGAATATTTCTGAATTTTTAACTTCAGTGATCTATCAATCTCTTCATGAGTCAACATGTCTCACAGGGTTTTTCATCTCATTTTGTTTATTTTTAAGAGTTTTTGTGACTATTCTAATTTGTTAATTCTTCTATTAGATTACCTTATTGATACATGATGTTTGCATGTTTTATTTGATTTTTGCAGTAACATTGCTAACCCTGAAATTAATGAATTGACCTATATATAAAGTAAATGTATAAATTAACATAGGAACAAATGACATTTTAATAATATTTTGGTTTTTTTTAACAAAGGGCATGGTGGGATTCTCTGTTTCTTTATATCTAGTTTCATATATTTCAGGGGATGCTTTATAGTTTTCCTCATCTAGGTTTTACACATTTTTATTATTTACTCCTAATTGTTTTATTTTATTTAATATTTGGGTAGTTGCAACCTCTCCCAAAGTAATGTGTAAATGATTATTATTTCTACAAATGAAGGCTATTATTTTTGTATATCTAGGTATATACCCATATTTAACTTACCGAGTTATCTTGGGTGGTAAATATTTGTATCAGTTTCTTTTTGTTTCAAGTGTATAATGACATCATCTGCAAATATATATTACATCTTTGTTTTCAATTCCTCAACCATTTTAAATGGCCTTGGCTAAAGAGCCAATACAATGAAAATGAAGAAGACAGGTGATCATGTGTTCATCGTGTTGTTTTCTGACCTTAGTGGAGTCTGCCTCATGCTTCCTAAGAGCAAGATCAGAGCTTTGTTAAGTTAGAAAATATCCATCAATTTCTAATTTTGAGTATTTTAATTTCATATAAAAACATGTTGGATCTTTCCATATGTATTTTTGTAAGTATAAGTAGGATCCCTTTTTTTCTGTATCTACAAATATGATTAAGTGTATTAATAGTATTCCTAATTCTGAATATTTTCTGAATTCCAGATGTAAACTTTATGTAGTCATCACATGTTATTTTCAGCTTTTTGCATTATTTAGTTTAGATGTTTACATTTGTGAGCAGATGTGAGGTTTTTCTATATTATTCTTTTTAGAACAAACTTTAGGGCATTTTATTATCTTTTTTTTTAAATTTAAAGTAATCATTTGGAAATTTTACTTCCTGTTCAATGCCCTAGAATTGAATGAGTAGCATTGGATTATCTAACATTTAAAGGAATTGAAGACTGCTTGTGAATCTGATTCTCATGTTTTTATTTGTGATGAACTCTTATAAAAATCTCTTTCCAAGTGAGGGCTTGCTAGAGCCCAAACCTCACCTGCACACAATTTATTTATGTAGCAAATCTTCACATGTACTCAATAACTCTAATTTTTTAATTAAAGCAAACCCTGGTATAAATACAGCTGACCAAACAAATTGTGGATTATTATACAATATAAGGCTATCCTTTATTAAAAAGAAAAGAAATACTGAAAAAAAATCTCCCTTTATTTCATGTTTATTGTACTGTATACACAATCTATATTGAAGTCAATGTTGATAAAGTATACTTTTCTAGGAAATGTACATTTTATCAGGGTTTCCTTATTAATTTGTATTGAGTCAGGGTAATAGAGAAAATATGTTCTAATCAATTATTTACATCATGCTATTTCATTTGCACTTACCCAACTGAAAGCCTTTTTTGGTAGCTTGTGATTCTGCCTTCCCATCCACAAATTAAATGATAGTGGTATTCTGAGACCTTGGATTCAAAATGAATTAGTTGGGAGGGATAGGATAAATTTTCATGGAAGTAGATAATCTGATGAAATCTATGATCTTCTGTCCGTCCTTCATGAAAATGGCCAGACCTCAGCATTTTCTGTTTCTTCCATGGGAGACGCTATCTGTTTCTAGGAATAATAGAAAAAAAGACCCCAAACACTATAGTGGTCTCTTTGGATATACTTATCAGAAAGTTGTAATAGGCTTTGGGATTCGAAAAGTTTTTCAGAACTATTCTCAGGCTTCTCAAGTGTGAATTGGCATTGTTTCTACAGGTGACATGATAATTGCAGTTCTGTGGGGAGGTGAGGTCACAGAATCACAGGCCCATATCTCAGGCTCTGGATTACTCCTTCCTGCCCATGCTTTGTTTGTTATGATCTTCACACTGAGCTCATGGTCCTGCCAGCTGGAGGAATACTGGTATTATCTACTTTAATCTGAGGGGCACACCCTCTAAGAGAAGGAGGCATATCAGGAATCTAGGTAGGTGTACTTGTCTGAAAAGGAAATACTTTGGGGGTAGAAACTGGTCCAGGAGTGGAATCACACAGGAAGGACTAATTCCTGAGAGATGAGCTAAGTTTTGGAGAGAGACTGGTGGTCTGAGATCCTAAACTGACCTATGACTGTTGCTAATGTAATTTAGTAATATTCTCATTGAGGGACTTTTTTTTGTTTGATTCAAGTGTTATCAAAGTATGAATGTTAATGCACATTAAGATTGTAATTTCAAAATTCATCTCCTATTCACTTTAGCCCAATACTTTTGTGCACAATAGGTATTTTGTGCAATATCTCTGCAAAAATCAGAGGTGTTTTCAAGAGGTTTATAGTGTTTCTGTAAAAGCTCTGTTCATGGGCTCATGAATATAATGGAGTTAATTGAATTATCTACTTTGAAGCAAAAGCAATGTAACCAATAGGAATTGCTGGAATATAATTGTTTTTCTATAATTTGGGTGTAACATTCTTAATGGTGACAGTAAATGTGTCTCTACTTAATAAATCTGTGGTCTATTGATCATGAGGGACTATTTTCCTTCCTGAAATTCGGGAAGGTCATTTAAAAAAAGTTCTATAAGAAAGGAAAAATACTATAAGGAAGAGATTGGCAGTATCCAGAAATGGCCTGGGGTTGGGGTCACCTAACATCATAAGAGTACCTGAATTTAAACCAGGCAAAGTGGGGACCAAATGGGGGCACCATATTATATCTGTACAATGATCACTTGTGTACCTAATTTTGAAGTGTATCCCACATCTTTAAAATAAAAATTGAAAAAAAGAAAAACGTTTACCTTATAATAGAGAATTTCAGACAGCAATTAAGGACTTAATTAAATATCTTTTTATTCCAAAGGAATAGCCAAACTTAAAAATATACTCTGAGAAAAAAGCAGTTTTAAGATTAAGATGCTTAGTGCTTTATTTTCTCTATTTTAAAAACCTTTCAATGTTTCTCACAAGCTCACTACTAATTTTTTCCCCTTTCTTTTCTTTTGCTAATTTTTTAAGTGAGAATGCAGAATTTATCGAGAGGACAGAGAAGCTTCCACAGTGAGAGGTTACCCCTTTTACCCTTTCAATTTATTTATTTCTTCATGTTTATTTTCAACAAACTTTTTTAATTCATTTTTTTTAACTAGGAAAAAACTCAAGAGTGGTCTTATTCCTTAGTTGAGAATTACAAAGGAAATTATCAAACTATCAAAACTTGCCATTTCATGATTTCATGTAGCTTTCAGAATTATAGTCTAAACATTTTTATTTAACAAGACATAGTTTGTTTTTTTAAATACCCGTGTCACTTAGAACCATGTCTTAATGCATTTCTTACTCATTTTATAGAAACATTTAGTTCTATAGTTCTAGTTCTTATTACAATAAATTGTATAAGAAGAAGAAAATATGAGCAAATCTGGCTGGATTTTTAAAAGTCCCTCAGCATGTATTTTGCAAATGTAACATAAATTTTATTCAATTAATTGTATAAGATGACAATTTATTTCTCTGGTATTTCAGTGGATATATCACAGCCCCTTAGGAAATCCATAATCATAAAGCACCAGATTTTGTTGTTTAAATTTCATTTTGTACATTTTGATAGGTTTCTCATATCAAGTGTTAATTTAAGTTTCAGTTGGTTATTTTAAATTAAACATATTATTATTATCATATTATCTTTAAATAAAATTAATTTATTTTCTACCCTAAAATGCTTCTAGTTTTTATGTTTTGTGTCTCGGATCTTAGTGCACAACCAAATTTTGTACATTATTTCTATGATGGAATGCCATGGTACTTTTTGGTCCTGCAAAAGAGTAGATGAATTTTTAAGGGCCATCCTAAAATTTGTTCACATTAAATAAAATTGAGTCACATAAATTATCCAGTTCATCTGCAATTTAGCAAAACCTCTGAATATGTATTAATAAGTTATATTCATCTATTTAATACTTAGGCAAAACTGGAAATTTATCAAACCAAATTCATATTGTAAAATAAATTTGAACTATAACAAGGTATTTTTACATCTATAGGCCTGCATGTGTTTGTGTATTAAAAAACACAACTAATGCCAGGCTCGGTGGCTCAGCCTGTAATCCCACGCTTTGGGAAGCTGAGGTGAGTGGAATGCCTGAGTCCGTGGGTTCGAGTCCCACCTGGGCAACTTGGCGAGACCTCATCTCTACAATAAATAAATAAAAAAAAATTAGCCGGGCGTGGTAGCGCGCACCTGTAATTCCAGCTACTTGGAAGGCTGAGTTGGAAGGATCGCTGGAGCCCAGCAGGTTGAGGTTGCAGTGGCCGGGAGCGGCCACTGCACTCCAGTCTGAGTGACAGAGTGAGACTCCAATTCAAAAAAACAAAAAACAAAAACCACAACTGATAGCTGTTAGAGTATAGCATAATGCTGAACATCATGTCACTGTAACCAGGCAACCCAGATTCAAATTCTGACTCTCTTGTCAGGATTGAGAAGAGTCATCCGACCTCCTTGTGATTAACTCCTCCTAGTTTGTCAAAGGAGAATAACATTAATGTCTAAGTATAGTGTTGTGAATATTAAATGTTGGAATAGGTAAAGCATTGGTAAAAGTGACTCATATATTGTACGTGCTATAAAAAGAAGCACAGGAAATTTCTTAACAAAAAGTAAACATATATATTAGCTTTTAATTCTCTGGGGGAAGCCACAGTAAATAGAGATATTATTTCCCATCAAGATGTAACCCACAGCCCATGATTCCATGTAGTACCCTCTTCTCATTGAATACCAAGTGCTGGAAAATGACAAAATGGTCTCTGAGAATTTGAAAATAGGAATGATCATTGTATTCCAGGTAGTTGCTAGAATCTTGGGGAAATTTTCACTCATATCATTACATGGCCCTTTACTTTAGGGGATGCAGGCCAAGATACACAGATTTGGTTATCAGACACCTGACTGGAGTCAACTCCTTGGTCATTCGGTCTAGAGTAATTACAGACCATGACAGGTTTTTGATTGGGACATTGTGGCACTTATTTTGGATGTGAAGTTCTCTTTTATGTTCACAGGTGTCCAGGGCTGTGTCCATTGGTGCCACCTGCCTGTTGAGCATTTTAAAAATGATCACCATAAACCCTAGGAACTCCAGGAGGTGGGCAGAGCTTAAAATAAGAGCCCCAAAGTATGTTGGCTTCTCCTGTATCCTGTGTTGGGCCCTGCATGTGCTGGTAAATACCTTTTCCTATTTATAAATTTGAAACATGGGGCAACAAAAAGTCACAAAAAAAGAGATTTTGGATATTGGTCTTCATTTCTTGACAATGTCATGACCTCAAGATATGCAGCATTGACATGTTTTCATGACATTTTGTGTTTGCGGCTCATGACCTGGGCCAGCAACTCCATGGTTTCCATCCAGTTCAGACACAGACAGCCAGCACATTCATAGGGCCAACGTCCCCCCAGATCATCTCCTGAAACCAGGGCCATCCAAATAATCATTGCCGTGGTGAACACCTTTGTAGTATTTTGTGCCCTTTCCATCAGTCTCTGTATTTATTTAACTCTGTTTGACATTTCCAATTGGTGGATGGTGAACACTGTTGTACTAATCACTGCATGTTTTACAACTATTAGTCCTTTTGTTCTTATGTTCCACAACCCTAACATATCCAGGCTCTGCTGTATCTTCCGCAGAAGAACTACACAATTCTCTTATCTCATGAGAACAAGGTGAATTGTCTGTCTGGCATATTCAGTCTTTGATGCACTCAGACCACAGGGAATCTTAAAAACAATTATGAACTCATTTCACTCCAGAGACAGGGGTGTAGATAGACTGAAACTGGGACATCATGAAATTGTAAATATAAATGGCCATAGTAAATGATAGCATATGTAATTAATATGTAGGTACTTGTATTGTTTATGGTAGCCATGGATAAATGTGTATCTCATAAAATAGTCTTGAAATAACATACTAACATTATGTTCGGTCTGAGATATTTAATTTTCCTAAGATGTTGGAATTGTATGGACAGCCACATAAAAGGTAATAGCATGTGCTGATATTTTTTGTATTTGACCTCTTCAAACCTCATGTTGAAATTGTATTCTCAGTGTTGGTCGTGAAGCCTAATGGGAGATGTTAGGGTCATGGGGTAGGATTCCCTCCAATTGGCTTGGTGCTGTCCTTGCAGTAATGAGTGAGTTCTTGCTCTATTAGTGTCTGCCAGAGCTGGTTGTTCAAAAGAGCCTAGCAACCACCACTTACTTCCTCTCTTGCCATGCAGTCTCCTTACACTTCTGCCATGAAGTGGAAGAAGCCCGTGGCCCTCACCAGATTTAGATGCTGGCGTCCTGCTTCTTGTACATCCTGCAGAACTGAGAGCCAAATCAACCTCTTTCCTTTATAAATTACCCAGTTCTGTGGGGGAGGTGAGGTCACAGAATCACAAACTCATATTTCAGGCTCTGGCTTCCTCCCTCCCTACACATGCTATGACCTTCACACTGAGCTCATGGACCTTGTGGCAGGAAGGAGCCTGAGCAACAAATCTGGGTAGGTGTGCATACCTGAAAAATAAACTCTTTTTGGGTAGAGATTGGTCCAGGGGCAAAACTACTCAGGAAGAAGGACTAGTTCCTGAGGCATGGGCTGAGTGTTGGAGAAAGACTGTTAGCCCAAACTCCTAAATTGACTCATGACTCTTTTAATGTTACTTATTAATAAAATACTAGTGAAGGACTTCTTGGTGTTTGATTCAAGTGTTATCAAAGTCTGAATTTTAATGTGCTTCAAGATTGTAGTATCAAAATTCAATTCCCATTCAACTTTGCACAATACCTCTGTGCAAAAGTCAGACATGTTTCCAGGAGTAGTATAGCTATTTCTGTACAAGCTCTGTGCATTGCCTAATGAATACAAAGGAGTTAATTAAATTATCTAATTACCTAATCTGAGATTATATGCCTAATCTAAGCACTTCCCTTACATAGGCATCTGATCTCAGGTTTTTCGTACTGAGAACATTGAGATATCAATTTGAAGACACCCTGAAATCCTTAGTAGCATACCCCAACTACCCTCTAATAGCTAGCTTGTTTGTATAGGCAGAATGATTCATCTCTCCATTTTACATGGCTAGATGTTTGTGGAAGATCTTAGAATTGCTTGCCTTATTTACTGGGAAAAATCAGATAGAAAGTGGCCTTTAGGAACACTTTTACTTGGAAAATTGCAACACTAGTACAAGTCAAGACTTACACATTTAACATTTGCTTGTTGAAAGCAATGTCATAAAGTCAAATAAAATTAAACATGTTTTACTTTTTTCCTCACAAGAATATAAAAATTATGGAGGGGAACTTAACAGGAAACTTTTAGAAAGTAACACAATTTTTCCTTTTAGCAGTCCTTGGGTAGTTACGACAGAATAGTTTTCACTTTTTGTTTGTTTCTTTGAACAGGGATTTTGGTCCAAAGTTTTGTTTGTTTCTAGTATCTGCTTCTGCCTCCCCCTCTATCAGATCGGCTTCCTCCACAGCCACCACTCTTGGTGCTCTGTGGCTTGAACTGCTGTAGGAATCACGTGGGGGAGGGTACCCCCTTTCCATAGAAGGAGGAAGCCCTCTTTCTTGTCTGCCAACCCAATCACGACCACTTGAGTAGAGATCACTTTGGCTGCTTGAGTAACTGTCTTGACTTCCACCATATCTGTCATGTGAACTGCTGTAATCATCATAGACTGCTTCCACCAGAAGATGGCGGGGGCCCTCATGTAGATGGAGCACTACGTGAGTTACGTAACTCTCATATGAATCTTGTAGGAGCCTCCACTTGGATGATCTGAATACGTAATCACGACCATATACATCTCTATCACTATAGTCTCTTGATATTTAGTCAACACGTGAACTGGAATGACAATAATCGCCATAAGCATAATCTCTTGGTGGTGGAGCATAATCTCTTGT
Organism: Cephalopachus bancanus; assembly: GCA_027257055.1. Taxonomy (NCBI): domain Eukaryota; kingdom Metazoa; phylum Chordata; class Mammalia; order Primates; family Tarsiidae; genus Cephalopachus; species Cephalopachus bancanus. Next base: position 1,677,448 of record JAPVLO010000737.1, on the reverse strand, counting down.
ATCACAAGAATTTAGGTAATCTCTGCTTGAATAGCTGACTTTAAGTAGAATATCCATTATCTCTTGGGGACAAATAAACATCTCTAGGAGAGAGCAGGGGTTCCCTTCTCGGTGGACCTCCATAACTATCTCTTACTTGTGATACAGGAGCTCTTCCTCCCATTCCACTGCTGTTGTAAACTGGTCCTGAAGGGGCAGATCTTTTAGGAGGAGGACCTCCACTTCGTGTTGGTGGTCCTCTTTTTACTGGGAGTGATCCCCTGGAAGAACTCATGTTAAAATTCATGGAATAGCCACCATCATCCATGTGCCCTCACGGTGAGGGAGGTCCCCTTGTTCCTTCACTTCTTCCTATTGTGCTTCTAAGACCTCCTGGAGGGCCTCTGCTTCCTGAGGTGGAGGGGGTCCACGTCTACCACTTTCAAATGATGGTTTGGTGGCTTGTTCCACCTTGATGGCTTTTCCGTCTAAAGACTTTCCATTCATGTGTCTGGCTGCATCCTTAGCATCTGCTGGGACTTTCAAAGGTGATAAAAGCAAATCCTCTTGATTTTTTGGTTTCATGGTCTTTCATCACGAGTACTTCCACTGTTCGTCCATATTTGCCAAATACTACTTCAAGGGCTATCTCGTTTGTTTCCGTATTAAGCCCACCAATGAAGAGTCTTCCTAGGTGATTGGTTTCAACCATTTTTCTCCATATGTCCAAGGAGTGATGATGGTTTCATGCTTCTGTGAGCTTGCCTACAAGGGCTCCCTAGCAGCTCAGCACGAGTGGCAGCTGCCGGGTCTGAGGACAGAGCAAAGAAGCCACTAGCACTACTGCACAACGAGTATCTTATTTCTTAAGGTATTGGTCTTAGGGTCTGAATAGGAATTGGTTGCCAGTTCCAGTTTCCATGAGGGTGTCTCCTGCGTTTTCTAAGATTCTTATAGTTTGAGGTTTTTCATTCAGGTCTTTGATCCATTTAGAGTTAACTTTTGTGTATAGCGATAGGTAGGGGTCCTGTTTCAATCTTCTGCATGTGGTCGGCCAGTTTTCCCAGCACCATTAACTGAATAGGTTCTCCTCTCCCCAGTGATTGCTGTTGGAGGCTTTGTCAAAGATGAGTTGGTTGAGGAATTGAGGCTTTGCTTCCAGAATCTCTATCCTGTTTCATCGGTCTACTTGCCTATTCTTGTACCAATACCAGGCTGTTTTTATTATTGTAGCCTTATAGTAAAGTTTGAAGTCCTGCTTTGTATCTTTTGCTAAGGATTGTTTGGCTATTCATGGTCGTTCATGTTTCCATATGAGTTTCTGTATTGTCATTTCCAGATCTGAGAAGAATGATGTTGGTAACTTAATGGGTATTGCGTTGAATCTGTAGATTGTGTTTGGTAGGATGGACATTGTAACAATGTTGACTCTTCCTATCTATGAGCTTGGAATATTTTTCCATTTGTTTGTGTCTTCTTGGATTTCCTTGAGCAGCATTTTGTAATTCTCATTGTAAATGTCTTTCACTTCTCTGGTTAGGAAGATGCCGAGGTATTTCACTTTTTTCTGGCTACTGTGAATGGGATTGTGCTTTTTATTTGGGTCTCTGCCTGCTTGTTGTTGGTGTACAGGAATGCAGCTCTCTTTTTCACAATATTTTGTACCCTGAGAATTTGCCAAAGTCCTATATCAGTGCAAACAGTTTTTTTTGACAGATTCTCTTGGATTTTCAAAGTATAGGACATATCATCAGCAAAGAGGGATAATTTGACTTCCTCTTTTCCTATTTGGATACCCCTGATTTCCTTCTCTTGTCTAATTGCCTGAGCTAGGACTAGCAATTCAATATTGAACAAGAGGGGTGAGAGTGGGCAACCTTGTCTTGTTCCAGTTTTCAGGGGAAATGTTTCCAGTTTCTGTCCATTTAGTAATATGTTAGTTGTGAATTTATCATAGATGGCACTTACTATTTTGAGGTATGTTTCTTCTAAACCTAGGTGTTCGAGGGTTTTTATCAGGAAAGGATGCTGGATTTTATCAAAAACTTTTTCTGCATCTGATGAGATAATCATATGGTTCTTGCTTTTGCATCTGTTGATGTATTTAATGACATTTATGTCTTGTGAATGTTGACCAAGCCCTGCATCCTGGGGGGAAGCCTACTTGGTCATTTTTGAGATGTGTTTTGGGATCTGATTTTCTAGAATCTTGTTGAGTATTTTTGCATCTATGTTCACAAGGGATATTGGCCTGTAGTTCTCTTTTTTTTGGATTTTTACCTGGTTTGGGTATCAGTGTGATGTTAGCTTGTAAAATGATTTGGGTAGAATTCCATCTTTCTTAATTGTCTAGAATACTTTCAATAGGATTGGTATTAGCTCCTCCTTGTACATTTTGTAGAATTCTGCTGGAAAGGATCTGGTCTAGGACTTTTTTTGTAGGTAGTTTTAGTATGACAGAGTCAATTTCCTGGGTTGTTATTGGTCTATTTAGTGTCTCGAGGTTTTCTTGTTTTAATATGGGGGGGTTTGTGATGTCAGAAAGTCCTCCATTTCTTCTAGGTTATCAAATTTGTTTCCATATAGGTGTGCATAGTAATCTGATAATCCTTTGTATTTCTTCAGGGTCAGTTGTGATTAGATCTTTTGTATTTCTGATTGTATTTGTTTGGGCTTTTTCTCTCTTCATTCAGGCTAGAGGCCCATCAATCTTGTTAATTCTTTCAAAGAATCAGCTTCTTGTTTTGTTGATGTTTTCTATGATATTTTTGTCTTCCATGACCCGTATTTGGGCACTTATTTTTGTGATTTGGATTCTTCTGCTAAAGTTGTGGTTTTGGTGGTCTTCTCTTTCCAGCTCCCTTAGGTGATTTGTTAGGCTCTCAACTTCTGATCTTTCCATTTTCTTGATGTGTTCTCATAGAGTAATAAATTCCCATCTGAGAACTGATTACAGGCATTCTTGAGGTTTTGGTAAGATGTTTCTTCATTTTCATTTGTTTCCAGGAATTTTTCAATTTCTGCTTTGATTTCAGTTTTGATCCAGTCGTTGTTCAGCATCATGCTATTTAGTGTCTATGTTATTGTGGGCTTAGGGGAAATGTTGTTGATGTTGGTACTTATTTTTATTTCACTGTGGTTTGAGAATGTGCATGGCAAGATTTCGACCTTATGGAATTTTTTATGCTTGATTTATGGCCAAGGATGTGATTGATCTTGCAGTATGTTCCATGTGGTGATGAGTAAAATGTATACTCTGTAGTTGTTGGGTGGAATAATCTGTAGGTATCTATTAAGTTATTTGGTCGAGTGTCCAAGTTTAGGTTCTGGATCTCCTTGTTGATTTTTTGCCTCGATGATCTATCTAGGGCTGTCAGTGGGGCATTCAAGTCCCCTGCTATAATAGTATTAGAGTCAATATCTTTTTTTAGTTTAGTTATTCATTGCTTTATAAATGCTGGTGCTCCTGTGTTGGGTGTGTATTTGTTTAGGACGGATATTTCTTGTTGATGGATTGCACTTTTAACATTATGTAGTGTCCTTTTGCATCTTTTTACATTTTTGATAGCTTGCAGGTATTTGTCTGATATTAAGATTGCAGCTCCTGCCCTTTTTTTGTGATCCATTTGCCTGGAAACTCATTTTCCAACCTTTAACTTTCAGTCTGTGTGTGTCTCTTGAAGTGAGATGAGTCTCCTGGATGCAGCAAATAATTGGGTCATGATTTCTTATTCAGTCTACCATTCTGTGTCTTTTCAGTGGTGCATTTAGTCCATTCACATTCAGGCCGATTATTGAAATGTGATTGTTTATCACTGTCATAAGGTTCTTATACATGTTTTTCTTTATTTGATTTTTTTCTTTTGGCTTTGGGGTTGATTTGTGTGGTTTCAAGTTTCTTGCTGCACTGTATTCTCTGTTGATTCTGTGTTTTGCTGTTCTCTTGGGAAATGTGTGGTCATTCCTTTTTTTTTCCTCCTTCTTCTGTGCTTAATACCTTTTTAAGTGTCTTCCGTAGAGTTGGTCTAGAAGCTGCATTATCTCTTAAGGGATTAAATGTCTGGGAAGGATTTTAATTTTCCATCACTGATAAATCTGAGCTTGGTTGGATTCGAAATTCTTGGTTGAAATTATTTATCTTTGAAGACTTTGAATATTGGGCTCCAGTCCCTTCTTGCTTGAATTGTTTCTACTGATAGGTCTGCTATTATTCTGATTTTTTTTCCCCAGAAGATAGTCAGACCTTTCTCTCTTGCTGCCTTTAGGATTTTTTCTTTTTTGCCTACTTTTTATAAGCAAATTACTATGTGTCTATGGATTGGTATTCCCATTTGATGCCTTGTGGGGTGTTCTCCATATCTCTTGTGCTTGACCGGTCACATCTCTGGTGAGATGGGGAAAGTTTTCTTGGATTACTTCCTGGAATACTTGCTCCACGTTGCTCTCCATTTTCCTTTCTTCTTCTGGTATACCAACCTGGCATAGGTTCTGCCTCTTGATATAATCACACCTCTCTTGTGGGCTTTGTTCTTTCTTTCTGAGTCTTCTTTCTGTGTTTTTTACAGATCGGGTTAATTTCATGTTCTGGTCTCAACTTCTGAGAGTCTTTCTTCAGCTAGATTAATTCTGCTTTCAATGCTTGTCATCTTGCAATTTATTTCCTGGATGAAATTTTTTATTGCCAAAGTCTCTGTTACAAGTTTTTTCAGTGTTGCATCTTCTCTTTCTTGTGTCTTATTCACTCTTTCCATCCATTCCCTAATCTCTGTTGTATTCTGGGGACAGTTGTCAATTACTCCCATTATTTGGATACCAAGCTCTGATTTTGCAGGAGTTTTGTCTTTGGTACACTTGAAATTGCCTGAGGTCTTCCTTTGGCTTTTCCTCATTTGTGACAGATCTCTTGTTTTTTCTCTTTCATTCTGTTATTCAATGTTAGTGTGAAGGCTTTCCCTTCTGATGTTTGCTCAGGTCTCTGTTCCTGATCCGGGTTATGGGTTTGTTCTATTTTGAAATAGGGTGGTGGATTGGAAGATTTACAGTCTCTTGTAGTTTTCAAATTCAAACAAAGTGGGGGATGGGGCTCTAGGAATTAGATACTACTTGCAAATTAAATGTTCACTTATTGTGGTATGTGTTCACTGAGACCCACTCCCCACTACTGCTCTATATGAAGATGCAAAGCAGAGACCAATGCAAAAGCATTTGACAACATACAAACATACTCCAAAGCAAACTGGAATAACAACTAAGTGAAATAAAACAGTCAGCAGCAAAAAGACCCCCAAGAAAACTAATCACACACACACACACACACACACACAACACACACACACACATGCCTATCACAAAGTGGATATAGAAGAAAAACAGAAAGACTGAAAGAAAAATAAGTAAATAAAAAATTAAAATTAATTGAAAAGGGATTCAGGGCAAACCCTCACACATATATTGACATACCCCTTAAACTATGAAAAGTGAACATATAAAAGTCCCAGAAAAGCAAAAGAGCAAAAATCAATAACCACAACAAAATCGAAAGATGAACACCCAATCATTCGCACACACACATGACGGAAAATGACAAATAAAAGAAGAAATGAACAGAAAAAGGACAAAAATTTTTTGGGGGAGATGCAGATCAAACTCTAACATACACATTCATGCACAAAGGAAAAATATTTTACAAATAGATGAACTAACAAGCAAACAGTCAAAAGAATTTAAAAAGTTTTATTATAAAGATGTAGGGACATTTCAAGGTTAGTTATATGAACATTGATCATGCAGGTACCCTTGTTGATGAGGTATGTCCCTCCCTCCCCTAGCATTTTCCCTCAACTGTCAATCTCCCCCCCTGACAGTTTCCCAGTACTGCCAATTGCTTTCTTATGGCATTATAATTGTTTATGGTCCATTTATGATTGTGAACATATGGAACTCTGTTCTTTGTGTTTCTGTGATAAATCACTGAGTATGATAGACTTCAAATCCATCCAAGTTGCTGCAAAGTCCATATATTTGTCCTTCTCTATGGCTGCATAATATTCCATTCTGTATATGTACCATATTTTTTTAAACCAGTCCATCTTCCATGGGCAACATGGTTGGTTCCGTGTTTTTGCTATTGTGAATAAGCTGCAACAAACATACGTGTGCAGGTATCTTTTTGGTAGAATGATTTGAGTTCCTTTGGGTATATTTCCAATAGGGAATTGCTGGGCCATATGGAAGGTCAATTTCTAGTTCTTTCAGGAATCACTACACTCTCTTTCAAAGAGGTTGCACCAGTTTGTATTCCCACCAGCAAGGTAGAAGCATTCCTTTTTTCACACATCCTTGCCAGCATCTGTTGTTGTTTGTTTTATTAGTGATGATCATTCTTACAGGGGTTAGAAGGTATCTCAGTGTGGCTTTGATTCGAATTTCTCTGATGATGAGTGAGGCTGAGCACTTTTTCATGTGTCTGTTGGCTGCCCATATATCTTCTTCTGAGAAGTGTCTATTCGTGTCTTTTGTCTGCTTTTAAAGGAGCTGTTAGTTTTTGTCCTTTTGGTGCATTTGAGTTCCTTGTAGATCCTAGATGTTAGGCCTTTGTTAGATATACAGCTGGCAAATATATTTTCCCATTCTGTGGGCTATCTCCCTGTTCTCTTGATGGTTTCTTTTGCTTTGCAGAAGCTCATTAATTTGATAAGGTCCCACTTATTTATTTTATTTCTTATGGTATTGGCCTTTAGGGTTCTGAATAGAAATTGGTTCCCAGTTCCAATTTTCATAAGGGTGTCTCCTGCGTTTTCTAAGATTCTTATAGTTTGAGGTTTTACATTCAGGCCTTTGATCCATTTAGAGTTATTTTTTGTGTAATGGTGATAGGTAGGGGTCCTGTTTCAATCTTCTGCATGTGTTCAGCCAGTTTTCCCAGCACCATTTACTGAATAGGCTCTCTTCTCCTCAGTGGTTGTTGGAGACTTTGTCAAAGATGAGTTGGTTGAGGAATTGAGGCTAAGATTCTGGAATCTCTATCCTGTTCCATTGGTCTATTTGCCTGTTTTTGTATCAATACCAGGCTGTTTTGATTACTGTAGCCTTATAGTAAAGTTTGAAGTTTGGAAGTGTGATACCTCCTGCTTTGTTTCTTCTGCTAAGGATTTTTTTTTTTTTTTTTGCTATTCGTGGTCATTTATGTTTCCATATGAATTTCTGTATTGTCATTTCCAGGTCTGATTAGAATGATGTTGGCAGCTTAATGGGTATTGCGTTGAATCTGTAGATTGCCTTTCGTAGGATGGACATCTTAACAATGTTGATTCTTCCTATCCATGAGCATGGAATATTTTACCATATGTTTGTGTCTTCTTGGATTTCTTTATCAGTGCTTTATAATTCTGATTGTAAAGGACTTTCATTTTTCTGGTTAGTAAGATGCCTGAGGTATTTCATTTTTTGGTGGCTATTGTGAATGGGATTGTGCTTTTTTTTTTTTGAGTTGGAGTCTCACTCTGTCATCCAGACTGGAGTGCAGTGGCTGCTCCCGACCACCACAGCCTCGACCTGCTGGGCTCTGGTGATCCTTCTACCTCAGCCTTCCAAATAGCTGGAACTACAGGCATGCACTACCATGGCCAGCTGATTTTTTATTTATTGTAGAGATGAGGTCTCGCCAAGTTGCCCAGGCAGGTCTCTAACCCGCGGGCTCAGCTATCCACTCACCTCAGCCTCCCAAGGCACAGGATTATGGGCTGAGCCACCGAGCCCGGAAGGATTGTGCTTTTTATTTGGATCTCTGCCTGCTTGTTGTTAGTGTAAAGGAATGCAACTGTCTTTTGCACATTTATTTTGTACCCTGAGACTTTCTCGAAGTCCTTCATCAGTGCAAGCAGGCTTTTGACAGATTCTCTTGGATTTTCAAGTTATAGGATCATATCATCAGCAAAGGGGGATAACTTGACTACCTCTTTTCCTATTTGGATACCCCTGATTTCCTTCTCTCGTCTAATTGCCTGAGCTAGGACTTCCAACACAATATTGAACAAGAGGGGTGAGAGTGGGCAGCCTTGTCTTGTTCCAGTTTTCAGGGTAAATGATTCTAGTTTCTGACCATTTAGCAATATGTTAGCTATGGATTTGTCATAGATGGCACTTACTATTTTGAGGTATGTTACTTCTATGCCTAGGTGTTTGAGGGTTTTTATCAAGAAGGGATGCTGGATTTCATCAAAAGCTTTTTCTGCATCTAAAGAGATGTCATGTGGTTCTTCCTTTTACATCTGTTGATGTATTTAATTCTTGTTGAGAATTCTAGCATCTATGTTCATCAAAGATATTGGCCTGTAGTTCTCTTTCTTTGTTGGGTCTTTACCTATCTTGGGTATCAATGTGATGTTGGCTTCATAGAATGATTTGGGGAGAGCTCTGTTTTTCTCAGTCACCTGGAATACTTTCAGTAGGATTGGTATCAGCTCCTCCTTAAATGTCTTGTAGAATTCTGCTGGAAAATTTCTGGTCCAGGGCTTTCTTTTTTAGGTAGTTTTCTTATTACAGAGTCAATTTCCTTGATTGTTATTGTTCTATTTAGGGTCTCAATTTCTTCTTGTTTCAACCTAGGTAGGTTGTGTGATATCAGAAATCTTCCATTTTCTTAAGGTTTTCCAGTTTGTTTCCATACAAGTGTACATAGTAGGCTCTAATGATCTTTTGTATTTCTTCGGGGTCAGATGTGACTTCATCTTTTGTGTTTCTGATGGTGTTTATTCGGGCATTTTCTCTTTTTTTCTTGGTCAGTCTAGCTAAGGGACCATCAATCTTGTTTATTCTTTCAAAGAACCAGCTTTTTGTTTCATTTTTTTTTGTATTATCTTTTTGTCTTCTATGTCCCAGATTTAGGCTTTTATTTTGATGATCTGGATTATTCTGCTGCACTTAGGGTTTTGGTGGTCTTGCTTTTCCAGTTTCCTAAGGTGACTTGTTAAGCTGTTGATTTGTGAACCATCCATTTTTTCATGTGCGTTTGTAGGTATATGAATTCCCTTCTTACTACATCTTTCATGGCATCCCAGAGATTTTGGTAAGGTGTCTCCTCTTTTTCATTTGTTTCCAGATATCTTTTAATCTCTGTTTTGATTTCATCATTGACCCAGGAATTGTTTAGCATCATGCTGTTTAGTTTTCATGTCTTTGTGGGTTTGGGGGGGAGCTTGTTGGTGTTGATGCTTATTTTTATTCCACTGGGATCTGAGAAGGTGCATGACAAAATTTTGATCTTTTGAAATTTATTTATGCTTGATTTATGGCCAAGTATGTGGTCAATCTTAGAGTACATTCCGGGTGGTGCTGAGTAGAATGTTTATTCTGTGGTCGTTGGGTGGGGTGTTCTGTAGGTATCAATTAAGTCTATTTGGTCAAGAGTCACATTGAGGTTCCGATATCATTGCTGATTTTTTGTCCTGATGATCTGTCTAGGGTTGTGAGTGGGGTATTAAAGTCCCCAGTTATGATGGTGTTAGAGTCAATATCTTTCTTTAGTTTTTCTAGAAGCTGCTTTATGAAAGTTGGTGCTCCTATTTTGGGTGCATACGTGTTTAGGACAGATATTTCTTGTGATGGAGTGAACATTTTATCATTATGTAGTGGCCTTCTCTATGTTTTTAAATTTTTGATAGCGTAAATGCTTTTTTGTCTGAAATTAGGACTGCGACTCCTTCTCTCTTTTGTGTTCCATTCACCTGAAAATTTGTTTCCCATCCTCTTATTTTGAGTCTGTGTGTGTCCTTTCTAGTGAGATGGGTCTCTGGAAGGCAGTATATTGTTGCCTGGTGATATTTTATCCATTTTGCCATTCTGTATCTTTTCAGTGGTGCATTTAGTCCATTCACATTCAGGCTGATTATTGAAATGTGAGAGTTGGTCCCTATCATAGAGTTCTTATAGAGTTGTTGTTCTTCCACTTGGTTTTTTGTCTTTCTTTTGGTTTTGGGATTGGTTCATGTGTATTTTTTTCTTTTTCCTGTACTCTTGTGAAGAACGTTTTTCTGTTTTCCTTTTCTTCTGTGTTTAGTACTTTCTTAAGTGTTTTGTTTAGAGGTGGTCTTGTGGCAGCGTAATTTCTTTGGGATTGGATATCTGGGAAAGATTTTAATTATCCCTCGCTGATGAAACTTAAGTTGGCTTGGTAGGTTATTCTTGGTTGAAATCGTTTCTTTTAGGACTTTGAACATAGGGCTCCAAGCTCTCCTAGCCTGTAGGGTTTCTGTAGGTAAATCTGCTGCTATTCTAAGTGGGTCTTCCATGGTAGGTGATCTGGCCTTTTTCTCTTGCTGCCTTTAGAATTTTTTCTTTTATACCTACTTTGTTTAGGTGAATTATTTTGTGTCTGGGAGTTGGTCTTCTCTTTTGTTGCCTTGCAGGGGTTCTCTAAATCTCTTGTGTTTGAATTTTCACATCACTGATGAAATGAGGAAAGTTTTCTTGAATAATCTCATGGAAAGTTTGTCCCAGTGTGATCTCTGTCTCTCTTTCTCCCTCAGGAAGGCCAATTACTCTCTGGTTCGGTCTCTTGAAGTAATTGCTCATCTCTTGAAGATTTTTTTCTGTCTTTTAAAGCTTGTTTTCTGTATTTTTAACAGTTTGGGTTAGTTCTATATTTTGCTCCTCAAGTTCTGAGAGTCTTTCTTCTGCTTGGGTAATTCTGCTTTCCATGCTTATCAGTGTGTTATTTATTTCATTCACAGTATTTTTTATTACTGTTATCTCAGTTTTCAGCTCCTTCCTAGTTTCTTCTGTGTCTCCTCATTCTTTTTAATCTCTCCGTTAATGTCTTGATATCTAGGTTTGTAGTTTGAGACCAGTCATTCTGGGGGCTCTTCATTGTTTGCATTCTGAAGTCGGTTTTCTCAGTGTCTGCCCTCTCAGGGTTCTGGGAGAGACCCATATACTTCTTTTGTTTTTTTTTCATTTGTGTAGATTTCTCTCTCTCTTCCCCTTCCCCTTCCCTTCTTTAATTCTGTTTTTCAGGGAAGGTGGGGTTGCTTTTGCTTCACTTGTTCAGTCTCCTGTTCTTCCTTATGAGGGTCCTCGGGTGGCTTTTTTCACTTTTGTGGCTGGAGTGTGGGCTGTGGGCGGTACTTTTTGCAGTTTTGAGGTTTAATTGAGTGGTAAGCTGTGATTCAGAATCTATCTGCTGATTCTAGCATTCTTCAACAGGTTTATGGGCACACTGGAACCTATTTTCCACTGCCTTACAATCTGTCTTTGCAGTGGGATATAGATTTCATCCCTGGAACAAAAGGAGGTATGAAAGAGGAAAATAATGGAGGAATTGGGGGTCAATAGGAAGTTAGAAAGAGAGGAGAGTGAGAGGGAAAACAGACATACATACCAACTAACAGGTGAAAAAGAGACACAAGACCAGAGAGAAGTGAAAAAGACATGCAAGCAAAATTCCCTAAAGAATACTGATAGCTACACTAAGACAGATCAATAAAATCATGCCTTTTGATGTGTTTTCCCCAACACAAACAGATAGTCTAAGTCAAAAAGCAAACAAAAGTTAGCAAAACAAGCAGTCAAAATGATAAAATCAAAAGTCATTATAAGAAATCAAACTAGCTCTGGAATCTTTCTTGAGTGTCTAAAGTCTCTTCAGCTCTGATCTTTAGCCTCTCCCCTTTGCTTTCATTGCAGACAGACAGATTTACTCGCAGCTTGGGTTTGTGCTTTTAGCCTGCTGCCTGAGAGGTCTGCTTAGTTGCCTGTGTCTGATTCAGCTTAGGGGAGGGATTTTTCTCCTGTTTAGTGACGTTACCTTAGGAACTGAGGTGGAGGCTGCTCGTAGGTGGGGTTGGGTAATGCAAATCTCTGCCTGAAAAATGACTGAGGTGGCAGCTCCTCTTTCACGGATGCTTTCTCTCCACTTGTCTCGGTCCCTGCATGATCCACTATGATGGGCTGTGGTGGCGTACAAGGCACCAGGGATCAGCTGCACTTCTGGGTGCTGGATCTGATGTGCCACCAGCAAGCTGGGGTGGAAGAGGGAGTCAGGAGTTCCTTCTTCTGGAGCTGAGAGCCTCTGATAGCACCTCCTTAAGATATATTGTTCTCTTACACAAGCATGGGGTCACACGCTGGGTGCCTCACCCAGGGTGAGCCCAGAGCTCCAGAGCTCCAAAGAGAAGGTGGTGAGCAGCCAGAGTGGCCCTGGGCCCCTCACAGGGTACTTCAGCCAGAAATGGAGCTGGTATCTCTGAGGGGCGGGTTCTCAGAGCCTCCCTAGGTGATTGGCGGTTTGGTGCTGGGTACTGGGCGAGACGATGTAGGCGGGGCGGGAGCAGAGTCCCGAGACTCTCGTGTGGGTGGGTGTCACATACAGTGGAGCAGCAGCAGCCGGGGGCTGCAATATCCAGCCCTGCATGGGACTGAGGGTCCCTGGGCCTCAGACTAGTGTGGTTGGCATTGGGTAGGGGGTTGGAGGAAGTAAAGAAAAAGTTTTTTTGAGAATTCATGTTCAGAGAATCTCACAATTCCACCTATGCCATCACCATCTTACTGGAACTCCCCTGGCTTTTTTTTTGGGCTCTGCTGGTGCCTCCTGGTGCCTGAGCCTGCCCAAAGGGCCCTGGGCTGGGAGGCTGAGAAATGCCTAAGTCTGTGTCCACAGCAGAGCAAGAGGTGGGGGATGGTGGGTCTGAGAGTTTCAGGGGAATGGTAGCCAGGGCTACTGGGGGGAAAATGGTGCTAATTACACTGTCCAATTAGGCCATTTTAATTTAATTTAATTTTTATTTTAAAGGTGAGAGGTACAAGACAGGATTGGGTATATAAATGGTCTAGGTGCAGGTGAAGTTTTGGGCCTCCCATTGGACCTCACTTCACCTGGATTAGGATTAGGCACCCATACTGATATTATGTGCCCCCACCACAGAAACAAAGAACTGAGTACCATGTGTTCCCATTCATAAATGGACCCTGAACACTTATTGTAATACTGCAAAAAAGGGTTTGGCAGTAGTGGACTGCTTTTCAATCAGTGAAAATGGTCAGTCCACAATGAGTAGTCCTTCACATCATTTTTTCAAAGGAAGTGAAAATTACACAACAATGTTGTGATGCTTTCACTCTTCACACTGGAAATTTTTCAATATATAATTAAAGTTTTAACTGATTAATGGTTTGCAGATGAGTCTTCCATGGACTAGGGATAGGAGAATGAAGAGGTGCAGTCTTTTCAGGATTAAAGGAAGTTGATACAAATATATATGAATTTTGTTGCACTCCATAGCATACAAACACATATGGATGATGAAAGCCGAATACTTGCTATAAAGAAAAATGTGGACTAGGCCTGGTGGCTTAGCCTATAATCCCAGCACTTTGTGAGGCTGGGGAGAGTGGATTGTCTGAGTCCATGGGTTCTAGGCCAGCCCCAGCAACTTGACGAGACCTCATCTCCACAATAAATCAAAAAAATTATCCAGGCATTGTAGCACATACCTGTAGTTCAGGCTACTTGGAAGACTGAGGTGGAAGGATTGCTGGAGCCCAGTAGGTTGATGCTGGTGTGGCCATGAGTATGCCACTGCACTCCAGCCTGGGTGACAGAATGAGACTCCAACTCAAAAGAAAAGAAAAGAAAAGAAATATGGGACTATCCCAGATGACATTTACAATGACATTAAAAGTCTGATTTGGAATTTGATATTTGTCTATAATCCTAATCTTAGTCCTCATGGAAACCCATAGTTCGCCATTCTGAGTATAGTTTACAAGGTATTTTTACTTTTGTATTTATTTATTCATTTGAGTCAGGGACTTGGTAGCCTAGGGTGGATGGCAGTGGCACACTCATAGCTCACTGCAGCCTCAAACTCCTGGGCTTTACTGATCCTCCTTCCTCAGCCTCCTGAGTAGCTGGGACTACAAGCATGTGTCACCACACCCCCTGGTTAATTAAAAAAAATTTGTAGACACAAAGTCTCATGTGATGCTCAGGCTGGTCGCCAACTCTTGGGTTGAAGTAGTCCTCTGGTCTTGGCCTCCCAAATTACTGGAAATACCATACTCTGCCTCAAGGCCCTTTTTAGATGGCCACTCAGGCTCTTCAATTTATTATTACATTGTGTCTAAAACAGTCTTTGTAGCGCATCCAGAAGAATCTGTAAAACAGTGTGAAGTTAGTCTCACCCCAAGAGCTACATCTTCTGCTGAACAGGGTTGGGGTTCCCCTGGTTAAGGGTCTTCCCAATCCATTGCTGTTCCCAAACTGTCTTCTCTCCAGAGAATATACTCTCTTTACCATCTAGGAGAAGGCCTGAGCTTGTTTATTTGGGGTTGGGTCCTGGACATTGGGAAATGAGCTGGGAGGAGCCAGGCCTCAGCAGGGAAGACAAAGGGCCTGCTGGAAGATCTGCACTGGGGAACACAGAGGTCCCAGAGCTGGACCAGTCCCAGAGCTGATCCCAGGTCAGCAAGGAATGTACCATCTGGGTCCACACCTGGGCCATACCTTAGTGTTAGCATACAGGGAAGCCCATAGGGCTTTTCATATGCTCTTTTGGGGAGTGAGATTGGGGGACACACTATACTCAGTGTCCTCTGGGGTCCCTTTGGATGGGCACCTTTCCTTTCCTCTTTCCCAACTTCCCTCTGTAATGAGGACCAGGTGGGATCTCTGCAAAAGCAGTCTTGGGTGAGAGGTTGGCCTGACCAGCTACCATGGACCTCATATTCCTGGGATCCCATACAGCACCTTCTACCAGACCCCATCAATCTCCTCCTCCTCTTTGTCTCTTCCATTCTCTAGAATGTCGTGTCCTGTCCTTGGTCTTTAAATGTTTCCTGGTCCCAGGATCTCCAAACCCCTCACATCCAAGGAGCAACTCCTTGCCCACACCCTGTATGAGTTGCTGTCTTGTCTGCCTGTTCCCCTCAGGACAGAAAAACAGTTTCTCCCTGCTGAATTGTAAGGACTATACCTGCAGTGATTTTGTCTTCCTCAAACTGTGCTTTGATTCTGTGGATAAAAGGAAAGTTTGGGTGATCCACAGCCTCAGGTAAACCACATTGGCTGAACAAACAATGAGAGAGTCTATTTCTAGACTTCTATTCTCTACCACACCCCCAACTCAGAGTCTCCAAAGCTCTGGCTACCACTGACCTGTCAGCTCCCTACCAGAGAAGGCTGTTTCCTCATCCCTGTCCTTTCTAAAAGCAGAAGAGCAAGATCTTACCTGATCTAGCTCTGAAGATACTCTTGTTTCTGATCTCAGCCACACACCTCTTTTTTTTGAGTTGGAGTTTGAAGTGGCCATATGGACTGAATTGCAGTGGCAAGCTCATGGGTCACCACCGTCTCATCTCTGCTGGGGTCAGGCAATCCTTCCACCTCAGCCTTCAGAGTAGCTGGGACTACAGGTGCATGCCACCGTGCCCAGCTCATTTAAAAATTTTATTGTAGAGACAAGGTTTCACCATGTTGCCCAGGCTGGTCTTGAGCTCCTGAGCTGAAGTGGTTCTCTTGCCTCAGCCTTCCATAGTGCTGGTATTACAGATGTGAGCCACAACACCCAGCTTATATTTCTCTCCATCTGAGCTACACTGCTACCACATGGATAAGGAGTAGATTTGGCGACCCCTTCTGCTGAGAAACATATACCTTAGTTCATTCCAGATATCCAAGGAGCAGAGGTTGTAACCAATTCTCAGAACCCAGCTGCTCCCCAAAACTCAGGGTCTGCAGAGTACTCGTTGCCAGTGAACTCTTTACTCCCTGTCCAGGGGAGAGTGATTGACTGAAAAAGGTTCAGATCTATGAATTTAAAACGGAGAGATGTGTTTCTAAAAAAGAGAGCCCCACAACCTGCAGGTAGAAGTGGAACCTCTTGCTGAAACTTAAAAGCAGGTGGTTTGAGAGAGAGGCAAAGGAAATAGGTATTTATGCAAAACAGGGTGCCTAAGTATATAAATGTTACAGATTAAAGGAAAAGCTATGGATATTCACAAAGGGCATACCTAGTGGCCTAACAGGTATGAGGGGGGACCACAAAAAAACCCGGAATTATCTTTTGGGGGTAGGCCCCTTACAGTACAGGCTTCTCCTACTAGGTAAGTGTTCTAGGACCCTTTGGCATCCATGTACCAGCTAACATTGTTGTGAGAGGCTGTGTTTAGTTTCAGTGAAGGTTTTTTGGAATGTGTCTGCCCATTTCATGAAGGGTGATTTACGAGCACACCTGCTCACACCACACTGAGTGTTCAGCAGTGTTTGATCTGAAACGGCATGACTTCCATGTCCCCAACCTCCCTATTCACCTGGTCTCACCCCAGTTGACTTTTCCTTTTGTTTCCCCAGATGAAAAATGCCCTCAAAGCGAAACACTTTGCCCATGTGGAAGAGGTGAAACAGTAAACCGCAGAAGCACTAAAAGACAAGTTCAAAAACTATTTTGAGCAATAGGAAAAGCATCTTGATAGGCGTATTGCATCCAAAGATGCAATAGTACTTTGAAGGTGACTAAAGTTTCAATATGTAGGAATAAATAGGCCGGGTTTGATGGCTCAGCCTATAATCCCAGCACTTTAGGAGGCCAAGACGAGGGGATTGCCTGAGCCTGCAGGTCCAAGACCAGCCTAGACAACTTGGTGAGACCTAGTCTCTACAATAAATCAAAAATTAGCCAGACCTGATAGCACACTCCTATACTTCTGATCACTTGGAAGACTGAGGTGGAAGGCTTGCCAGTTGACACTGCAGTGACCTTGAGTGTGTCACAACACTCCAGCCTAGGCAACAGAGTGAGACTCAAATAAAAAAAGAGAATAAATACACAAGTTTTTATAAATAAATTCCAGTTTTTTCTGGATTCCCTCCTCATCTGCAACATGCATCCCATGTTCACCTTGGGGTGGAAACTGAACATTTAAATGTATTACAATTAGACCCTTTACAACAAAAGGTGAAGCAGAGGACATAAAAGTCCTCTGTGTGCAGCCTCCATAGACAGACCTGGACCACTCTCTCGTCTGTGGTCACTTATCAGGAAAAAACGTTGTTCAGTTTGGGGCCAAAAAGCACAAAAAGAGCAACATTGGTTGGTTGGTTGATATCAGTGCTCGAGTCTTTTGAAAGGCCTGGTTCTGCCTTTAGGAAAAAAGAATAGCAGTGATAACTTAGTTTTTTTGACATATCTGTAGGGACTTCTGGGTCAAGAGATTGTCTGTTCAGTTGGTTGTAGGGCATAGATTTTTTTTTAGTTGGAGTCTCACTCTGTTGCCCAGGCTAGAGTGCAGTGGCATGATCACAGCCACTGTAACCTCGACCTCCTGGGCCCAGGCTATCCTTCCACCCCAGCCTCCCAAATAGCTGAGACTACAGGCACACACCACCACACCCAGCTAATTTTTTATAAAATTTATTGTAGAGTTGAGGTCTCACTATGTTTCTCAGACTGGTCTCAAACTTCTGGGCTCAGAAAGTCCTCCCACTTCAGCCTCCCAAAGTGCTGGGATAATAGACATGAGCCATCATGCATGGATGGGCTTAGAATTTTATTTTTATTTCCCAGGCTTTAGCCCTGTGGATAAAAAGATGATTTAGGTTACTAGCCATCCCTGAATTGCGCAGAATCTCCTAGTCCATTCCTGACTCATATTTATGGGTCATTTTCTCAACTGAAGCTGGTCTTCCTGTGTCCAAGGTGAACAAGGAGACTCTGGCTCCAGGGCTTTTATACATGTGTTTTACATAATCCCTGAGGACTCCAGGTTGTTTTTCACATTACCCCAAAATAATACCTAACTAAAGACCTTAACGTGCTTCCTTGATCTCACTGTTCCCTTCAGACCAACAGCCCAAGTCCCTACCTCAACTTTTGGTGGAGATTTTACTTGATTGTGTAGGGAGTATCTTGGATTTTACGTCATATTCCTTTGTGTCCATGTCTAAAACATTTTCTTTAAAGAAATCAGTTAGGAAATGGAGCTGGTGAGTGGGGAATTGATTGAGGGTCAGAGATGCCTGGGGTTTCAGGTCTCAAACTCATCTTGAAGCCCAAGTTCATTCAGAATGCAGGTTGGCCGATAGATCTGCCTTTTCTTTATTTTACTTTCCTTTTTTTTGACAGGGTCTCATTCCATCACCCAGGCTAAGGTGCAGTGGAGTGATCATAGCTCATTGCATCTTGAACTCCTAGGCTCAGGTGATCCTTCTCCCTCAGCCTCTTGAGTAGCTGGGAGTGTAGGCATGTGCCACCACATCAGACTAATTTTTTTTAGTCAGTTTCTCACTCTGTTACCTAGGCTAGTGTGCAGTGGCATGATTTTCACCAAAATTTTAACTTCCTGGGCCCATATGACCTTCCCACCTCAGCCTCTCAAGTAGCTAAAACTATAGGCACATGCCACCACACTAGGCTTTTTTTTTTTTCCGTTGGGATCTTACTCTGTTGCCCAGGCTAGAGTTCACTGGAATGATCACGGTTCACTGCAATCTCAACCATCTGGGTTCAGGCAATCCTTCTGCCTCCACCTTCCAAGGAGCTGGAACTATATGCACATGCCACCATACCTAGCTAATTTTTTGTACAGACGAGGTCTTGCTATGTTATTTAGGTTGTTCTCAAACTCCTGGGCTCAAGTAATCCTCTTGCCTCAGCCTTCCAGAGTGCTGGGATTATAGGTGTGCACTATCATACTTGGCCTAAAACCTTTCTTTTAAAGGAGTCAGGAAAGGTAGACAGAGCAGGAGGTTGATGGAGCGGGAGGGGTGTTGGAGTTTCAGGTCTCAGTCTCATCTTGAAGCCCTGATTCATTCAGAGTGCAGGTTGATCTGATAGGTCTATCTTTTTTTTCCCTTGAGACAGTGTCTCACTCTGCTGCCCAAGCTAGAATGCAGTGGAGTGATCATAGCTCATTGGAGCCTCAAACTCCTGGGTTCAGGTGATCCTTCGGCCTTAGCCTCCTGAGTAGCTGGGACTACAAGCATGGGTCACTATGCCCAGGTAATTTTTCTTTTGAGTCAGGGACTCACTCTGTTGCCCAGGCTAGAGTGAAGTGGCATGATCATAGCTCACTGCAGTCTCAAAATCCTGGGCTCAGGTGATTCTCTCACCCCAGTCTTCCAAGTAGCAATGACAACATATGCCCCTGCCACACCTGACTTTTTTATTTTTAATGCAGACAAGGTCTCACTATGTTGCCTAGAATGGTCTTGAACTCCTGGGCTCAAGCAATCCTCCCACTTCAGTCTCCCAAAGTGCTGGGATTACAGGTAAGAACCCCATGCTTTTCCTAAAACCTTTTTTAAAAAGGAGTCAGATAGGAAAAGAAGCTAGTGAGCAAGAGGTTGATGCAGGGACAGGAGTGTTAGGGTTCAGGTCTCAATTTCATCTTGAAGCCCAAGTTCATTCAGGATACAGGTTGGCCTGAAAGAGCTGCCATTTTAAAAATTGTAAACAGCATCTCACTTTGTCACCCAGGCTAGAGTGCAGTGGAGTATTCATAACTCACCATACAAGAAAAGGAGAATATTTTTCAGTACTTTATTCTTTTCAGATAAAGGATAGTTTTATATTATATAACCAACCACAGTTTGTTTATCCACCCTTCTATTAATACCAGGATTTGCCTCTGTTTTTAATTTTAGAGTTGTGAGATATATGTGAGGATTTGCTACATAAATAAATTGCATGCAGGGAGGGTTGGACTTCTAGTGAGCCCGCTCTAGGAAAGGGAGAATTTTAGAAGAGTTCTACAGTAATAAAAGAATCACAGAAAGATTATTAGATTGTTTTAGATGTTAGATAATAAATGCTACTTATTCAATTCAAGGGCATTAATAAAGTAATATACTTCCCAAATGATTAGTACAAATTAAATAAAATACTGATCCTAAAATGCCCTAAAGATTGAACCAAAAGCATACTACAGAGAATCCTTGTATCTGCTTACACTTGGAAACATCTACACTATATTATAGCAAAAGACTGAAAAATAATGTAAAAATATGTGATGGTCACACTAAGTTTATGTCTGGAATTCAGAAATGATCTAATATTAAGATATTCACTAATGTAGTTCATATTTGCAGATAGAAAAATACAGGGATCCTACTCATAGCTACAAAAAATATATTTGGGAGAATACAGCATGTGTTGATATTAAACTAAAATACTAAAAATTAGAAATAAATCAATCTTTTTAAACTTAGCAAACGAGGTTCTCATCTTGCTCATGGGAAGTGCTATGTGAATTCCACTAAGTTCAGCATATTGGGAGGCCAGGACAGGAGGCGTGCTAGAATCACAACCATTTTGTGTACATGTGAAGTACGTATAAGCATATTCTAGCACTGTTTGTGTGCTAGAAACCCCACTTAATCCCCCACTGTGCCCTGTGTAAAATGTTATATAATCTATGAGCCTGTTGCAATTAGGAGGAGTTTTTCCTGTCCAGCCACCCACTCCTGAACTTCCCTGTAAGTAAATTCCTGAATAAAAGCAATTTCTCATCCACTCTCTCAGATCATTTCTTGGCTTTTTGGACACAGTACCTTCTCCTTTAGGGTTTTTGGTGGTCCAGAACTACAACAATAATCTCTTATCTAGTCTCATCCCCAATACGATGCTGGAAGGAACAGAAATCTTGGATTAATGAGGAAGAGGAACAAAAGGGGGGCGA
Source organism: Cephalopachus bancanus (assembly GCA_027257055.1). Taxonomy (NCBI): domain Eukaryota; kingdom Metazoa; phylum Chordata; class Mammalia; order Primates; family Tarsiidae; genus Cephalopachus; species Cephalopachus bancanus. The sequence goes on along the minus strand of JAPVLO010000737.1, from coordinate 1,656,799 downwards.
CCTTTATTATTTGCCAACAGCAGAACTTAGCTTGGGAAGGGATGATGCAAATATAGGTATCAACATATTAGTTACTGCTATATTGCCTAATAAACCAGGGAATTTATGATGCTTCGTGTAGATTTTTATCCCACAAAGTGAATTTTAAAAGGCAAAGGGGGAAAAATTAATTTATTCTCTGAAGACACCTGTAAATTTTCCTTGTCCAGGACAAGTTACAAAAATAACTAGAAATTAAGCAATTTCAGCAATTAATAATCTTTCTCTGACTGTTAAAGATTATTTCTAGGGCAAAATAAAGAGAAATTCTAAATGGAGCATCTGTGGTGCATTAAACAAACCCTAAATTTTAATCTTCTGCCTATAGACTACAAAGGTTGCCTGAATTATTTTTTATTAAATTTGTCAACTCTATATGAAGCTAAGCAAAATACTGGTTTGACTAATTTTTAGCTTTTGTGTGATCACCTTAATACTGTGTAGATAGGTATGACCTAATAATATAAAAGTTAGAAAAAGGGCATTATTGTGAATTGATTCTTGACTGGGAAGTTCAGCATTGACCTGTTGGGATCCAAGTCACAATAGGGTGTACTTGTGTAATGTACTCAGTCAGAAGCTGCACTAGGAAACCTCTAGATAATTTTAAGAGTAGCAATGTGCCGTATTCAAAGTTGACACCTTTGACTTCGTTTCTACTCTTTAAAACATAAAAGTTTATTATTAATTGTGAAATATACTTCAAGATTATCACACAATATGTGTTTGTTTTTTAAAAAATAAATGAAAATAATTTCGTTGGTTTAAGGAGATGCTGGTATTACTGGCCTAGTGGTAGGCATCTTTTAGCTTGGTGGCTGCTACCCAGAATAACTTATGGGGTAGCACAGCAATTACCATAAAAATTGAGTAAATTAAAAAAAATCTTTCTGAAGTTTAACAAAGTTGCAAGACCCCTTAAAGGCATGCAGCACTGTATTACTTGAAAAATACAGATAGGTACACCATCATAACTGGGGATTTTAATACCCCACTCAAAACCCTAGACATATCATTGGGAAAAAAAATCAGCAATGTGATCTGGAACCTCAATGTGACTCTGGACCAAATAGACTTAATTGATACCTACAGAATACTCCATTCAAAGACCAGAGAATACACATTCTACTCATAACCACATGGAACATATTCCAAGATCGACCACATAATTGGCCATAAATCAAACATAAGCAAATTTAAAAGGACCAAAATTCTACCATGCACCTACTCGGACCACAGTGGAATAAAAATAATCATTAACACCAACAAGTTCCCCCCCAAACCCACAAAGACATGGTCATTAAACAGCATGATGCTAAACAACTCCTGGGTCAATGATGAAATCAAAACAGAGATCAAAAGATACCTGGAAACAAATGAGAATGAAGAAACATCTTACCAAAATCTCTGGGATGCCTTAAAAGCTGTAGTAAGAGGAGAATTTATATCCCTACAAACACACGTGAAGAAAATGGAAGGAACAAAAATTAACAGCCTAACAAGCCACCTAAGGAAGCTGGAAAAGCAAGACCACAAAAACTCTAATTTCAGCAGAAGAATCCAGATCACCAAAATAAAAACCCAAATCCAGAACACAGAAGACAAAAAGACAATACAAAAAATCAATGAAACAAAAAGCTGGTTCTTCAAAGGATAAACAAGATCAATGGTCCCCTAGCTAGACTGACCAAGAGAAAGAAAGAAAAAACCCAAATAAGCACAATCAGAAACACAAAAGATGAAGTCACATCTGACCCTGAAGAAATACAAAAGAACATCAGAGACTACTATGTTCACTTGTATGGAAACAAACTTGAAAACCTCAATGAAATGGAGTAATTTCTGTCATCACACAACCTACCTAGGTTGAAACAAGAAGAAATTGAGACTCTAAATAGACCAATAACAATCAAGGAAGTTGACTATGTAATAAGAAAACTACCTACCAAAAAAAGCCCTGGACCAGATGGCTTTCCAGCAGATTCTACAAGACATTTAAGGAGGAACTGATTCCAATCCTAATGAAGCTATTTCAGGCGATTGAGAAGGATGGAACCCTCCCCAAATCATTTTATGAAGCTAACATCACATTGATACGCAAGCCAGGTAAAGATCCAACAAAGAATGAGAACTACCGGCCAATATCTTTGATGAACATAGAAGGTAAAATTCTCAACAAGATCCTGGCAAATGGGATTCAACAACACATCTCAAAAATCATCCACTATGACCAAGTAGGCTTCATCCCTGGGATGCAAGGCTGGTTCAACATTCATAAAACAATAAATGTAATTAAATACATCAACAGATGTCAAAACAAAAACCTAATGATTATATCATTAGATGCAGAATAAGCTTTTGATAAAATCCAGCACCCCTTCTTGATAAAAACCCTCGAACATCTAGGCATACAGGAAACATACCTCAAAGTAGTAAAAGCCATCTAGGAGAAACCCACAGCCAGCATACTCCTAAATGGACAAAAATTGGAACCATTTCCCCTGAAAACTGGAACAAGACAAAGATACCCACTCTCACCCCTCCTGTTCAATATAGCACTGGAATTCCTGGCTAGAGCAATCAGAGAAGAGAAGGGAGTCAGGGGTATCCAAATAGGAAAAGAGGAAGTCAAACTATCTCTCTTTACAGATGACATTGTTGTGTACCTTGAAAACCCAAGAGAATCTGTCAAAAACCTCCTTATACTGATAAAGGCCTTCAGCAAAGTCTCAGGATATAATATAAATGTGCAAAACACAATCGCACTTCTTTACACCAATAATAAACAAACAGAAACCCAAATAAGAAGCACAATTCCATTCACAATAGCCACAAAAAAAAAAATGAAATACCTTGGCATCTTCCTAACCAGAGACATGAAAGACCTTCACAATGAAAACTACAAAACACTGCTCAAAGAAATCAAAGATGACACAAACAAATGGAAAATTATCCCATGTTGGTGGATTGGAAGAATCAACATTGTGAGGATGTCCAGCTTACCTAAGGCAATCTACAGATTCAATGCAATACCTATCAAATTACCAGCAACATTCTTCTCAGACCTAGAAAAAACAACACAGGAATTCATATGGAAAAACAAATGACCAAGAATAGCCAGAACAATCCTCAGCAAAAAAAACAAAGCAGGTGGTATCACATTGCCAGACTTCAAACTTTACTATAAAGGTACAATCATCAAAACAGCTTGGTATTGGTATAGGAACAGGTATATAGATCAATGGAATAGAATTGAGATTCCAGAAGCAAAACCTCAATTTCTCAACCAACTGATCTTCGACAAAGCCCCCACCACATATCACTGGGGAGAGGAGAACCTATTCAGTAAATGGTGCTGGTAAAACTGGCTGACCAAATGCAGCAGATTGAAACAGGACCCCTATCTATCCCCATACACAAAAATTAACTCCAAATGGATCAGAGACCTAAATGTAAAACCTCAATCCATAAGAACCTAAGAAAATTAAGGACATACCCTCATGGAAATTGGAACTGGCATCCAATTCCTGAACAAAACTCGAAACCCACAGGTCATAAGGGATAAGATAGACAAGTGTGACCTCATTAAACTGACAAGCTTCTGCAAAGCCAAAGAAACCATCAAAAGAGCAGGGAGACAGCTTACAGACTGGGAAAAAGTATTTGCCAACTCCATATTTGACAAAGGCTTAACATCTTGTATCTACAAGGAACTCAAATGTGCTTAAAAGAAAAAAAAAACAACCCAATTATAAAATGGGCAAAAGATATGAACAGACACTTTACAAAGGAAGACATCTGAGCAGGCAACAGACACATGAAGAAATGCTCAACCTCACTAGCCATCAGGGAGATGCAAATCAAAACCACACTGAGATACCACCTAACTCCAGTCAGAATGGCAATTATCAATAACTCAGAAAATAATAGTTGTTGGAGAGGGTGTGGTGAAAAGGGAACACTCCTACACTGTTGGTGGGAGTGTAAACTAATGCAACCTCTGTGGAAAGCAGTGTGGCGATTCCTAAAAGCTCTAAACATCTATCTCCCATATGACCCTGCAATCCCCATACTGGGAATATACCCTGAAGAATCAAATCCCTCTATATAAAAGATACCTGCACACGAATGTTTATCACAGCATTGTTCACAATAGCAAGAACATGGAACCACCCACGATGCCCATCAAAAGAGGACTGGATTAAAAAATGTGCTACATATATATAATGGAATACTATGCAGCCATAAAAAGGAACAAAATCATGAATTTCGCAGCAACCTGGATGGAGCTAGAGTCTATAATACTGAGTGACCTCTCACAGAAATAAAGATCTGCGTATCACATATTCTCACTCATATAGTGGAGCTTGATCATCCAACGCACTACCATTAGAAATTGACTGACAGTGGTGGGAAAGTATGGGGAGGATGGGACTAATGGTAGTAAACATCTGTCTGGGGATGGGGAGACACCTATTATCAACAAGGGGGCCTTAATGAAGCATATTTATATACCTAACCCATAACTGTACCCCACAATATCAAAATAAAAAATATTGATCATAAAAAAGAAGAAAATGCTCCCAAAACACAGAATTGTTGTCACATCAAAGGGACATAGAAGTAACCTGAAAGGGCACCTGCATTCTGTTACTTATTCTCTAATACCATCTGAGCATCCTGCAATTAATTAAATTTTGGCACTATGGGTCAGCACAGACACTACAAGTTAAGAACCAAAAATAAAATTTTAAGCCCCTGGGTAGACTTAAACACCTCTTGGACAACGGAACCCCAGGAAAACCTTAAAACTGGAATTGCCAGCCATGGTGTTAGGGAGGTCAGATATTCTTTGTTATATCTTCTCTCTTTGAAGTTTTGGCACAACTCACTAGTGTTAATGTTGAAGTAGGGATCAACAGACTGATAGAATGGACTCTTTGTGGCACGGAGATACCAAACTATAAACAAGACCCAAGGCCATGCAATGCAAGGGTTAAGCAGCACCCTACAAATCATAAAATCTTGTTTAATGGGATTTTTTGTAACACAGTATAATGTGGGTTACTTTCCAATCTGACTCTCATCTAGCATTACGTGGCAGATAGCAGACCCCCCCCTTACCTTAACTGAAGCATTTCCTTATACTGACGTCAAAACTTTAGACAAAGCTTAACTCTTTCTACCAGCTGACAACTAAAAAATCCTCCAAACCCACCTCTGACTTGTTAGTCCAACTTTGAGATGTCTCACCTTTTTGGACTTAACTAATGTATGCCTTCCTGCAATGCCTGTCCCACTGATATATACAAACTGCAGCCCAAATTTCTTGGGTGCAAATTCTCAAGACCTTATGAAACTATGTTCCTCCATGTCAAGGTCACTCATATTTGCCCATGACAAGGATCTTTAAAACCTAAAAGTTCTAAATATCAACCTTCCACATGACCCCGCAATCCCCCTACTGGGAATATATCCTGCAGAACTCAAATCACTCTATAAAAAAGATACCTGCACACGTATGTCTATCGCAGCATTGTTCACAATACCAAGAACCTGGAAGCAACCATGCTGTCCATCAAAAGAGGACTGAATTTTAAAAATGTGGTACATATACACGATGGAATACTACGCAGCCATAAAAAAAAACAAAATCATGAGTTTCGCAGCAACGTGGATGAAACTAGAGTCTGTAATACTGAGTGACCTCTCACAGAAACAAAGATTCGAGTATCACATGTTCTCACTCATATAGTGAACCTTGTACATCCAATGTAAGTAATATAAGAAAATGACTGACAGTAGTCATGAGGGGGGGGATATGGGATTAATGGTAGTAAATATCTGTGTGGGGATGGAGAAACACCTCTTATCACAAGGGTGCCTGAACGAAATGTATTTGTATACCTAACCCTTAACTGTACCCCACAATATCATAATAAAAAATATTGATTATTAAAACAACAAAACATTTTACAAATTTTGTTTTATTTCTATTAACAAGGCAAAGTTATTCACAAGGTATCCCTTTTCAAATGGCATTTGCAAGCATCAGGCATCTCCAGGCCAACTGCACCCAACTATCCTAAAGACAAATTCAGGATTTCCCACAACTTCCTCTTGTTCAATAATTTGCTAGAATGCCTCCTAAATACAGAAAAGTACAATAATAATAATTACTATTTTCTTATAAAGGATATCAGTGAGCAGCCACATGTAAAGATTAATAAGACAAGGTATAGAAGGGTCTAATGAAAGGTGTAATAAAAGGTCACATGGAGAAGTGACTGGTTCTGGGTAAGGGAGGGAATTACATGGAAGCATGGCAGTTTCTGTCCCTGTGTAGTCAGGATGCACCAACTTTTCAGTGCACTGATATATTTTGACCATCAGAAAGTTTCCCCAAACTTCAGTTTCCAGAATTTTTATTGGGGTATCATTACCATGGCATGATTCATTAAATCATTGACCAGGAGATTGAACTCAAGTTCCAGCCTCCCTTCCTTCCCTGGAGGTTTGACAACTGCAGGTTCCAACCCTATAATTACACAGTTGAATTTTCTGGTGACTAGCTCCAATCCTGAAGCTATGTAGGTCTGCTGCCATGAGACTTCTCATTAGTATGACAAAGGCATTCTTTTTTTTCTTCTTTTTTTAATCAATATTTTTCATTATGATGTTGTGGGGTACAGTTAATGGTTAGGTATACAATTACATTTGATTCAGGCACCCTGTTGATAAGAGGTGTTTCCCTGTCCCCAGACAGATATTTGCTACTGTTAATCCCATCTTCCCCCCCATAGTTTCCCAGTACCGTCAGTCATTGTCTTATAGTATTACATTGGATGTTCAAGGTCCACTATATGAGTGAGAACATGTGATACTCAGATCTTTGTTTCTGTGAGAGGTCACTCAGTATTTTAGACTCTAGTTCCATCCAGGTTGCTGTGAAATTCATGATTTTATTCTTTTTTATGGTTGCGTAGTGTTCCATCGTGTATACGTACCACATTTTTTAATCCAGTCCTCTTTTGATGGGCAGCCTGGTTGCATCCAGGTTCTTGCTATTGTGAACAACGCTGATAAACATACCTGTGCAGGTATCATTTTTATAGAGATATTTGAGTTCTTCAGGATGTATTCCCAGTAGGGGGATTGTGGTGTCATATGGGAGGTTGATATTTAGAGCTTTTAGGATCGCCACACTGCTTTCCAAAGAGGTTGCACTAGTTTACACTCCCACAAATAGTGTAGAAGGGTTCCCTTTTCACCACACCCTTTCCAGCAGCTATTATTTTTTGAGTTGTTGATAATTGCCATTCTGACTGGAGTCAGGTCGTATTTCAGTGTGGTTTTGATTTGCATCTCCCTGATGACTAGTGAGGCTGAACATTTCTTCATGTGTCTGTTGGCTGCTCAGATGTCTTTCTTTGTGAAGTGTCTGCTCATATCTTTTGCCCATTTTATAATGGGGTTGTTTCTTTCTTTCTTTTCAGCACGTTTGAGTTCCTTGTAGATACAGGATGTTAAGCCTTTGTCAGACCTGGAGTTGGCAAATACTTTTTTCCAGTCTGTAAGCTGTCTCCCTGCTCTCTTGATGGTTTCTTTGACTTTGCAGAAGCTTGTCAGTTTAATAAGGTCCCACTTGTCTATCTTCTCTCTTATGACCTGTGGATTTTGGGTTTTGTTCAGGAATTGGATGCTATCCAATTTCCATGAGGATATGTCCTTCATTTTCTAAGGTTTTTATTGTTTGAGGTTTTACATTTAGGTCTCTGATCCATTTGGAGTTAACCTTTGTGCATGGGGATAGATAGGGGTCCTGTTTCAATCTTCTGCATGTGGTCGGCCAGTTTTCTCAGCACCATTGACTGAATAGGTTCTCCTCTCTCCAGTGGTAGGTGGTGGAGGTTTTGTTAAAGATGAGTTGGTTGAGAAATTGAGATTTTGCTTCTGGGATCTCAATTCTATTCAATTGATCTATATGCCTTTTCCTATACCAATAATGGCTATTTTGATGATTGTAGCTTTATAGTAAAGTTTGAAGTCTGGTAATATGATACCACCTGTTTTGTTTTTTTTGCTGAGGATTGTGCTGGCTATTCTTGGACGTTTGTGTTTCCATATGAATTCCTGTGTTGTTTTTTCTAGATGTGAGCATGTTGCTGGTAATTTGATGGGTATTGCATTGAATTTGTAGATTGGCTTGGTACGATGGACATCTTCACAATGTTGATTCTTCCAATCTATGAGCATGGGATATTTTTCCACTTGTTTGTGTCAACTTTGATTTCTTTGAGCAGTGTTTTGTAGTTTTCATTGTAAAGGTCTTTCACGTCTCTGGGTAGGAAGACGCCAAGGTATATCATTTATTTGTGGCTATTGTGAATGGGATTGTGCTTTTTATTTGGGTTTCTGTTTGTTTATTATTGGTGGAAAGAAATGCGATTGTCTTTTGCATGTTTATTGTATACCCTGAGACTTTGCCAAAGTCCTTTATCAGTGTAAGGAGGTTTTTGACAGATTCTCTTGGGTTTTCAAGGTACACAGTCATGTCATCTGCAAAGAGACATATCTTGACTTCCTCTTTTCCTATTTGGTTACCCCTGATTGCCTTCTCTTCTCTGATTGCTCAAGCCAGGACTTCCAATACTATGTTGAACAGGAGGGGTGAGAGTGGGCATTCTTGTCTTGTTCCAGTTTTCAGGGGAAATTGTTCCAATTTTTGTCCGTTTAGGAGTATGCTGGCTGTGGGTTTCTCGTAGATGGCTTTTACTATTTTGAGGTATGTTCCTCGTATGCCCAGATGTTCGAGGTTTTTATTAAGAAGTTGTGTTGGATTTCATCAAAAGCTTTTTCTGCATCTAATGATATGATCATGTGGTCTTTGTTTTGACATCTGTTGATGTATTTAATTACATTTATGGTTTTATGAATGTTGAACCAGACTTGCATCCCAGGAATGAAGCCTACTTGGTCATGATGGATGATTTTTGAGATGTGTTGTTGAATCCGGTTGGCTAGGATCTTGTTGAAGATTTTAGCATCTATGTTAATCAAAGATATTGGCCTGTAGTTCTCATTCTTTGTTGGATCTTTACCTGGCTTGGGTATCAATGTGATGTTGGCTTCGAAAAATGATTGGGGTGAGTTCCATCTTTTTCAATCGCCTGGAATACCTTCAGTAGGATTGGTATCAGCTCCTCCTTAAGTGACTTGTAGAATTCTGCTGGAAAACCATCTGGACCAGGGCCTTTTTTTGTAGGTAGTTTTCTTAACGTAGTCGATTTCCTTGATTGTTATTGGTCTATTTAGGGTCTCAATTTTTTCTTGTTCTAACCTAGGTAGGTTTTGTGAGGTCAGAAAGTCCTCCATTTCCTTAAGGTTTTCAAGTTTGTTTCCATACAAGTGTACGTAGTAGTTTCCAATAATCTTTTGTATTTCTTCAGGGTCAGATGTGACTTCACCTTTTGTGTTTCTGATTGTGCTTGTTTTGGTTTTTTATCATTTTTTCTTGGTCAGTCTAGCTAGGGGACCATCAATCGTTTTTATCCTTTCGAAGAACCAGCTTTTTGTTTCACTGATTTTTTTGTACTATCTTTTTGTCTTCTATGTCCTGGATTTGGGCTTTTATTTTGGTGATCTGGATTCTTCTGCTGAAATTAGAGTTTTTGTGGTCTTGCCTTTCCAGCTTCCTTTGGTGGCTTGTTAGGCTGTTAATTTGTGTTCCTTCCATTTTCTTCATATGTGTTTGTAGGGATATAAATTCCCCTCTTACTACAGCTTTTAAGGCATCCCAGAGATTTTGGTAAGGTGTTTCTTCATTTTCATTTGTTTCCAGGTGTCTTTTGATCTCTGTTTTGATTTCATCATTGACCCAGGAGTTGTTTAGCATCATGCTGTTTAGTGTCCATTTCTCTGTGGGTTTTGGGGAGCTTATTGGTTTCAATGTTTATTTTTACTCCACTGTGGTCCCAGAAGGTGCATGGTAGAATTTTGATCCTTTTAAATTTGCTTTTGCTTGATTTATGCCCAATTACGTGGTGGATCTTAGACTACGTTCCATGCCGTGATGAGTAGGATGTGTATTTCTGTGGGTATCAATTAAGTCCATTTGGTCCAAAGTCACATTGAGGTTCCAGATCTCCTTGATGAGTGTTTGTCCTGATGATCTCTCTAGGGTTGTGAGTAGGGTATTAAAGTCCCCAGTTATGGCGGTGTCAGAGTCAATATCTTTCTTTAGTTTTCCTAGAAGTTTCTCTATGAAAGTTGGTGCACCTATGTTGAGTGTGTATATATGTTTAGGATAGATATTTATTGTTGATGGATTGAGCCTTTTATCATTATGTAGTTGCCTTCTGTATCTTTTTTGATTTTTTATAGCTTGAAGGGCATTTTACCAGAAATTAAGATCACTACTCCTCCTTTCTTTTGTATTCTGTTCACCTGAAAGTCTGTTTCCCATCCTCTTACTTTGAGTTTGTGGGTGTCCTTTCAAGTGAGGTGAGTCTCTTGAAGGCAATAGATTGTTTCCTGATGATATTTTATCCATTTTGCCATTCTATGTCTTTTCAGTGGTGCATTTAGTCCATTCACATTTAGGCTAATAATTGAAATGTAAGAGGCGATCCCTGTCATAAGGTTCTTACAGAGTTGTTGTTCCTGTTTGTTTGTTGTCTTTCTTTTGGTTTTGGAGTTGGTTCATGTGTGTTTTTAATCTTTTGCTTGTACTCTTGTGAAGAATGTTCCTTTTTCCTTTTCTTCTGTGTTCAGTACTTTCTTAAGTGTTTCTTGTAGAGGTGGTCTGGTGGCAGTGTAGGTTCTTAGGGATTGGATACATGGAAAAGATTTTAATTCTCCCTCGCTGACGAAGCTTAGTTTGGCTGAGTAGGTTACTCTTGGTTGAAATTGTTTATCTTTCAGAACTTTGAAGAAAGGGCTCCAGGCTTTCCTAGCCTGAAGGATTTCTGTGGATAAATCTGCTGCTATTCTAATTGGTCTTCTCTGGTAGGTAGTCTGGACTTTTCCTCTTGTTGCTTTAGGGTTTTTTTCTCTTATAGCTACTTTTTGAGACGAATTATTATGTCTAGGTGTTGGTCTTCTCGTTGGTTTTCCTGCAGGGGTTCTCTGAATTTCTTGTGCTTGAATTTTTGTATCACTGATGAGATGAGGGAAGTTTTCTTGAATGATTTCATGAAATATTTGTGCCAGTGTGACCTCTGACTCTCTCTCTGCCTCAGGAAGGCCAATTACTCTTAGATTGGGTCTCTTGAAGTAATCATTCATCTTCTGAAGCTTTTGTTATGGCTTTTTAAGCTTCTTTTCTATGTTTTTGACAGTTTGGGTTAGTTCTGTATTTTGGTCTTCAAGTTCTGAGATTCTTTCTTCTGCTTGGCTAATTCTGCCTTCCATGCTAATTAGTTTCTTATTTATTTCCATCACAGTATTCTTTACTGCTGTTATTTCTGTCATCAGCTCCTTCCTATTTTCCTCTTGCCTCTCCTCAATTTTTAAAATTCTCTCTGTTAATGCCTTGATGTCTGGGTTTGTTGCTTGTGACCAGTCATTCAGGGGGCTCTTCATTGTTTGTGTTCCGAAGTCTGTTTTCTCAGTGTCTGACCTCCCAGGGGTCTGTGTGAGCCCTGTGTTCTTCTTTTGGTTTTCCTTCATTTGTGCAGATTTTCCCTCCCTACTTTTCCCTTCCTTCCACTTCCCCGTCTTCTTTAATTCTGTTATTCAGGGGTGGAGGGGTTCCTTTTACTTCTGTTTGTTCAATCTCCTATTCTTCCTAATATATTTCCTCTTGCTTTGTTCAGTTCTGGAGTTGGACTGTGGGTTTAGGGCAGTCCTTTTTGTAGTTTGGGGATTTAATTAAGGGTGAAACTGTGATTCAAAATCTCTCTGCAGATCCTGGTGTTCACCAACAGCTGTATGGATAGTCTGAAACCCACTTCCCACTGCCTTGGAGTCTGTCCATGCAGTACGGTTGTAGGTTTACTCCCTGAAAGCAAAATTAGGTTAACAGAGGGGAGAAAATGGAGCAGGCAGTGGGGAGAGAGGGGCTGGAGAGAGAGCGAGAGGGGTGAGAGGGAAAACAGTTGAGTGTACTGACTGGTAAGTGAAAAGAAACAGAAAGACTGAAACAAATATAAAGAAAAACAATAAACACAACTGGAGACTAACCAACAACCATATAAAAATCTAAAACATACAGTGGTGCTAACATATGCACGGATCAACCTCTTTATTAGTGTGCTGTTTCTTTATGCAAGTATGGGATTTCCCTTAAGTCGAATGTCCTTTCAGCTCTGATTTCTAGCTGTCTTTGCTGCCTGGTAGAATTGTTCACTGTTAGGGTCAGTTGCCCCTGGCCTGCTGTGAAGAACAGTTCAGATATGGGCCCCCTGCCCAGTCTATCACTGAGATCTGGGTTTTTCCATTTTTCAAGCAGGATGAGCCTCTACTATTCCCGTTTTGATGTTATTACCTTGGTTCCCCCAGCAGGTGGTGCTATCCTGCGCCACAGTCCAGAGGGGAGGGAGTCTGCTATGGATCCACAACTTGCTGCAGCAACTTCACCAGGGGAGTTCACTGGGCTAGGGGCATGGCATGGCAGCGGGAATCTCAGAAGATCTGGCTTGCGGGGCTTCACAGTCTGAAGTCATGTGTGGCTTCAGATATGGGCTGGGAATGACCGCAATGGTGGTATCCGTGACTGCAGGAGCAGCCCAGTCCTGCCACAGTGACTGTAGGAGCAGCCCAGTCCCACCGCAGAGACTGCAGGAGAAGCCCGGTTCATCACGATATCCGAGTAGCGACGGTGGGTGACAGTGGTGACTGAGCTCCCTATAAAGAGCAGGCTGCGGAAGATGGGGTCTGTGGCCCCTGGTAGAGAGCTAGGGTCTTTATGGGCTTTCTCTTTCACAGAGGGTTTCACAGACCCTGCTGGCCCATTGCCATCTTGCCGGAAGTCCCCACAAACTATGTATTGGTAGGTGCAGTGTAAGTTTGGGAATGAGTTATGGTCTTGGTAAGAGATTGATTACAAATTTCAAAAAATGGAGAAACTGTTAAATTGAAACTTGCAGTTATTAAACAAGTGGTATTTCCAGTTACATCTCCTATGGTGACATAAACAGTTTTTGAAATGCAAGTTGTTTTAGCTGCATTGCTTGGGATAGGAGTTTCAGCTCCTGTTCTCATGTAATATGGAGGTTTTGATTTTTAAAAATCCAGCAATCTGATGCTAATTGAAACCAACTGTTACTAAGCAAGTGGTGAATATGAGATAACATAGGAAACAAACTAGAGAGTTTCTGGACTGGGAAGCTTACCCCCGAAGACTTTGGAGCTGGTTTAGGAGGTGCTTGGGATGGACCTCAGGTAATAGCATAACCTTCAGGAGGGGGTTGTGGATGAAGATCAAACATAGGGTCCTGTAACTTAGTTAAGTGTTTTATGAGTTTAGGTTTATGGTTGATGGTTTGCCTCTGAATAATAAATAAGGTGCCCTGGCTATACCCTTTTATGTAAAATGGTACACACCATTTTTTTTCCATTCTCCATGAATGATGGAGAGGATTGGTAACCTTTATGTATACAGGCTGTTCTGAGCTGGAGGTTAGCCAGAAGTGATTTGGGAAGTGTCATTAGGTTCCCCGCTGTAGGTTGCGATGGTGACACAACCAAGTTTGGACAAAAGAATCCATTTTTCTGCATACATTTATAATTTGTGGGGTTACTGGGGCAAGGGTAGCTGTCTATAGTTTTTATAAATTTAGGAGTTGTCCATTGGGTACACATTTCAGCATAGAAGTGGTTTGGTACCCCTCCTGCCATAGGAATTTCAGTTGCCTAGTCAGGGACTTCAAGTTTTGGAGATACACATTTTTTTTTCTATAGGTAACAGATCTGGAAGATTTACTTTAAACTGGATTGGGTTTGAGTTATGGGTTCAATTTTGGAGAACTAAAACTTGTGCTGAAGTAAAGGAATTTAAAGTAAAAGTGTAAGTAGTATGACAAGCCGAACCCAAAGGGATTCTTGCTAGAATAAACCAGGGTAAACTTATTTTAAGCATAATAAAGAAATAATATATCCAGTACATGAAAGATAAAGCAGTGTTAACAGAACTTTCTTGCAGCATGGTCATTCTGCAGGAGCTGCAGTAAGAAGTGCTCTTACAAATTCCAGAACAAGTGGGATAACAAAAAGGAGAAGCAAGGAATGAGTGCAATGCATTTAGATAACCAGTTATGGTCAAAGTGTCATGGTTTTTACTGTGTCGACTGGTCAGGTGATGTAGGATGATGGGGTTGGAGGGTGATCTTGAGAGGATTATTGGGATGCTGGTTTAGAGTTTAGTTGTTGTTTGGGCATGGGGCACATCAGCATCTCAGCTGCAGGCTTGGCTGAGCCAGGTTTCAGAGTCCACAGCTTTCTTGACTTGTGATTGATGAATTCAGTTCGGCACCCCTCCAACTTTAAGTGACGTTGGGGTGGTGAGGATGACTTTGTATGGTCCTTTCCAGGAGGGACTTAGTCCTTCTTTTGGAACTTTTGACTTAGACCAGATTTCTAGGCTGGAACGGATGACAAGGTGTGGAGGTTGGAGTTGACAGTACAGCATTGACGTTGGTGTGGACAAGGTCCTGCACCCACTGTAAAGACTGCAGATACTTTAATACAGATTGATTTGTAAACTTTTCACGAATAGGATCCTGCAAATGGGGTAACAGAGGAGGGAGTTTTCCAAACATGATTTCACATGGAGTAAACTCAGCATTGTACTGGGTACCTCTAGCTTGAAGGAGAGTTAGAGGTAAGAGAGTTACCCATTTTTCACTGGTTTCTATTATTAATTTAGATAAGGTATTTTTTAGAGTATGGTTTATGCATTTTACCTGTCCTGAGCTTTGTGGTTGGTAAGCACAATGCAGTTTCCGTTTGATGTTTAGTGCTTTACTAACCAGCTGTACTATGAATGAGGTGAAGGCAGGACCACTGTCTGAGCCAATAGAAAGAAGCCCATACCTAGAAATTTTTTTATTTAACAAGTATTTTGCAACAATAAGGGCAATTTTATTTCTTATGGCAAATGCTTCTATCCCTCCAGAAAAAGTGTCTACGAATACCAGAAAATAATTATATCCTGCATGTGGTGGTTTTATTTCAGTAAAGTATACTTCTCATTGTTCACCAGGGCTTAATTCTCATGCCCCGATTCCTGGAAGGGGTTTTGGTCCTCCCTTGGGATTGATGGGGGCACAAGCAGGACAAATTAAAATTGCTGAGTTATCTTGGTCTTTTAAGTTGTTGATAATATAAAAACGGTTGAACAGTTCAGCCATTTTGGTTTCTCCTAGGTGGTGGTAGAGTGGAATTGTTTTATTAACTTTTCTGCAAGAACATCAGGTAGAACAATTCTAGAGTTTTTAACCCAACAGCCATCAGGTGTTTTGTAAGCTCCTGCTGGCTCTGCAACCTCTTCTCTGTGTGTATGTCTGGGCCACTGTGGGAGAGAAGGAACTAGAAAAGCTTTAGCTGGTAAAATAGTTAGGAGTTCAATTGGGAGTTCTACTGTTTGCTGAGATACCTGGTCTTCCAGGAAGTTTTCAATTGCTTTTAGAGTGTAAGATTTTTGATGACCTTTACAATGAATAACAGCTACATTTTTTAGGGAACCAAATGACTTCCAAGAGGGCTAATATTTTTTCCTTGTTTTTGGTAGTTTTACCTGCAGTGATGAGAAGGTCATGTTTTTTTGTAGATCATGGCATGTAAGTGAAGTGTAGCAAATGCATACCACAGCTTTTAAAATTCAGCTTCCTATTATTACCAGCGTTTGTCTCTGTTTTTAACTTTTCCAGTTTTGTGGTAAATGTGAGGATTTTCTATATTAAAAAATTGTGTGCAGGTGAGGTTTGGGCTTCTAATGAGCTCTGTCTAGGAAAGAGAGAATTTTATGAGTTCTTCACAAATAGAAACATTAGATTCCTTGTCACAGGCAGAGTTTTCTATTCTTTTCACAACTAGATAAGCCAAAGCTCCATACTCAATTCAAGGTCATTGAAAAGGAAGCAAAATTTCCAAATGATTACTATAAATCAAATAAAATACTGATCCTAGCATGTCCTAACTGTTTTACCAAAAAGAATCCTACAAAAAGTCTCTCACCTACTTACAGATAAAAACATCTAAACTAAAATATGGCAAAAAGCCAAACAAATTATTTAAAAATAATACATGATGACTATGTGAAGTTTATGTCTGGAATTCAGATATTGTCCTGTATTTGGAAATTCACTAATTTGGATCATCATATTTGTAGGTAGAGAAATAAAAGGATCCTGCACATAGTTACAAAAATATCTTTGGAAGAATTTAACATCTGTTGATATGAGATTAAATACTCAAGATATGAACAGATGTTGGCAAAGATGTAGAGAAAAAGGAATAGTTCTATATTGTTGGTGGTAATGCAAACTAGAGCAGCCTCTTTGGAAGGCAGTGTGGTGATTTCTGAAAGAAATAGAAATTGACCTTCCATATGACTTAACAATTCCCCTATTGGGAATATACCCAGAGGAATTCAAATCATTCTACAAAAAGGATACCTGAACATGTATGTTTGCTGCAGTTCTATTCACAATAGCAAAAACGTGGAACAACCATTTTGCCCATCGAAGCCGTACTGAATAAAGAAAATGTGGTACATATACACAACGGAATATCTTGCAGCCATAAAGAAGGACAAACATATGGACTTCACAGTAACTTGGGTGGACTTAGAGTCGATCATACTCAGTGACATCACAGAATGAAAAAACAGAGTACCATATTTTCTCACTCAAAAGTGGACCTTGAAATACTATAATACTATAAGAAAGGGATTGGCAGTAGTGGGAAACTGTCAGGGGAAGGGGGTGGGATTGGCAGTTGACAGTAATTGTTAGGTATGGGAGGGGTGTACCTCATAAGCAAGGGTAACTGCAGAATCAACATTTGTATACCTAACCCTGAATTGTACCCTACATCTTTATACTAAAAAAAGATCACCCCCCCACATGATTGTCTGTGCTATTAATTTATCATTGTATTGGAGGTTTAGCCAAGGCGATTAAACATGGTGGAAGAATTGAAAACAAAGATATTAGTCTATGTTTGCACATGATATAATTATAAACCTGGAAATGCAAAGATGTTGCTAGAAAAATCCACACTGAAAGATAATTCAATAAGCTAATAGAAAGCAAGATTGATATATAAAGACAATAGCTTTCATATGTAAAAAAGGCAATCATTTACAAGTTTATAGTGGTAGGGGCTGATATTGAAATGAGATACCGTGTATCAGTAAAAAAAGCAAAGCTTTGCTCTGCCAAAGTGTCATACCTTGGATACCAGCTGCAAGAGGGCAAGCGGTCCCTAACCTCAGTCCAGAAAAAAGCTATTCTCCGAATTCCCATGCCAACCACCAAGAAACAGGTATGGGAATTCCAGGGTATTGTCAGTTCTGAATCCCAGGATTTGCTGAAATTGCCGAACACTTGACGTTAGCTGCAGCAGAGGATAAACCCCTAAATTGAACTGTTGCCGAGGAACAGGCATTCAAAAGAGCTCCAACTCAAGCCCTGGCACTAGCCATTCCAAATGTTACCAAACTTTTCCACTTGTTCATTCATGAACAAAAAGGAATTGCCAAAGGGGTCTTCACTCAGACCCTAGGGCCATGGAAAAGACCGGTGGATTATTTGTCAAAGAGACTGGACCGGTAGCTTCTGGATGGCCCTCTAGTCTTTGAGTCATTATGGCCACAGCTTTGCTGGTTAAAGAAGCAGAAAAGTTAACTTTTGGCCAGAACCTGGCATTACCTGCTCCCCATGTTGTTGAGACTCTGCTCTGGGGAGCCTTTGGTCATTGAATGTCAAATGCAAGTATTACCCAGTATCAGAGCCTACTACTAGACCAGCCCAAACTAACTTTCTAGTTTGCATTACTACCAACAGTATAGAAATGTTCCTTTTTCTCTGCATCCTTGCCAGCATCTGTTGTTGTTTGTTTTATTAATCATGGTCATTCTTACTGGGGCTAGGTGGTATCTAAATGTGATTTTGATATGCATTTCTCTGATGATAAATGAGGCGGAGTTCTTTTTCATGTGTATGTTGGCTGCCGGTATGTCTTCTTTTGAGAAGTGTCTGTTCATGTCTTTTGCCCACTTTTTAATGGGGCTGTTTTTTTTCCTTTCTGCATGTTTGTGCTCCTTATAGATCCTAGATGTTAGGCCTTTGTCAGTTATACAGTTGGCAAATATTTTTTCCCATTCTGTGGGCTGTCTCCCTACTCTCCTGATATTTTCTTTTGCTTTGCAGATGCTCGTAGGTTTGATGAGGTCTCACTTGTCTATCTTATTTCTTATGGTATGGGTATTTAGGGTTCTGAATAGGAATTGGTTACCAGTTCCTATTTCCGTAAGGTTGTCTCCTGTATTTTCTAAGATTCTTATAGTTTGAGGTGTTGCAATTAGGTTGTTGATCCATTTAGAGTTAATTTTTGTGTATGGTGATAGGTAGGGGTCCTGTTTCAATCTTCAGCCTGTGATAAGTCAGTTTTCCCAGCGTCATTTACTGAATAAGTTCACCTCTCCCCCATGGTTGTTGTTGGAGGCTTTGTCAAAGATGAGTTGGTTGAGAAATTGAGGATTTGCTTCTGGAATCTCTATTGTGTTCCATTGGTCTATGTTCCTGTTCTTATACCAATACCAGGCTGTTTTGATTACTGTAGCCTCACAGTAAAGTTTACGGTCTGGAAGTGAGATAGCTCCTGCTTTATTTCTTTTGCTAAGGTTTGTTTTGGCTATTCATGGTAGTATATGTTTCCATATGAATTTTTGTATTGTCATTTCCAGGTCTGAGTAGAACGATGTTGGTTACTTAATGGGTATTGCATTGAATCTGTAGTTTGCTTTTGGTAGGATGGACATCTTAAAAATGTTGATTCTTCCTATCCATGGGCATGGATTTTTTTCCCCATTTGTTTGTCTTCTTGGATTTCTTTGCGGGGTGTTTTATAGTTTTCATTGAAAAGGTCTTTCACTTCCCTGGGTAGGAAGACATTAAGGTATTTCATCTTTCTTTGTGGTTATTGTGAACGGGAATGTGTTTTTAATTTGGGTCTCTGCCTGCTTGGTGTTGGTGTATAGGAATGCAACTGTCTTTTGCACATTTATTTTGTACCCTGAGACTTTGCCAAGGTCCTTTATCAGTGCAAGCAGGTTTTTGACAGATTCGCATGTATTTTCTAGGTATAGGATCATATCATCAGCAAAGAGGGATAACTTGACTTCCTCTTTTCCTATAAGGATACACCTGATTTCCTTCTCTTGTCTAAATGCTCAACACAATGTTGAACAAGAGGGGTGAGAGTGGACAACCTTGTCTTGTTCCAGTTTTCAGAGGAAATGTTTCAGTTTCTGTTCATTAAGCAATATGTTAGTTGTGCATTTATTGCAGATGGCACTTACTGTTTTGAGATATGTTCCCTACATACCTAAGTGTTTGGGTTTTTTTTTTTTATCAAGAAGGGATGCTGTATTTTATCAAAAGTTTTTCTGCATCTAATGACATAATCATGTGGTTCTAGTTTTTACATCTGTTGATGTATTTAATGACCTTCATGGTCTTGCAGATGTTGAACCAGTCCTTCATCCTGGGGATGAAGCCTATTTGGTCATGGTGGATAACTTTTGAGATGTGTCTTTGGATCCAATTTGCTAGAATCTTGTTGAAGATTTTTGCACCTATATTCATAAGGCTTATTGGTCTGTAATTCTCTTTTTTAGTTGGAACTTTACCCGGTTTGGTTATCAGAGTGATGTTAGCTTCATTAAATAATTTGGGGAGAATTCCATCTTTTTCAAATGCCTGAAATACTTTCAAAGGATTGATATCAGCTCCTCCTTCTACACTTTGCAGAATTTTGCTGGAAAGACATACCATCCAGGGCTATTTTTTGTAGGTAGTTTTCATATGACAGAGTCAATTTGCTGGGTTGTTATTGGTCTATTTAGGCCTCAATGTCTTTTTGTTTCATCCTGAGGAGATTGTGTGATTATAGAAAGGCCTCCATTTCATTTAGGTTATCAAATTTGTTTCCATATAGGTGTACATAGTAATCTCTGATAATCTTCTGTATCCCTTGGGGTCAGCTGTGACTTGATCTTTTGCCTTTTTGATTGTGTTTATTTGAGATCTCTCTCTCTCTTTTGCTTGGTCTTTCTGGCTAGGGATCCATTGATCATGTCTTCTTAGTGTTGTTTTCTGACCTTAGTGGAATCTTGACATGGTCCATTGATCATGTCTTCTTAGTGTTGTTTTCTGACCTCAGTGGAATCATGACTTTAGTGCTTTCATGAGCAAGATAGAGAATTTGTTTTGCCAAGGAGAAAAGATCCAACAATTTTTAATTTTGAGTATTTAAATTTAATATTAAAGCATATTTATTTCTTCCAAATATGTTCCTGCAACTATAACTGGAATTCCTTTATTTCTCTAACTATAAATATGATGGACTATAATAATGAATTTCCAAATAGAGGATGATTTCTAAAGTCCAGATGCAAATCATCATATGTTGTCTGACTATTAAGTTTGCAAGTTCATCCTGGAAAAAAGTGCTACATACCTCATTGTTGAATATCACTATGGTCACCTTGAAAGCATTCCCCTTGGGAAGTTATGCACTAATATCAGCACTTAGACCACCTGTCAAACCAATTTTGGGACAATTTTTCTGGAATGTCCTTCACAGCTGTCATCATTAGAATGTCAGAGTTAGAGCAATGGACAAACATTAAATTTCATGTTAAAATTGGCACAAGTGGAAGTGAAATCACAGATACGTTAATCCACATTTATGAGGATAATGCCATGAAGTACACAGCAGTGTACAAATGGATTGAGTGTTTTTCTGAGGAGACAGAAAACATCACTGATGATGATAAGTCAGGACTGCCAGTAACAATCAGAACTGGTGAAAACATTGCAAAAATTCATCATGTTATGTATCAAAATCATGGGCTGACTGTGAGAAACATAGTAGGCCCATGAAACATCAATAGAGAAACAGGAAAATCTTAACTGAAAATCTTGGCATTAGAAAAGTGTGTGCAAAAAATAGTCCTGAAGGAGTTATTGCATCATGACAATGCACCAACTTACACGGCACTGTCTGTGAGGGAGTTTTTAGTCAGTAAACAGATAACTATATTGAACAACATGCCTACTCACCTGATCTGGGGCCCATTGACTTTTTTATTTACATGAAGATAAATGAAACGTTAAAAGGAAGACATTTTAATAACATTCAAGACATGAAGGATAATATGATGACAGCTCTGCTGACCATTCCAGAAAAAGAGTTCCAAAATTGTTTTGAGGGATGGACTAGACACTTTCTTCAGTGTATAGCTTCCCAAGAGTAGCTCTTCATAGGCGACCATAGTGATATTCAGCAATGAGATATGTAGTACTTTTTCTAGAATGAATTCGTGAACTTCATTGTAAACATTTGTATATCATTTTCCAGCTTTATGCTGTATTTTAGCTTAGATGTTTCCATCTGTCAGCAGATGGGAGTTTTTTTGTAATATTCTTTTTGAAACAATCTTCAGGACATTTTAGGATCAGTATTTTATTTGATTTATGGTAATAATTTGGAAATTCTACCTCCTCATCAAAGCCCTTTAATTAAGCAATGCTGGCTTCTTTAATATTTAAAAGAAAACAAAAATCTGCCCGTGAATCTCATTCTGATGCTGTTAATTGTGAGACTCCTATAGAAATCTTCCTTTAGAGCCTGATCACTAGATGTTCAAATCTCACCTGGATGCAATTCTTTTATTTAGCAAATACTCACATAAATCCCACCATGCTAAAACTATAGAGAAAAAGAAAATCCTGGTATTAATAGGAGACTGGAGAAATAAACTTGTTTTTTAAGACAGTATAAAACTATCAAATTTTCTGTCCTCTCAAAAACCCTGCTTTCAAAAAAAGCCAAACCAAACAAACAAAAAAAATCTATCTTTCACTTAAAAGGAATGGATTACTGAGAAACTATTCTCACTTTCCTCTATGATTATTGTGCTTTTTAACTCTCTAATAGTATTAAAGTCAATATTGATAAAGTTTATTTTTCTATAATATGTCCATTTCATCAAGGTTTCCTAGTTAATTGGTATTGTTTTGGGGAAATAGATACCATATTTTCTAATGAATTATTAACATTATGATTTTTCTTTTGTATTTATCCAGTTGAAAGAGTATTTTGAATTTTTTGTGTGATTCTTTTTTACCTGCAGATTAAATGCTAATAGTACTCGGGTTCTGAGGATTATCAAAGTATTTGATTATGGGTCAGAAAAATTCTCACGGAGGCAGTTAATCTAGTGCATTCCATGAGCTTCTATCAATCTTTCATGAAAATGGTGAGACACAACCATTTTCTGCTCCTTCCATAGAAGCCCTGTCTACTTTCAGGAATAATGAAGAAAAGATATCCAGCACCCTAGTGGTCTCTTAGGATATGCTCACTAGAAACTTCTAATAGACTCTGGGAATTCAAAATTTTTCAGAACTATTCTCAGCTCCCCTAGCATGAACTGGCATTGCTGCTAAGAGTGACATGATAATTGCCGTTCTGTGGGGAGGTGAAGTCACAGCATCACAAACTCATATTTTGGGTTTTGGCTTCCTGTCTTCCTTACACTCTGTGGCTCTTACTGATCTTCACCCTGAGCTCACTGTACTAGTGGCAGAAAAGAGTCTTGTATTTCATTCTTCAGTCTGAGGGACACAGCCTATCAGGGAAGGAGGTGTACCTGGAATCTGGGTATGTTTGCATGTGTGGTAATGAAACAAGTCTTAGGTAGAAACTGGTCCAGGGTCAGAACTGCACAGGAAAGACTAATTATTGAGACATAAACTGAGCATAGGAGAGAGAACAGTGTCCTGAGAATGTGATGTATGACTGTTGCTAATGTAATTTTATAAAATTCTCATGGAGAACTTCTTGGTGTTTAATCCCAGTGTTATCAAAATCTAGATTTTAATGTGCTTCAGGTTTGTGTTTTCAAAATTAATCTCCCATTCAACTTGCACAATACCTCCAGACCGAAGACAGATTTTTCAGGCAGAATGTAATGATTTCTGTAAAAGTTCTGTGCATGAGCAAATGGATATGATGGAGCTCACCGAATTGTCTAATTCACCACAATAACAGAGTGACCAAAAAGGAATTGCTGAAATATAATTGTTTTCTTGTAATTTGGGTATGACATGCCTAATGGAGACAGTTAATATGTTTCTACTGAAAATATCTGTTGTCTGTTGATCATGGGGGACTATTTTCCTCCCTGAAATTAGGGAAGTTCCTTTAGGAAAAAGGTAACATCATAACAGGGAATTTCAGACTGCGAACAATAATGATGTAATTAATAACATTCTTATTTTATTAGAATAAATTAGCCTAAAAATATAATCTCATCAAAAAAGTTTTAAAAGATGATATACTCTTTGCTATATTTTCTCTGGTTTAAAAACATTTCAATGTTATTCCCAGGTTCTCTACTCATTTTTCTCCCTTGTAAAATTATTAAATATACAGGATTCCATGTCTTCAGATTCCATTTTGCATGTTTGTGTTATTATTATTATTTTTTTCTATTTTCTTTTCTTTTTTAAATTATGAAGTTGTGGGACACAGTTAAGGGTTAGGTATACAATTGCATTTCATTCAGGCACCCTGTTGATATGGGGTATTTCCCCGTTCCCAGACAGATATTTGCTACTGTTAATCCCATCTCCCCCTCACCATAGTTTCCCAGTATGGTCAGTCATTTTCGTATAGTATTGCATTGGATGTTTAAGGTCCATTATATGAGTAAGAACATCTGATACTAGGATCTTTGTTTCTGTGAGAGGTCATTCAGTATTATAGACTCTAGTTCCATTCAGGTTGCTGTGAAATTCATGATTTTATTCTTTTTTATGGCTGCGTAGTATTCCATCATGTATATGTACCACATTTTTTTAATCCAGTCCTCTTTTGACGGGCAGCATGGCTGTTTCCAGGTTCTTGCTATTGTGAACAATGCTGCGATAAACATGCGTGTGCAGGTATCTTTTTTATAGAGTGATTTGTGTTCTTCAGGATATATTCGCAGTAGGGGGATTGTGGGGTCATATGGGAGGTTGGTATTTAGAGCTTTTAGGAATCGCCACACTGCTTTCCACAGAGGTTGCACTAGTTTACACTCCCACCAACAGTGTAGAAGTGTTCCCTTTTCACCACACCCTCTCCAGCAGCTGTTATTTTTTGACTTGTTGATAATTGCCATTCTGACTGGGGTTAGGTGGTATCTCAGTGTGGTTTTGATTTGCATCTCCCTGATGATTAGTGAGGTTGAACATTTCTTCATGTGTTTGTTGGCTACTCGGATGTCTTCCTTTGTGAAGTGTCTGTTCATATCTTTTGCCCATTTTATAATGGGGTTGTTTGTTTTTTTCTTTTCAGCACATTTGAGTTCCTTGTAGATCCAGGATGTTAAGCCTTTGTCAGACCTGGAGTTGGCAAATACTTTTCCCAGTCTGTAGGCCGTCTCCCTGCCCTCTTGATGGTTTCTTTGGCTTTGCAGACGCTTGTCAGTTTAATAAGGTCCCACTTGTCTATTTTCTCTCTTATGAGCTGTGGGTTTTGGGTTTGTTCAGGAATTGGATGCCAGTTCCGATTTCCATGAGGGTATTTCCTAATTTTCTAAGTTTCTTATGGTTTGAGGTTTTACATTTAGGTCTCTGATCCATTTGGAATTAACCTTTGTGCATGGGGATAGATAGGGGTCCTGTTTCAATCTTCTGCATGTGGTCAGCCAGTTTTCCCAGCACCATTTACTGAATAGGTTCTCCTCTCCCTAGTGGTAGGTGGTGGAGGCTTTGTCGAAGATGAGTTGGTTGAGAAATTGAGGTTTTGCTTCTGGAATCTCAATTCTATTCCATTGATCTATATGCCTGTTCCTATACCAATACCAAGCTGTTTTGATGATTGTAGCTTTATAGTAAAGTTTGAAGTCTGGTAATGTGATACCACCTTCTTTTTTTTTTTTTCTGAGGATTGTTCTGGCTATTCTTGGACGTTTGTGTTTCCATATGAATTCCTGCATTGTTTTTTCTAGGTCTGAGAAGAGTGTTGCTGGTAATTTGATGGGTATTGCATTGAATTTGTAGATTGCCTTAGGTAAGATGGACATCTTCACAATGTTGATTCTTCTGATCCATGAGCATGGGATATTTTTCCACTTGTTTGTGTCAACTTTGATTTCTTTGAGCAGTGTTTTGTAGTTTTCCTTGTAAAGGTATTTCACGTCTCTGGTTAGGAAGATAACAAGGTATTTCATTTTTTTTGTGGCTATTGTGAATGGAATTGTGTTTTTTATTTGGGTTTCTGTTTGTTTATTATTGGTGTAGAGAAATGCGATTGTCTTTTGTACATTTATTTTGTATCCTGAGACTTTGCCAAAGGCCTTTATCAGTGTAAGGAGGCTTTTGACAGATTCTCTTGGGTTTTCAAGGTATACAATCATGTCATCTGCAAAGAGAGATAACTTGACTTTCTCTTTTCCTATTTGGATACCCCTGATTGCCTTCTCTTCTCTGATTGCTCGAGCCAGTACTTCCAATACTATGTTGAACAGGAGGGGTGAAAGTGGGCATCCTTGTCTTGTTCCAGTTTTCAGGGGAAATGGTTCTAATTTTTGTCCATTTAGGAATATGCTCGCTGTGGGTTTCTCGTAGATGGCTTTTACTATTTTGAGGTATGTTCCCCGTATGCCTAGATGTTCAAGGGTTTTTATCAAGAAGGGGTGCTGGATTTTATCAAAAGTTTTTTCTGCAGCTAATGATATAATCATGTGGTTTTTGCTTTGACATCTGTTGATGTATTTAATAACATTTATGGTTTTACGAATGTTGAACCAGCCTTGCATCCCAGGAATGAAGCCTACTTGGTCATGATGGATGATTTTTGAGATGTATTGCTGAATCCGGTTTGCTAGGATCTTGTTGAGAATTTTAGCATCTATGTTCATCAAAGATATTGGCCTGTAGTTCTCTGTCTTTTTTGAATCTTTACCTGGCTTGGGTATCCATGTGATGTTGGCTTCGTAAAATGATTTGGGGAGCGTACCATCTTTTTCAATCGCCTGGAATACCTTCAGTAGGATTGGTATCAGCTCCTCCTTAAATGTCTTGTAGAATTCTGCTGGAAAGCTATTTGGTCCAGGGCTTTTTTTTGTAGGAAGTTTTCTTATTACGTAGTTGATTTCCTTGATTGTTATTGGTTTATTTAGGGTCTCAATTTCTTCTTGTTCCAACTTAGGTAGGTTGTGTGATGTCAGAAAGTTCTCTATTTCCTTAAGGTTTTCAAGTTTGTTTCCATACAAGTGTACATAGTAGTCTCTAATGATCTTTTGTATTTCTTCAGGGTCAGATGTGCCTTCATCTTTTGTGCTTCTGATTGTGCTTATTTGTTTTTTCTTGGTCAGTCTAGCTAGGGGACCATCGATCTTGTATATTCTTTCGAAGAACCAGCTTTTTGTTTCATTGATTTTTTCTATTATCTTTTTGTCTTCTATGTACTGGATTTGGGCTTTTATTTTGGTGATCTGGATTCTTCTGCTGAAATTAGGGTTTTTGTGGTCTTGCTTTTCCAGCTTCTTTAGGTGGCTTGTTAGGTTGGTGATTTCTGTTCCTTCCATTTTCCTCATGTGTGTTTGTAGGGATATAAATTCCCCTCTTATTACAACTTTTAAGGCATCCCAGAGATTTTGGTGAGATGTTTCTTCATTTTCATTTGTTTCCAGGTATCTTTGATCTCTGTTTTGATGTCATCATTGACCCAGGAGTTGTTTAGCATCATGCTGTTTAGTGTCCATGTCTTTGTGGGTTTTGTGGGGACTTTGTTGGTGTCAATGTTTATTTTTTTCCACTGTGGTCCGAGAAGGTGCATGGTAGAATTTCAGTCCTTTTAAATTTGCTTATACTTGATTTGTGTCCAATTATGAGGTCAATCTTAAATATGTTCCATGTGGTGATGAGTAGAATGTGTATTCTGTGGTCTTTGGATGGAGAGTTCTATAGGTATCAATTAAGTCCGTTTGGTCCAGAGTCTCATTGAGGTTCCGGATCTCCTTGCTGATTTTTTGTCCTGATGATCTGTCTAGCATTGTGAGTGGTGTATTAAAGTCCCCAGTTATTATGGTGTTAGAGTCAATGTCTTTCTTTAGTTTTCCTAGAAGTTGCTTTATGAATGTTGGCGCACCTATGTTGGGTGCATATATGTTTAGGATAGATATTTCTTGTTGTTGGAGTGAACCTTTTATCATTATGTAGTGGCCCTCTGTATCTTTTTAAATTTTTGATAGCTTAAATGGTATTTTGTCTGAAATTAGGATCGCGACTCCTCCTTTCTTTTGTGTTCCATTCACCTGAAAATTTGTTCCCCATCCTCTTACTTTGAGTCTGTGTATGTCCTTTCTAGTGAGATGGGTCTCTTGAAGGCAGTATATTGTTGCCTGGTGATATTTTATCCATTTTGTCATTCTATGTCTTTTCAGTGGTGCATTTAGTCCATTCACATTCAGACTACTTATTGAAATGTGAGAGTTCGTCCCTATCATGGAGTTCTTATTGAGTTGTTGTTCTTCCACTTGGTTTTTTCTTTTCTTTTCTTTTTTTTTTTGTCTTTCTTTTGGTTTTGGGGTTGGGTCGTGTGTATTTTATTCTTTTCCCTGTACTCTTGTGAAGAACGTTGCTCTTTTTTCCTTTTCTTCTGTGTTTAGTATTTTCTTAAGTGTTTCGTGTAGAGATGGTTTGGTGGCAGCATAAGTTCTTAAGGATTGGATATCTGGGAAAAATTTTAATTCTCCCTCACTGATGGAGCTTAGCTTGGCTGGGTGGGTTATTCTTGGTTGAAATTGTTTATCTTTTAGGACTTTGAAGATAGGGCTCCAAGCTCTCCTAGCCTGCAGGGTTTCTGCAGATAAATCTGCTGCTATTCTGATTGGTCTTCCATGGTTGGTGATCTGGCCTTTTTCTCTTGCTGCCTTTAAGATTTTTTCTTTTGTGCCTACTTTATTTAGGTGAATTATTATGTGTCTAGGAGTTGGTCTTCTCATTTGTTGTCTTGCAGGAGTTCTCTGAATCTCTTGTGTTTGAATTTTTGCATCACTGATTAGATAAGGGAAGTTTTCTTGAATGATCTTATGGAAAGTTTGTTCCAGTGTGGTCTCTGTTTCTCTTTCTGCCTCAGGGAGTCCGACTATTCTTAGGTTAGGCCTCTTTAGGTAGTCACTCATCTCTTGAAGGTTTTGTTCTGTCTTTTTGAGCTTATTTTCTGTGTTTTTAAGAGTTTGGGTTATTTCTGTATTTTGGTCCTCAAGCTCCGAGATTTTTTCTTCTGCTTGGATAATTCTGCTTTCCATGCTTATCAATTTTTTATTTATTTCATTCATAGTATTCTTTATTACTGTTATCTCAGATATCAGCTCCTTCCTAGCTTCTTCTTGTGTCTTCTCAATTCTTTTTAATCTCTCCATTATTTTTTGATTTCTACATTTGCCGTTTGAGACCCCTTCATTCTGGGGGCTTTTCATTGTTTGCATTCCAAAGTCAGTTTTCTCAGTGTCTGCTCTCCCAGGCGTCTGGGAGAGACCCATACTCTTCTTTTGGTTTTTTCTTCATTTCTGTAGATTTTTCTCCCTCTCCCCCTTTCCCTCCCCCTCTTCAATTCTGTTTTTGAGGGAAGGTGGGGTTGCTTTTATTTCTCTTCTGCAATGACCTGTTCTTCTTTATGAGGGTCTTCTGGCTTTGTTCACTTTTCCCTCTGCTTTACAGTCTGTCTATTCAGCATTATGCAGTTGGTCCCTGAGGGTCTCAGCGGCTTGCAAACTTTGACCATCGTGCTCAGCGTGCTCCCGGAGTCTCCCTCTGCAACTCCTGTGCCTGCCTGCGCACCCACTCTGAGGGCGCCTTCTCGGGTGCCTGCTGCTGCAGTGGCTTTAAGAACCATGGAGCCTGGTTGCCTTTCACTGCCGCCGAGGTTCCCTGGCTAGGGACTGCTCCTCCGGGTCTGGTGCAAGGGACATCCTCCCTTGTGTTATTTTTAATAGCGTTCCCAATATAAATAATTTGGGTTCAGTTAGTTATTCTAAAATAAGAGAAATATAATTATATAATCTCTAAACAAGACTAATTTATTGTCTTCTCTAAAATACTTCATTACTTTTGTATTTCATGTCTCATATTTTAGTGCACAACCTAATTTTGTATACTAACTTGTTACTGGGGATCAGGCTATTTTTAGTCCATGTGAAAAATTGAGGTTTTTTTTTAACCAGGCTAATAGTTATTTTATGTAAATTAAGTTGGGTCATATAAAATTATTCAGTGTGTCTTTAATTTATTAATATCTCTGAATATTAATACAAAAGTTGTTTTGGTTATAGAATAAATTGGCAAAATTGGAAAATAATAAATCTAAACTTATAAGGTAATACGAATTTTATATAAAGAAGTTATGTATACATATATGTGTGTTTGTATTGAATAAAACAACTAGCTGGCAAGGCATGGTGACACAGTCTGCAATCCTCGCACTTTGGGAGGCCAAGATGAGTGGATTGCCTGAGACTGCAGGTTTGAGACCAACCTGGGCAATGTGGTGAGACCCCATCGCTACAATAAGTAAAAAAAAAATCAGCTGGACATGATGGTGCATGCATGTAGTTTTAGCTACTTGGAAGGCTGAGTTGAAAGGATCACTGGAGCCCAAGAGGTTGATGTTGGGGTGGTCAAGAATGTGCCATTGCACTCCAGCCTGCACAGCAGAGTGAAATTCCAGCTGAAATAAATAAATAAATAAATAAATAAATAAAACTAGTTAACTCTTATCATATAGCATAGTAGTGAACACAAATATCTGTGTTCAGGCTACACTGGTTTAAATTCTGACACTCCTATCAGAACTTAGATGAGTCAGCCAAACTCCTTGTGAATCAATTCTCTTCACTGGTCAAAGAAGAATAACAATGATTTCTAAATTAACGTTGTGACTATTTAATGTTATAATAGGTAAAGCGTTAATAAAAGTGACTCATACATTGTAAGTGCTATAAAAAAGAGATTTGGGAAATTTCTTTACAAAAAGTATACATATATATTTGCTTTCAATTCTTAGAGGGAAAGAATAATGAGTACAGATGTTATTTTCTATCAAAATGTAAGCCATATCTCATTATCCACACAGAACTCTCTGCTTGTTAAATATTGAGTACTGCAAAATGACAGGATGGCCTCTGTGGATTTGAAATTTGGAATAATCTTCCTGTCCCTGGTAGTTGTTGAAATCCTGGGAAACTTTTCACTCTTATATATTACATGTCTGTTTACTTTAGGAGATGTGGGACAAGATCCATAGATTTAATTCTCAGGCACCTGACTGTAGCCAACTCCTTGGTCATTCTCTCTAGAGGAATTCCAGAGACCATGGAAGTTTGGGATTGAGACATTTTGCCACTTATTCTGGAAGTGAAATTCTTTTATATATTCACAGCATTACCAGAGTTGTGTCCGTTGGTGCCACCTGCCTGTTGAGTGTTTTCCAAATGATCACCATCAACACCAGGAACTCCAGAATGTGTGTAGAGCATAAAATAAAAGCTCTCAAGTACGTTGGCAACTCCAGTATTCTGTGCTGGGCATTGCACTTCCTGGTAAATATCATTTTTCCTATTTATAGTGTTGTAAAATTGGGAGGCAAAAATATCAAAAACAGCATATTGTTCTGCTCCATTTGACGCTGAAGCACTGATCCTGATATATGCAGCATTGACATCTTTGCATGATGTTCTGTGTTTGGGACTAATGACCTGGGCCAGCAGCTCCATGGTTTTCATCCTGTATAGACACAGGAAACAGGTCCAACACATTCTTAGGACCAATCACTCCCGCAGCTCCTCTCCTGAGACTAGGGCCACCCAAAGCATCCTTGCATTGGTGAGCACCTTTGTGGCATTTTATGCCCTTTCCTTCAGCATCTGTTTATTTAGCTCTCTTTGATAAATCCAGCAGGTGGCAGGTGAACACTGCCATTGTAATCACTGCATATTTTCCAACTATTAGTCCTTTTGTTCTCATGTGCCGTGACCCCAGTCTATCTAGGTTCTGCTAAATTCACTGTCAAAAAACTGCACAATTCTCTTATCTCACCAGTTCAATGTGAATTGTCTGTCTGGCATCATATTCGGTCATTAATGCACTTAGATCTAAAGGTATCTTAAGAACAACTATGAACTCATTTCACTGCAGAAAAAAAGGAGAAGACTATAGATGGGGACTGGGACAACACAAAATAGCAAATTTTAAAGTCCACAGTAAATTAAATGTAATGCACTTAATATGTAAGTACTTATATAGCTGCAATTTTATTAATAGTTGTGTAGAAATTCCAATGTCATCAAATCAACCTGAAATACTGTACAGATACTGGAATTGTCTTTGAATTTGTAAAGCTCATTTTGTGATATTTAATTTTCCTCAGATATCTTTGAACTTCGAAATGTATGGACAGTTGCATCAAAGACAGCATGTGGTGCTTGCTATTTTCAGTGTTTATTCATTTTCAGTGTTGGTCATGGGCCTAATAGATGGTATTTGGGTCATGATGGAGGATCCCACTGAGTGACTTGGCACTCACTGTCCTTGTGGTAATGAGTGAGTTTTTGCTCTTTTAGTGTCTGACAGAGCTGGTTATTCAAAAGAAACTAGAAATTACCACTTACTTTCTTTCTTGCCATGTGATCTCCACACACACCAGCTGCTCTTTGCCTTCTGCCATGTGTAGAAGAAGCCCATAGCCCTCACCAGATGCAGATGTTGGTGCTATACTTCTTGTACAGTCTGCAGTACTGTGAGCCAAATAAATCTTTTTTCTTTAGGAATTATTCAGTCTCAGATACTCTTTCATAGCTACAGAGACAGGCAATGATATTGGTTTTCAAGAAATTGGGGGTATTGTCCTTGGTTCTGATTTGTAATGCATATAGCATTGAATAAACTAGAAAACAATTAGTTTTCATTTCCTGTTGGCTATGGAAGCCAGCTTGTGAATACTATGCTTTGATTCCTAAAAGAAACTGTAGACCTTTGGGATATGATAATGCTTTTTAATCTATTCATTTATATTCTTATTATTGCTATTATTTTAGAGACAAAGTCTTTCCATGCTACTCAGGCTGATATCAAACTCCAAGGCTCAAGCAATCCTCTTGCCTCAGTTGGCCAAATTGTTGGAATTACAGGTGTGAGTCACAGCACCAAGCCTGGAATATGATAACACTTTTTGAGAAAGATTAGCATTTTAAAATATTTTTGAGTAAAAATTTGAATAATAATCTACAGGAGACAACAAGAAACATGAGAAAGTGTCAGCTGACTTTTATAAAGAGTGCAGATGGAAGGAAACAAGTAAATAGAGATTTACTATGTGGGAAAAATTAAATATAATTTTGAATATTCAGAAAGTAGATTGCTATGGATTAAGATGAGGGAAACTGACTACTTAGACAAAAAAAATCTTTCAGTATGAACTTTTAAATTCCAACTTGAGGAGATAAGTCTACAAAGAACCGTTATCTACCATGGAGCAGATGAGTATCAATTTGGAGCTGAAAGATATGAGTCTATTAAGCTTAGTGAGGAGTTTTCCTTCTTTTGAAGTCACCAAGAGAGAAAAATGGAAACCTACATAAGAATTATAAAGGTTATTACAAAAACATAAAAACTATTTTAATATGATATTCTGTACATCATAAAGAGTTAAGTTTTTAAATGAATATTTTATCTTTGAATAATTTTGATGTGGAGAAAATTTACAAAGATAACACGGTGAGTTCTCAAATATCTTTCATCCAGTACCACTGATTTTAGCATTCTGCTATGACACATTTGTCAAAACTCAATAACCAACATCAGTACCTTATATTAGCTGGACTCCAGATATTTCACCAGGTTTAAAACTGTTTCTTTTTCCTCTTTCAGAATAAATCCAGTAGACCACATTACATTTAATCAACTTACCTCTCCAGCCTGTTCTGCTTTCTGTATTTCTTTGTTTTTCATGACCTTGAGAGGAACCTGTACTTCTCACTTCTTAGGATGTCCCTGGAAATGAATTTGTTGTTTTTATGATGGGTAGACTTGGATTATGGGTTTTGGGGAAGCATATCACATCTCTTCCATCATATACTGTCAGAAGTTTCATCAATTTCATATAAATTATCTCCAGTGATGATAATCTTGATCTTCTAAGGTAGAGTTTGTCAGGTTTGTCCACTATAAGTTTACTATGTTTTATTTTCCATACTACATTTTTGGGGGATGGATTTTCAGAAGTTTGTAAGTCTAGCCCAAATAAAAGTGAGTGTGTGTGTGTGTGTGTGTGTGTGTGTGTGTGTGTGTAAAGGCACTGAATTCAGCTCCACTTACTGAGGGGAGCAAGTATTCATACATGTAACTTGGCATGCGTCTGAAAATTATAAGGAAGATTTGTCTTTCATTCTCCACTTATTTTATTATTCATTTATTTATTTATATCAGCATGATATCATTTATACTTATTTTATATTTGTGTCATAATTCAACATTAAGCAATTTCTTTTATTCCTTAAATTGTTGAAGGTTTTGTCATTGGGAAGTGTGGCATAATTTAAAAATCTATCTGGTATGAATCCTAGTTTCTGTCACAGAGCTTCAAAATTTCTTGGAATTTCTTGAATGACAAGAATTCCTTTTTCAGACTCATGAAACGTCTCATAGTTGTGGGCCCTAAGTTTCTTCAGGAAGGGGGTTGGTCACCAGAAACACCAACAGTGTATTTACTGCATTGAAACCTGTAGCTATCAGATCTCTGGGGAGTGAAGGGTGGATGGAACTTGAGTTCAGTTCATGGTCAATAATTGCATTAGTCATGCCTAGGTAATGAAACCATAACGAAAACTCTGGACACTGTGCTTGGGGGAGCTTTCTGGTGGGGAAGAAATATCAATGGACTAAGATGTTGGTATACCCTGACTCTTCAAGGACAGGAGATCCCATGCTTCTATGCAATTTCCCTACACGTGTCAAAAACCAACCACTTCTCCAAGTAGTCTTTTACTAGACCTTTTCTTAGACCTTCCAGACCTAGACTTACATATTTCATCTGCCTGCTTATTGATATTTGTAATAACAAAATGGCAATTTTTAGTATTGTATCATCTTGTGTTCTATGAGTCATTCTCAAAAATTATTAAATAAGAGGGATTTGTGGAAAACTGCACTTTTCTTTAGCCTTGCAAAGTGCAAATGATGCTTGCAACTGGCATCTGAAGTGGGGAAGACTTGTAAAGGACTTTGCCCTTGTAATGTAAAAAATCCTTAACTGTAAAATGTTTTAAAGAGGTCTATTCTGAGCCAATGTGAGTGGCCTTGGCCTGGGGCAACATGGTCTCAAAAGGTCTTGTAAAGGTTGGGCTACATTTGATTTTATACATTTCAGGGGGACAGGCATTGCAGGTAAAACTCTACACCAATACCTGGAAGGCATACATTAGTTTAGACCAAAAATTGGGACATCTCTAAGGGAAACTTACAAGTAAGGGATATGTTTTGGGGACCTTTTAGTTGGCAGTTGTTTGAAAAACTTCTGGTTTCTGTGAATACTTGAAGTCAATACAAAGAAATGCTTAAGTTAAGATAAGGGGGTCTACTCTCTGTCATGTGATGCTATAATAGAGTAAGGTTGGAAAGTAAGTCACATTATACTTGATTAATAAAAGTCTTATTTAACTAGATGTTATGGTTTGTAAGGTGTGACTTAACACTTGCATTGCATGGACTTAGGTATCGTTTATAATTTGGTATCTCTAGCCACAAAAGTCTCTTCTATCAATTTTTTGATCTGTATTTCTATATTAACACGGGGTCGGTTTTGCCTACACTCTAGTAGGGATGAGACATAATGAGGCATGTTTGATCTCCTATACCATCATGGCTGGTAATTCAGTTTTTAAGGTGTGTCTGGAGCCCCCTTGATCAAGAGGTTGTCTGTTCAGTCTGTTGTGGGGGCTTACAATTTTATTTTTAGTTTATAGTTCTTGAATTGTGGGGTCTGTTCTAACACTGCACAGTGCCATAATTTAATTAATTGCAAGGCTCTTAGTTGGTGTTAAAGAGTAAGTGACAGAATGCAGGTGCCCTTTCAAGTTAGTTTATTTTCCCCTTTGATGTAATCTAAATACTTTTGTTTTTGAGTGCTTTCTGACTCTTACTTTTGCTATAACAAAATGTTCTTTGCTTGCCTTGTACTGTCCTTACTCCAATTTAGAACGAGACACTTCTCCAAATAGTTTTTTTAAATTAAAGAATGACATTGGAAGTCAGTACATAGGTGCTGGGGGCTCTCATTGCTATGAGGAACCATTTCTATTAGGCCCTCAAAGCAGGAATGCCTAAGAAATACCTTTTGCACACATATTTATAATTATCCTATTCCTAACTGTCCCTGTATAGCTTTCTACCTATCTGTAGCTAAATATGTGTACATACTGATGTTTTAGACTCTAATCCAACACCACAGGGACCGGTCTAGTTTTTCCTGTTTCTTTTCTATACCTATCTGTATTTATGAAGTATTATGGCATTGCATGCCTTTGAAGGGTCTTGAAACTCTGTCATAGCTATATTTTGTCGTTCTGGTCAAACTTCAGAAAAATTATTAACTGTTGAAATTGATTACTTGCTAGACAATTTTGCGTATTATTCTGGGCCAGGAAAATTCAGAGGTGACTCCAGAAAATAAATAAAAATTTTCTCTTTAGCCGGGCTCTGTGGCTTAGCCTGTAATCCCGCGCCTTGGGAGGCTGAGGTGAGTGGATTGCCTGAGTCTGCGAGTTCAAGACCCGCCTAGGCAACTTGATGAGACCTCATCTCTACAATAAATAAAAAATTAGCCGGGCGTGGTAGCGCGCACCTGTAGTTCCAGCTACTTGAAAGGCTGAGGCGGAAGGATCACCGGAGCCCAGCAGGTCGAGGCTGCAGTGGCCAGAAGAGGCCACTGCACTCCAGTCTGGGCAACAGGGTGAGACTCCAACTCAAAAAAAAAATTTTTTTCTCTTTGTCTTTAAAATTCCCTTTGTGGGATAATAAGCTGCAGGAAAAATAATGAATTCCCTGGTTAATTAGAAAATAAAGTAGGAATTAATGTGCTCATATTATATATTTGCATCTCCCATAGCCCAAAGTTGACTTATGCTCTTGGTAAATAACAAAAGTCACTTTCTGTTTTTCTCCTCCTAATTAATCCAAAACTTCTATTTTATCCAGCATTATTGCATTAGGGACAAGAACAGATAGGGAAAAATTATGTTGTAGTCCCGGACCCCACAGACCCCCAAAGGGAAAACACTGTGTTTGAGAAGTCTAAGAAATGACCTTGAGACAACAGCTGAGTCATGGACTTTTTTTGGGGAACTTACCACTCCTGATAGCGAAAGTCATATAGGTCATATAGCATTTTACATAAGGCATAGTGCAGTGTTCAGTATGAAATGGGTGTGGTTTCTGAAATGCAAGCATTGTGAGAATGCACTTATATTTACACAACAGGTACACAAAATGGCTGTAATTTATCCCTCAGGATGGAATTTTTTTGTATTGTAATAAGCTAATGGTAACCAAAAGTAGTGGGCATTGACTGAAGCAGGCCCAATCTGGCTTGACCAGCCCATGAGACCAATTGACTCAAGGAAGTTTGCAGTGGAACATTCAATGTGCACACCTGAAAGATGTGGTCAGCAGACATGGAGAACACTTCACCCATGGCCTCAGCATGACATGCATGTCTAGGGATGGAGTATTCACGGTTGACCACCGCCAGGACCCTTCCCCTGGCTCCAACACCAGGATCCCACCTCAGGCTCCAATCCCAGGATCCCTCATTAGGCTCTAACCATCTTTTTGGAGTCATATATAAGAAGTGTTCATGTTGTCAGTAAGAGTGTGTCAATCTACACATTAGACTAGTTCAAGAGCATCACTCTTCTCTTGTTTTGGCAGAGATTTATTTCTGCAATTTTCTCTAATGAGACTTTTTGCTTTCATGATATATAAGGAATCTTCCAAACTTTTTTGTACATTCTAATGAGTTTTGTGAAAATGTGTGACCTCATTTCAAATGGAATCTACAATTTTAATCTAGTTAATAATTTTAATCAAAGTAGCATTACAAAATGTACAATTTTAAGAATATCTTATATTTACACACAAAGATAAAAATTCAACAACAGTAATACCAGATCTGATGTTCATAGTGTTGTAGCATAATCTCCAAAATTGAAAATGACCCAAGCATCCAGCAACTGGTGGATGGATAAAAAACTGTGGTACAACCATAAAGTGGCATACCCATTTAACAATAAAAGTGAATGAATACTTGATATATGCTACAACATGATTGACTATCAATTGTATTAAAAAGAGTAAATTAAATCATTTTCAAAACATTAGTTAGTCATATCCATTTTCTTTTTTTTTTTTTTGTTTTTGAGTTGGAGTCTCACTCTGTCACCCAGACCCGCCACCACAGTCTCGACCTGTTGGGCTCTGGCGATCCTTCTGCGGCAACCTTCCAAGTAGCCAGAACTACAGGCGCGTGCTACCACGACGCCCGGCTCATTTTGATTTTATTGTAGAGATGAGGTCTCGCCAAGTTGTCCAGCTGGGTCTCGAACCCACGGGCTCAGGCAATCCACTCACCTCAGCCTCCCAAAGGTGCGGGATTACAGGCTGAGTCACCGAGTCCCGCTAGTCATATCCATTTTCAAAGTCACATGATTCAACATAGGCAAGAGGTGGAAACAACCCAAAGTTCATTGGTGGATGAATAAACAAAATTTTGTATAAATTTCTCATGGGTTATGTTTCATTACATTTTTCATCAAATAATTGAATCCCAATTTTACACATAACATGTGCTTGTTAATTCTCTTGGCAAGTGAAATGATTTCTCTTGGTTCATGAGAGGAAACTTGGCCACTGCTTTGCTAGACTCTGGTGTGGCCATGTGCTCTTTGCGCTATGGCTATCACCATGCTTCCTGGGTTTGGCCCCCTCTCCCACCTTGGGGATGTGAATATTCTCTCTCTCTTCTCTTTCTCTCTCTAATTTACTTTTAAATGAACTATTTTTTTTTTTTGGGTTGGAGTCTCATTCTGTCACCCAAGCTGGAGTGCAGTGGCTGCTCCCGGCCACCGCAGCCTCGACCTGCTGGACTCCAGTGATCCTTCCACCTCAGCCTTCTGAGTAGCCGGAATCACAGGCGTGCGCTACCGCGCCCAGCTAATTTTTTGATTTATTGCAGAGAAGAGGTCTCGCCTGCCCATGCCGGTCTTGAACCCGCGGGCTCAGGCAATCCAGTCACCTCAGCTTCCCAAAGGCACGGGATTACAGGCTGAGCCACCAAGCCCGGCTAACTATATTTTTTAATCTAAAAAAAAAAGAGAGAAAAAAAACTTACTGATGGGAAGATCCCATACTCCCCAAGAGAACTAAGCCTATAGGCAATATCTGCATAAACCAAAGTCTGTCCACTGCTTCTTTGGTTTACGTTTGATTAACTAGAAATTAGATCTGATACTAAGCGAGGTGTGAAAAAAGTGACAATGCATTTTAGTATAACTTGTTCAGTTTATATGCAATAAATATTTTATATACATTTATATATGATATATAAATTTGTGCATATATTTTACAAATTTTTTTATATTTTAGCCATGGGGGTGTCACCCCAGCCTACTGAATAGGGATTACAGGCCTGTGTCACTGCACACAGCCTGATTAATGTTTTTACGAATCCTATTACCAAAAACAAGTCTTTGGGAAGTACTTAGAAAACAGCTAAGTGAAACAACCGGCCGTTTTTCAGAAGAAAGTGCAGCCTTAGGTGAACCTAAAGGAGGTGCAATGGTTTCATGAGAGCTTCTCAGACAGTCTGTAGCAGTTCATGCAGGGTGTGGAGGGAACCAGTGCCTGCACTGTTCCCTGGAAGTCACTCAACACCTTCATCAGGTACCACCTGAACCTGGTGCATCAACGTCTGTCCGGCCCTCCAGGCTGATAGCAGAAATTTGAAGAGATCAGAAATTTATGAGTTCTTGGGTGGTGGCACCCAGTCTTAGGGGGTTCCACACTACACGTTTTACTTTCAGGCACTCCACTAGGTTCTCAGGTTAAAGATTCAGGAAAACAAAATCCTATAAGCTGGTACTTAAGGGTCCTTGAGGTGCAAAGCTTGATTAGATTCAGTTTCTATTTTATACAAAGTAAAATGCTTTAAGTTGTTTTTTCTCATCATATTACATGAGAACGTGTGCAAGAATGACCCCATTTTTAGTTCTGCTGAAGTTGGTCAATGGATTCTGTTGATGTGAACCTATTGCATGTCATAATGTTTTTTTGCTTTTTGACATTCATTCACTCATGCCTTCCTTTGTATTGATTATTATTCCCTCATTCCATTATCTCACATGGTTTTGAAAATGATTTGCAGCCAGGGTTTGGTGACTCAACCTGTCATCCCAGCACTTTTGGAGGCCAAGGCGAGTGGATTGCCTGAGCCTGTGGGTTCACGACCAGCCCAGGTAAATTGGTGAGACCTCATCTCTACAATAAATAAAAAAATTAGCCAGGCATAGATGCACCTGCCTGTAGTTCAGGTTACTTGGAAGGCTGAGGCAGAAGGATCTCTGGAGTCCAGGAATTCATCCCTGGGGTGACTGTGAGAGTACCACTGCATTCCAGCCTGGGTGATGGAGTGAGACTCCATCTCAAAAGAAAAATGATAATAATAAGTACACCAGGCTCGGTGACTCACATCTGTCATCCCAGCACTTTGGGAGGCAGAGGCAAGAGGATTGAAGAACCCAGGGGTTCAAGACCAACCTGGGGAACTTGGCAAAACTTTGTCTCTGCAATAAATAATAATAATAATAAAAATTAGATGACTGTGGTGGCGCATGCCTATAATTCTAGCTGCTTGGAAGACTGAGGTGAAAGGATGGCCTAAGCCCAGCAGGTCAAGGCTGCAGTGGCCGTGAGCTTGCCACTGCACTCCAGTCTTGGTGGAAGAGTGAGACCCTAGCTCATTTAAAAAATGATTTGCTAATTCTATTATCTTTTCTGATTTATTTATTTATTTGTCTGCTTCTTTATTTACTTACTTTACTTACTTACTAGAGTCAGGGTTTCATTTTCTCACCCAGGTTGGAATGCATTGGCACAATCACTGTTTACCACGGGGTTTACCTCCTGAGATCCTTTCTGCCTCACTTTTTTCCATTGCTGTGAATAGAGGTGTTCGTCACCACAATCAGTTAATTAACACAATTTTTTTTGAATTTTGAATTTTAAAATGGTGGGGTATAAGTCAGTATTGGGTACATAAGTGGTCTAGGTACAGGTGAAATTTGGGTCTCTCATTGACCCTCTCTTTGCCTGGATTAGGATCAGGATCACTTATTGATGCTTTGTGCTCCCCCTCCATCCTCTGGCAGTGTCCCACTACCGCCAATCCCTTTCCTATAGTGTTATTATAGGTGTTCAGGGTCCACTTACGAGTGAGAACACGTAGTACTCGGTTCTTTGTTTTTGTGATAGATCACTGAGTATGATAGACTACAAAACCATTCAAGTTGCTATGAAGTCCATAATTTTATCCTTCTTTATGTCTGCATAATATTCATGATATTCATGTATATGTACCCATTTAAAAAATTCCATCCAATTTCGATGGGCAGTGTGGTTGGTTCCAGGTTTTTGCTATTGAGAATAGTGCTGCAATAAATACGTGTGTGCAGGTATAGAATGATTTGAGATCCTCTGGGTATATTCCTGGAAGGGAGATTCCTGGGTAGTATGGAAGGTCAATTTCTAGTTCTTTTAGAAATCGCCACACTGTTGTCCATAGAGGTTGAACTAGTTTGCATTCCCACCAACAGTACAGAAGTGTTCCCTCTTCTCTGCATTTTAGTTAACATCTCTTGTTTTTCGTTTTATTAATGATGGTCATTCTTCTGGAGCTAGGTGGTATCTCAGTTTGGTTTTGAGTTGCATTCTCTGATGATTAGTGAGGCTGAGCTTTTTTATGTGTCTGTTGGCTGCTCTTATGTCTTTTCCAGAAATGTCTGTTTATGTTTTTCAGCCACTTTTTAATGGCGCTATTTGTTTCCTTACTTTCAGCCCATTTAAGTTTCTTGTGTATCCTGGATGTTAGGTTTTTGCCAGATATACAGTTGGCAAATATTTTTTCCTAGACTGTAGGCAGTCTCCCTACTCTCTTGATGGTTTCTTTTACTTTGCAGAAGCTTTTCAGTTTGATAAAGCCCCACTCATCTATCTTATCTCTCATGGCATGGAATTTTGGGGTTTTGATCATGAATTGGCTACCTCTTTCATTTTTTTAGGGGTATCTTCATTTTTTAGGGGTATCTTAGAAAATTCTAAGATTCTTTTTTTAATTACTTTTTTTAAAAAGAAAGATATATTGTTTCTTTTCTTTCTTTCTTTCTTTCTTTTGAGTTGGGGTCTCACTCTGTCGCCCAGACTGGAGTGCCATGGCACTCTCACAGCCACTCTAGCATCGACCTGGTGGGCTCC
Organism: Cephalopachus bancanus; assembly: GCA_027257055.1. Taxonomy (NCBI): domain Eukaryota; kingdom Metazoa; phylum Chordata; class Mammalia; order Primates; family Tarsiidae; genus Cephalopachus; species Cephalopachus bancanus. Next base: position 1,614,956 of record JAPVLO010000737.1, on the reverse strand, counting down.
AGCGATCCTTCTTCCTAAGACAATCTTCTTGCTTCCACCACCCAAAGTACTGGGATTGCAGGCAGAAGCTGCTAGTCCCAAAAGCTTGTGAAAGCTGGAGGTGCATGTGGTATTCCCAGGCCCCTGTTTAGCTTCCAAGTTGCTAGCAGATCCCATGCCTTTCTGGAGGAGTCGTGCCATTGTTAGTTGAGTTTATACTGCCTCATTTTATGATGGAATTTAACTATATTTTTATTTTTTGTCATATAGATTTTTCTTTTTTGCCTTTTATTTTACTACAATATATTCAGAATAAGGTCAGTTATTATTATTTTGGATAGGAATTTCCATTTCTCAAGTTCCACGTATTCATGATCTCATTCCCACTGTTGTTTTAACTGCTTATTCTCTTTTAACAGCATTCTTTGTGTATTTCTGAATTTTTCTCTTCACTGGTTTGTTTAAGAATCACCATGTCTCACATGGTTATCCACCCTCAATTTTTGTTTCTTTTTTGAGTTTTGTAGGCTATACTTTTTTATTCATTTTTCTCTAAGTTCCTTGTGTATCCTGGATGTTAGGTTACATAATAGGTGCATATTGTAATAGATTATTGCAATTCCTTTGCTAGCTTCAAGAACTAGTGGATAGAGTATTATAGAGATTCATGTAAATATATAAATCAAAATAAATATAATTGATCTTCTTTTTTTTTTTTTGAGTTGGAGTCTCACTCTGTTGCCCAGACTGGAGTGCAGTGGCCGCTCCCGGCCACCGCAGCCTCGACCTGCTGGTCTCCGGGGATCCTTCCACCTCAGCCTTCCAAGTAGCTTTCCAATTACAGGCATGCGCTACCACACCCAGCTGGTTTTTTGATTTATTGTAGAGATGAGGTCTCGCTGCCCAGGCAGGTCTCGAACCCGCGGGCTCAGGCAATCCACTCACCTCAGCCTCCCAAAGGCGCGGGATTACAGGCTGAGCTACCGAGCCCGGCTTGATCTTCTAATAATGTTGAGTTTTTCTACCCAAGGGCTGTATGTGATTTTTTATTTGTTTATATCTACTCATATATTTCAGGGGATGTTTTGTAATTTTCCTCATCTAGGATTTATACATTTTTGTTATTTATTTTTCATTTAGTTTATTTCATTTTGTTATTTTATATTTTCGTAAATGTAGCCTTTCCCACTGCGACTTGTAAATAATTGCCTTTTGTACATGTGAGGGCTATTGTTATAATATATTTCAATCATATATTCTAAGAACTTAATTAAATATTTTTTGGGGTAGATTTTTTTTGTCAATTTCTTTGTGTTTCCAGGTGTAAACATAGATTTACATCTTTGTTTTCATTTCTTCAGCCAATTTTTTGGCCTAGGCTAAACTTCCAATACAATGATTAATGAAGAACACAGATGATAATGTGTTCTTAATGCTGTTTTCTGACCTAAGTGGAATTAACCTAGTGCTCCCAATGAGCAAGATGTAAACTTTGTTTAGTAAAGTTAGAAAAGAGCTATGAATTTTTAGTTTTGAGTATTTAAATTTAAAATCAATACCTGTTGAATTCTTCCAAAACGTTTTTGAAACTATGAGATGGATCCCTTTATTTGTCTATCTACAAATATGCTGAGCTATATTAAGGAATTTGTTAATATGAAATCATTTCTAAATTCCAGCTGTAATCTTCACCTGGCCAAATATTATTTTTATTTTACATTCATATTATTTATGCTCATATTATTAATATATAATTTTTATTTATATTATTTTTCAGCTTTTTGCTATAATTTAGTTTAGATGTTTCCGTCTGTAAGCAGATGTGAAGTTGCTCTGTAGTATTCTTGTGGTTAAGACTTTAGGATATTTGAGGATCAATATTTGTTTCATTTATACTAATCATTTGGAAATTTTGCTTTTCTTAAATGCCCTTGAATTGAGTAAGTAGCATTGGCTTATGTAACATTTAAAAGAATCAAAGAATCTGTCTGTAAATCTGATTATTTTATCTGTTTTAATTGTTTTTATTAGTGAGAAATTGTAAAATTTCTCCCTTTCCTAGAGAGGGATTGCTAGAAACCACAAACTCCCTGCATGCAATTTATTTAGTTACCAAATCCTCACATATCCTACAAATCTAAAATAAATAAACAAACTCTGGTTTTGATAAAAGATTGAATAAACAAACTGTGATTCATTATACAATATAAAATGATCCTTACTTTAAAAGGAATGGAGTGCTAGGGGAAAAAAAACCCCAAACCTCCCTTTTCTGTGATTATTGTGGTATTTAAACTCCCTATCACTATTAAAGTTGTTATTGGTAAAGTATTTTTTTTAGAAAAATGTCCATTTCATTTATGTTTTCTCATTAATTGTTATTGAGTTGGGGAAATAAATAAAATGTTTTAAAATCAATTAACAGCACCATGTTCTTTGTTTTTCAATTACCCCATGGAAAATCATTTTGGGGTAGTTTTTGTGTATGCCATTCTGCTCACATATTAAATGCTAGTGGTATTCTGAGGTCTAAGGATGAATACAGAATTAGTTTAGGATTGGCAGAAATTCTCATGGAAGTAGAAAATCCAATGAGATCCATGAGCTTCTGTCTGTCCTTCATGAAAATGGTCAGACCTCAGCATTTTCTCCTTCTTCCATGGGAGATCCCATCTGCTTCCCGGAATAGAGGAAAAATGATTTCAAACATTTCAGTGGTCTCTTTGTGTATACTCATCAGAAACTTGTAATAGGCTATGGGAATTTAAAAGTTTTTCAGAACTATTTTCAGCTCCCTCAGTGTGAACTGGAATTGCTCCTACAGGAGACATGATAATTGCAGTTCTGCTGGAAGGTGAGGTCACAGAATCATAGACCCATACTTCAATCTCTGGCTTCCTCCTTTTCACACATGCTTTGACTGTTATGACCCTCACACTAAGCTCAAGGTTCTGGTGGCAGGAAGGAGTCTGGTATTTTCTACTGAGGGACACAGTCTGTAAGAAAGTAGGTGAATCAGAAATCTGGGTAGGTGTACGTGTTTGAAAAAAAAAAAAAAACTCTTTGAATAGAAACTGGTCCAGGGGCAGAGTTACACAGGAAGAACTAATTCCTGAGAGATGAACTGAGCAATGGAGAGAGACTGGTGGCCTGAGACCTTAAACTGGCCCATAATTGTTGTTAATGTAATTTAATGAAGTTCTCATTGAAAGGCTTCTTGGTGTTTGATCAAAGTGTTATCAAAGTTTATATTTTAATATGCTTCAAGAAAGCAATTTCAAAATTCATCTACCATTCGGTTTTGTACAATATCTATGTGAACAATAGGGATTTCACACGTTACCTCTGGGCAAAAATCAGAGTTGTTTTCAAGAGAAGTATAGCTATTTTTGTTAACACTATGGGCTTGGAATAATGAATATTATGGAGCCAATTGAATTATCTAATTCACAGCAGAAATAATGTGATTTAGTAAGAATTGCTGGAGTATAATTGGTTTTCTATGATTTGAGTGTGTCATATTTAATGGAGACAGTAAATGTGTCTCTACTGAAGATATCTGTGGTCTATTGATCATGGGAGATTATTTCCTACCTGAAATTAGGGCAGGTCCTTTAGGAGAAAGGTAATGTTTTAATAGAATATTTCAAGAACAAGCAAATACTTAACCTCATAATTTTTTTATTCTGAAGGAATAAAAACTTAAAAATATAAACTCATTAGAAAAAACGGTTTAAGGATAATATTTTTCTTGCTATATTTTATCTGGCTTTAAAATATTTTAATGTTATTGCTAAGCTCACTAATCATTTTTTCCCCTTTTCAATGTATTAAATGCACCATGGTTTATATGTTCAAATCCCATTTTGCACATTTGTGTTGTATTTTAACAGGCTTCCCAAATCAAATGTGCTAATTCAAGTTTCGGATGGTTATTCTAAGGTAAGAAACATAGAGTTATATCATTTTTAATAATATTATTTTATTTCCTGTCCTAAAATACTTATCAATTTTTATGTTTCATGTCTCATATTTTAGTGTACAACTGAATTTTGTGCATTAATTTCTGTGATGGGTACTATGGTATTGTTAGTGCATGCAAAAAAAGAAAGAAATGAGTGTCTTTTTGGCCATCTTAACATTAGTCCACATTAACTAAAATTAACTGCATCATATAAAATTTTTCAGTGCATCTGTAATATGTTAAGATCATTGAATATTTATTCTTAAGTGATACTGATAGAATAAATACTTAAAACTAGGAAACTGTCAAACTCAAGGTATTTGTGTGTGTGTGTGTGTGTGTGTGTGTGTGCAAAAGAACACAGTTAGCTAACATTATCATATAGCATTGTACTGAACACCAGTGTCACTGTAACCAGACTACTCAAGTTCAAATCCTGACTCTTCTATCAGGATTTAGATGAGTCACCTAACATCTTTGTGATTAAATTACCTAGTTGATCAGAGAAGAATAACATTAATTCTAACTTTTAAGTTGTGAATTTTAAATGTTACAATAGATTAAGTATTAATGAATGCAACTAAAACATTGTAGATGCTGGGAAAAGAAACACATGAGACTTGGGAAATGTCTTAACAAAAAGTATACATATATATCAGATTAGAATTCTGTTTAAGGATTATATTTTTTTGCTATATTTTATCTGGTTTTAAAATTGTCAAGCTCACTACTCATTTTTTTCCCTTTTCAATTTATTAAATGCATCACAATTCATATGTTCAAATTCCATATTAAGAACATTAAGCAAGATGGGCTCGGTGGCTCAGCCTGTAATCCTGCACCTTGGGAGGCTGAGGTGAGTGGATTGCCTGAGCCCATGGGTTTGAGATCTGCCTGGGCAACTTGGTGAGACCTCATCTGTATAATAAATCAAAAAAAATTAGCTGGGTGTGGTAGCACGCGCCTGTAGTTCCAGCTACTTGGAAGGCTGAGGCAGAAGGATCGCTGGAGCCCAGCAGGTACAGGCTGTGGTGGCTGGGAGCGGCCACTGCACTCCAGTCTGGGCGACCAAGTGAGGCTCCAACTCAAAAAAATAAAAAAAGAATATTAAGTAAAGATGTTATTTTTCATCAAAATGTAACCCAAAATTCATGGCTCCATGCAGAACCCTCTGCTAATAAAATACTGAGTCCTGGAAAGAGACAGAATGGTCTCTGTGGAAGTGAAAATAGGAATGGTCTTCCTATTCAAGGTAGTTGGTGTAATGCTAGGGAACTTTTCACTCTTATACCATTGCATGTCCCTTTATTTTAGGGGATACAGGAAAGCATCCACAGATTTGATTCTCAGGTACCTGACTATAGCCAACTCCTTGGTCATTCTATTTAGAGGAATCCCAGAGACCATGGCAGCTTTTGGGTTGAGACACTTTGTCAACTATTTTGAATGCAAAGTTTTTTTTATAAGTTCACTGGGTGGCCAGAGGTGTGTCCTCTGGTGCCACTTGCCCCTTGTTTTTCAAATGATCACAATTATTCCTGGAAACTCCAGAAGGTTGATAGAGCTTAAAATAAAAGCCCTCAAGTATGTTGTTCACTCCAGTATCCTGTGCTGGACCCTGCATTTTCTGGTAAATATCATTTTTCCTATTTACACAGTTGAAAAATGGAGCAGTGAAATCATTACAAAGAAAAGAGATTTTGGATTTTGTTCTTCATTTCTTGAAAATGTTGTGACCTCAGTATATGCAGCATTGACATCTTTGCATGATGTTCTGTGTTTGGGACTCATGACCTGGGCCAGCAGTTCCATGGTTTTCATCCTTTGTAGACACAGGCATCAGTTCCAACACATTCATAGGACCAATGTCTCCTCCAGATCCTCTCCCGAGATCTGGGCCACCCAAATCATCCTTGTATTGATGAGCATCTTTGTAGTATTTGATGCCCTTTCCTTCATCATCTATGTCTATTTAGCCCTCTCTGATAGTTCAAGTTGGTGGTTTCTGAACAGTGCCATATCAATCACTGCATGTTATCCAACCATTGGTCTTTTTGTTCTCATGTGCCATGACCCCAGCATATCCAGGCTCTGCTATATCTGTGCAGAAGAAATACAGAATTCTCTTATCTCATCGGAACTATGTAAATTCTCTGTGTGACATCATATTCAGCTGTTGATGCACTAGACCTCAAGAAATGTTAAGAATAATTATGGAGCCGGGCTTGGTGGCTCAGCCTGTAATCCCACGCCTTTGGGAGGCTGAGGTGAGTGGATTGCCTGAGCCCTGGGCAGCGAGACCTCATTTCTACAATAATTCAAAAAATCAGCCAGGAGTGGTAGCGCATGCCTGTAATTCTGGCTACTTGGAAGGCTGAGGCGGAAGGATCGCTGGAGCCCAGCAGGTCTAGGCTGCGGTGGCCGGGAGCGGCCACTGCACTCCAGTCTGGGCGACAGAATGAGACTCCAATTAAAAAAAAAGGATAATTATGGGACTTCGCAGCAATGTGGCTGAATTTAGAGCTGATCATTCTCAGTGACCTATCACAGAAACAAAGAACAGAGTGCCATATGTTCTCACTCATAAGTTGACATTGAACAATTATAATACTATAAGAAAGGGATTGGTAGTAGTGGGAAACTGTCAGGGGAGGTGTGGTGGGATTGACAGTTGAGGGATACTGCTGGGGAGTGGGAGGCACACCTCATCAACAAGTGTACCTGCATAATTGACGTTTGCATACATAACTCTGAATTGCACCCCACATCTTTATAATAACAATAAAAAAGAATAATTATGAACACACTTCACTGCAGAGGGAGGGATAAAGAAGAAACACATAGATTTGGCTCATATTAAATTGTAACTATTAATAGGCATAGTAAATGAAATGTTATGTAATTAATATGTAAGCACTTATATTATTGTATTTTTATTCATGGTTGCAGTGGATAAACACAGACTTTTCAAAGTAGTCTTGAAACATATTACAGACACTGGAAATATCATTGCATATGCAATGTTTAGTCTGAGATATTTAATTTTTTAAAGATGTCTTTTAACTTGGAATTGTATTGACAGTTTCTTAAAGGAGAATGGTGTGTGGTGGTTGTTACAGTTTTAATAATTCACCTCTCCAAACCTCATCATGAAATTCTATTTCCAGTGTGGGGCATGGGACCTAATGGGAGGTGCTTGGGTCATGGGAAAGAAAATCACTTAATGACTTGGTGTTGTCCTTACGGTAATGAGTTCTTGCTCTAGTAGTGTCTACCTGATCTGGTTGTTCAAAAGAGCATGGTAGTTGCCTCTTGCTTCCTCTGTTGCCATGTGATTTCTGCACACACCAGATCCTGTACCTTCTGCCATGAGTGGAAGAAGCACATGGCCCTCAACAGAAGCTGATGCTGGCACCATGCCTCTTGTAGAGCTGCAGATTCGTGAGCCAAATAAACCTATTGTCTTTATAAATTACCTAGTCTCAGATACTCCTTTATAGCTACAGAACCAGATTAAGACAATGATCTTTCAAGAAACTGGGGATATCAGAAGTGACTCTGATTTGTAATGCAAATGGACAGCAGTGAAACTAGAAAAAAGTAGTTTTTATTTCTTGTAGGCATTGGAGGCCAGACTGTATATACTGAATACTGTACCTTATTGCCTAAAAGAAACAGTAGACATTTGAAATAAGATATTGCTTGTTTATTTGCTTGTTTGTTTATTTTAGAGGTGATTTCTCACTTTTACCCAGGCTGGTTTCAAACTCCTGGGGTCAAACATCCTCTCGCCATCGACTACCAAATTACTGGGATGAGAGGTGTGAATCATTGCATCAAGCCTAGTTATTATAACACATTTTTGTGAAAGATTAAAATACCAAATATTTTCAGGTAAACATTTGAATAATGATCCACAGGTGACAACAAGGAACATGAGAAGATGTGTCAGCTGACTTTTACAAAGTGTGTAGAGATATGGCAACCAACTAGTAAAAAGAGTTTTGGAATGTGGGAAAAAGATAAATGGATTTTTGGAATGTTCACAAAGTGCATTGTTTTGGATTCGGTCTTGATGGTAGTGGACAATAATGACACTAAAGAGGTTTTAAGATACATTCTTTTCTTTACAACTTGAGGAGACAGGTTTTTGGAATAACATTCATCTTTCTTGGACCAGCAGATATGTACAAATCTGCAGCCAAAAGACCCAAGTCTACTGTATTTATTGAAAAGTTTTACTGCTTTTCAAATAACCAAGAGAACAAGATGAACAAATTCAAAATAAATAGAAAGGATATTAGCACCAATATAGGAAATATTTTAATATGATCCTTTAAACATTTTATATAGTTACATGCTTTTTAAGTAAATATTCTATTTTTGATCAATTTCAGATTTGAAGAAAATTTTCAAAGATAAACACAGACAGTTCTAAAATGTCTCTCATCCAGTACCCCAATGTTGACAATTTACCATGGCACATTTGTCACAAGTAGGACACCAACATGGGTACATTGTATTAGCTGAACTCCAGACGTTATTTCTGTTTCACCAGAATTAACACTGTTTTTCCACTCTCTTTCAGGATCAATACAGTGCCACAAAAAATATAGTAACCTTGCCTTCCCCATCTGTTCTGCTCTTTGATTTCCTTTGTTTTGTTTTTCATGACTTTGAGAGGGTTGAGGAGAACTGGTTCAATACTTAGACGGTCCTTGAGTTCGAATCTGGCTGTTGTTCTTTCATGGGTAAACTAGTTTTGTGGTGTTGGGAAGAATACAACATCTCATCACAAAATATGCTGTCAGGAGATTTATGTACTTCATGTGAATGATCTCTGGTGATGTTAATTTTGGTTAGTTAAGATGGTGCTTGCCAGATTTTTCCATATAACCTTGCCATGTTTTATTTTTATGCTCCATTCTTTTGGATGGGAGTTTAGGGAGATTCTAAGTCTAGCCCACATTAAAGTGAGTGTGTGTATTTATGTGAAAAGGCACTGAATTCATCTTTACCTTCTGAGAGGTAGGTATCCACATGTATTATTTGCCATACCTCTGTAAATAGTAAGAAAGATTTGTCTTTTCTCCATTTACTTGATTTTTCAATTATTTATTCATATCAGCATCAACTAATTTATACTTATTTTATATTTTATGTTTTTGTTTTGTACATTTATTTTTTGCAGTAAATATGTATTGAGTGTATACTTATAATTCAAAACTAACCAATTTCTTTTATTACTTGAATTGTTTCAGCTTTGGTGTTTAGGAAGTGTAGTGTGATGAAATAATATATCTGGTCTTTATTCTGGTTTCTATCACAGAGCTTCAAAAACTCGGAATTTCATGAGTGATAGGGATGCAGTTGTCATACTAATGAAATTCCTCCTCACAGGGGGCCTTTCATAGCTCAGGACAAAGTCTGGATATCAGAAATATAAACCGTGTAATAAGAGGGCTGGAACTTTCAGCTGCTAGACCTATGGGGAGTGAAGAGAGACTGGAGATTGAGCTCAGTTCATGGCCAATGCTTTAATCACTCATGCATAGCTAATGAAATCCCAGCAAAAATTCTTGACCCTGAGGCATGGAGGAAAAATGCCGATGAAGTGAGAAATGGTACAGTCTGATTTCACAGAGACAGAAGTTACCATTCTCCCATGTAATTTCCCTAACCCAGCAAGAATCGGCCACTTCTTCAAGTAGCATTTCACTAGCCCTTTTTTTAAAAATTTGGTTTTAAAGGTGTGGTATACAACTCGGGATTAGGTATATAAGTGGACATCATGCAGGTAAAGTTTGGACCTCCCTTTGTTCCCCACTTTGCCTGCTTTGAAATCAGGTACCCTTATTGATGTTGTGTTCACCCTCTAACCCCAGAAATATCCTGCTATTGCCCATCCCTTTCTTATAGTATTATGGTAAAAGTTCAGGGTCCACTTATGAGAAAGAACATGTGGTACTCTGCTTTGTTTCTGTGCTAGATCACTGAGTATGATACACTATAGAATCATTCAAGTTGCTGAGAAGTCCATATGCTTGTCCTTTGTTATGACTACATAATATTCCATTGTTTATGTACCACATTTTTTATACAGTTCCACTTTCAATGGGAAGCATGATTGGTTACAAGTTTTTTGCTATTGTGAATAGTGCTACAATAAACGTGTGTGCAGGTGTCTTTTTTGTAGAATGTTTTGAATTCCCCTGAGTACATTCCCAACAGGGGGATTGCTGGGTCATGCGGAAGGTCAATTTCTAGTTCTTTTAGGAATCATCACACTGTTTTCTATAGAGATTGAACTAGTTTGCATTCCCACTGGTAGTGTAGAAACTTTTCCTTTGCTTCACATCCTCACCAGCATCTGTTGTTTGCTTTATTAATCATGGTCAATTTTACTGGGGTTAGGTGGTACCTCAGGATGGTTTTGATTTGCATTTCTCTGATGAATAATGAGACTGAACACTTTTTCATGTGTCTGTTGGCTGCCTATATATCTTCTTTTGAGAAATGTCTATTCATGTCTTTTGCTGTCTTTTTAGTGGGGCTGTTTGTTTCTTTCCTTGTGTTGGCTTCATTCTTCCCCTCTCACTCTAGTATGGTCAGGGGAATCCTCTTAGTGTGGAGGTGTGGGATTGCCTCTTCCCTAGGGTCCAGGTGGGGCACACCATAGCCAGGCTTATTCTGGAGCAGATTCCTTCATTGCAGTTGACATTCAGGCTCTGCCTGGTTTTGTCCACCTCAGTCGTGCCCCAGCCATGTGAATCTGACATTCAGAAGATTGCTGGGGAGGAGGAGGTTTTTTTAGTCCCAGACTCATTGCTGATCACTTCAGGGGTCTTTCTCACATTTTTCTGGTCACACTGTTTATCCCACAGCTGAATCAAGATGGGGAGGGGTGCTTGAGAACCAGCACTAGTCCTGTCCCTCTGGAAATTGTGCTTCTGGGCTAGGCCCTCTGGGTCATGATCAACCCCTGAGTAGTTAATACACCATCACAGAGATTGGGTCTGTTCATCCATGATGAGCAAGCTGGAACACTTTCCTGCTTAGTTTTCAAGATGGTGGCGGGATGCCTCTTTCATCTTCTCCAGTGGGGTTCTGCCTCTGGCTCACTTGCTGTGCTTCCTCCACAGCCCTTGCTGCTTGTTTCTGGCCAGGCACTGCAGTGGTGAGGCAGAGGCTGCAGTCAGCAGTCACTCTTGGCAGCTTCTACCTGTGAAGGGCTTTGCTGATTTATACAAAAAAATGGCTCTTGGCTTCTGTTCCAGGAAGTGCTAGGGTCCAAGCAGAGGAGCTGAAGCACAAACTGCTTCACCAGGAGAGAACTGGCTACTTGTTCCTGAGTTCCCACTCAGTCTATCACTCACATGCCCACTTATAGACATGTATGCAAAATTTTCCATACACCACTCACTCACACTGGGACTCACACAGTCCAACTGGCTCTTCCATTACCTTTCCAGAAGTCCCTCATTAGATCTTTCATCAGACCCTTCCAGATCTTCCCTTATGCAATTCTTCATATGGTTGCTTATTGTTATCTTTTAGAATAAAACTGCAATTCTTAGTATTGCACATTTTTGTGGTCTATGAATCATCCTTGCAAATTGTTGAGCAAGAGAGAGTTGTGGGAAGCCCTAAATTTGTCTTTAGTCTAGTGAAGTGCTATTGGTTTGGATTTGTGTGAGGTTTGTGACTAGCATATGAAGCAGAGAAGTCTTGTGAAGGACTTTGTCCTGTTAATGGAAAACAAACAAACTTTGTAAAATATTTTAAAGAGGTCTATTCTGAGCCAATGTAAGTGACCTTGACTTGGGGCAATATAGTGTCAAAAGACCTTGAGAAAGTGCACTCAAGAAGACTAAGTTACAGCTTGGTTTTATAGATTTCAGGGGACAAACATTTCATGTAAAATTATAAATAAATACATGAAAAACATGCATTGGTTCAGCCCAAAGTTGTGGGACATCTCAATGTAGGACTTACAAGTCAGAAATGGGTTTGGGGGATTTTTTAGTTGGCAGCTGGATGAGAGAGTTAAGTTTGGGCTAAAGATGTGAAGTCAGTACAAAGAAATGCTTAAGTGTCTGCTGTTTTTTTGTGTGGTGTTATACTAGAGTCAAGTTGGAAAGTAAAAGCCACATTACACTGGGTTAATGAAAATACCATTTAACAAGATTATATGATTTGTAGGATGTGGCTTAATCCTTGCATTGCAAGGCCTCAGGTTTTGTTTATAATTTGGTATCTCACTGACACAGAGAGTCCATTCTATCAGTGTTTTCATCTCTATTTTAATTAATTCTCATCAGTTGTGTCTAAGCTCCAAAACAAAGGAGATATAAGAAGGCAATCTGACTTCTCTTACTTTCATGACTGGTAATTCAGTTTTTAAGGTATTTTGGGGGAATCCCTTAGACAGGAAGGGTTTGTTAAATCTACTGGGGGGTGGAATTTTATTTTTAATTTATATCTCTTAACATTTTTGTGTGTCTGATGTGACTCTAATCTTTTGTCTTTTCAGCACTTCCTGACTCTTAATTTCTTGCTATGACACAATCCTTCAGGCTTATCTTGTAATTTCTCTACCCCTGCCTAAAACCTGCCACTTCTTTAAGTAGTCTTTTGTTGGGGAATGGTATCAGGAATCAAAATGTGGGTGTTGGGGGTTCTCATTGCTACTGGGAAAAACTGATGTTGGGCTGCCTAAAGAAGAATTAAGGAAATACTTATTTGCACACATTTTCATAGGTCCTGTTCTATCTGTGAATCTATAGCTTTCTTAGCATCTATACCCAAATATGTGTTCATACCAATGTCCCTGACTCTAATACAATACTACAGTGATCAGTCTAGCTTTTTCTGTTGCTTTTCTGTACCGATCTGTATTCATCAAGTATTATGATATTGCATGCCTTGGAAGGGCATTGCATCTTCATGATAGCTGTAATTTGCTGTTCTGGTAAAACTTAAGAAAAATTATTAACTGTTGATATTGCTTAACTGCTAGATAATTTTGTAATTTATTCTGGATGAGGAAGATTTAGAGGTGTCTTCAGAGAATTAATTGATGTTTACCCTTTGTCTTTTAAAATTCACTTTGTGAGATATGAATAGATACTTCTCAAAACAAGACATAAAATCATCTAACAGATACATTAAAAAATGCTCAGCCATGTTATTCATCAAAGAAATGCAAATTAAAACCACACTGAGATATAACCTAACTCCAGTCAGGGTGGCTATCTTCAATAACTCAAAAAAACCCCAAAAAACAGATGCTGGAGAAGATGCGGTGAAAAGGGAACACTTCTACACTGTTGGTGGAAGTGTAAATCAGTATACCCTCTGTGGAAAACAGTGTGGCAATTCCTAAAAGATCAAAAAATCAACCCTCCATATGACCCCACAATCTCCCTACTGGTAATATACCTGGAGGAAGTCAAATCACTCTATGAAAAATATAAATGCACATACTTGTTTATTGTGGCATTGTTCACAATAGCAAAAACATGGAACCAACCATACTGCCCATCAAAAAAAGACTAGATTAAAAAAATATGATACATATTCACCATGGACTATTACACAGCCATAAAGAAGGATAAAACTATGAACTTCATTGCAAAGTGAATGGACTTAGAATCCATAATACTGAGTGACCTATCACAGAAAAAAATTACTGAGTATCACATGTCCTCACTTATGTGTGGACTTTGAACAATTATCATAATACTATAAGAAAATGATTGGCAGTAGTGGGAAACTGCCAGGGGAGGGTGGAGGTGGGATTGGCAATAGTGGGAATCTGCATGGGGAAGGGAGCACACCCCATCAACAAGGGTACCTGCTTAATGAACATTTGCATACCTAACCCTGAATTATAATGCACATCTTTAAAATTAAAATAATAAAAAATTAAATAAATTTCACTTTGTTGGATACAAACCTACACAGAGCATCATGAATTCCCTGGCTAATTAGGCAATAAAACAGTAACTAGTATGCTGATACTATATACTTGCAACACTCCTAAGCAAAAGCAGAATTCTGCTGTTGGCAAGTAGTAAAAGTTGCTCCATCTTTTCCTCCTCCTCATGAATCCTTGTTTTCTATTTCTTTCAGGATGATTGTATCAGGGATGACAACAGATAAGGGATCTATCCTGTTGTAGTTCTGGACCCTCAAAGATGACAAACAGTAAGGCACTGTGCCTGAGGAAGCCTAAGAAATGAACTGGAGACAATGAATGAGACCTGGGCTTCTTTTAGATAATTCCTTACTGGGAAAGTTCAGGAGTGTCCAACTGGACAGGGAAAACTACTCCTGTTTGCAAAAGGCACATAGGTTATATAGCATTTTAATAGAGTGGAGCATGAGTTTAAGTATGAAATGGGTGGGGCTCTAGCATGCAAGTAACGTGAGAACGCACTAATACATATGCTGCATGCATACAAAATGGCTGTAAATTGTCTTTCAGGGTGGGACTTTTTGTAATGGTAACTAAAAGTAATGGGTATTGAAACAAACAGGCACACTCTGATCTGAACTAGTCCATGGGGCCATCTGATTCAAGGAAGGAGCAGGGGAACATTCACTATGCAAGATGTGATCAGCAGACTTGAAGGATGCTCCACCCATGGTCTCAGCATGACCTGCATGCCCAGAATCAAGCCTGAGGGGAAGAGGACACCCAGGACTCATCCCCAGGCTCCAACACCAGGATTCCACCTCAGGCTTCAACCCCAGAATACTTCACCAGGTCTAATACACTTCTTGTGCCCATATCTAAGGTGTGCTCATGTTTTCACTGAGTGTGTGCCTTCCTGCACATCTTCATATGGGACTAATTCGACAACATCACTCTTTTCTTTTTTTGGCAGGTGTTTATTACTGCAAATTTCTCTAATGAGAATTCTGGGGTTATGTGATATCAGGAGTCTTTCAATTATTTTTTGGGTACATTCTAATGAGTTTTGTGTAACTGTGTAACCTCATTTTAAATGAAATCAAAAATTTTAATCTAGTTAATAAGTGTAATCAAAAGAGTATTACGAATATACTATTTTCAGAATATCTTAAGTGTTTACACACAAAAATGAACATTAAACATCAATACTACCAGATCTGGTGTTTATAGGAGTGTAGCATAAATGAGTGTTCCAAAACTGGAAATGAACCAAGAATCCAACACCAGAGAGATGAATAAACAAATCATGTTACATCCAAATAATGCAATACCACTTAGCAACAAAAAAATGAGTGAATGCCTGATATATGCCATGACAAAATTGAATATCAAGGATATTAAGCTGAGGAAAAGCAACAAGCTTCAAAATGCCATGTATTCATATCCATGTTCATAGCCACATTACTCATCATAGCCAAGAGGTGGAAACCATTCAAATGTTAATTGATGGATGAATACATAAGCAAAATGTTGTAAAGACTCACAATGGGATATGTTTCATCAAATATTCTACTACCATTTTACACACATGTGCTTGGTAATTGTCCTGTCCAATTGAAGAGATTTCTATTGGTCCAAGAGAGGACCCTTAATGACTTGAGGCTTTCATACACCCCAGGAGAGGCTGAGCCCATAAGATGGTATCCAAGTCAACCAATGTCTGTCCACAACATCTTGGGTCTCTGTTTTAATAACTAGAGATTTAAAGCCTGATAGTAAGTGAGGGGTGAAAACAGTGACAATGCATTTTAGCATAACTTGTTTAGTTTGTACCTAATAAATATTTTTTAAAAATTTGTATATGTTATAAATATATAAGTATATATTAGAGATGGGGTGTCACTATGTTGTCCAGCTGGCCTAAACTCCTGGACTCAAGTGATCTTTTAACCTAAGCCTACTGAATACCGGGGACCACAGTTTTGTGCCACAACATTCAGCTCAATTTATATTTTTATAAATCCCATTACCAAACACATATATATATGTATATATACATATGTATATATAAAATAAAGTCTCCAGGCAGTATTGAGGGAACTGCTTCATGAAAGAACTTGGCCATTTTTCAAAAGAAAGTTCAGGTCTAGGTAAACATAAAGGGCATGGGATGATTCCATGAGGGTTCCTCAGGCAGTCTGTAGCAGTGCATATACAGGGTGCAGAGGGAGCCAGTGCCTGCATCATTCCCTGGAAGTCATTGAACTCCCTCCTCAGGTGCCACCTGCACAGTAGTACAATCACTGCTTACCACAGCCCAGTTGATCCTTCCTTCTCACTTTCCCCCATTGCTGGTGATAGAGGTGTGCACTACCACAATTGGCTAATTAAAAATGTTAATTTTCAAGATGTGGGGTACAAGTCAAGATTGGGCATAGAAGGGGTCTAGGTACAGATAAAGTTTCAGGCTCCCATTCAGCCTCACTTTACCCAGATGGATGTTATGTGTCCCCTCTTCCCTGGCAGTGTCCCACTACTGCCAATTCCTTTCTAGTACAATTACAATTGGTTCAGAGTCTACTTACAAGTGAAAATATGTGGTGCTCAGTTTTTTGTTTCTGTGATACATTGCTGAGTGTTATAGACTACAAATTCATCCAAGTTGCTGCAAAGTCCAAAATGTTGTCCTCCTTTATGATAGTGTAATAGTCCATCATGTATGTACTACATTAAAAAAAATTGAGTCTGGTTTTGATGGGCAGCATGGTTGGTTCCATGTTTTTTGCTGTTGTGAATAATGCTGCAATAAACATTCGTGTGCAGGTATCTTTTTTGTAGGATGATTTTAGTAGCTCTAGGTATAGTCCCACAAGGGGGATTGTTGGTCACATGGAAGGTCAATTTCTAAATCTTTTAGGAATCATCACACTGTTATCCATAGAGTTTGCACTACTTTGCATTTCCACCTGCAGTGTAGAAATGTTCCCTTTTATCCACATCCTCTCCAGCATCTGTTTCTTTTTAAATTTTATAAATGATGGCCATTCTTACTGGAGTTTGGTATCTGAATGTAGTTTTGATTTGCATTTCTCTGATGGCGAGTGAGGCTGAGCATGTTTTTTTATATATCTGTTGACTGCTCATATGTCTTCTCGTCATTCAGTTTAATGCGGTCCATTCCCCCCCGCCACTTTCAGCACCTTTGAATTTCTTGTAGATCCTGGATGTTAGGTTTTTGTCATATATGCAGTTGGCAAATACTTTTTCCCATTCTTTGGGTTGTCTTCCCATTTTCTTGGTGATTTCTTTTGCTTTGCAGAAGCTTGTCAGTTTGATGAGGTCCCACTTGACTGCCTTATCTCTTTTCTCTTTTTTTGATTTGGAGTCTCACTCTGTAGCCCAGACTTGAGTGCAGTGGCTGCTCCCGGCCACCGCAGCCTCGACCTGCTGGGCTCCGGCGATCCTTCCGCCTCAGCCTTCCAAGTAGCCAGAATTACAGGCATGCGCTACCACACCTGGCTGATTTTTTGATTTATTGTAGAGATGAGGTCTCGCTGCCCAGGTGGGTCTCGAACCCGCGGGCTCAGGCAATCCACTCACCTCAGCCTCTCAAAGGCGCAGGATTACAGGCTGAGCCATGGAGTCCTCTTACCTTATCTCTTATGGCATGTGATTTGGGGGTTTTAATCAGGAACTGGTTGCCAATTCTGATTTCCATAAGGCTGTCTCCTGCGTTTTCTATGTTTCTCTTAGTTTGATGTTTAACATTTAGGTCTTTCATCCATTTAGAGTTGATTTTTGTGTGTGGTGATAAATAAGAGTCCTGTTTCATTCTTCTGTATGTGGTCAGAATAACACATCTACCACTTTTTTTCCCCAATTCAGTCCAGTTTCATTGAGCAGCAGGGTTGTTTCCATGTTTTTGCTGTTGTGAATAATGCTTCAATAAATATTCGTGTGCAGGTATCTTTTTTGTAGAATGATTTGTGCTCTTCCAGGTATATTCCAGTACCAGTTGTTTCCCAGCACCATTGCCAAATAAGGTCTCTTTGAAAATTAAAAAAAAATTTCTGGAGGCAGACTTGCTATGTTGTCAGTGTTGTCTCGAACTCTTAGGCACTTTGGGAGGAAAAGACAGGAAAACTTCTCTTGTCTTTCCCTCCAAAAGTGCTAGGATTAAAAGCATGAGCCACCAAGTCCAACCATCTTATCTGAATATTAATTTTATTCTGTTGAGTCACTTCTTCTTATTGTGTTACATTAAAACAACCTGTCTGAAAATAATGGGTGAATATTTGTTCCTTTCCCTTCATTTGTATCAGGGTAATAAGTATGTGACTGACTATTTCAAAACATATTAATAGTTTTTTACAGCAACTGTGAACTTATGGAGTTTGTACATATTTGATGAGATCAAATTCACTATAGACAATATCTTAGATCAGGTGGAACCCAAATTATTTGTCTCCAGTGTTCTTGTGTCTGGAACTCATACATTTTTGAGGTTCCTTACTGGTAGGACAGATGAATATTATGGAATATAAGTTGCAAGTAGTTTTACTCATCTCACATTCACTTTCTAAATTTTCTGATGGTATTTCCTGTCATGTGGATTGTTCTCTACTATTATTAATATTTTAGGATTCTTTTCATTGTTAATCAAGTTTTCACTGTCTCATCTTGTGAAGGAATTCAGCTATAATTTGTTTTTCTGCTTATAGATTTCTCTTTTTTGTCTTCTACTTTACTATAAAATTAAAGAATAAGTCCATTTGTGATCATTTTCTAAGGCATTTCCATTTCCAAATACCACATATTAATGATATCACTCCCACCGTAGTTTTGTGTTGTGTGTGTGTGTGTGTGTGTGTGTGTGTGTGTGTGTGTGTGTGTGTTGGAGTCTCACTCTGTCCCGGCCACCGCAGCCTCGACCTGCTGGTCTCCGGCGATCCTTCCACCTCAGCCTTCCGAGTAGCCGGAATTACAGGTATGCGCTACCATGCCCGGCTGATTTTTTGATTTATTGTAGAGATGAGGTCTCGCTGCTCAGGCGGGTCTCGAACCCACGGGCTCAGGCAATCCGCTCACCTCAGTCTCCCAAAGGCACGGGATTACAGGTTGAGCCACCGAGCCCGGCTATACTTTTTTTTTATTCTTCAGGCATTTTAAATGGCCTGGGCTTTTTATGTTAACTTTGTATGTTAAGTTAGGAGAGATCTATCAATTTCTAAACTTGAATATTTTAAATTAAAAACAATGCATGTTGAATTCTTTCAAAGATATTTTTGTAACTTTAAGTAGGGTCCCTTTATTTCCCTATGTACAAATATTATGAAGTATAGTAATGAATTTTTGAATATTGGATCATTTCTAAATTTCAGATGTGAACTTCACATATCATTATAGGTTATTTTAATATTAATTGCCAGGTTTTTGCTATATTTAGGTTTATTTGAGAAGATGTGAGGTTTTTTCAACTCTTCCTTTTGGAACAGCTTTTAGGATATTTTTAGGTTCAGTATTCTCCCTGATTTATAGGAGTCATTTAGAAATTTTATTTTCTTTTCTATGTCCAGAAATTGTGTAAGTAGCATTGGGTTATCTAACACTTAAAAGTATAATAGAATGTGCCTAAAATTTGATTCTGATGCTTTAATTTATGGGGAACTCTTCTCAAATTGTCCCTTTCCTAGAGAGGCCTTGCTAGAAGCCCAACCTCACTTGCACACTATTTAGTTATGTAGCCAATCTTCACATACATCCCACAACTCAAAGTTTTTTAAAAAAGCCAAAGACTGGAATTAATATGCTAGATAAGTGGTGGCTTATTATAAAATCGAAAACCATCCTTCATTTTAAAAAAGAAATACTGAAAAGAATTCCCCCTTTCTTCTATGGCTATGTGTGTCTTCTATGGCTATGTGTGGTTTAAACTCCTTACCTCTGTTAAAGTCAATATTGGTAAAATATATTTTTCTATGATATATTCATTTCATCTAGGTTTTGTAGAAAATGAGTTGGGAAAATAGACAAAATATTTTCTGATCAGTTACTGACATCATCTTCTTCCTTTTGCACTTACTCAATTGAAAACTTTTTGAGGTAGCTTGTGTGGTTCTGCTTTTCTGCCCACAAATTAAATGCTTGTGTTATTCAGGGGTCTGAGGATTAGCAAAGAATAAGATTGGGAGTAGGAGAAATTCCCAGGAAGCTGAAAATACAATGAGTTTTATAAATTCCTGTCAGTCCTTCATGAAAATGATCAGACTTTAGCATTTTCTGTTCCTTCCACGAGAGACCCTGTCTGCTTCCAGGAAAAATGGCAAAAAGATCCCATACACTACAGTGGTCTCTTTGGATATGCTTACTAGAAACTTCTAACGGACTCTGGGAATTCAAAAATTTTTCAGAACTTGCTTCAGCTCCCCAAGTGTGACCTGGTATTGCTGATGCAGGTGACATGATAATTGCAGTTCTGTGGGGAGGTGATGTCACAGCATCACAAACCTATATTTCAGGACTTGGTCTCTTCCCTTCACACATGCATTGGCTTGTGTGATGACCTTCACTTTGAGCTTACAGTCCTGGCAGCAGAAGTAGTCTGGTTATTTTTTACTTCAGTCTGACAGATACATCCTGTAAGAGGTGAGGTGTATCAGGAACCTGGGTGTCAATGGGTATGACAAAGACACTCTTTTGGAGTAGAAACTGGTCAAGAGGCAGACTACACAGAAAGGAGGATTAAATCCTGAGGCAGAAGCTGAGTTTTGGAGGGAGATAGTGTCTTGAGACCCTAAACTGACCCATGACTGTTGCTAATGTAATTTAATAAAATTCTCACTGAAGTCTGAATTTTAGTGTGTTTCAAGATTATAATTTCAACATTCATCTCCCACTCAATTTGCACAAACCTGCAGGCAAAAGTCAGAGATATTTTCAGGAGGAGTATAGTAATTTCTGGAAAATAATTTTGCATGGGTTAATTAATATGATGGGGTTAATTGAATCATTTAATTCACAGCAGAAACAGTGTGGCCAAATAGGAATTGCTCAAATATAATTGTTGTTCTGTAATTTGAGTATGGTATGCCTAATGGAGACAGTAAATGTGTCTGTATTGAAAATATCTGTGGTGTTGTATTGATCATGGGAGACTATTTTCCTTCCAGAAATTAGCAAAAGTCCTTTAGAAAAAAGATAACATCATAATAGAGGGTTTCAGACCACAAACAATAATGACTTAATGCAATTTTATTTTAAAGGAATACATTCATATAAAAATACAATCATATCAGAAAAAGTTTTAAGGATGATATGTTTCCTCTATATTTTCTCTGGTTTAAAAATATTTCAATGCTATTCTGAGGTTTACTAACTATTTTCCTCACTTTTTAGTTTATTAAATGCACAAGATTTCATGTCTGCAACGTCCATGTTTGCATGTTTGTGTGGTATTTTGATATATTTCCTAATTAAAACATTATTTATTTCATTTCATTTAGTTATTCTGAAATGAGAAACATATAGTTAAATAATCTGTAAATAAGACTAATTTACTTACTAACCTAAAATTACTTTATCACTTTTTGTTTCATGTCTCATATTTTAGTGCACAACATTATTTTGTACATTAATTTCTTAATCAGCATCATGCTATTTTTAGTCCATGTGAAAAATGAAATGAGTTTTTTTAACCACCCTAATATTTATTTTGAATAAATTATGTTGGGTCACGTAAAATTATTCAGTGCATCTATAATTTATTGCAACCTCTGAATATCAATTCATAAGTTATTTTGTTCTTTAGATAAGTACTTAGGCATATAAAAATCTCATCAAATTTATAAAGTGAAATGAATTTGATATACAACAAGGTATTTATATGTATAGTGTGCTTGTATTAAGGAATACAACTAGCTAGCTGTTATTGTATGGCATCGTTGTGAACACCAATGTCACCGCAACCAGACTACCCAAGTTTAAATCCTGTGCTCCTTGTCGGGATTATATGAGTTACCTAACCTCCTTGTGATTAAATTCTCCTGTTATTCAAAGAACTATAACATTAATTTCTAACTATAGTGTTGTGAATATTAAATGTTAGAATAGGTAAATCATTAATGAAATTTTTTTTGTTTGTTTTTTTACTAAGTGACATAAAAAGAAAAAAAACACGAGACTTGGGTAACTCCTTTACAAAAAGTATACATATATAGTAACTTTAAATTATCTTGGGAAAAGAATAATAAGTAGAGATATTATCTTCCATCAAAATGTAACTCACAACTCATGTTTCCATGCAGAACCCTCTGCTCACTGAATATTGAGTCCTGCAAAATGACAGAATGGCCTCAGTGGATTTGAAAATAGGAATGATCTTCCTATCCCAGGTAGTTGTTGGAATCCTGGGGAACTTTTCTTTCTTGTATCATTACATGTCCCTTTACTTTAGGGGTTGTGGGCCAAGATCCACAGATTTGATTCTCAGGCACCTGACTATAACCAACTCCTTGGCCATTCTCTCTAGAGGAATTCCAGAGAACATGGCAGCTTTGGGTTGTGACATTTTGCCACTTATTTTGGATGTGAAGTTCTTTTATATGTTCACAGGTTGCCAGGGCTGTGTCAATTGGTGTCACCTGCCTGTTGAGTGTTTTTCAAATGATCATTATCAACTCTAGAAACTCAAGGAAGTGGATAGAACTTAAAGTAAAAGCCCCAGAGTATGTTGGCCATTTCAGTATCCGATGCTCGGCCCTGCACATACTGGTAAATATCATTTTTTTCTAATTATACAACTAGAAATTGGAGCAACACAAGCATCACAGAGAAAAGAGATTTTAGATATTGTTCTCCATTTCATGACAAAGTCATGACCCCAGTGTATGCAGCATTGACCTCTTTCCAGGATATTCTTTGTTTGGGACTCATGACTTATACCAGCAGTTCCATGGTTTTCATCCTGTATAGACACAGGCAGCAGGTTCAACACATTCATAGAACAAATCTCTCCCAGTAACCCTCTCTTGAAACCAGGGCCACCAAAAGCATCTTTGCATTAATGAGCATTTTTGTATCATTTTGTGCCCTTTCCTTCAGCATCTATGTTTATTTAGCTCTCTCCAATAATTCCAGTTGGGAGTTGGTAAACACTGCTGTAGTAATCACTTAATGTTTTCCAACTATTAGCCCTTTTGTTCTCATGTGCCACAACCCCAGTATATACCAGCTCTGCTGTACCTGCTGTTGAAGAATTTCACAATTCTCTTATCTCATCAGAACAATGTGAATTGTCAGCCTGGCATCATAATCAGTGATTGACGTACTCAGTCCTCAACAAATGTTAAGAAAAATTGTGATCTCATTTCTCTGTAGAGAGAGGAGTGAAGAAGACAGCCTGAGACAGGGACAATTTGAAATAGTAAATATTAATAGTCACAGTAAATTAAATGTTATGCAATTAGTATGTAAGTACTTATGTTGTTATACATTTATTAATAGTTGCAGTGGATAAATGAAGATCTCCTAAAATACTCTTGAAATAATGTACAGGTACTGGAGATGTCTTTGAATATGCAATGTTCAGTCTGAGATATTTAATTGTCTTAACATGTGTTTGAACTTGGAATTTTATGGACAGTTTCATAAAAAGAAATAGTATGTGGTGGTTGCTATTTTTTGAATACTTGACCTCTGCAAAACCCATGTTGAATTTTGATCTGTAGTGTTGTTCTTCATGCCTAATGGAAGGCGTTTGGGTTATTGGGAATAGTTCTGATTGACTTGATTATTTCCTTGTGGTAATGAGTGAGTTCTTTGTCTATTAGTTTCTGCTAGGGCTGGTTGTTCAAAAGAGCCTAGCAACCCCCACTTGCTTCTTCTCTTGCCATGTGTTCTCTGCACTTGCCAGCTCCTCTTTGACTTCTGCCATGGATGGGAGAAGCCCATGGCACTCACCAGATGCAGATGCTGGGGTCATGCTTCTTGTACAGTCTGCAGAACATTAAGCCAAATAAATCTATTTTCTTTATGAATAATGCAGCCTCAAATATTTCTTTATAGTAGAAAAACAATAGAAGACAGTGGTCTTTCAAGAAACTAGGGGTAGGGATGTTTTGTAAGGCAAATTGACTGGGGGAAACTAAAAATATTAGTTCTTGCAAGCATTGGAGATTGAATTGTGAAACTGTGTCTTACATCCTAGAAGAAACTGTAGACATTTAAAACATAATATGGATTTTAGTTTTTGTTTGCCTTTTTTGTTTTTAGAGATGAGGGCTCACTATGTTGATTTCCCTGCCTGTCTTGTCTTGAAATCCTGAGTTTAGGCAATGCTCTCACCTCGGTCTCACAAAGTGCTGGGATTACAGGTTGAGCCACCATGTCCAGATGATATGATCATGATTTATGAGAAAGATGACCATATTACAATATTTTTAGTCAATCATTTGAATAAGGATTCACAAGGGACAAAATGGAACATGGTGAGGTTTGTCAGTCAGCTTTCACAAAGGGTGCACATGGAAGACAGTGAGTAAATCGAGATTTGGAATGTGGGAAAAAGTTAAATGGATTTGTTGAATGTTCAGAAATCAGATAGTTCTGGATTAAGTCTTTAGGGCAGCTGACAATGTTGACAAAAATGAACTTTTAGAATACACTTTTTTATTTCAAATTGAGGACACAAGTTTATGGAAGAAACTTCATCTTGGAGCAGTAGATGAGTACTAATTTGGAGCTGAAGACTTGTGTTTATTTTGCTTAATGAAGAGTCTTAGAGCTTTTGAGGTCATCAGTAAAACAAAATAGACCCCATCAAAGAATTAAAAAGGATATTAGCACAAACATAGGAAATATTTTAGTATGATCCTTTGTACAAAAGAAACCATTGTAAGTTTTTCAAGTAAATCTTTTATTTTGAATAATTTTATATTTGGAAAAAATTTGCACAGAGTTCTCAAATGTCTTTCGCCCATTATCCCTGATGTTTATATTTTGTCTTGGCACATTTTTCAAAACTAGGACACCGACATTGGTACATTATGTTATCTGAACTCCAGAAATATTTTATATTTCACCATTTTTAACATTTTTTTTTTCTCTTTCAGGATCAATCGAGTCTACCACATTATATTTAGTCAACTTCCTTCCTCAGTCTGTTCTGCTCCTTGTTTGTTTGTTTGTTTTTTTCATGACCTTGAGAAGCTCGAGATGTACTCCTTCAGCACTTGTGAGAATGTCCCTGAAATTGAACTTGTCTGTGGTTTTTCTTATGGGTAGACTGGTTTTATGGGGCTGGGGGAAGACTATCACATTTCATCATCACATCGGATACTGTCAGTAGTTTTATGCACTTCATATGTATAAGCTCTGATGATATTAATGTTGATCAGTTAAGGTAGTGTTTGTCAGGATTGTCCACTATAATGTTACTATGTTTTATTTTCCATACTCCATTTTTTGGAGGAAGTTTAAGGAGTTTCTAATCCTAGCCCACATTCAAGTTAATGTATTTGTGTGGATTTGTGTGGAAAGGCACTGAATTAAGCTCTGCACAATGGAAGGGTATTTATCCACATATATTATTTGGCATGCTTTTGTAAATAGTAAGGAAAGATTTGTCTTTTCTTCTCAACTGATTTGATTATTTAATTATTTATTTATATCTGCATGAACTCATTTATACTTATTTTATACTTTGTGTGTTAATTCAACACTTAGCAAATTCTTTTATTACTTAAATTGTTGCAGTTTTGGTCCTTGGGAAATGTGGTATAATTAAAAAATATATCTGGTCTTTATCCTGGTTTGTGTCACAGAGCTTCAAAACCCCTAGGAATTTCTTTAATGATAAGAATGTTTTTGACATACTAATGAGAGGACTTATAGCAGGAGTCCCTACATAGCTTCGGGATGGGGGCTGGTCACCAGAAAGACAAACCATGTAATCACAGGATTCAAGTTTACAGCTACCTGATCTCCATGGTTGGATGGGGAGCTGGAAATTGAGTTCAACTTCATGGCCAATGATTTAGCCAATAATGCCTGGTTAATAAAACCCCAATACAAACTCTGGGCAATGACGCTTGGGAGAGCTTTCTGGTGTGGGAAAAATATCAATGGACTAAGCAATTGTGGTACTTCACCTACAGAGGGTCAGAAGCTCCCATGTAATTTCCTTACCTCTGGCAAGAACCAGACACTTCTCCAAGTATTATTTTCTTAGACACTTTCTTTTTAAAAATTTATTTTATTTTAAATATGTGGGGTACAATTCATAATTAGGTATACAAGTAGTCATTGTACAGGTAAAGTCTGGGCCTCCATTGGTCCCCACTTTGCCTGATTTGACATCAGATACACTTTTTAATGTTACGTGCACCCTACTTCCTCTCCTGGCAGTTTTTGGCTATGATAAATTGACAATAGTAAATATAGCACTTTACTTTGTTTTGTTAGTCATTCTAGGCAATTATTGAACAAATTAAGGTTGTGGGAAATTCTGAATTTGTCTTTAGCCTAGTAAAGTACATTTGGCTTGCAGATACCTGTCACTTGCAACTGGCATCTGATGTGAGGAAATCTTGCCAAAGACTTTGCCCTGCAATGGAATGACCACAAGCTTTGCAGACTATTTAAGAGGACTACTCTGAGCCAATGTGAATGGCCTTGGCCTGAGGCAGCATAGTCTCAAAAAGTCCTGAGAAGCTGCACCCAAGAAAGTTGGGTTACAGTTTGGTTTTATACATTTCATGGGGACAGTCATGGCAGGTAAAATTATATACCAATACACTAAAGGCATACATTGGTTTATCCCAAAAATGTGTGATATCTCAAAGTTGGTCTTGCAAGTCAGTTAAGGTAGTTTTTGTCAGGTTTGTCCTCTATAAAGTTATTATATTTTATTTTTCATACTACATTATTTTGGAAGGGAGTTTCTGAGCCTAGCCCATACTCAAGTGAGTATGTGTATTTGTGTGGAAAGGCTCTGAATAAATCTCCACCCACTGGAAGGGTAGGTATCCATACCTATTGTTTAGCATGCTTCTGTAAAAAGTAAGGAAGATTTGTAAAAGTAAGTGATATTTTAGTTGGATGAGACTTGGGCTTTTTTCTAGAACTTACTATGGAAAGGTCCAGGAGCAGCTGGCTTGACAAGATAAACCACATCTGAATATTTTCAGCACATAGGCTATATTGTGTTTTACATAGGGTAGAGTGCAGTGTCAAATGTCAAAAGGGTGAGAATTTTTAGCATACATGAAATGTGAGAATGCTCTTATATATATGGCTGATGTACAAGAAATGGCTGGAATTTCTCTTTTAGGGTAGAATTTTTAGTATTGAAGTGAACTAATGGTAACCAAAAGTAATGGACAATGATCCAGGCAGGTCCAATCTGGTCTGAAACAGCCCAAGGAAGTTGACTGCCTTAAGAAAACACATTTTACAGCATTCAGCTATGGACGGCTGCAAGATGTGGTCAGCACGTGAGGAGAACACATCACCCATGTCCTCAGCATGACCTATGTGTCCAGGGATGGAGCCTGAAGGGAAGGGGACGTCCTTGGGTGGCCAATCCCTGGACCCTTCCACAGGGGCCAACCTCAGGACCCTCCCAGGCTTCACCCCCAGGACCCTCCAAAGACTCCACCTCAGGACCCCTCCATAGCCTCCAACCCCACAACCTCAGGATATTCTCACCTTGTCATTAAATGTGTGTCTCCCTACACATCTTCATATGGGACTAGTTCAATAGCATCATTTTTCTCTTGTTTTGGCAGCTGTTTATTACTGCAACTTTCTGTAATATGGATATTGGGGTTTCATAGTATATCAGAATTCCTCCAAGGTTTTGGATCTTGGGTACATTTTAATGAGTTTTGAGAAACTGTGTGACCTCATTTCAAAGAAAATCTAAAATTTTAATCTAAAAAATAAATTTAATCCAAAGAATACTACAAAATGTACAATTTTCAGAATACATTAGGTGTTTATACACAGGAATAAAAATTCTGCATAAAAATACCAGATCTGGTATTTATAGTATTATAGCATAATCTCCAAAGCAAGAAATGACTCAAACATCCAGCAACTGGTGGATGAATAGTCAAACTGTGGTATATTCATAAAGTGGAATAGCACTTAGCAATAAAAATAAATGAACACCTGATACATGCTACAACATGATTGATTCTCAAAGGCATTAAACAGAGTAAAAGAAACCAGCTTAAAAATGTTATATACTTCCACTCCTGTTCATAGCCACATTATTAATCATAGCCAAGAGGTGGAAACAATCCATATGTACATTGATGAATGACTAGATAAACAAATGCTGTTTATACACAGGATGGAATATTTTTCATCAAATATTCTATGCCTGTATTTACAAATAATGTGTACTTGGCAATTCTCCTCTCACAGAAGTGATTTTTCCTGATTCCAGAGAGGAAGCTTACTGATCCGAGGTTCCCATGCTTGTCAAAATAAGCTGAGCCCATAAGATGGTATCTGAGTGAAGTAAAGTCTATCTGTGGCTTCTCTGGGTCTCAAACATAACTAGAAATTAGATCTGGTAGTATTTGAGGAATGAAAAATTGCAAATGCATTCCAGTAGAATTTGCTTAGCTAGTATATAATAATTATTTTGGACAAATGAGCAAATAATTATATAATTCATACATAATGTATATGATATGAATATATATAATTGTAAAGACAAGAGTCTTTCCATGTTAAGACTGACCTTGAACTCAAGGATTCAGGTGATCCTCCCACCTCAGCCTCCTGAATAGCTGGGACCATAGTTTTGTGCCTCTGCAACAGGATCAATTTATATTTTTGTGAATCCCATTACCAATATATATATATGGGCAGTACTTAAAAACTGCTTCATGAAAGAACTAGGCCATTTTTCAGTAGAAAAAGTGCAGCTCTGGGTAAAATAAAGGAAATGGAATGGTTTCATGAGGGTTCTTCAGACATTCTGTAGTCATGTACGCAGGGTGTGGAGAAGACCAGTGCCTGTATCATTCCCTGGAAATCACTGAACCCCCTCCTCAGGTGCCACCTAGTGCATCAACATCTATCTGGCCCTCCAGGCTGAGAGTAGAAATTTTAAAAAAGCAGAGAGTCAGCAAGACCTGGGGTGGTGGCACTCAGCATTAGGGGGATGCCACACTTTGTGAGTTTTACCTCCAGGTGTTCCACCGGGTTTTGAGGGTAAAAATTGGGGGGAATCCAATAAGCTGATACTTAAAGATACTGGAAGCACAAGAGTTGATTAGATTCAATTTAAATTTTGGATGAAGAAAAATATCAGAAATCAGTCATGCTTTCCCCTCATCGTATGTGAGGGGGCTGTTTTCCTGCTCTGTGGATGGTTTCTTTTGCTTTGCAGAAGCTCTTTAATTTGATGAGGTCCCACTTGTCTGTCTTATTTCTTAAGGGATTGGCCTTTAGCGTTCTGAATAAGAATTCGTTCTCAGTTCCAATTTCCATAAGGGTGTCTCCTGCACTTTCTAAGATTCTTATAGTTTGAGGTTTTACATTTAGGTCTTTGATCCATTTAGAGTTAATTTTTGTGTATGGTGATAGATAGGGGTCCTGTTTCAATCTTCTGCATGTGACCAGCCTGTTTTCTCAGCACCATTAGCTGAATAGGTTCTCCACTCCCCAGTGGTTGTTGTTGGAGACTGTCAAAGATGAGTTGGCTGACGAATTGAGGCTTTGCTTCCAGAATCTCTCTCCTGTTCCATTGGTTTATATGCCTGTTCTTGTACCAATACCAGGCTCTTTTGACTATTGTAGCCTTATAGTAATGTTTAAAGTCTGGAAGTGTGATACCTCCTGCTTTGTTTCTTTTGCTAAAGATTGTTTTGGCTATTTGTGGTCATTTATGTTTCCATATGAATTTCTATATTGTCATTTACAGGTCTGAGAAGAATGATGTTGGTAACTTAATGGGTATTGCATTGAATCTATAGATTGCCTTTGGTAGGATGGACATCTTAACAATGTTGATTCTTCTTACCCATGCGCACGGAATATTTTTCCATTTGTTTGTGTCTTCTTGGATTTCTTTGAGTAGTGTTTTGTAATTTTCATTGTAAAGGTCTTTCACTCCTCTGGCTAGGAAGATGCTTTGATATTTCATTTGTTTGGTGGCTATTGTGAATGAATTGTGCTTTTTATTTGGGTCTCTGCCTGCTTGTTGTCGGTGTATAGGGATGCAACTGTCTTTTGCACATTTATTTTGTACGTGGAGACTTTCCCAAAGTCCTTTATCAGTGCAAGCATGTTTTTGATAGATTCGCTTGTATATCATCAGCAAAGAGGGATAACTTGATTTCCTCTTTTTCTATTTGGATACCTCTGATTTCCTTCTTTTGTTTAATTGCCCAAGCTAGGACTTCCAACACAATATTGAACAAGGGGGCGGGAGTGGGCAGCCTTGTCTTGTTCCAGTTTTCAGGGGAAATGATTTTATTTTCTGTCCATTTAGCAATATGTTAGCTGTGGGTTTGTCACAGATGGTACTTACTATTTTGAGTTATGTTCATTCTATACCTACAGGTTTGAGGGTTTTTATCAAGAAGGGATGCTGGATTTTATCGAAAGCCTTTTCTGCATCTAGTGAGATCATCATGTGGTTCTTGTTTTTACATCTGTTGATGTATTTAGCGAGATTTGTGGTCTTGTGAATGTTGAACCAGTCCTTCACCCAGGGAATGAAGCCTACTTGGTCATGTTGGATGATGTGTGTGATGTGCTTTTGAGTCTGATTTGCTAGAATCTTGTGGAGTTTTTTTTTCATCTGTGTTCATAAGGGATATTGACCGTAGTTCTCTTTGTTGAATCTTTACCCGGTTTGGGTATCAGTGTGATGTTGGCTTCATAAAATGATTTTGGGAGGATCCCATCTTTCTCAATTGCCTGGAATACTTTCAGTAGGGTTGGTATCAGCTCCTCCTTGTGTGTTTTGTAGAACTCTGCTAGAAAGCCATCCAGTCCAGTGCTTTTTTTTGGCAGGTAGTTGTTGTATGACAGAGTCAATTTCTTGGGTTGTTATGGGCCAATTTAGTGTCTCAGTGTCTTCTTGTTTTAACCTGGGGAGGTTGTGTGATGTCAGAAAGTCCTCCATTTCATCCAGGTTATCAAGTTTGTTTCCACATTGGTGTACCTAGTAATCCCTGATAATCCTTTGTATTTCTTTGGGGTCAGTTGTGCTTTCATCTTTTATATTTCTCATTGCATTTGGACTTTTTCTCTCCTTTTCTTGGTCATTTTGGCTAGGGGTCCATCAATCTTTTTAATTCTTTCAAACAATCTTCTTTTTGTTTTGTTGATGTTTTCTATAATATTTTTTGTTTTCCATGTCTCATATTTGGGCTCTTATTTTTGTGATTTGGATTTTTCTGCTAAATTGTGGTTCTGGTGGTCTTCTATTTCCACCTCTCTTAGGTGATTTGTCAGGCTCTCCACCTGTGATCTTTCCATTTTCTTGATGTGTGCTCATAGAAATATAAATTACCCTTTTAGAATCAATTTCATGGCATCCCAGAGGTTTTGGTAAGATGTTTCTTCATTTTCATTTGTTTCCAGGAATCTTTCAATTTTTTCTCCGATTTCAGTGTTGACCCATTTGTTGTTCAGCATCATGCTGTTTAGTGTCCATGTCTTTGTGTGCTTTGGGAAATGCTGTTTGTTTTGGTATTTATTTTTATTCCATTGTGGTTTAAGAATGTGCATGGCAAGATTTCAACCTTATGGAATATGTTTATGCTTGATTTATGGCGAAGGATGTGATCAATCTTGGAGTATGTTCCATGTGGTGATGAGTAGAATGTATATTCTGTGGTTGCTGGGTGGAATAATCTGTAGGTATCTACTAAGTCCATTTGGTCAAGTGTCAAGTTTAGATTCCGGATCTCCTTATTGATTTTTTGCTTCAATGATCTTTCTAGGACTGTCAATGGGGTATTCAAGTCCCCTACTATAACAGTGTTATAGTCAATTATTTTTTGGTTTATTTAGTAGTTGCTTTATAAATGCTGGTGCTCCTGTGTTGGGTGCATATATGTTTAGGATGGATATTTCTTGTTGATGGATTGAAACTTTTACTACTATATAATGTCCTTTTCAATGTTTTTAAATTTTTGATAGCTTACAGGTTGTTTTGTCTGATATTAAGATTGCAAGTCCTTCCTTTTTTGTGATCCATTTGCCTGGAAACTTGTTTTCCATCCTTTAACTTTGAGTCTGCATGCATCCCTTGTAGTGAGATGAGTCTCCTTGTTGCAGAGTACAGTACTACTTAATTTATTTTTAAAATGATAATCCAGTGATAACACATAAAGAAGCCTTTGGTATTAAAAACTACATAAATATCTGCTAAGTCTTATTAAGCCCATGATATTTGGGGCAAACCTTAAGACACCAAGAAGATAAATATGGGTGGTAATACTGAATGATATCAAACTATTTCTACTATCATTTTTATGTTGGAAATTTCTAGTTTGAACATCTAAATGATAGGACAATTTTCAATTAGTAACAGCAATGAATTCGAATATTATCAAACAAAATGCTAAACAATACAAGTTATCTTCAATTCTTAAATACTTTTTTGAGTCACTTCAGTACAGAGATTTAAAACATTCCTAACAGAAAAAAAAACCTCAAAGCCTCCGTGAAGCCGTACAATCAGGTAAAAAATAGGTACAAAAGAAAAGCAGAGAATTGAGAAGTATGCAGGAAAAGTCTCTCAAATACTAGTCTTGCTTTTATCTAGCTCCTTTATACAGTTGACATTTTGGCCTAATTTTTAAAGTATTTGTTAAACAGCTCCTGCATGTGACATATGTTTCCAGGATATTTCTGACATTGATATGAGAAATTATAAAACATTTAGAAATGAAAACGTGACTCTTCACCAAAAAACATCACTATGATTTCCAAGCTTCCTCTGAATTCATAAGATGGAAAAACATTTGGAAAATAGTACCTTTTTGTTTTAAAATGTTCAAATACTTTAAAATGTTCAAGTACTTTAAAAAAAGTGTAATTTGTTCAGAGGCAAAGAGGAAAGACATTGAAATAAAATAAGGTCCTTATGTTTATTCAAGGAGTCCTGACTTGTGGTGGTCTTGACTCTGTTTACTCCGTTATAAGTAGACTGTTTAATGCTTTCAGCTGGGAAGAATCATGTCTACTCTATCAAGATGATGACATTGCCACTGCAGTTCTCACCCAGCGAGAAATGCATGAAAATTAAAGAGTATCAACTCCTTCTATGAAGCGTTTGCAAGAATGGATTTGAAACGCCTTAATTCAGGCACTCAGCAGAGAGGCTGCTACTACACCTAGTGGATCTAAACTTGAGCTCATGGTAATGCTGCATAAAGCTATGGTAGACAAAAGTGATCAGTAATGCCAGTAGAACGATCCCACTGACAACACAAACTCTTCTGAGAATTCTTCCAGGCACTGTGATAGGATACATATCGCCGTAGTCAACTTTCATCATAGATATAATCACCCACCAACAGGCAGCTGGGATGCTGGTGGAATCCTTGTTGGATGTTTCCAGGTCCAACCTGTGTTCAAGAAGCTGAGAAAGTGTACTGAAGATTGCCATGGCAACACAAATGAAGACAAGTAACATCATTTCTCGGTAGCAGTGCTTGAGCATCAAACCAAGCGTCTGAAGACCAATGAAATGGCGGGCAAGCTTAATCACCCAAAAAATCTGCATCATTCTGAGGCCCTGCAAGGTGACGCCGGCCCTCTGGAGTTGAGAGTTCTCTCCTGTAAGTAACGGAGCTGTAATACAGCGTGATCGCCAGTATATCAATGATGTTCAGGGGTCTCTTGACAAACTCACACTTGTTTTTGGAGACAGTGGACCTCACGATGTACTCTGCAGTGAAGCACCCTATGCAGATAGCTTCAATTATCCTGCTCTGGTCATCCAGGCTGCGATTGTTGGTGTCCCCATGCCAGTCGGGCAGCGTGCTGGTGCACAGCACCACCATGGACACGATCACCAACACCACCTACACGCTGGCCAGGATCTGTGTGGCCAGCGACCACGTGGGCTCCTCGAAAGTGTGCTGCACGCGTTCCAGCCAGTGCCAGGAGGGGGCCGCCTTGGGCCCACTGGGCTGCGCCTCATCGCAGCTCGTTGGCTCAGTAGAAGGTGTAGGTGTTGGACATGCAGTCATCGAGGCAGCGCTAGAAACAGTACTCCAGGTGCGCACCGTCCAGGCCCCAGTAGATCATCTCGTTGTAGAAGGGGAGCTCACACATCCCTGGTGCGAAGCACAACTTGCCGTGGCAGTACTTGTAGAGTAGGATGAAGCCGAAGACCTCCTAGTGCCGGTCAAAGAAGTACTCGTTGCGCTTGCAATGGTAGTAGTCGCTGACCTGGAGCACGTCGCGCTCGGAGCTGCAGCAGTGCAGGCGGCTCACGTAGTGCAGCAGGAAGTCCTTCAGCAGCTCCTGGGACAGCGAGTACCCGGCGCCACCCATGTTCAACACCACCAAGGCCGCGCGACTGTGGCCGATGGACATGGTTGGCCACCCTGGGGCCCCGCGCCTGCCCTGGGCCCACTGGGTCGCAAGTCATCAGAAACCATTGTCCTTCGGGACTCCGCTCCTGCCCTGTGCCGGCCCCAGAGTCCCTGACTCCAGCCTCCTTGGTGCCTCGGCGGTGCGCCGCAGTCCCTGCGGGTGGCCGGGGCGTTCCCGCAGGCCAGGATCGATGCTGTGTCAGCGCTGCCGCCCCTCGCGCCAGCCAGGGGTTGCCCACACTGAAGCCGGGGTGCCCTCTTCCTGGGGGTGGCGCCGACACCCTGGGGGGTTCGGAGGCGGAGAGAAGGCGCCTGTGCGGGATGGCTCTCCGTCACCGTGCTCCCTCTGGCCACGGATCCGCCTCCCGCCCCAACGCCGTCCCGAAGCGAGAGGTAAAGTGAGCAGACTCAGAGGCGGCAGGAGCCGGCTTGGAGGTGAAGGCGGGGCCACTTCTCGCCGGCCTCCCCCTCGCCTGCTGGCTCCGCCACTCCGCTCACTTCCCCTGCTGCGCCGCCCTCCTTCCCGCCCACGCCGGCACCTCCCCTAATCAATTTATTTGTTGACATATATTTGAGCCAAAGTCTCACTCTGTTGTCCAGGCTGGAACACAGTAGCACAATCAGTGCTCACTGCAGCCATTACCTCCAGGGCACAGGTGATCTTTCCACCTCAGCCTCCCACATAACTGGGAATAGAGGTGTGCACCACCACACCTGGCTAATTTTCTTAAATAATTTTGTTTAAACATGAGGTCTTGAGCCGGGCTCGGTGGCTCAGCCTGTAATCCCGCGCCTTTGGGAGGCTGAGGTGAGTGGATTGCCTGAGCCCGCGGGTTCGAGACCCACCTGGGCAGGCGAGACCTCATCTCTATAATAAATCGAAAAATCAGCCGGGCATGGTAGCGCATGCCTGTAATTCCGGCTACTTGGAAGGCTGACGCAGAAGGATCGCCGAAGCCCAGCAGGTCGAGGCTGTGGTGGCTGAGAGCGGCCACTGCACTCCAGTCTGGGCGACAGAGTGAGACTCCAACTCAAAAAACAAAACAAAACAAAACAAAAAAACATGAGGTCTTGCTTTGTTGCTCAGCTGGTCTCGAAATCTTGGGCTCAATCCGTCCTCCTGTTTTGGTCTCTCAAAGCACTGGGATTGCAGGTATGAGCAACCACCATGCCTGGCCATCTTCTCTAACTTTATAAATTTTATAATTGTAAGAATAATTTGTTCTTATTACTATTGTGTTACACTAAAGCAGCCTGTCTGAAAATAATGGGTGAATATGCGTTTCTTTCCCTTTATCTATATCAGAGTTATAAGTATGTGACCTAAGTACTATGAAATATATTAATAGTTTTTTAAAGTGTGGAATTTTATATGCTTGATGAGATTGAATCCACTACAGAGAATATCTTAGATCAGGTGGAGCCCACTTTTATTTGATTCTGGTGCTCTTGTGCCAGAAGCTCATATGTTTTGAGAGGTTCTTTGAGGGTAGGGCAGATATACATGATGGAATATAAGTGGCAAATAGTTTGGCTCGTCTGAAATATGCCTTTTTATTTTTCCTATGGTATTTTCTGTCATATTGGCTGTTCTCTACTTTTATTAAAATTTTAGATTCTTGTCATTTTGGTCTAATTGATACTGCCTCATCTTATGAAGGCATTCAAGTATATTTTATTATTTTTTACTATATAGATCTTCCTTTTTTTTCCCTTTATCTTACTATAAATTATATATAGAATAAGTCTATTAAAATTTTGGCAGAAATTCCCATTTCCCAAATACCACATATTAATAATATCATTCCCACTGTAATTTTTTATTGCTTACTAACTTGAAAAAATATACTTTTTGCTGGGCATGTTGGCCCAACCTGTAATCCCAGCACTTTGGGTGGCCAAGGACAGAGGATTGCGTGAACTCAGGGGTTCAAGGTCAGCCTGGGCAACTTGGCAAATCCTTATTTCTACAATAATTAAAAAATAAGCCAAGTGTGGTAGTGTGTACCTGTAGTTCCAGCTACTTGGAAGGCTGGGATGGAAGGATCGCCCAAACCCAGCAGGTCGAGGTTGCAGTTGCTGTGAGTGTAACTCTGTTCTCCAGCCTGGGTGACAGAGTGAGACTCCAACTCAAAAATATATATATATATATATATAGTTTATTTCTGAATTTTTAAAATATATATTTTATTTTAAAGATGTAGGATACAACTTAAGATTAGATATAAAAGTGGGCATTGTTACAGGTAATGTTTGGGCCTCCCTTTGTTCCCCACTTTGCCTGGTTTGAGATCAGGTACTCTTATTGATATTGTGTCCCCCCCCCCCCTGGAAGTATCCTGCTACTGCCAATCCCTTTCTTATAGTATTATGATAAATATTTAGGATATTTATGAATTTTTAATTTCAGTGGTCTACCAGTCTGTTCATGAATCAACATGTCTCATAGGGTTATCCACCTCATTTTGTTTCTTTTTAAGAATTTGGGGCTATTCTAATATGATCACTCTTCTATTAGATTATCTTATTGATACATAATGGGTGTATACTGTATTTGGTTTTTGCAATAACATTGCTAACCCAGAAGCTAATGAATGGAGCTATATAGAGATAATGTATAAATTAACATAGGGATAAATGACATTTTAATATTTTGTTTTATTACACAGGGGGATGATGGGATTCTCTATTTTTTTTGTTTGTTTTTTGTTTTTTGAGTTGGAGTCTCACTCTGTCGCCCAGACTGGAGTGCAGTGGCCACTCCCAGCCACCGCAGTCTCGACCTGCTGGGCTCCGGCGATCCTTCTGCCTCAGCCTTCCGAGTAGTCGGAATTACAGGCGTGCACTACTATGCCCAGCTAATTTTTTGATTTTTTTGTTGTAGAGATGAGGTCTCGCCTGCCCAGGCGGGTCTCGAACCCGCGGGCTCAGGCAATCCACTCACCTCAGCCTCCCAAAGGCACGGGATTACAGGCTGAGCCACTGAGCCTCGTTTCTCTAATTGTTTATATCAAGTTTCATGTATTTCAGGGAATGCTTTATAGTTTTCCTCATCTAAGCTTTGCACATTTTTGTTAATTACTGCTAATTTTTAATTTTATTTAACATTTTGGTATTTGAAGCCGTTCTCAGAGTAACTCATAAATGATTATTATTTCTACCTGTGAAGCTAGTGTTTTTGTATGTCTATGTATATACCCATATTTAACTTACTGAGTTATCTTGGGTGGTAGATGTTTGCATCAATTTATTTCTGTTTCCAAGTGTATAATGATATAATCTGTAAATATAGATTTACATCTTTGTTTTCAATTCCTCAACCATTTTAAAAGACCTTGACTAAAGAGTCAATACAATGATAACTGAAGATGACAGGTGATCATGTGTTCATAGTGTTGTTTTCTGAACTTAGTGGAGTCACCCTAGTGCTTCCTGTGAGCAAGATCAGAACTTTGTTAAGTTAGAAAAGATTCATAAATTTCTAACTTTGAGTATTTTAATTTCATATCAAAACATGTTGAATCCTTCCATATGTGTTTTTGTAAGTATAAGTAGGATCCCTTTTTCCCCTGTATCTACAAGTGTGATTAAGTATGCTAATAAATTTCATAATTTTGTAACATTTCTGAACTCCAGATGTAAACTTTATGTAGTCATCACATGTTATTTTTATGTCATTTTCAGCTTTTTTGCCATATTTTGTTTAGATGTTTTCATCTGTAAGCAGATGTAAGATTTTTCTGTACTATTATTTTTGAAACAAAGTTTAGGACATTTAGTGTCATTTGCTATATAGTAAACTTTTGGAAACTTTACTTCCTGTTCAATGCCCTAGAATTGAATGAGTAGCATTGGATTATCTGTCACTTAAAGAAATCAAATAATCTTCCTGCACATCTGATTCTGATGTTTTTATTTGGGAGAAACTCTTATAAAAATCTCTGTTTCCAAGAGAGGGCTTGCTAGAAGCCCAAATTTGACCTGCACACAATTTATTTATGTAGCAAATCTTCACATGTACTAGATAACTCTCTATTTTATTTAAAAGCAAGCCCTGGTATTAATACAAGACTGAACAAAGTGTAGTTTATTATACAATATAAAACTATCCTTCATTAAAAATAAATGAAGTACTGAAAAAATGTTTCTTCCATGATTATTGTACTGTATAAACCGTCTCTATTGAAGTCAATATTGGTAGAGTATATATTTCTAGGAAATGTACATTTTGTCAGGGTTTGCTAATGAATTAGTATTGAGTAAGGGAAATAGAGAAAATATATTCTAATCAATTATTAACATCATGTTATTTCTTTTGCATTTTTCCAATTGACAGCCTTTTTTGGGTATCTTGTGATTCTGCCTTCCCACCCACAAATTAAATGCTAATGGTATTCTAGGGCCTGTGGATTCAAGAAGAATTAAATTGGGAATGAGTAGGAGAAATTCTTATGGAAGCTGTTAATCCAGTGAGATCCATGAGCTTCTGTCCATCCTGCAGGAAAATGGTCAGACCACAGCATTTTCTGCTTCCTCCATGGGAGACCTTATCTGCTTCCAGGAATAATAAGATGAAGATACCAAACACTCCAGTGGTCTCTTTGGATTTACTCATCAGAAACTTGTAATTGACTCTGGGAATTCAAAAGCTTTTCAGAACTATTCTTAGCTTCCCAAGCGTGAACTGGCATTGTTCCTACAGTGGACATGATAATTGCAGTTCTGTGGGGAGGTGGGGTCACTGAATCACAGATTCATATTTCAGGTTTTGCCTTCCTCCCTGTCACACATGTTTTGGTTGTTATGATCTTCACACTGAGCTCATGGACCTGGCAGCAGGAGGATGACTGGTATTATCTACTTTAATCTGAACTGCACAGCTTGTAAGAGAAGGAGACGTATCAGGAATCTGGGTAGGTGTGTAACAAAAGAAATTATTTTGTTGTAGAAACTGGTCGAGGGACCGAACTACACAAGCAGGACTAATTCTTGAGTGAGCTTTTGATAGAGACTGGTTGCCTGAGACGCTAAACTGACCCATGACTGTTGCTGATGTAATTTAATAATATTCTCATTGAGGAGATTCTTGTTATTTGATTCAAGTGTTATCAACATCTGAATGTTAATGTGCATTAAGATTGTAATTTCAAAATTCATCTCCCATTTCCTTTAGTCCAATACTTTTGTGCACAATAGGTAGTTTGCACAGTATCTCTGCAATATTAGAGATGTTTTCAAGAGGTGTACAGTGATCTCTGTGAAAGTTCTGTGCATAGGCTAATGAATATGATGGAGCTAATTGAATTATATAATTTGAAGTAAAAACAGCGTGACTGAATAGGAATTGCTGGAATATAATTTTTTTTCTGTAATCTGGTTGTGACATACTTAATGGAGACAGTAAATGTGTCTCTACTGAATATATCTGTGGTCTATTGATCATGAGGGATTCTTTTCCTTCCTGTAATTCAGAAAGGTCATTTAGAAAAAAAGTTCTATAAGAAAGAAAAAATACTCTAAGAAATAGATTAGCAGTAGCCAGAAATGACCCGGAGTTGGGGTCACCTAACTCTTAAGAGTACCTGAACTCAAATCAGACAAAGTGGGATCCAAAGGCTGGCCTAAACTATATCTGCACAATGACTACTTGAATACCTAATCTTGAAGTGTGCCCAACATCTTTAAAATAAAAATTGAAAAAAATAAAAAAAGTTCACATTATAATAGAGGATTTCAGACAGCAAACAATTAAAACCTTATTTAAATAACTTTTTATTCTAAAAGAATAGGTAAACATAAACACAATCTCAGGAAAAAGCAGTTTTAAGATTAATATCCTTAGTGCTATATTTCATTTATTCTAAAAACCTTTCAATGTTTTTTGCAAGCTCACTACTCGTGTTTTCCCTTTCTTTTGTTTTTTTAAGTGAGAAAGCAGGATTAATTGAGAGGACAGAGAAGTTCCCACAGTGGGAGGGGATCTGAAGGGGTTGCCCCCTTTTCCCTTTTCTATTTATTAAATGCACCAGATTTTGTTGTTCAAATTCCATTTTGTGCATTTGTGTTGTATTTTGATAGGTTTCTCATATCAAGTGCTAATTCAGGTTTCAATTGGTTATTTTAAAAGAGGAAACATATAGTTATATAATCTTTAAATAAGAATAATTTATTTTCTACTCTAAAATGCTTCTGGCTTTTTATGTTTTATGCCTCACATTTCAGTGCACAACCAAATTTTGTACATTATTTCTATGATGGAATGCCATGGTACTTTTTGGTCCTGCCAAAAAGTAAATGAATTTTTTTGGGGGGGCATCCTAACATTTGTTCACATTAAATAAAGTTGAGTCATATAACTTATTCAGTTCATCTACAATTTAGTAAAACCTCTGAATATGTATTCATAAGTTACATTATCTATTGAATACTTAGTCAAATTGGAAATTTATCAAAACCAATTTATATTGTAAAATAAATTTGAACTCTGACTAGTTATTTATACATATATAGGCCTGTATGTGTGTGTATTTGTATGTGTATTAAAAGAACAACTAAGTAACTGTTATAGTATAACATAGTACTGAACATCATGTCCCTGTAACCAGGCAATCCAGGTTCAAATTCTGACTCTCCTGTCAGGATTGAGATGAGTCACCTGACCTCCTTGTGATTAAATTCTCCTAGTTGATCAAAGGACAATAACATTAATGTCTAACTATAGAGCTGTAAATAATAAATGTTGGAATAGGCAAAGCATTAGTAAAAGGGACTGATACATTGTATGTGCTATAAAAAGAAGCACAGGAGACTTGGGACATTTCTTAACAAAAAGTATACATATATATATATTAGCTTTTAATTCTCAGGGGAAGCAATAGCAAGTAGAGATATTATTTCCCATCAAAATGTAACCCACAACCGATGATTCCATGTAGAACCCTCTTTTCATTAAATAATGAGTACTGGAAAATGACAGAATGATCTCCGAGGATTTGAAAATAGGAATGATCTTTGTACTCCAAGTAGTTGCTGGAATCCTGGGGAACTTTTCACTCTTATATCATTACATTGCCCTTTATTTTAAGGGATGCAGGCCAAGATGCACGGATTTGATTCTCAGGCACTTCACTGTAGCCAACTCTTTAGTCATTCTCTCTAGATGAATTCCAGAGACTATGGCAGCTTTTGGGTTGGGACATCTTGCCACTTATTTTGGATGTGAAGTTCTTTTGTATATTCACATTGTGTCTAGTGGTGTGTCTATTTGTGCCACTGCCTGTTGAGTGTTTTTCAAATGATCATCATCAACCCTAGGAACTCCAGGAGGTGAATGGAGCTTAAAGTAAAAGCCCCAAAGTATGTTGGCTCCTCCAGTATCCTGTGTTGGGCCCTACATGTGCTGGTAAATATCACTTTTCCTATTCATAAAACTGAAACATATAGCAACAAAAACGTCACAAAGAAAGGAGATTTTGGATATTGCTCTTCATTTCTTGACAATTTTGTCACTTCAGCATATGCAGCATTGACATCTTTTCATGACATTCTGTGTTTGGGGCTCATGACTTGGGCCAGCAGCTTCATAGTTTCCATTCTGTTCAGACACAGACAGCAGGTCCAATACATTCATAGGACCCAGACCCTCTCCCGAGACTAGGGCCACCCAAAGCATCCTTGCCTTGGTGAGTACCTTTTTAGTATTGTGTAGCCTTTCCATCTGGCTTTGTGTTTATTTAACTCTGTTTGACATTTCCCATCGTGGGATGGTGACATTGTTGTATTAATCACTGCATGTTTTCCAACTATTAGTCCTCTTGTTCTCATATTTCACAACCTCAACATATCCTGACTGTGCTGTATCTTCTTCAGAAGAACAC
Source organism: Cephalopachus bancanus (assembly GCA_027257055.1). Taxonomy (NCBI): domain Eukaryota; kingdom Metazoa; phylum Chordata; class Mammalia; order Primates; family Tarsiidae; genus Cephalopachus; species Cephalopachus bancanus. Next base: position 1,572,641 of record JAPVLO010000737.1, on the reverse strand, counting down.
ACAATTCTCATGAGAACAATGTCTCATTGTGAATTGTCTGTCTGGCATCATATTCAATCTTTGATGCACTCAGACCATAAAGAATCTTAAGAACAATTATGAACCCATTTCAATGCAGAGGCAGGGGTGAAGATAACAGATCGAGTCTGGGACAACATGAAATAGTAAATATAAATGGCCACAGTAAATAATATTACATTATTAATATGTAAGTACTTATATTTTTACTCATGGCTGCAATAGATAAATGTAGATCTCAAAAAGCAGTCCTGAAATAATGTAGAGATACTGAAAATGTCTTTGAGTGTATAACATTCAGTCTGTGATATTTAATTTTCCTAAGACATCATTGAACTTGAAAATGGATGGAAAGTTGCAAAAAAGACAATAGCCTGTGGTGGTTGCTACTTTTTGAATATTGGACCCCTCTAAACCTCATGCTGAAATATGATTCCCAGTATAGTGTTGGCCATTGGGTCTAATGGGAGATGTGTGAGTCATGGGGAATGATCCCACTGACTGAGTTGGTGCTGTTCTTGTGGTAATGAGTGAGTTCTTGCTATATTAGTGTTTCCAGAACTGGTTGTTCAAAAAAGCCTATCATGGAAGGCTGAGGCTAGTGAGTCTGAGGGTTCCAGACCAGTCCAGGCAACATGGCCAGACCTCGTCTGTACAATAAAACAAAAAAATAATTAGCCCAGCTTAGTAGCATACACCTTCAGTTCTGGCCACCTGGAAGGTGGAAGCAGAAGGATCCCCTGAGCCCAGCGGGTCGATGCTGGGGTGGCCGTGAGCGTGCCACTGCACTCCAGCCTGGGCGACAGAGTGAGACTCCAACTCAAAAAAAGGAAAAGGAGCCTAGCAAATGCCACTTTCTTTCTCTCTTGCCATGTGATCTCTGCACACGCCAGCTCCTTGTTGCCTTCAGCCATGTATGGAAGAAGCCCATGTTCCTAACCAAATGCAGATACTGTTGCCTTGGTTCTTGGGCAGCCTGCAGCAATGAGAACCAAATAATCATCTTTTCTTTATAAATTATACAGTCTCAAATACTTTTTTTATAGCAACACAAAGCAACTAACACAGTAATCCTTCAAGAAACTGGAATATGGACAGTGGCTTTGATTCATTGTGCAAATGGTCTGGGGTAAAACTTAATTAGTTTTTAGTTCTTGTAAGCGTTGGAGGCTGGATTGTGGATGCTGCACATTACATTCTAAAAGCAACTGTAGTTATTTGAAATATGCGAATGCTTATTGAGAAAGATTAGCATGTTAAAATATTTTTGGGTAAGTTTTAGAATAATGATCCAAAGGGGATGACAAGGAACCATGGAAGAAGTATCAGCTGACTTTTACAAAAAGTGCAGATAGAAGTCAACAAGTAAAAAGATTTGGCATGTGAGGAAAAAAGAATTGAATTTTTGGAATGTTCTGAGTTAAGTCTTGATGGCAGCTGCTTATATTTGCACAAAAGAACATTCAGTAGATATACTCTTTCATTCTAATGTGAGGAGACAAGTTTATGAAAAACATTCATGTTGGAGCAGTAGATGAGTACCCATTTGAAACTGAAGGACATGAGTCTATTATTTTTAATGAGGAGTTGTACCGCTTTTCAAATCACCAAGAGAGCAAAATGGATACTTCAAAAGAAATAAAGGGGATATTAGTGCAAATATAAGAAATATTTTAATATTATCTTTTGTAAATTTTAAAGTTACATGATTTAAGTAAATATGTTTGAATGATTTATATTTAAAGAAAATTTGCAAAGATAACACAGAGAGTTCTCAAATGTCTTCCACCCAGTATCCCTGATATTAGCATTTTGCCATGGCACACTTGTCAAAACTAGGACACTAATATGGGTGCTTTATATTAGATGAACTCCCAAAGTTTTTTCTATTTCACCAGAATTAACACCGTTTTTATCTTTTTCAGGATCAACCCAGTATATCACATTCAATTTAGTCACCTTGCCTTCCCAGTCTCTGCTGCTCTTTGTTTTTCTTTGTTTTTCATGACCTTGAGAGGTTTGAGGATAACTGATTCAGAAATTCTTAGATGATTCCTGAAATTCATTTTTTTTTGAGTCAGAGTCTAACTCTGTCGCTCAGACTAGAGTGCAGTGGCCACCACAGCATCGACCCACTGGACTCCGGAGATCCTTCTGCCTCAGCCGTCCAAGTAGCCAGAACTACATGTGTGCGCTACCATACCTAGCTAATTTTTTATTTACTGTGGAGACGAGGTCTCACCAAATTGCCCAGGCTTGTCTTGAACCTGCAGACTCAGGGAATCCCCTTGCTTCGGCTTCCCAAATTGCTGGGATGACAGGCTGAGTCACCAAGCCTGGCCCTGAAATTGATTTTTTTAATGGATAGACTGGTTTTAAGGGTTAGGGAAATAATATTGCCTGTCATTATATCACATACTTCAAAACTGTCATCTACTTAATACAGATAATCTCTGGTGATGTTATCTTGATCAGTCAAGTTAGTGTGTGTCAGGTTATTTCATTTGAAGCACCTCTGTTATCTTTTTCATGTACCATTCTTTTAGAAAGGAGTTTAGGGAGTTTCTAAACCTAGCCCAAACTCAAGTGTGTGTGTGTGTGTGTGTGTGTGTGTGTGTGTGTGTGTGTGTGTGTGTGTAATTGTGTGAAAAGGCACTGAATTAATCTCCACCTACTGGTTGGTAGGTATCCATGCATATAACTTGGCATGCTTCTTTAAAGAGTAAGGAAGATTTCTTTTCTCCTTCATTTATTTGATTATTTAATTACTTATTCATACCAAAATGAATTAATTCATATTTATTTCCTGCTTTATGTTATCAGCCAACACTAAAAATTTATCTTATTGCTTAAATTGATGCAGCTTTGATCATGGTGACATGTGTAATGTAAACAATATCTGGGCTGGGCAAGGTGTCTTAAGCTTGTAATCCCAGCACATTGAAAGGCCAAGGTGAGAGAATTGCCTGAGCCCATGGGTTTGAGAACAGTCTGGGCAACTTGGTGAGACCAGATGTCTACAATAAATAATAAAAAAAAAATCAGCGGAATGTGGTAGCATACACCTGTAGTTCTGGCTACCTGGAAGGCTGAGGCAGAAGGATCTCCTGAGCCCAACAGGTTGATGCTGGGGTGACCATGAGCATGCTACTGCACTCCAGTCTGGGCAATGGAGTGAGATTCCAACTCAAAAAAAAACTGATCCTTAGCCTGGTTCATGCCATAGAGCTTCACAATTTCTTGGAATTCATTGAGTGACCAGACTGCTGTTGTCATACTCATTAGATGCCTCATGGTAGGGGTCCCAAAGTAGCTTCAGGATGGAGTCTAGTCACCAGAGACTACTTAGAGGTTTGAAACCTGCAGCTGCCTGACCTTCATGGAGTGAAGGGAAGCTGGAGCTTGAGTTCAATTTCACAGACGATGATTTAGTTATTAGTGCCTAGGTAATAAAACCCCAATAAAAACTCTGAACACTGAGGTTTGGGGAAGCTTTCTGGTGGGGGAAATTATATCAATGAACCGAGAAGTTGGTCCATAGGGACAGTGCTTCTCATGCTCCCGTGTAATTTTTTTACACCTGCCTTAGAAACAATCACTTATCCAATTGGTCTTTTATTAGAGAATAATATTAGAAATCACAATGTAATTGCTGGGTGTTCTCATTGCCGCTGGGGAATCATTGCTATTGGGCCTTTTAAGAAGGAAGACCTAAGAAATACCTGTTTGCACACACATTCATAATTGTCTTGTATCTATCTGTCCATCTTTAGCTTGCTTACCTATCTATAGCTAAATATGTGTTCATACTGATATTTCTGATGCTAATCTAATACCATAGATTTAGTCTAGCATTTTTGTGTTGCTTTTCTATACCTATCTGTATTTATCAAGTATTATGATATTGCATTCATTGGAAGCGTGTTGCATCTTCATTGTAGCTATATTTTACTATTCTGGTCAAAAATTAGAAATGTTATTGACTGTTGAAATTGATTAATTGCAAGACAGTTTTGTAACTTTTTCTGGACAAGAATTGAGAGGTGACTTCAGAGAATAAATTTCTTTTTTTCTCTTTATCTTTTAAATTTACTTAGTGAGATAAAAATCTACAGAGAACATAATAAATTTCCTATTGATTAAGTAATAAAGCAGTAACTAATATGCTTATGCCATATGTTTGCAAGCTGAGGTCTGCTGTTGGCAAATATCAAAAACCACTCTCTCTTTCTCCTCCTCACTGGTCCAAGATTTATATTCCTTCCAGTATCATTGTATTAGGGATTATAACAGATAAGAGATCTATTTTGTTGTAGTTATGGACCTTCAAACATGCCAAAAGTGAAGGCACTGTGTCTGAGAAGTCTAAGAAATGAGACCTGAGCTTTTTAAGAAACTTACAGGGAAGATCCTGGAGCAGTTAGATGGACAGAAAAAAAATCACTCTTGATTGTAAAAGGCACATAGGTTATATAGCATTTTACAGGCTAAGTACTATGTAAGTGTTTTTAGGAACCCATCAGAATCAGTGTTTTTTTGTCAGAGGCTGCCTTAGGCTTCACTGAATTTTTTTTAGATTCTTTCAGTGCATTTGCCCATTTCATGTTGTGAGACTTGTGAGTGCACCTGCCCACATCATACTGAGCATTTAGCATTTTTTTAACCCAAAATAGCATGGCTCCCATTCCCCACTCTTCCACTTCAATTAATCTTCCTTCTCCTTTCACTGATTTTTTGTTTCCCTATATTTAAAAAGTCCTCAAAGGGAAACGTTTTGCAATATGGAAGAGGTGAAACCAAAAAATGGCAAAAGCACTAAAATGTATCAATACTGATGAGATCAAAAGTTGTTTTCAGCAATGGAAAAAGTGTCTTGTTAGGTGTCTTGTTAGAAAACTAAGAGTTTTTTGAAGATGACTTGAGTTGAAGCATGTAAGAATAAAAACACAATTTTTTTCTAAGCAAGTTCTTGTTTTTTTGGATTCCACCTCCTATATATGTTTTATGGACACAAAATGACTGTGATTTCTCTTTCAAGGTGGGTTTTTTAGTATTATAATGAACCAACAGTAATGAAAAGGGATAAGTATTGATTCAGGTAGGCCCAATCTGGTCTGAAAAGCATGAGGAAACTGACTGCCTTAAGGAAGAGTCCAGGATAATATTCGGTGTGCACAACTATAGGATGTGGTCAGCAGAAACAAAGAACACTTTGCCCATAGGATCAGTATGAGCTGCATGCTCAGGAATGGAGTCTGAGGGGAAGGAAACATCACTGGTTAGTCACCTGCAAGACCCCTCCCCATGCTCCACTCCTAGTAGCCCTACCCAGACTCCAAACCTAGGATTCCTTCCCAGGTTTTACCCTAGGACCACTCCCCATGTTCCAACCCCAGGGCACCTCTCCAAGCTCCACCCCCAAGATGCCTCCCAGGCTCCACCCCCAGTATCTCTCCCCAGGGACTAATCCCAGGACTCCTCCATAGGTTGCGACCTTCTTGGTGCTGTATGTAGGGTGTGCCCATCTTGTTCCTGAGTGTGTGTCCCCCTACACATCTTCACATGGAGCTAGGTCCATAGCATCACCCTTATATTGGGCAGATGTTTATTAATAGTGTTTTCCCTCTCTTATTTTTAAAATTTTAAAGACATGGACTACAATTCAGGGTTAGGTATACAAATGTTCATTATGCAGGTACCCTTGATGAGATGTGCCCCTCCCTCCCCTGGCAGTTTCCTTCAACAATACAACATTTTCTAATGAGAATTTTGGGGTTTCATGACATGTCAGTCTTCCAATTTTTTTAAAATAATAGGCTAATGAGTTGTGTGACACTTAGAGACTTAATTTCAAATAGAATCTAAACGTTTAATCTAGATGGTAAATTTGATAGAAAGAGTATTGCAAAATGTACACTTTTCAGAACATCTTAAATGTTTACAACCGAAATAAAAATTCTACATCTCTAAAGCCAGGTCTGGTGTTTATAACATTTAGCATAATCTCCAAAGCTGGACATGACCCCTACATCCATCCACTAGTGGATGAATAAACAAACTGTGGTACATCCATACAATGGAATGCAACTTAGCAATAAATGTGAATGAATGCCTGATAAATGCTACAATATGATTGAATCTAAAAGGTAGTAAACCGAGTAAAAGCAGCCAGTTTTAAAAGGTTATGTACTCACACCCATGATCCTAGTTGCATTATTCATCATACCCAAGAGGTGGAGACAATGCAAGTGTTTGTTAATGCATGAATAGATAAACAAAATACACACACACACACACACACACACACACACACACACACACACACACACATACACACAATGGGATGTTTTTCACTGCATTTTTAATCAAATACTCTACTCCTGTATAAAACACAACATGTGCTTGGTAATTCTCCACTAACTGAAGTGATTTCTCTTGGTCCAAGCAAGAAAACGTATTGATTGTAGGCTCCCATACTCACTAAGAGATGCTGATCCTGTAAGATGGTATCTATCCACTGCTTCTTTGGGTCTCTGATTTAATAACTGGAAATTAGATCTGATAATGGGTGAGGGGTGAAAAAAGTGAGAATGTATTTTAGTACAACTTCTTTATTTTATATATAATAAACTTTTATATCAATTTTTATACTTTTTAGAGATAGGGCTCTCACTAGGTTGTCCAGACTGGTCTTGAATTCTTGTGCTCAAGTAATCGTTTCATGTCAGTCTCCTGCATAGCTAAGACCAAAGGTTTGTGCCACTGCACCCAACTCAATTTACATTTTTATGAATACAATTACCAAAAGAAAGTATCCAGGCTGTACTTAGAAAACTGCTGTGTGGAAAAACCAGACCATTTTTCAGGAGAAAGTATAGCCCTAGGTGAACATAAAGGAGGTAGAATGGTTTTATGAAGTTTACTCAGTCTGTAGTAGGTCATGCAAAGGTGTGGAGGGAGCCAGTGCCTGCATCATTCTGTAGAAGTTACTGAAACCCCTCCTCAGATGTCACCTGGACCTTTCTGCATCAACATCTGTTCCTCCCTCCAGTCTGAGAGCAGAGATTTGAGAAGAGCAGAAATTTGGTGAGTCCTGGTGTGGTAGTACCCAGTATTAGGGACCCCCACATTTCGTGAGTTTTACCTCTAAGATTTCCACCAATTCTCAGGGTAAAGATTGGGGGGAAATTCCAAAAAGGTGGTACTTAAAGGTCCTTGAAGCACAAGGCTTGATTATATTCGGTTTCAATTTTGAATCAACAAAAATGACTGAAGACATTTTTTCCCAACATAGAACACGAGGAGGTGTATAAGGATGGCCCCACCTTTAGTTCTACCAAAGCTGGTTATTGGATTCTGGTGATGTGAAGCCATAGCATCTAGTAACCTTTCTTCTCTGCTTTTTGACACTCATTTATTCATTTGTATTTGTTATCATTCCCTCACTAGATTATTTCACTTGGTCTTCAAAAATGATGATCAGCCTCTCCAATCATTGGAGAAATGTAAATCAAAATGACGATGAAATACCACCTAACTCTGGTAAAGATGGCTATCATTAGTAAGTCAAAAACCATCTGGTGCCGTTGTGAATGTGATGATAATAGAATGCTTCTATGCTGCTTCTGGGAGTGCAAACTAGTTTAATCTCTATGGAAAGCCATATGGGGATTTCTAAAAGAACTAAAAATTGACTTTCCATATGATCCAGCAATCCTTCTCCTGGGAATATACCCAGAGGAACATCAATGGTTCTACCAAAAGACACCTACACATGTATGTTTAATGCTACACTATTCACAATAGCAAAAACATAGAACCCACCCTACTGCCCATCAAAAGTAGACTGAATAAAGAGAACATGGTATATAGACACATTGCAGTATTACACAGCAATAAAGAAGAGCAAAATCGTGAAATTTGCAGCACATTGGGTGGAGTTGGAGGCCATCTTACCAAGTGATCTATCCCAGAAACAAATAATTGAATACCACACTAATACACACAAGTGGGCCCTGAACAATTGTCACATGAGCACAAGGAAGGGATGGGTAGTTGCTGGGCACTGCTAGGGGAGGGAGAGAGGTAGGAGAGTGGGGGACATGTGATAAAACTAAGGGTACTTAGTCTACTATTGGGGGAATGAGGGGCAGTTGGGAGCTCATACTTCACGGCTTGCAGCCTACCTACCTAGTGAATCCTCACTTGTAACCCACATCTCTAAAATAAAATTTAAAAAGAGATTTTATTGTATTATCTTCTCTGAATTAATTAGTTAATTTACTAATTATGTCAGAGTCTCACTTCATTGAACAAGTTGGAATGCAGTAGCAAAATAATTGCGACTTACTTTCTGGGACCAGGTCACACATTTGAGTTTCTTGTAGGTCCTGGATGTCAGGTCTTTGTCAGATATACAGTTGGCAAATGTCCCATTTTGTGGACTGTCCCCACTCTGTTGGGGGTTTCTTTTGCTTTGCAGAAGCTTGTCAGTTTGAAGAGGTCCCATTTGTCTATCTTGTCTCTCATGGTGACATCTGGGATTTTGATCAGGAATTGGTTGCCTATTCTAATTTTTGTAAGGGTGTCCTCTGCGGTTTCTAAGACTCATAGTTTGAGGTTTTGTGTTCAGGCTGCTGATCCATTTGAGGCTGATTTTTGTGTATGGTAATACGTAGGGGTCCTGTTTCATTCTGCACGTGGTCAGTCAGTTTTTCTAGCTCTATTTACTGAATAGGTTCTCCTCTCCCCGGTTGTTGTTGGTGGAGGCTTTGTTGAAGAGGAGTTGGCTGAGAAATTGAGGGTTTGTTTCTGAAATATCTATCTTGTTCCTAAGGTCTACATAACTGTTCTTGTACCATTACCAGACTGTTGTAATTATTTCTACCTTATAGTAAAGTTTAAAGTCTGGAAGTATGACACCTCCAGTTTTGTTTCTTTTGCTAAGGATTATTTTGGCTATTCACGGTCTTTCATGTTTCCATATGAATTTCTGATTTGTCCTTTCCAGGTCTAAGAAGAATGATGCTGGTAACTTAAAGGGCATTATATTAAATCTGAAGATTGCCTTTGGTAGGATGGACATCTTAACAAAGTTAATTCTTCCAATCCATGAGCATGGGATATTTTCCCATTTGTTTGTGTTTTCTTGGATTTATTTGAACAGTGTTTTGTAGTTGTGGTTACAAAAGTCTTTCACTTCTCTGGTTAGGAAGATGCCAGGATATTTTATTTTTGTTTGTGTGGCTATTGTGAATGGCATTGGATTTTTTATTTGGTTCTCTGCTTGTTGTTGGTGTACCAGAATGTGACTGACTTTTGTACATTAACCCTGTATTCTGAGATTGCCTGTCCTTATCAGTGCAAGGAGGGTTTTTGACAGATTTTCTTGGATTTTCAAGGTATAAGATTATGTCATCAGAAAAGAGAAATAACAAAACTTCCTCTTTTCCTATTTAGACACCCCTGATTTCCTTCTCTTGTCTGATTTTTCTAGCTAAAACTTCCAACACTATGATGAGCAGGAGGGGTGAGAGTGGGCAATCTTGTCTTGTTCCAGTTTTTATGTGAATGCTTCTAATTTTTAAAATTCATTTAGCAGTATGTTGGCTGCAGGTTTATTGTAGATGGCTCTTACTATTCTGAAGTATGCTTCCTTTATGCCTAGATGCTCAAGGGTTTTTATCAAGAAGGGATACTAAATTTTATCAAAAGCTTTTTCTGTATCTAGTGAGGCAATCATGTGGTTCTTGTTTTTACATCTGTGATGCTTTTTTTGGTCTTACAGGTGTTGATCCAGTTCTGCATCCCAGGAATGAAGCTTACTTGGTCATGGTGGATAATTTTTGAGATGTGTTGTTGGATCCAATTTGCTAGAATCTTTTTGAGAATTGTTGCATCTATGTTCATTAGGGATATTGACGTTCTGTAGTTCTTTTTCTTTGTTTGATCTTTACCTGGTTTGGGTATCAGTGTGATGTTAGCTTCATAAAATGATTTGGGGAGAGTTCTATCTTTCTCAGTTGCTTGTAAGAGGATTGATATGACCTCTTCCTTGCGTGTTTTGCAGAATACCGCTGAAAAAAACATCTGGTTCAAAGCTTTTCTTGTAGGTAGTTTTCTTATGACAAAGTCAATTTCCTGGGTTGTTATTGGTCTATTTAGGGTCTCAATTTCTTCTTGTTCCAACCTGGGAGGTTGTGTGATGTAAGAAAGTCCTCCATTTCTTTTAGGTTATCATGTTTGTTTACATGCACTTATGCATAGTAATCACTGACAGTTTTTTGGATTTCTCAGGGTCAGTTGTGACTTGATCTTTTGTTTTTCTGATTTGTTTACTAGAGTTTTTTCTCTCTTTTTCGTTGTCATGATCGCTAGGGGAGTCAATCAATTCTGTTTATCCTTTCAAAGAACCAGTTTTTTGTTTCATTCATTTTTTCTATGATATTTTTGTCTTCTGTGTCCCTTATTTGAGCTTGTATTTTGGTGATCTGGATTCTTCTGCTGAACTTAGGGTATTGGTGGTCTTGCCTTTCCAGCTTCCTTAGGTGATTTTTAGGCTGTTAACCTGTGTTATTTCCATTTTCTTCATGTGTGTTTGTAGAGATATAAATTCCCCTCTGTTGGCATCCTAGAAGTTTTTGTAAGATATTTCTTCATTTTCATTTTTTTGTAGGGATATTTTAATTTCTGTTTTGATTTCTGTATTGACCCAGGAGTTGTCTAGAACCGTACTGTTTAGTGTCTCTATCTTTGTGGGTTTCAGGGGAATTTTGTTGGTGGTGATATAGATGGTTTTATTTATTTATTTTTTTTGAGTTGGAGTCTCACTCTATTGCCCAGGCTGGACTGCAGTGGCATGCTCACAGCCACCCTAGTGTTGACCTGCTGAACTATGGTGATCCTTCCACCTCAGCCTTCCAAGTAGCCAAAACTACAGGTGTGTACTATCACACCTGGCTAATTTTTGATTTATTGAAGAAATGAGGTCTCACCAATTTGCCTGGACTGGTCTTGAACCCATGGGCTCAGGCAGTTCACTTGCCTGGCCTCCAAATTGCTAGGATTACAGGATGAACCATTGAGCCAGACCAATATTGATTTTTATTCCACTGTGGCCTGAGAAGGTGCATAGCAGTATTTCAATCTTGTGAAATTTGTTTATGCTTGATTTATGGCCGAGGTTGTGGTCAATCTTGAAGTAGGTTTCATATGGTGATAAGTAGAATGCATATTCTGTGGTTGTTGGGTGGAGTGTTCTGTAGGTATCTACTAAGTCCATTTTGTCAAACATCAACTTGAGTTTCTGGATCTTTTTGTTGATTTTTTCCTTAATAATCTATCTAGGGTTGTTAGTGGGTTATTTAAGTCTCCAACTATGGTAGTGTTAGAGTCAATATGTTTTTTAAGTTTACTTAGTAGTTTGGTTGTAAAAGCTGGTGCTCCTTTTTTGGGTGCATAGATATCTAGGATGGATATTTCTTGCTGATGGACTGAACCTTTTACCATTATGTATTGTCCTTTTGTATCTTTTCACATTTTTGACAGCTTAAGGGTTGTTTTGTCTAATATTAAGACAACTCTAGCCTTCTTTTGTGATCTGTTCACCTGAAAACTTCTTTTCCATTTTGTAATTTTACGTTTGTGGACATCCTTTGTGGACATCTCAAAAGATGTCTTGCAGGGGTTCTCTGGATCTCTTACACTGGTATAGTCATCTCTCTTGCTGCTGGAGGGAAGTTGTCTTGAATGACCTAATGGAATGTTTAGTTCAAGGTGTTTCCCATTTCCCTTTCTATTTCAGGTATCCAAATCAGATGTAGGCTTGGATTCTTGATAAAATCACACATCTCTTAGAGTTTCCTATTTCTTTTCTTCTGTTTTTTATTATGATATTGTGGGGTACAGTTAAGGGTTAGGTATACAAATACGTTTCGTTCAGGCACCCTTGTTGATAAGAGGTGTTTCCCCATCCCCAGACAGATATTTGCTACCATAATCCCATCTCCCCCCCCCCATAGTTTTCCACTACTGTCAGTCATTTTCTTATAGTATTACATTGGATGTTCAAGGTTCATTATATGAGTGAAAACATGTGATACTCGGATCTTTGGTTCTGTGAGAGGTCACTCAGTATTATAGACTCTAGTTCCATCCAGGTTGCTGCAAAATTCATGATTTTGTTATTTTTTATGGCTGCATAGTATTCCATCATGTATATGTACCACATTTTTAAAATCTAGTCCACTCTTGATGGGCAGCGTGGTTGCTTCCAGGTTCTTGCTATTGTGAACAATGCTGTGATAAACATGCATGTGCTGGTGTCTTTTTTATAGAGTGATTTGAGTTCTTCAGGATATATTCCCAGTAGGGGGATTCTGGGGTCATATGGGAGGTTGGTATTTAGAGCTTTTAGGAATCGCCACATTGCTTTCCAGAGAGGTTTCACTAGTATACACTCCCACCAACAGTGTAGATGTGTTCCCTTTTCACCACACCCTCTCCAGCAGCTGTTATTTTTTGAGTTATTGATAATTGCCGTTCTGCCTGGAGTTATGTTGTATCTCAGTGTGGGTTTGATTTGCATCTCTCCGATGATTAGCGAGGTTGAACATTTCTTCATGTGTATGTTGGCTGCTCGAATGCCTTCCTTTGTGAAGTGTCTGTTCATATCTTTTACCCATTTTATAATGGAGTTGTTTGTTTTTTCTTTTCAGCATGTTTGAGTTCCTTGTAGATCCAAGATATTAGGCCTTTGTCAGACCTAGTGTTGGCAAATACTTTTTCCCAATCTGTAGGCTGTCTCTCTGCTCTCTGGATGGTTTCTTTGGCTTTGCAGAAGTTTGTCAGTTTAATGAGGTCTCATTTGTCTATCTTATCTTTTATGGCCTGTGGATTTCGGGTTTTGTTCAGGAATTGGATGTCAGTTCCGATTTCCATGAGGGTATGTCCTACGTTTTCTAAGGTTATTATGGTTTGAGGTTTTACATTTAGGTCTCTGATCCATTTGAAGTTAATTTTTGTGTATGGGGATAGATAGGGGTCCTGTTTCAATCTTCTGCATGTAGTCAGCCAGTTTTCCCAGCACCATTTACTGAATAGGTTCTCCTCTCCCCACTGGTAGGTGGTGGAGGCTTTGTAGAAGATGAATTGGTTGAGAAATTGAGGTTTAACTTCAGGAATCTCAATTCTATTCCATTGATCTATATACCTGTTCCTATACCAATACCAAGCTGTTTTGATGATTGTAGCTTTTTTTTTTTTGAGTTGGAGTCTCACTTGGTCACCCAGACTGGAGTGCAGTGACTGCTGCACTCGCCTGCTGGGCTCCAGTGATCCTTCCACCTCAGCTTTCCGAGTAGCCGGAATTACAGGCATGCGCTACCATGTATGACTGCTTTTTGATTTATTGTAGAGATGAGGTCTCACTGCCCAGGTGGGTCTCGAACCTGCAGGCTCAGGTAATTCACTCACCTCAGCCTCCCAAAGGTGCAGGATTATAGGCTGAGATACCGACCCGGCTGATTGTAGCTTTATAGTAAAGTTTGAAGTCTGGTAATGTGATACCACCTGTTTTTTTTTTTTTTTGTGCTGAGGATTGTTCTGGCTATTCTTGGATGTTTGTGTTTCCATATGAATTCCTGTATTGTTTTTTCTAGGTCTGAGAAGAATGCTGCTGTAATTTGATGGGTATTGCAATGAATTTGTAGATTGCCTTAGGTAAGATGGATATTTTCACAATGTTGATTCTTCCAATCCATGAGCATGGAATATTTTTCCACTTGTTTGTTTCATCTTTGATTTCTTTGAGCAGTGTTTTGTAGTTTTCATTGTAAAGGTCTTTCACATCTCTGGTTAGGAAGATGCCAAGGTATTTCATTTTTTTGTGTGGCTATTGTGAATGGAATTGTGCTTTTTATTTGGGTTTCTGTTTGTTTATTATTGGTGTAAAGAAATGCGATTGTCTTTTGCCGGGGACCAGCTCCAGCTGGGTTCAGGGTACCCCAAAGGTGGAGATGGTGTTGGTGATTAGGTGGAAGAAGAGAGAGAAAGAAAGAGACTGGACTCCAGTCTAGTGTAGAAGCAATGTGTGTTTTTGGGAATTACAACCGGTCTTTTATACACAAAGTCAGATGTGGGAGGGGCATCCCCACCCACCAGAAACCTTAATCCATGAAAACTTAATCAATGATTGCCTTGAAACCCTTTTCATATGATAATCTTAAAATCCCATAACAAAGGATAACCTAATCCATGACTGACATATTCTATAAACCTTTTTTATCCTATGCTGATTGATTTATGCCAAGTTAAACAATTCTATAGAAGCTTAAGTATTTACTTTACAAGCGAAAGTGGCCCATCCCAGAATGTTTGGAATGTGGCCCAGTCCAAAGTTCACAGTAGGCTACCTGCAAGTAACTCAGCTGCATTCTTTCAACAAAATGGCTGTCTTCTAAATCTATATTCTACAATTTACACCTTCAATAAATCCTAAGATCATGACCCAGAAGCCTGTAACCAATACTAAGGCTCTTAGATGTGACACGAGTTTGAATTATAAGTTGTGTGAAAGCCAAAACTGCAGTTTGTGGAAGAATGGGAGCAATGAGCTTCTAAAGTTAGCTTGTGTTCATCCCAGTCTCAGAGTTTTTATGTTTTGAGCTCACAGGAACTTAATCTGGTTAGTGCTGAGTTGAAAGGGGGAGGAAATGGGGTCAAATAGCTCCCAAACACATCCTAGTGGTCTTGGGGTCAACGGCCCTTCCTGATCCCTAATGCTCAGTGGGCCTCCATGGCTGGCTCCCAACAGTCTTTTGCACATTTATTTTGTATCCTGAGGCTTTGTCAAAGGCCTTTATCAGTGTAAGGAGGTTTTTGACAGATTCTCTTGGGTTTTCAAGGAACACAATCATATCGTCTGCAAAGAGAGATAACTTGACTTCCTCTTTTCCTGTTTGGATACCCCTGATTGCCTTCTATTTTCTGATTGCCCGATCCAGGATTTCCAGTACTATGTTGAACAGGAGGAGTGAGAGTCGGCATCCTTGTCTTGTTCCAGTTTTCAGGGGAATTGATTCCAATTTTTGTCCGTTTAGGAGTATGCTGGCTGTGGGTTTCTCGTAGATGGCTTTTACTTTTTGAGGTATGTTCCCCGTATGCTTAGATGTTCGAGGGTTTTTATTAAGAAGGAGTGCTGGAGTGTATCAAAAGTTTTTTCTGCATCTAATGATTTAATCATGTAGTTTTTGTTTTGACATCTGTTGATGTATTTAATTGCATTTATGGTTTTATGAATGTTGAACCAGCTTTGCATCCCAGGTATGAAGCCTATTTGGTCATGATGAATGACTTTTGAGATGTATTGTTGAATCCGGTTTCCTAGAATGTTGTTGAGAGTTTTAGCATCTATGTTCATCAAAAAAATTGTCCTGTAGTTCTCTTTCTTTGTTGGATCTTTACCTGGCTTGGGTGTCAATGTGATGTTGGCTTCATAAAATGATTTGGGGAGGGTTCCATCTTTTTCAATCACCTGGAATACCTTCAGTAGGATTGGTATCAGCTCCTCCTTAAATGTCTTGTAGAATTCTGCTGGAAAGCCATCTTGACCAGAGCTTTTTTTGCAGGTAGTTTTCTTATTACATAGTCGATTTCCTTGATTGTTATTGATCTATTTAGGGTCTCAATTTCTTCTTGTTCCAACCTAGGTAGGTTGTGTGATGTCAGAACGTCCTCCATATCCTTAAGGTTTTCAAGTTTGTTTCCATACAAGTGTACATAGTAGTCTCTAATGATCTTTTTTATTTCTTCAGGGTCTTTTGTATTTCTTCATCTTTTGTGTTTCTTATTGTTCTTATTTGGGTTTTTTCTTTATTTTTCTTGGTCAGTCTAGCTAGGGAACCATTGATCTTGTTTATCCTTTCGAAGAACCAGCTTTTTGTTTGATTGATTTTTGTATTATCTTTTTGTCTTCTATGTCCCTGGATTTGGGCTTTTATTTAGGTGATCTGGATTCTTCTGCTGAAATTAGGGTTTTTGTGGTCTTGCTTTTCCAACTTCCTTAGGTGGCTTGTTAGGCTGTTAATTTGTGTTCCTTCCATTTTCTTCATGTGTGTTTGTAGGGATATTAATTTCCCTCATACTACAGCTTTTAAGGCGTCCCAGAAATTTTGGTAAGATGTTTCTTCATTTTCATTTGTTTCCAGGTATCTTTTTTTTTTTTTTTATAATCAGTATTTTTTATTATCGTTTTGTAGGGTACAGTTAAGGGTTAGGTGTACAATTACGTTTCATTCAGGCACCTATTGATAAGAGGTGTTTTCCCAGTCCCAGATAGATATTAGCTACTGTTAGTCCATCCCCCCCATAATTTCCCAATACCATCAGTCATTTTCTTATAGTATTACATTGGATGTTCAAGGTCCATTATATGAGTGAAAACATGTGATATTCTGATCTTTGTTTCTGTGAGAGGTCACTCAGTATTATAGACTCTAGTTCCATCCAGGTAGCTGCGAAATCCATGATTTTGTTCTTTTTCATGGCTGCATAGTATTCCATCGTGTATATGTACCACATTTTTTTTAATCCAGTCCTTTTTGATGGGCAGCATGGTTGTTTCCAGGTTCTTGCTATTGTGAATAACGCTGCAATAAACATAGTGTACAGGTATCTTTTTATAGAGTGATTTGTGTTCTTCAGGGTATATTCCCAGTAGGGGGATTGCAGAGTCATAAGGAAGGTCAATATTTAGAGCTTTCAGGAATCGCCACACTGCTTTCCACAGAGGTTGCACTAGCTTACACTCCCACCAACAGTGTAGAAGTGTTCCCTTTTCCCCACAGCCTCTCCAGCAGCTGTTATTTTTTGAGTTGTTGATAATTGCCATTCTGACTGGAGTTAGGTGATATCTCAGTGTGGTTTTGATTTGCATCTCCCTGATGATTAGTGAGGTTGAGCATTTCTTCATGTGTTTGTTGGCTGCTCGAATGTCTTCTTTTGTGAAGTGTCTGTTCATATCTTTTGCCCATTTTATAATGGGGTTGCTTGTTTTTTCTTTTCAGTACGTTTCAGTTCCTTGTAGATCCAGGATGTTAAGCCTTTGTCAGACCTAGAGTTGGCAAATACTTTTTCCCAGTCCGTAGGCTGTCTCCCTACTCTCTTGATGGTTTCTTTGGCTTTGCAGAAGCTTGTCAGTTTAATAAGGTCCCATTTGTCTATCTTCTCTCTTAAGTCCTGTGGGTTTCGGGTTTTGTACAGGATTGGATGCCCGTTCCGATTTCCATGAGAGTATTTCCTTCCTTTTCTAATGTTCTTATGGTTTGAGGTTTTACATTTAGGTCTCTGATCCATTTGGAGTTAACCTTTGTGCATGGGGATAGATAGGGGTCCTGTTTCAATCTTCTACATGTGGTCAACCAGTTTTCCAGCACCATTTACTGAATAGGTTCTCCTCCCCCCATTGGTAGGTGGTGGGGGCTTTGTCGAAGATGAGTTGGTTGAGGAATTGAGGTTTTGCTTCTGGAATCTCAATTCTGTTCCATTGATCTATATGCCTGTTCTTGTACCAATACCAAGCTGTTTTGATGATTGTAGCTTTATAGTAAAGTTTGAAGTCTGGTATTGTGATACCACCTGCTTTGTTTTTTTTGCTGAGGATTGTTCCTGCTATTCTTGGACGTTTGTGTTTCCATATGAATTCCTGTGTTGTTTTTTCTAGGTCAGAGAAGAATGTTATTGGTAATTTAATGGGTATTGCATTGAATTTGTAGATTGCCTTAGGTAAGATGGACATCTTCACAATGTTGATTTTTCCCGATCCATGAGCATGGGATATTTTTCCATTTGTTCATGTCAGCTTTGATTTCTTTGAGCAGTGTTTTGTAATTTGCATTGAAAAGGGTCTTTCACGTCTCTGGTTAGGAAGATGCCAAGGTATTTCATTTTTTTTGTGGCTATTGTGAATGGATTGTGTTTTTTATTTGGGTTTCTGTTTGTTTATTATTGGTGTAGAGAAATGCGATTGTCTTTTGTACATTTATTTTGTATCCTGAGACTTTGCCAAAGGCCTTTATCAATGTAAGGGGGCCTTTAACAGATTCTCTTGGGTTTTCAAGGTACACCATCATATCATCTGCATAGAGAGATAACTTGACTTCCTCTTTTCCTATTTGAATACCTCTGATTGCCTCGTCTTCTCTGATTGCTCTAGCCAGGACTTCCAATACTATGTTGAACAGGAGGGGAGAGAGTGGGCATCCTTGTCTAGTTCCAGTTTTCAGGGGAATTGGTTCCAATTTTTGTCCATTTAGGAGTATGCAGGCTGTAGGTTTCTCATAGATGGCTTTTATTATTTTGAGGTATGTTCCCGTATGCTAGATGTTCAAGGGTTTTTATCAAGAAGGGTGCTGGATTTTATCAAAAGCTTTTTCTGCATCTAATGATATGATCATGTGGTTTTTGTTTTGACATCTGTTGATGTATTTAATTACATTTAGGGTTTTTACGAATGTTGAACCAGCCTTGCATGCCAGGAATGAAGCCTACTTGGTCATGGTGAATGATTTTTGAGATGTATTGTTGAATCCTGTTTGCTAGGATTTTGTTGAGAATTTTAGCATCTATGTTCATCAAAGATATTGGCCTGTAGTTCTCTTTCTTTGTTGGATCTTTACCTGGCTTGGGTATCAGTGTGATGTTGGCTTCATAAAATGATTTGGGGAGAGTTCCATCTTTTTCTATCGCCTGGAATACCTTCAGTAGGATTGGTATCAGCTCCTCCTTGAATGTCTTGTAGAATTCTGCTGGAAAGCCATCTGGACCAGGGCTTTTTTTTTGTAGGAAGTTTTCTTATTACGTAGTCGATTTCCTTGATTGTAATTGGTCTATTTAGGGACTCAATTTCTTCTTGTTCCAACCTAGGTAGATTGTGTGATGTCAGAAAGTCCTCCATTTCCTTGTGGTTTTCAAGTTTGTTTCCATACAAGTGTACATAGTAGTCTCTAATGATCTTTTGTATTTCTTCAGGGTCAGATGTGACTTCATCTTTTGTGTTTCTGATTATGCTTATTTGTTTTTTTTCTCGTTTTTTCTTGGTCAGTCTAGCTAGGGGGCCATCGATCTTGTTTATTCTTTCGAAGAACCAGCTTTTTGTTTCATTGATTTTTTCAATTATCTTTTTGTCTTCTATGTCCTGGATTTGGGCTTTTATTTTGGTGATCTGGATTCTTCTGCTGAAATTAGGGTTTTTGTGGTCTTGCTTTTCCAGCTTCTTTAGGTGGCTTGTTAGATTGTGAATTTCTGTTCCTTCCATTTTCTTCATGTGTGTTTGTAGGGATATAATTTCCCTCTTCTACAGCTTTCAGGGCATCCCAGAGATTTTGGTAAGATGTTTCTTCATTTTCATTTGTTTCCAGGTATCTTTTGATCCCTGTTTTGATTTCGTCATTGACCCAGGAGTTGTTTAGCATCATGCTGTTTAGTGTCCATGTCTTTGTGGGTTTTGGGGGACTTTGTTGGTGTCAATATTTATTTTTATTCCCCTGTGGTCTGAGAAGGTGTTTGGTAGAATTTTGGTCCTTTTAAATTTGCTTATACTTGATTTATGGCCGAGTATGTGGTCGATCTTAGAATATGTTCCATGTGGTGATGAGTAAAATGTGTATTCTGTGGTCTTTGGATGGAGTGTTCTGTAAGTATCAATTAAGTCCATTTGGTCCAAGGTCACATTGAGGTTCCGGATCTCCTTGCTGATTTTTTGTCCTGATGATCTGTCTAGGGTTGTGAGTGGGGTATTAAAGTCCCAGTTATGATAGTGGTAGAGTCAATATCTTTCTTTAGTTTTCCAAGAAGTTGCTTTAAGAAGGTTGGTGCACCTATGTTGGGTGCATGTATGTTTAGGATAGATATTTCTTGTTGATGGATTGAACCTTTTATCATTATGTAGTGACCTTCTGTATCTTTTTTGATTTTTAATAGTTTGAAGGATATTTTGTCTGAAATTAAGATGGCTACTCCTCCTTTCTTTTGTATTCCGTTCGCCTGAAAGACTGTTTCCCCTCCTCTTACCTTGAGTCTGTGGGTGTCCTTTCTAGTGAGGTGAGTCTCTTGAAGGCAATAGATTGTTGCCTGATGATATTTTATCCATTTTGCCAATCTATGTCTTTTCAGTGGTGCATTTAGTCCGTTCACATTTAGGCTAATAATTGAAATGCAAGAGTTGATCCCTGTCATAAGGTTCTTACAGAGATGTTACTGTTTATTTGTTGTCTTTCTTTGGGTTTTGGAGTTGGTTCAGGTGTGTTTTTAATCTTTTGTCTGTACTCTTGTGAAGAATGTGATGTTCTTTTTTCTTTTTCTTCTGTGTTCAGTACTTTCTTGAGTGTTTCTTGTAGCGGTGGTCTGGTGGCAGCGTAGGTTCTTAGGGATTGGATGTCTGGAAAAGATTTTAATTCTCCCTCACTAATGAAGCTTAGTTTAGCTGGGTAGGTTATTCTTGGTTGAAATTGTTTCTCTTTTAGTACTTTGAAGATAGGGCTCCAGGCTCTCCTGGCCTGAAGGGTTTCTGTGGATAAATTTGCTGCTATTCGGATTGGTTTTCCCTGGTAGGTAGTCTGGCCTTTTTCTCTTGCTGCCTTTAGGATTTTTCCTTTCATAGCTACTTTGTTTAGGCGAATTATTATGTGTCTTGGAGTTGGTCTTCTCGTTTGTTGTCTTGCAGGGGTTCTCTGAATCTCTTGTGTTTGAATTTTTTCATCTTTACTGAGATGAGGGAAGTTTTCTTGAATGATTTCATGGAATGTTGGTCCAGTGTGGCTTCTGTTTCTCTTTCTGCCTCAGGAAGCCCAATTATTCTCAGGTTTGGTCTCTTGAAGTGATCATTCATCTCTTGCAGGTTTTGCTCTGTGTTTTTGAGCTTCTTTTCTATGCTTTTTTACAGTTTGGGTTAGTTCTGTGTTTTGGTCTTCGAGCTCTGAGATTCTTTCTTCTGCTTGGCTGATTCTGCTTTCCATGCTTATTAGTCTGTTGTTCATTTCCATCACAGTATTCTTTACTGCTGTCATTTCTGACAACAGCTCCTTCCTATTTTCCTCTTGTCTCTCCTCAATTTTTTTAATTCTCTCCATTAATGTTTTGATGTCTGGGTTTGTTGCATGTAGCCAGTCATTCTGGGGAGTCTTCATTGTCTGTGTTCCAGAATCTGTTTTCTCATTGTCTGATCTCCCCGGGGTCTGTGTAAGCCCTATATTCTTCTTTTGGTTTTTCTTCATTTGTGCGGTTTTTCCACTTCCCTACTTCTTCCTTCCCTCCACGTCACCCTCTTCTTTAATTTTGTTTTTTAGGGGTTTAAAAGGGGCTGGTTTTACTTCTGTTCATTCAATCTCCCATTCTTTATGTATGTCGTCTTACTTTGTTCAATTTTGAAGTTGCACTGTAGGTTGGAGGTGGTCCTTTTTGCAGTTTTGAGATGTATTTAAGGGGAGAGCTGTGATTCAAAATCTGTCTGCAGGTCCTGCTGTTCGCTGACAGGCGTGTGGATAATGTGGAACCCACTTCCCACTGCCTGGAGTCTGTCCGTGCAGTGGGGCTGTAGGTTTACTCCCTGAAATAAAATGTGGTTAGCAGGGGGGAGAGAATGGAGCAGATAGTGGGTTGAAGAGGGGAGTGGAGAGATAGAGAAGTAAGGGGGGAAACTAACGAGTGTGCCAACAAATAGAGAGAGAGGTCTATACTAAAACAACTAAAAATGATGGACCACAGCTACAGTCGAACCAACTCTCATACAACCACAAATAAAACATATTGTGATTCTAACATACCGCTATCCAATCACCTTATTGGTGTGTTGTTCCTCTATACAAAGACATGGTTTACAGACAGAAGAAAAGAGAAGAAAAGGAAAAGGAAAAGAGAAAAAAGGGGAACAATACTGTAGGAATAGAATTAAGTCATTAAACTAATAGAGTCAATGAAGCACACTCTGAGACCTTTTGTTTAAGTCCAATGTCCTTTCAGGTCTGATTTGTAGTTTTCTTTTCAAGCCGGTGAATTAGTTTGCAGTTAGAGTCAATTGCCCTGATATGTTGTGAAGGACAGCTCAGGTCAGCTTTCCTTCAGCGGTTTGGTCTATGTCTTTATCAGGCTTATTTCTCCCGTTTCGGTGTTGTTACCTTGAGTCGCCAGCAGGTGGTGCTATCTCATCTGCTCGCCCAGAGGGGGTGGGGCCGGACAGGAACAAGATGGCTGCCTGCCTCCGAGCAGGCAACAGAAGCCCCACGCGAGCCAGCAGCACAATCTCAGACACAGGAGATTTGGCCGAAATCCTGCAGATCTTCCTAGAAGCCGATCTGTGTGGATCTCTCTCAGCCGGGTTGTGATGAGCTGCGCGGGCCGAGCGCCGGGGCGCCGGGAGCGCCGGGGCGCCGGGAGCGCCGGGGCGCCGGGAGCGCCGGGGCGGCGGGAGGCGGGAGCGCCGGGGAGGCGGGAGGCGGGAGCGCCGGGGCGGCGGGAGGCGGGGAGCGCCGGGGCGGCGGGAGGCGGGTCCAGGTATCTTTTGAGCTCTATTTTGATTTCATAGTTGACCCAGGAGTTGTTTAGAATCATGCTGTTTAGTGTCCATATCTTTGTGGGTTTTGGGGGGAACTTGGTGGTGTTAATGTTTATTTTTATTCCACTGTGATCCAAGAAGGTGCATCATAGAATTTCAGTCCTTTTAAATTTGCTTATGCTTGATTTATGGCCAATTATGTGGTCGATCTTAGAATACATTCCCTATGGTGATGAGTAGAATGTGTATTCTGTGGTCTTTGGATGGAGTGTTCTGTTGGTATCAATTAAGTTCATTTGATCCAGAGTCACATTGAGGTTCCGGATCTCCTTACTTATTTTGTGTCCTGATGATTTGTCTAGGGTTGTGAGTGGGGTATTAAAGGTCCCAGTTATGATGGTGTTAGAGTCAATATTTTTCTTTAGTTTTCCTAGAAGTTGCTTTATGAAAGTTGGCACACCTATGTTGGGTGCATGTATGTTTAGGATAGATATTTCTTTTTGATGGAGTGAACCTTTTATCATTATGTAGTGGCCTCTGTATCTTTTTTAATTTTTGATAGCTTAAATGGTATTTTGCCTGAAATTAGAATTGTGACTCCTTCTTTCTTCTGTGTTCCATTCGCCTGAAAATTTGTTTCCCATCCTCTTACTTTGAGTCTGTGTATGTCCTTTCTAGTGAGATGGGTCTCTTGAAGGCAGTATATTGCCTGGTGATATTTTATCCATTTTTCCATTCTATGTCTTTTCAGTGGTGCGTTTAGGCCATTCACATTCAGGCTAATTATTGAAATGTGAGAGTTCGTCCCTATCATAGAGTTCTTATAGAGTTGTTATTCTTCCACTTGGTTTTTTTGCCTTTCTTTTGGTTTTGGGTTGGTTCATGTATTTTATTATGTTTTCTGTACTCTTGTGAAGAACGTTGTTCTTTTTTCCTTTTCTTCTGTGTTAAGTACTTTCTTAAGTGTTTCATGTAGAGCTGATTTGGCAGCAGCATAAGTTCTTAGGGATTGGATATCTGGGAAAGATTTTAATCCTCCCTTGCTGAT
The DNA here is from genome assembly GCA_027257055.1 of Cephalopachus bancanus. Taxonomy (NCBI): domain Eukaryota; kingdom Metazoa; phylum Chordata; class Mammalia; order Primates; family Tarsiidae; genus Cephalopachus; species Cephalopachus bancanus. The sequence continues at coordinate 1,549,029 of JAPVLO010000737.1, read as the reverse complement.
GAAGCTTACTTGGCTGGGTAGGTTATTCTTGGTTGAAATTGTTTATCTTTTAGGACTTTGAAGATAGGCCTCCAAGCTCTCCTACCTGCAGGGTTTCTGTAAATAAATTTGCTGCTATTCTGATTGGTCTTCCATGGTAGGTGATCTGGCCTTTTTCTCTTGCTGCCTTTAGGATTTTTTCTTTTATGCATACTTTGTTTAGGAGAATTATTATGTGTCTAGGAGTTAGTCTTCTCATTTGTTGTCTTGCAGGGCTTCTCTGAATGTCTTGTGTTTGAATTTTTGCATCATTGATTAGATAAGGGCAGTTTTCTTGAATGAACTCATGGAAGGTTTGTTCCAGTGTGGTCGCTGTTTCTCTTTCTGCCTCAGGAAGGTCAATTACTCTTAGGTTCAGTCTCTTGAAGTAATCGCTCATCTCTTGATGGTTTTGTTCTGTCTTTTTGAGCTTTTTTTGTTTTTTTTTAAGAGTTTGGTTTAGTTCTATATTTTGGTCTTCAAGTTCTGAGATTCTTTCTTCTGCTTGGATAATTCTGCTTTCCAGCATACATATGCTGAATGAAATAAATAACAAACTGATTCTTTATTACTGTTATCTTAGATATCAGCTCCTTCCTTGTTTCTTCTTGTGTCTCCTCAATTCTTTTTAATCTCTCCATTAGTGTCTTGATATCTAGGTTTGTAGTTTGAGACCAGTCATTCTGGGGGCTCTTCATTGTTTTCCTTCTGAAGTCAGTTTTCTCAGTGTGCCCACCCAGGGGTCTGTGAGAGACCTATACTCTTCCTTTGGTTTTTCTTCATTTATGTAGATTTTTCACTCTCTCCCCCTTTCCCTCCCCTTCTTTAATTCTGTTTTTGAGGGAAGGTGGGGTTGCTTTTGTTTCACTTCTGCAATATCCTGTTCTTCCCTATGAGGGTCTTCTGGCTTTTTTCACTTTTGAGGTTGGAGTGTGGGCTGCAGACTGTACTTTTTTGCAGTTTTGAGGTTTAATTGAGGGGGAAGCTGTGGTTCAGAATGTATATGCTGATTCTAGCATCTATGAACAGGTGTATGAGCACACTGGAATCTATTTCCCTCTGCCTTGCAATCTGTCCATGTAGCAGTATGTAGTCTTCGTCCCTCGATTAAAATGGGGGTATAAAAGAAGAAAATAATGGAGGAAAGGGGGACCAGTAGGAAGTTAGAGAGAGAGAAGAGCGAGAGGGAAAACAGACATACATTCCAACTATCAATGAGAAAGAGACACAAGGCCGGAAAGAAGTGAAAAAAGACACGTAGGAAAGATTCCCTAAGAAATACTGATAGCTACACAGAGACATATCAATATAGTCACGAAACAGTGTAAGTCAGAAGGCAAACAACAAAAGTGATCAAAATAAACAGTCAAAATGATAAAATCATAAGTCACAATAAGAGATCAGACTAAAATCACTTCAGCTCTGATCTCCAGCCTCTCCCCTTTTTGTTCACTGCAGGCAGCTAGACTTTCAGTTTGGGTTTTGCTGCCTGGGAGTTGCTTTTGTCTGATTCAGCATAGGGGTGGGGTTTTGTCTCCTGTTTAGTGACATTACCTTAGGAACTGAGGTGGGGATTGTTGATAGGTGGGCGGGGCAATGGAAATCTCTGCCTGGAGAATGGCGGAGGCAAATTCTCTTTCATAGATCCATTTCTCTCTGCTTGTCTGGGTCCCCAAGCTTGGGGTCATGCGTTGAGTGCCTCAGCCAGGGTGGGCCCAGAGCTCCAGAGCTCCAAAGCTCCAACGGGCAGGTGGTGAGTGGCGAGAGTGGCCCTGAGTCCCCCACAGGGTACTTCAGCTAGGAATTGGACCAGTGTTTCTGAGGGGCAGGCGCCAAGAGCCTCCCTGAGTGACCAGCGGCTTGGTGCTGGGTGCTGGGTGAGACGATGTAACCAGGGAGCGAGCTGAGACTACCATGCACGTGGTGGAACAGCAGCAGCAGGGGGCTGCGATATCTGGCCCTGTGTGGGACCGAAGATCCCTGGGCCTTGGACTAGCATGGATGGTGGTGGGCTGGGGGATGGGGGAAGAAAAGCAAGAGTCTTTTTGGGAACTCACTTTCAGAGAATCTCACAAGTCCACCTATGCCATCGCCATCTTGCCCCTCTTCGAGTTTCCTCTTTCTTAAGTTTTTTTTCTATATTTTTAATAGATTGGGTTAATTCCATTCCATATTTTTATCTTTCATCTCAGAGATTCAATCTTCTACGTGGTCAGTTCTGCTTCCCATGCTTGTCAGTATGTTATTTATTTCTTGGATGGAGTTCTTTATTTCTGTGTTGTCTAGGTATACTTTCTTAAGCCTGTCTAATGTTGTCGTAATTTCACTTAGTTTTAGTCTTTGCATTTATTTATTTTTATTCATTCTGTCCAGTGATTTTCTAATCTCCTTAGGTACCTTCTGGGTATTGTTGTTCTGATTGATGGCCATTTTTTGTGCCCCAGTAGCTGCTCTTTCTAGCACTGAATCTTTGGTGGGACTGTGATGGTTACTGGCAGCTTTTCTTTGGTTTTTCTTCTTTGTGGCACTTCTCTTATTATTCTTTTTTATCCTATTACTCAATGGAAAATGAAGAAGCATCACTTCTGATATTTACTCTACTTTTTGTCCTTATTTCATCTGGGGTTCCAGGTTTGTTCAATTGCAAAGCGGGACTAAGGTGGTATGTTGTGCTGTCTCTTTACAATTTTGAGTTCTTTCTTCAAGTGTGGGGGTGGGCTGCAAGGATTCTGAACCTATTTGTATGTTATAATGTTTTCTCAATGGTTCAGCCGTGACTTGCTCTTTGTCTCTGCACAATATGATCATACTATTGGTGTGCTTGCATAGCTTCTGGGTCCAAGATAGGGTATACAAAGGAAAAGAGAGGGAAAAGGGGGGAAAGGAGGAGAAAAGAGAAAAAGAGGAAATAAAAAGAAAGAAAACAAAAAAGAGAAAGCACAAAGAAAGAGAAATAGAAGCAGAAAGAGGAAACAAATCAACAAAGCAAAGCAACTAAAGGAGATAATCGATCAAGCAAACCAATATCTCCCACAAAAAGATGGCAAAGTTTTCTCAGCTTTAGTATGTCTCTTTGAGGGGGGGGTCCCTTCTGTGATGGCTTTTATAACTAATTGCTGTTAGAACTTAAAATGTTAGAATAATATTCACCCCCTGCTGCCTGCAATTGGTAGCTGTCACATGCTCACGTGAGGGAAGGGGGCTGAAACTACTTGATACAGGGTCTTCCAGGATCGCACCCCCTTCCTTCCTCTCCCAGCTTCATCACAGTTCCCAGGCATTCAGTTCACAGGAGGGAAATCAGATCTCCTGTCTCTGTTTTGCCTTCCTGATCTGTTTCATTTGTTGCTAGGGGACGGGGCAGTCAGTTATGCACTCACCAGCCTGATTCTTGTGCAATTCTGCTGTCTGCATCTATCACCCAGCAGCTGCCATTGCCCACCAGGGCTTGTGCACTGGGGGCAATGTTCTCTGAGGTCTCAAAGAGCACCCCAAACACCACACAGAGATAGTGCCTTGTCTCAAGATGTGATTCTTCTGTTCTTCAGAAGCTGCCCTGGAGCACTTCTTTGCCCAGGCATTAGAGAGTCTGGTCAGTTCTCTACTATCTGCTTTGCCTGTCACCAATGTGGTCATTGACTCCCTCTCCAGCAATTAGAACTGTCTCCAGGACTGGGTGACAAGGCTCTGGAGCCCAGTTCAGGCTTGGGTTGCTTCTCCCTGCAGTTTCCTTGAGACTCTACCTTGGGCTACCTCGCTTCTCTCTCCGTGGACATTGCTGCCTGCATTTCAGCATTCTGCTGTGTTGGGGTTGGCAATCGCCCCAGCTGTTCTTCCCAGGAAAAGCTCTGATGATTTTAGAAAAGGATGCTCAGATTTTGTGCTCCAGGACTCGCTAGGGTCCCAGCAGAGCAGCTGCAGTACCAGCAGCTTCACCAGGAGGCCCCTGGCCACTTGCTCCCGAGTCCCCACTCAGTCTCTCACACTCCTGCTTACACACAGAAACACTCACAGAATTGTCCGTATGATCATTCACACTCAGGGACTCATGCACTATGACTAGTTGCACCTCCATCTTCCTGAAAATCCCAGGGAAGTCTTTATAATTTTCCTCAACTAGACTTTGCACATTTTTGTTATATATTTTCATCAGTTTATTTCTATTTATGTTATTTTATATTCTTATCATGTGGCCTCTCCCACTTGTAATGATTATTTTTTGTACAAAGTCTATTTTGCGTATGTGTGTATGGTGTGTGTGTGTGTGTGTGTTTGCCTGGGTGTGTATATCTTATATTCTAACACCTTACTGAATTATTTTTTTGGTGGATTTTTCTATCAACTTTTTTGTGTTTCCAGTTGCAAAACATCTATTTTTGTTTGCAATATTTCTGTCATTTTTAATGACTTTTGCTAAAACTCCAATACAATGATAAATGAATAGCACAGGTGATCTTGTGTTCCTAGTGTTGTTTCTGACCTCAGTGGAATCAACCTAGTGCTTGAGTAAGATGAGGACTTTATTTTGTAAAGTTAGAGAAGATTCATCAAGTTCTAATTTTGAGTATTTTAGTTTAACATCAATATTTGTTGAATTCTCTCAATGCATTTTTGTACCTATGAGAAGGATCCATTTATTTCCCTATCTACAAATATGATGAATTATAATAAAAATTGACTCATTTCTGAATTCCAGACATGAATACCATGTGGTCATCCCATATTATTTTGATATTATTTTTCAACTGTTTGTTATATTTTTGTTTAGATCTTTCCATCTATAAGCAGATGTGAGATTCTCTGTAGTGTTCTTGTGATTAAATCTTCAGGACATTTTAGTATCACTATTTTGTTTCATTTGTAGTAATCATTTGGAAATTGTGCTTCTTCTTTAATACCCTTGATTGAGTAAGTAGTGTATGCTTATCCAACATTTAATAGAATAGAAGAATTTGCTATTAAATCTGATTATTTTATTAGTTTTATTTGCTTTTATTAGTGAGGAACTCTTCTAAAAGTAACTCTTTCCTATAGAGGGTTTTCTAGAAGTCCAAATCTCACCTGCATTAAATTTATTTATGTACTAAATCCTTACATACATCCCACAACTCTGAAATTAAAAAAAAGTGGTGAGGACTTCTGACAATATGGAGACAGGACAGCTCAGTCTGTGAGACTCTCCACCGAGGAGAACACAAAGAGACTCTGGTTCTCTCCTCGGAGGCTGCAGATCCCATCGTCGGCAGCCTGCTCTTCACATGGAGCTGGGCCATAGATTTTGCCAAGGCATCACCGCGGTCTGGGCAGCTACTGTGCCACTGCTACCGCTGCCACTACAGCCGGCAGCCATTTTACATCACACCGCCAGTGCCTGAGGTTAGTCATAGCCGCCACTGCCACCACTGCTGCCACCTCCGAGGCAGCCATTATACATCGCAGTGCCTGTGCCTGAGGTAAGCCGTCACTGCTGCTGCTGCTGCCACTGCCAAGGCAGCCATTCCACATCACTCCATCAGTGCCTGAGGCGAGCTGCAGCCACCGCCCACCAAGGCAGCCGTTACACATCGCACGGCCTGTGCTTGAGGTGATCCACAACTTTAGACCTTGAAGCTCCTGTGAGCAAGATCTGCTGAAGTGTACTACCACTGGACGTCCTGCCAGGCTGTGGGTCTCCTCCCGTGTGCCTTGAGGCAACATCTCCTTCCCCTTAGGGACGGGCGAGCAGCTGGGATAAAGACCATCTGGAGCGAGGAATAACACCACCTGCTGGTGATTCAAGGTAACAACACCGAAAGGAAGAAAATGGTAGCCTGACAGACACAGGCCAGATCTGAGTGGTGAACAGGGCAGTCGTGAACTGAGTGATGATCTGAACTGCCCTTCACAACAGGCCAGGGGCAACTGATCCTAACTATGAACAAACTTACCAGCCTGAAAAGACAGCTAGAAATCAGAGCTGAAAGGACATTTGACTTAAACAAAAAGTCTCAGAGTGTGCTTGATTGGTTCTGTAAGTGTACTAACTTGATTTTATTCCTTCTGCTTGTCCCCCCCACTTTTTCCCCCTTCTTCTCCCTTCTTTTATTCTCTCTGTAATTCACATCTTTGTATAGAGGAATAGCAAACCGATAAGGAGGCTGGTAAGCTTGTATGTTAGTGGCATTGTATGTTTTAGTTTTTTTGTATGGGAGTTGATTAGTTTGTAGCTATGGTCTATAGTTGTTATATGCTTCAAGCAACCTAAGAAAACTAGAAAAGCAAGACTACCAAAACCCTAATTTCAGTAGAAGATTCCAAATCACACACACACACAAAAGCCCAAATCCAGGACATAGAAGACAAAAAGATAATACAAAAAAATCAATGAAACAAAAAGGTGTTTCCTTGTAAGGATAAACAAGATCGATGGTCCCCTAGTTAGACTGACCAAGAAAAAGAGAGAAAAGCCCAAATAAGCACAATCAGAAACACAAGAGATAAAGTCACATCTGACCCTGAAGAAATACAAAAGATCATTAGAGACTACTATGTACACTTGTATGGAAACAAACTTGAAAACCTTAAGGAAATGGAGGACTTTCTGACATCCTACAACCTGCCTAGGTTGAAACAAGAAGAAATTGAGACCCTAAATAGACCAATAACAATCAAGGAAATTGACTGCATAATAAGAAAACTGCCTACAAAAAAAAAGCCCTGGTCCAGATGACTTTCCAGCAGAATTCTACAAGCCATTTAAGGAGGAACTCATTCCAATGCTACTGAATATATTCCAGGCAATTGAGAAATATGGAATTCTCCCCAAATCATCTTATGAAACTAACATCACATTGATACCCAACCCAGGTCAAGAGCCAACAAAGAAAGAGAACTACAGGCCAATATCTTTGATGAACATAGATGTTAAAATTCTCAACAAGATCCTAGCAAACCAGATTCAAGAATACATCTCAAAAAACATCCATCATGACCAAGTAGGCTTCATTCCTGGGATGCAAGTCTGGTTCAACATTCGTAAAACCATAAATGTAATTAAATACATCAACAGATGTCAAGACAAAAATGACATGATTGTATCATTAGATGCAGAAAAAGCTTTTGATAAAATCCAGCACCCCTTCTTGATAAAAACCCTCGAACATCTGGCATACGGGGAACATACCTCAAATAGTAAAAGCCATCTACTAGAAACCCACAGCCAGCATACTCCTAAGTGGACAAAAATTGGAACCATTTCCCCTGAAAACTGGAACCAGACAAGAATGCCCACTCTCACCCCTCCTGTTCAATTGGAAGTCCTGGCTAGAGCAATCAGACAAGAGAAGGTAATCGGGGTATCCAAATAGGAAAAAAGGAAGTCAAGTTATCTCTCTTTGCAGATGACATGATTGTGTACCTGGAAAACCCAAGGGAATCTGTTAAATACCTCCTTACACTGATAAAGGACTTTGGCAAAGTCAAAGGATATAAAATAAATGTACAAAAGACAATCTCAATAATGAACAATAATAATAAACAAACAGAAACCCAATAATAAACAAACAGAAACCCAAATAAAAACCACAATTCCATTCACAATAGCTACACAAAAAATGAAATACCTTGGCATCTTCCTAACCAGAGACATGAAAGACCTTTACAATGAAAACTACAAAACACTGCTCAAAGAAATCAAAGATGACACAAACAAGTGGAAAAATATCCCATGCTCATGGATTGGAAGAATCAACATTGTGAAGATGTCCATCCTACCTAAGGCAATCTACAGATTTAATGCAATACCCATCAAATTACCAGCAACATTCTTCTCAGACCTAGAAAAAATAATACAGGAATTCAAATGGAAACAGAAATGTCCAAGAATAGCCAGACCAATCCTCAACAACAACAACAAAAACAGCAAAGCAGGTTGTTTCACATTACCAGACTTCAAACTTTACTATAAAGCTACGATAATCAAAACAGCTTGGTATTGATACAAAAAAAAGGCATATAGACCAATGGAATAGAATTGAGATTCCAGAAGTTAAACCTCAATTTCTCAACTAACTCATTTTTGACAAAGCCTCCACCACCTACCAGTGGGGAGAGGAGAACCTGTTCAGTAAATGGTGCTGGGAAAACTGGCTGACCACATGCTGAAGACTCAAACAAGACCCTTATCTGTCCCCATACACGTGAATTAACTCTAAATGGGTCAGAGACCTAAGTGTAAAACCTCAAACCATAAGAACCTTAGAAAATGCAGGACACACCCTTATGAAAATTGGAACTGGTGTCCAATTCCTGAACAAAACACGAAACCCACAGGCCATAAGAGATAAGATAGACAAGTGGGACCTCATTAACTGACAAGCTTCTGCAAAGCCAAAGAAACCATCAAGAGAGTAGGGAGACAGCCCACAGACTGGGAAAAAATATTCTCCAACTCCAAGTCCGACAAAGGCTTTACATCTTGGATCTACAAGGAACTCAAACGTGCTGAAAAGAAAAAAAACAAGCAACCCCATTATAAAATGGGCAAAAGATGTGAACAGACATTTCACAAAGGAAGACATCTGAGCAGCCAACAGACAGAAGAAGAAATGTTCAACCTCACTAGTCATCAAGGAGATGCAAATCCAAACCACACTGAGATACCATCTAACTCCCTTCAGAATAGCAATTATCAATAACTCAAAAAATAATAGTTGCTGGAGAGTGTGTGTTGAAAAGGGAACACTCCTACACTGTTGGTGGGAGTGCAAACTGGTGCAACATCTGTGGAAAACAGTGTGGCGATTCCTAAAAGCTCTAAATATCAACCTTCCATATGACCCTGCAATCCCCCTACTGGGAATATACCCTGAAGAACTCAAATCACTCTACCAAAAAGAGACCTGCACACTGATGTTTATCGCAGCATTGTTCACAATAGCAAGAACCTGGAATCAACCATATTGTCCATCAAAAGAGGACTGGATTAAGAAAATGTGGTACATATACACGATGGAATACCATGCAGCCATAAGACAGAACAAAATCATAAACTTTGCAGCAACCTGGATGGAACTAGAGTCAATAATACTGAGTGACCTCTCACAGAAACAAAGATCTGAGTATCACATTCTCTCACTCATATAGCGGACCTTGAACATCCACTGTAATACTATTAAAAGAAAAAAGACTGACAGTGGTGGGAAACTATGGGGAGGGAGGAGAAGGGAGGTGGGATTAACTGTAGTCAGTATCTGTCTGGGGATGGGGAGACACCCCTTATCAACAAGGTTGCCTGAATGAAGCATATTTGTATACCTAACTCTAAACTGTACCCCACAATATCAAAATAAAAAATATTGATATAAAAATAAAAAATAAAATAAAAATAAAAATAATTAAAAATTAAAAAGTGGCAAACTCTGTTCTTAATAAAAGGTTGTTCTTAATAAAAGGCTGGATAAACAAAGTTTGGTTTATTATACAATATAGAACTATCCTTCCTTTAAAATAATTGAAGTATTGAAAAAAATTCTCCCCTTTCTCTAAGATAATTGTGCTGTTTAAACTCACTATCTCTATTGAAGCCATTATTGACAAAGTATATATTTTCAGCAAATGCCCATTTTATCTAGGTTTCTTGGTTAATTGGTCTTGAATTGGGGAAATAGAAGAAATATTTTATAATCAGTTATTAATATCATACATTTCTTTTTCACTTACCCCATTGAAAGTCTTTATTTTTAGTAGCTTTTCTGCCTATAAATTAAATGCTAGTGGTATTCCAATGTCTGAGGATTAACAGAGAGTTAGATTGGAGGGCTAGGGGAAATTCTCATGAAGCAGATAATTCAATGAGATCCATCAACTTTTGTTGGTCCTTCAAGAAAATGGTCAGACCTCAGCATTTTCTGCTTCTTCAATGAGAGACCCTCTCTGCTTCCGGGGATAGTGAATAAAAGTTTTCACACACTCCTGTGGTCTCTTAGAATATAATCACTAGAAGCTTCTATTGGCTCTGGAAATTCAAAAATTTTCAGAATTATTCTCAGCTCCCCAAGTGTGACCTGACATTGCGACTACAGGTGACATCATAATTGCTGTTCTGTGGATAGGTGAGGTCACAGAATCAAGAACCACATTTCAGGCTGTTTTCCTCCCTCCCACACATGCTGTGACTGTTACATGCTTCACACTGAACTCACGGTCCTGGTGGCAGGAAGGAGACTGGTAATTTCTATTTTAATCTGAGGGACACAGCCTGTAAGAGGAGGAGTTGTATCAGGAATCTGGGTAGGTGTACATGCTTGGAAAAGAAACTCTTTGGGTTTGAAACTAGTCCAGGGGCAGTACTACAAAGGAAGTAGGACTAATTTCTGGTGAAGCATTGGAGGCAGTTTGAGACCCTAAACTGACCCATGACTATTGCTAGAGCAGTTTACTAAACTATTGAAGGGCCTCTTGGTGTTTTTTCCAAATGTTTTCAAATACTGAATTTTAATGTGCTTCAAGATTGTAATTTCAAAATGCATTCAATCCACTTTTACACAGAACCCATGGGAACAACAGGAATTTTGCACAATACCTCTGGGCAAATGTCTGAGATGTTATGTGTAAAAGTACAGTTGTTTCTGTAAAAGCTCTGTGAGTGGACAAATGAATACAGTGGAATGAACTGAATTATCTGATTTGCAGCAGTAATAGTGTGATCAAGCAGAAATTCCCGAAACATAATTGTTTCTCTGTAATCTGGGTATAGTATACTTAATAGGGAGAGTAAATGTATCTATTGAAAATGTCTGTGGTCTTTTGATCATGACAGAGTAACTTTCGTTCTGAAATTAGGAAAGTTCCTTTAAGAAAAAGTTATCATCATAATAGAGGGTTTTAGACAGCAAACCATTAAACATTTAACTCATTATTTTTTATTCTAAAGGAACCAATGAATTTTAAAATATAATCTCATCATAAAAAAGCAGTTTCAAGGATAATATGTTTCTTGCAATATTTTACCTCACTACTAGGCTATACTATAAGAATAAGCATAGTTTAACCTAGTAGTGAACACCAATGTAACTTCAACAAGTTTACCCAGGTTCAAACCTGACTGCTATCCGAATTTAGATGAATCATTAAACCTCCTTGCAATTAAATTCTCCTGGTTGTTCAAAGAGGAATAGCATTAATTTCAACTTATAAAGTGGCAAACATTTTAGTGTTATTCCCAAGCTCACTACTAATTTGTTTCCTTTTTCAATTCATTAAATGCATGGAATTTCATGTATCCTAAGTCCATCTTCATGTTTCTGTTGTATTTAAATAGGTTTTCCAAGTAAAAATTTAATTCAAGATTTGTTATCCTAAAATAAGGAACAGAGACTAATATAATCTTTAAATGAGATTAAATATTTTCTACCCTAAATTTGTTACCACATTTTATGTTTTCTATCTCACATTTTAGTACACAACCTAATTTTGTACATTAATTTCTTTGATGAAATCAGCAGCATCTTTAGTTTAGGCACAACAAAAATGAATATCTTTTTTGCTATCCTAACATTTGTCCACATTACATAAAATATGTTTGGTCATACAAAAATTTTCAGTACATCTATAATATATTAAGATCTCTGATATTCATTCTTAAGTTATACTGGTATAGCGAATAAATACTTAAACAAAACTGAGAACTTAGGAAACCCAAAGTATTTAGACGTGTGTGTGTGTGTGTGTGTGTGTGTGTGTGTGTGTGTATTAAAAACATAACTAGGTAGCTTATAGTATAGCATAGTAGTAGTGTACACCAATGTCACTGCAACAAGATTATCCAGGTTCAAATACTGATTCTGCCATCAGGATTTAGATGAGTCATCAAACCTTTTGTAATTAAAGTCTTCTCATTGTTCAAAGAGGAATAACATCAATTTCAACTTATAAAGTGGCAAATATTAAATGTTAGAAAATGTAAACTTCTAGTGAAAGTGACTCATTCATTGTAAGGGCAAGAAAAAGAAACACAAATTTTTATTTTAAAAAGTGTGTATATATATTATTTTAATTCTCATGGGGAAGCAATAGTAAGTAGAGATGTTATGCTCTATAAAAATGTAACCCACATCTCATGTTTTCAGGCAAACATTCTGCTTGTTGAATACTGAATTCTGGAAAATGACAGAATAGATTTCATGGATTTGAAAATAGGAATTATCTTCCTATTACAGGTAGTTGCTGGAATCCTGGGGAACTTTTCACTCTTGCATCATTACATGTCCCTTTACTTTTGGGGTTGTGGGTCAAGATTCACAGATTTGATTCTCAGGCACGTGACTGTAGCTAACTCCTTGGTCATTGTCTCTAGAGGAATACCAGAGACCATGGCAGCTTTTCGATTGAGATATTTTGCTAATTATTTTGAATGCAAAGTTATTTTATATGTTCACAGGGTGTCCAAGGGTTTGTCTGTTTGTGCCACCTGGCTGTTTTGTATCTTTTAAATCATCGTTATCAACCCTAGAAACTCCAGGCGGTGGGTAGAGCTTAAAGTAAAGACTCCGAAGTATGTTGGCCCCTCCAGTATACTGTGCTCAGCTCTGCACATGCTGATAAATATCATTTTTCCTATTTATACAACTGAAAAATGGCGCAACAAAAACATCACAGAGATGAAAGATTTTGTATATTTTTCTGCTGCAATTCATGACACAGTTGCATCCTCAGTATATGCAACATTGATATCTTTGCATGATGTTCTGTGTTTGGGACTCATGACCTGGGCCAGCAGTTCCATGGTTTTCATCCTGTGAATACACAGACAACAGGTCTAACAGATTCAAAGGACCGATGTCTCCCCCAGATCCTCTCCTGAGACCAGGGCTACCCAAAGTATCCTTGCATTAGTGAGCACCTTTGTAGCATTTTATGCCCTTTCCTTCAGCATCTATATTTATTTAGCTGTCTTAAATAATTCCAGTTGGAGGCTTGTGAACATGGCTATTCTAACACTGCATGCTGTCCAACCGTTAGTCCATTTTTTCCCATGTGCCATGACCCCAGTGTATCCAGACTCTGCTACATCGGCTGCAGAAGAACTTCACAATTCTCTTATCTTGTCAGAACAATGGCATCATATTCAGTCTTTGATGCACTCAGACCTCCAAGAATCTTAAGAACAACAGTGAACTCATTTCACTGCAGAGAGAGGGATGAAGAAGATAGCCTGAGACTAGGTTGAAATGAAATAGTAAATATTAACAGGCACAGTGAATGAACTCTTATATAATTAATATGTAAGTACTTATATCATTGTATTTTTATTCATGGTTGCAAGGGAAAAATGCAAATGTCATAAAATAGTCTTGAAATAATGTACAGGTGCTGGAAATGTCTTTGAATGTGTAACATTCAGTTTGAGACGTTTAATTTTCGTAAGGTGTCTCTGAACTTTGAATTGTATGGACAGTGGCATAAAAAGGAATAGCATGTGGTGGTTGCTGTGGTTTGAATATTTAAACTCTGCAAGTCTTATGTTTGAATTTGAATTCCAGTGTTGGGCATGGGGCCTAATGGGAGGCATTTGTTTCATGGGGGATGAATAACATGGTCCTTATGGGGTAATTAGTGAGTTCTTGCTCTGTTAGTGTCTGCCAGAGCTGGTTGCTAAAGAAGGACTAAAAAACACCCACTTTCATTCTCTTTAACCCTGTGATCTCTGCACATTCCAATCTCCTCTTTGCCTTCACCCATGAGTGGAAGAAGCCCTTCACCAGATGCAGAAACCGGTGCCATGCTTCATGTACAGCCTGCAATACTGTGAGCCAAATAAACCTCTTTTCTTTATAAATTACCCAGCCTCAGATGCCCTTTTATAGGAGAGAAACAGATGAAGACTGTGGTTTTGCAAGAAACTGAGGGTATGGGCAATGGCTTGAATTTTTAATGCATATGGTCTGTGATGAAACTAGAAAAAAAATTAATTTTTTTCTTGTGGGCAATGAAAGCCAGATTGTGAATACTGTGCCTTAAGTTTTTAAAAGGAACTCAAGATATTTGAAATATGATAATGTTTATTTATTTATTTAATAATTTATTCATTTATTTATTTCAGAGATGTGTTCTCACTAAGCTACTCCTACAAGTCTCAAACTTCTGGGCTCAAGCAATACTCCTGCATTGGCCTCCCACATCTTTGGGATTACAGGTGTGAGCCACCACATCAATCCTGGAATATGATAATGCTTTTTGAGAAAGATTAACATATTAAAAATTTTCAGGTATACATCTGAAAAATGATCCACAGGAGACAAAAAACAACCTGATGAGATTGTCAGTTGACTTTTACAAAAGGTGTACATTGAAGGTAAAGTGTTGGTATGCTGGGAAAAAATAAAATGGATTTTACAATGTTCAGAAAGTAGATTGTGCTAGATTAAGTCTTGTTGGTAGTTGAATATATTGGCACAAAAGAGGTTTCAAGTAATACTCTTTTCACTCCAACTTGAGGAGACAAGTTTATGAAAGAAGCTTCACCTGCTCTGGATCAATAAATGAGAACAAATTTGGAGTTAAAAGACCTGAGTCTTTCTGTTTAATGAGAATTTTTACCTTCTTTCAAGTCACTCGGAGAGCAAAATGAACACTTTCAAAAGAAAGAAGATAAATATTAGTGGAAACATAAGAAATATTTTAATATAATCCTTTGTAAATTTTAAATAGTTACATATTTTTAAGTATATGTTTTATCTTTTATTAATTTAAAATTTGGAGAAAATTTGCAAAGATAACACAGAGAGGTCTCAAATATCTCTCATCCAGTACCCCTGCTGTTAACATTTTGCCATGGCACATTTTTCAAAACTAGAACACCAGTATTGTTGCATTATATCAACTGACCTCCAAACATTATTTATATTTCACCGGAATTAACTGTTTTTTTTCCCTTTTTCAGGATCATCCAATATATCACATTAAATTTAGTCATATTGCCTTCCTAGTATGTTCTGCTCTCTGTTTTTCTTTGTTACTCATGAACTTGAGAACCTTGAGAAGTACTGGTTCAGTACTTCTTAGAAGTTCCCTGCAATTGAATTTTTTTTTCTTATGGGAAGACTGGTTTTAAGGACCTGGGGTAGAATACCACATCTCACCACATCATATAATGTCAGAAGTTTCATGTACTTCATGTGACTAATCTCTGGTGATGTTGATCTTAATCAGTTAAGGAAGTGTTTGTCAGTTTTTTTCATGTAGAATTACTGTGTTTCCTTTTCCATACACCATTATTTTGGAAGGGAGTTTAGGGAGTTTCTAACCTAGCTCACACTCCAGTGAGTGTGTGTATTTATGTGGAAAAGTGCTGCATTAGTAAACTTCACCCATGGGAGGGATAGGCATCCACACATATAAATTGGCATGCTTCTGTAAATAGTAATGAAGATTTGTGTTTTCTCCTCCATTTATTTAAATACACAATTATTTTATCATATCAAAATGAATTTTTTATATTTATTTATCTTGTTTTATAATTCAAAATGAAGTAATTTCATTTATTACTTGAATTATTGTAACTTTGAAAGGGTGGTATAATTTTATATATATCTGGTCTTCATCCTGGTTCATTTCACAGAACTTCAAAATCTCTTAGAATTTCTCAAAAGATTAGAATGCCTTTGTCATACTGATGAGAGGCATAATGGCAGCAGGCCTACATAGCTTCAGGATTGAGGCTAATCATCAGAAAATCCAACTGTGCAATTGTAGAGTTGCAACCTGCAGCTGTCAGACCTTAAGGGAGGGAAGGGAGGCTGGTTCTTGAGTTCAATCTCATGACTGATGATTTAATTAATCATTCCCTGGTAATGGAACCCTAATAAAACCTCTGGAGAGTGAGGTTTGGAGGAGCTTTTTGGTAGTCAAAATATATCAGTGAACTGAGAAGTTGGTGTACCCTGACTCAACAGAAGCATAAGTTCTCATGCCGCATGTAATTTTCCTCTGTTGCAAAGAACCAGTCATTTCTCCAAGTAGTTTTTTATTAACTTTTAATTATAACCTTACATCCCTTGCCTTATTTATGTTTACATGTGACTGCTCACTGATATCTCTTATAACAAAATGGCAATTGTTAGTATTATTCTTTCCTGTGTTCTAGGAGTTATTCTAGCAAATTATTGAACAAGAAGGAGCTGTGAAAAGCTCTGAATTTGTCTTTAGAGTAGTGAAGTGCTTTTGGCCTGGAGATGCCTGATGCTTGCAAATGCAATTTGAAGAGGGATGTCTAGTGAAGAGGTTTGCTTTGTTAATGGAAATAAAGCAAACTATGCAAAACATTTTAAAGATGGATATTCTGAGCAAATATGAGTGACCTTGGCATGGAGGAAAATAGTTTCAAAAGGTGTTAAGAGTGTGTACCCAAGAATGTTGGGTTATCACTAGTCTTTGTACATTTCAGGAGGACAGGCATTGCAGGAAGGCATACATTAGTTCAGTCCCAAAAGGTGAAACATCTCAAAGTGGGGCTAACAAGTCAGAGGTAGGATTTTGGGAAATTT
The DNA here is from genome assembly GCA_027257055.1 of Cephalopachus bancanus. Lineage (NCBI taxonomy): Eukaryota > Metazoa > Chordata > Mammalia > Primates > Tarsiidae > Cephalopachus > Cephalopachus bancanus. Next base: position 1,532,488 of record JAPVLO010000737.1, on the reverse strand, counting down.
TTAGGTGACAGTTGGAAGAAAAAGTTAAGTTTTGTCTAAAGATTTAAAGTCAGTATAAAGAAATGCTTTAGATAAGGTAAGGAGATCTGCTATCTGCCATGCGATGCTAGATGAGAGTCAGGTTGGAAAGTAACCCACATTATACTGGGTTAATAAAAATCCCATTTAACAAGATGTTATAATTTTTATGGTTATTTAACCCTTGCACTGCATGACCTTTGATCTTGTTTATAATTTGGTATCTCAATGCCACAAAGAGTTCGTTCTATCATTCTTTTGATCCCCATTTCAACATTAATACTGGTGAGTTTGTCAAAACTGCAGAAGAGAGAAGATATAACAAAGTACATCTGACCTCCCTTTCCACCATGGCTGGCAATTCCAATTTTAATTGTTTTCTGGGGTCATCTTGGCCAAGAAGGGTTCTGTTCAGTCTATTAGAGGCTTGGCATTTTATTTATAGCTTATAGCTCTTAGCTTGTGGTGTCTGGGCTAACCCTACATGTTACCAAAATTTAATTAATTGCAGGACACTCAGTTGGTAGTAAAGAATTAGTGACTGAAGCCGGGCTCAGTGGCTCAGCCTGTAATCCCGCACCTTTGGGAGGCTGAGGTTAGTGGATTGCCTGAGCCCACGAGTTCGAGACCCGCCTGGGCAGGCAAGAGCTCATCTCTACAATTAAATAAAAAAATTAGCCGGGCGTGGTAGCGCACGCCTGAAATTCTGGCTACTCGGAAGGCTGAGCCCAGCATGTCGAGGCTGCGGTGGCCGGGAGCGGCCACTGCAATCCAGTCTGGGCGACAGAGTGAGACTTAAACTCAAAAAAAGAAAAAAAGAATTAGTGACTGAATGCGAGTGCTCTTTCAGGTTACTTCTATGTCCTTTTGATGTGACACCAGTTCTTTATTTTTGGAGCACTTCCTGACTCTTACTTTTTGCCATGATACAATCTTCCAGACTTCCCTTGTCATTTTTATTCTATAACATTGGATGATCAAGGTCCATTATATGAGTGAGAACATGTGATACTCAGATCTTTGTTTCTGTGAGAGGTCACTCAGTATTATAGACTCTAGTTCCATCCAGGTTGCTGCGAAATTCATGATTTTGTTATTTTTTATGGCTGTATAGTATTCCATCATGTATATGTACCACATTTTTAAAATCCTGTCCTCTTTTGATGGGCAACATGGTTGCTTCCAGGTTCTTGCTATTGTGAATAATGCTGCGATAAACATACGTATGCAGGTATCTTTTTTATAGAGTGATTTGAGTTCTTAAAGATATATTCCCAGTAGGGGGATTGCGGGGTCATATGGAAGGTTGATATTTAGAGCTTTTAGGAATCGTCACACTGCTTTCCACAGAAGTTGCACTAGTTTACACTACCACCAACAGTTTAGAAGTGTTCCCTTTTCGCCACACCCTCTCCAGCAGCTGTTATTTTTTGAGTTGTTGATAATTGCCATTCTGACTGGAGTTAGGAGTTATCTCAGTGTGATTTTGATTTGTATCTCCCTGATGATTAGTGAGATTGAACATTTCTTCATTTGTCTGTTGGGTGCTCGGATGTCTTCCTTTGTGAAGTGTCTGTTCATATCTTTTGCCCATTTTATAATGGGGTTGTTTGTTCTTTTCTTTTCAGCATGTTTGAGTTCCTTGTAGATCCAAGATGTTAAGCCTTTGTCAGACCTGGTGTTGCCAAATACTTTTTCCCAGTCTGTAGGCTGTCTCCCTGCTCTCTTGATGGTTTCTTTGACTTTGCAGAAGCTTGTCAGTTAATGAGGTCCCACTTGTCTATCTTATCTCTTATGGCCTGTGGATTTCGGGTTTTGTTCAGGAATTGGATGCCAGTTCTGATTTCCATGAGGGTATGTCCTTTATTTTCTAAGATTCTTATGGTTTGAGATTTTACATTTAGGTCTCTGATCCATTTGGAGTTATGAGGATAGATAGGGGTCCTGTTTCAATCTTCTGCATGTGGTCAGACAGTTTTCCCAGCACCATTTGCTGAATAGGTTCTCCTCTCCCCAGTAGCAGATGGTGGAGGCTTTGTCGAAGATGAGTTGGTTGAGAAATTGAGGTTTTGCTTCTGGAATCTCAATTCTATTCCATTGATCTATATGCCTGTTCCTGTACCAATACCAAGCTGTTTTGATGATTGTAGATTTATAGTAAAATTTGAAGTCTGGTAATGTGACACCATCTGCTTTGTTTTTTTTTTTTTTTTTTTTTTTGCTGAGGATTGTTCTGGCTATTCTTGGACATTTCTGTTTCCATATGAATTCCTGTGTTGTTTTTTCTAGATCTGAGAAGAATGTTGCTGGTAATTTGAAGAGTATTGCAATGAATCTGTAGATTGCCTTAGGTAAGATGGACATCTTCACAATGTTGATTCTTCCAATCCATGACCATGGGATACTTTTCCACTTGTTTGTGTCATTTTGATTTATTTGAGCAGTGTTTTGTAGTTTTCATTGTAAAGGTCTTTCATGTCTCTGGTTAGGAAGATGCCAAGGTTTTTCATTTTTTGTGTGGCTATAGTCAATGGAATTGTGGTTTTTATTTGGGTTTCTGTTGGTTTATTATTGATGTAAAGAAATGTGATTGTCTTTTGCACATTTATTTTATATCCTGATACTTTGTCAAAGGCCTTTATCAGTGTAAGGAGGTTTTTGACAGATTCTCTTGGGGTTTCAAGGTACACAATCATATCATCTGCAAAGAGAGATAACGTGACTTTCTCTTTTCCTATTTGAATACCCCTGATTGCCTTCTCTTCTCTGATTGCTCTAGCCAGGAGTTCCAATACTATGTTGAACAGGAGAGGTGAGAGTGGGCATCCTTGTCTTGTTCCAGTTTTCAGGGGAAATGGTTCCAATTTTTGTCCATTTAGGAGTATTCTGGCTGTGGGTTTCTCATAGATGGTTTTTACTATTTTGAGGTATGTTCCCAGTATGCCTAGATGTTCAAGGGTTTTTATCAAGAAGGGGTGCTGGATTTTATCAAAAGTTTTTTCTACATCTAATGATATAATCATGTGGTTTTTGTTTTGACTGTTGATGTATTTAATTACATTTATGGTTTTACGAATATTGAACTAGCCTTGCATCCCAGGAATGAAGCCTACTTGGTCATGATGGATGATTTTGCAGATGTATTGTTGAATCCGGTTTGCCAGGATCTTGTTGAGAATTTTAGCATCTATGTTCATCAAAGATATTGGCCTGTAGTTCTCTTTCTTTGTTGGATCTTTACCTGGCTTGGGTATCAGTGTGATGTTGGCTTCGTAAAATGATTTGGGGAGAGTTCCATCTTTTTCAATCGCCTTGAATACCTTCAGTAGGATTGGTATCATCTCCTCCTTAAATGTCTTGTAGAATCTGCTGGAAAGCCATCTGGACCAGGGCTTTTTTTTTTGAAGGTAGTTTTCTTATTATGTGATTGATTTCCTTGATTCTTATTGGTCTATTTAGGGTTTCAATTTCTTCTTGTTCCAACCTAGGTAGGTTGTGTGATGTCAGAAAGTCCTCCATTTCCTTAAGGTTTTCAAGTTTGTTTCCATTCAAGTGTATGTAGTAGTCTCTAATGATATTTTGTATTTCTTCAGGGTCAGATGTGACTTTATCTTTTGTGTTTCTGATTGTGCTTATTTGGGCTTTTTCTCATTTTTTCTTGGTCAGTCTAGCTAGGGGACCATTGATCTTGTTTATCCTTTCAAAGTACCAGCTTTTTGTTTCATTGATTTTTTGTATTTTCTTTTTGTCTTCTATGTCCTGGATTTGGGCTTTTATTTTGGTGATCTGAATTTTTCTGCTGAAATTAGGGTTTTTGTGGTCTTGCTTTTCCAGCTTCTTTTGGTGGCTTGTTAGGCTGTTAATCTGTGTTCCTTCCATTTTCTTCATATGTGTTTGTAGGGATTTAAATTCCCCTCTTACTACAGTTTTTAAGGTGTCCAAGAGATTTTAGAAAGATGCTTCTTCATTTTCATTTGTTTCCAGATATCTTTTGATCTCTGTTTGATTTCATCATTGACCCAGGAGTTATTTAGCATCATGCTGTTTAGTGTCCGTGTCTTTGTCGGTTTTAGGGGGAGCATTTTGGTGTCAATGTTTATTTTTATTCCACTGTGGTCCGAGAAGGTGCATGGTAGAATTTTGGTTCTTTTAAATTTGTTTATGCTTGATTTATGGCCAATTATGTGGTCAATCTTAGAATATGGTCCATGCGGTGATGAGTAGAACGTGTATTTTGTGGTCTTTGGATGGAGTGTTCTGTTGTTATCAACTAAGTCCATTTGGTTCAAAGTCACATTGAGGTTCCGGATCTCCTTGCTGACTTTTTGTCCTGATGATCTGTCTAGGGTTGTGAGTGGGATATTAAAGTTCCCAGTTATGAGGCTGTTAGAGTCAATATCTTTCTTTAGTTTTCCTAGAAGTTGGTTTATGAAAGTTGGTGCATCTATGTTGGGTGCATATATGTTTAGAATAGATATTTCTTATTGATGGATTGAGCCTTTTATCATTATGCAGTGGCCTTCTGTATCTTTTTTGATTTTTAATAGCTTGAAGGGTATTTTATCTGAAATTAAGATCACTACTCCTCCTTTCTTTTGTATTCCATTCGTCTGAATGTTTGTTTCCCATCCTCTTATTTTGAGTCTGTGGGCGTCCTTTCTAGTGAGGTGAGTCTCTTAAAGGCAATAGATTGTTGCCTGATGATATTTTATCCATTTTGCCATTCTATGTCTTTTAAGTGGTGCATTTAGTCCATTCACATTTAGGCTAATAATTGAAATGCAGGAGTTGATCCCTGTCATAGGTTCTTATAGAGTTGTTGTTCCTGTTTGTTTGTTGTCTTTCTTTGGGTTTTGGAGTTGGTTCATGTGTGTTTTTAATCTTTTGCCTGTACTCTTGTGAAGAATGTTGTTGTCCTTTTTTCCTCTTTTTCTGTGTTCAGTACTTTCTTACGTGTTTCTTGTAGATGTGGCTGGTGGCAGCGTAGGTTCTTAGGGATTGGATATCTGAAAAAGATTTCAATTCTCCCTCACTCTGGTGCTTAGTTTGGCTGGGTAGGTTACTCTTGGTTGAAATTGTTTATCTTTCAGAACTTTGAAGATAGGGCTCCAGGCTTTCCTAGTCTGAAGTGTTTCTGTGGATAAATCTGCTGCTATTCTAATTGGTCTTCTCTGGTAGGTAGTCTGGCCTTTTTCTCTTGTTGCTTTAGGATTTTTTTCTCTTATAGCTACTTTTTTTAGGCGAATTATTATGTCTCTAGGTGTTGGTCTTCTCATTTGTTGTCTTGCAGGGGTGCTCTGAATTTCTTGTGCTTGAATTTTTGCATCACTGATGAGATGAGGGAAGTTTTTTTGAATGATTTCATGAAATGTTTGTGCCAGTGTGACCTCTGACTGTCTCTCTGCCTCAGGAAGGCCAATTGCTCTTATATTGGGTCTCTTGAAGTAATCATTCATCTCCTGAAGATTTTGTTATGGATTTTTAAGCTTCTTTTCTATGTTTTTGACAGTTTGGGTTAGTTCTGTATTTTGGTCTTTAAGTTCTGAGATTCTTTCTTCTGCTTGGCTAATTCTGCTTTCCATGCTAATTAGTTTCTTATTTATTTCCATCACAGTATTCTTTACTGCTGTTATTTCTGTCATCAGCTCCTTCCTGTTTTCTTCTTGTCTCTCCTCAATTTTTAAAATTCTCTCTGTTAATGCCTTGATGTCTGGGTTTGTTGCTTGTGACCAGTCATTCTGGGGGCTCTTCATTGTTTGTGTTCCGAAGTCTGTTTTCTCAGTGTCTGACCTCCCAGGGGTCTGTGTGAGCCCTGTGTTCTTCTATTGGTTTTTCTTCATTTGTGCAGATTTTCCCTCCCTACTTTTCCCTTCCCTCTACTTCCCCATCTTCTTTAATTCTGTTATTCAGTGGTGGAGGGGTTTCTTTTACTCCTGTTTGTTCAATCTCCTATTCTTCCTAATATATTTCCTCTTGCTTTGTTCAGTTCTGGAGTTGGACTGTGGGTTTAGGGCAGTCCTTTTTGTAATTTGGGGATGTAATTAAGGGGGGAGCTGTGATTTGAAACCTCTCTGCAGATCCTGGTGTTCACCAACAGCCTTATGGATAGTCTGAAACCCACTTCCCACTGCCTTGAAGTCTGTCCATGCAGTGGGGTTGTAGGTTTACTCCCTGAAAGCAAAATGAGGTTAACAGAGGGGAGAAAGTGGAGAAGGCAGTGGGGGGTTGGAGAGAAAGAGGAATGAGAGGGAAAACAGTTGAGTGTACCAACTGGTAAGTGAAAAGAAACAAGTGAAAGACTGAAACAAATATAAAGAAAAAAATAACCATGACTGAAAACTAACAAACAACCATATAAAAATCGAAAACATACAATGATGCTAATGTACACACTGATCAACCTCCTTATTGGTGTGCTATTCCTTTATACCAATATGGGATTTGCAGGGAAATAAGAAAAAAGGAAAAGTGGGGAGAAAAATAGAAAAGAAAAAAAAAAGATGAAAAAAAAGAGAAAAAAGGGGGGGAGGGATCAAAGTCAGTAGACTAACAGAAACAGTCAAGCACACTCTGAGACTTTTCCTCTAAGCCCAATGTCCTTTCAGCTCTGATTTCTAGCTGTATTTGCAGGCTGGTAGAATTGTTCACCATTAGGGTCAGTTACGCCTGGCCTGCTGTGAAGAACAGTTCAGATATGGGCTCCCTGCCCAGTGTATCACTGAGACCTGGCCTTTTCCATTTTTCAAGCAGGATGAGCCTTTGACATTCCCGTTTTGATGTTATTACCTTGGTTCCCCAGCAGATGGTGGTATCCCACGCTACAGTCCAGAGGGGAGGGAGCCTGCTAGGGATCCGCAACCCGCTGCGGCAACTTCTCTGGGGAGTTCCACAGGCCTTTCTCCAGGCTAGGGGCGTGGTGTGGCAGTGGGGATCTCAGAAGATCCTGCTTGCGGGGCTTCACGGTCTGAAGTCATGGGTTTCTTCAGGTATGAGCTGGGAATGAATGCAGCGGTGGTATCCGTGACTGCAGGAGCAGCCCAGTCTCATGCAGCGACTGCAGGAGCAACCCAGTTCATCGTGATATCTGAGTAGCAACCGCAGGTAACAGTGGCGGCTGAGCTTCCTGTGAACAGCAGGCTGTGGAAGATGGGGGCTGCAGCCCCTGGGAGAGAGTTAGGGTCTTTATGGGTGTTCTCTTTCGCAGAGGGTTTCACAGACCCTGCCAACCTGTCGCCATCTTGCCCCTATGCTCGTGGGTAGTTTTCTTATGACATAGTCAGCTACCTGGATTGTTATTGGTTTATTTAGGGTCTCAGTTTCTTCTTGTTTCAACCTGGGGTGGTGTTGTGATGTCAAAAAGTCCTCCATTTCCTTTAGTTTTTCAATTTTCTTTCCATACAAATGTACATAATAATCTCTGATAAACTTTTGAATTTCTTCAGGGTCATTTGTGACTTCATCTTTTGTGTTTCTAATTGTGTTTATTTGGGCGTTTCCTCTCTTTTTCGTCTTAAGTCTAGCTAGGGGACTATCAATCTTGTTTATCCTTTCAAAAAAACAGCTTTTTGTTTCATTGATTTTTTTTGTATTATCTTTTTGTCTTCTATGTGCTGGATTTGGGCTTTTATTTTGATGATCTGGATTCTATGACTGAAGTTAGGGTTTTGGTATTCTTGCTTTTCTAGCTTTCCTAGGTGACTTGTTAGGCTGTTAACTTATAATCTTTTTATTTTCTTTATGTGTGTTTGTAGAGATATGAATTCTCCTCTTACCACTGCTTTCATGGCATCCCAGAGGTTTTGGTAAGATTTTTCTTCATTTTCATTTGTGTCCAGGTGTCTTTTAATCTCTATTTTGATTTCCATGTTGATCCAGGAGTTGCTTAGCATCATGCTGTTTGTGTTTATGTCTTTGTGTGTTTTGGGGGAACTTGTTGGTGTTGATATTTATTTTTATTATACTGTGGTCTGAGTAGGTGCATGACAAAGTTTCAATCTTATGAAATTTGTTTATGCTTGATATGGTCAAGGATATGGTCGATCTTAGAGTACCTTCTATGTGATAATGAGGAGAATGTATATTCTGTGGTCATTGGGTGGAGTGCTCTGTAGGTATCAATTAAGTCTATTTGGTCAAGAGTCACATTGATGTTCCAGATCTCCTTGCTCATTTTCTGACTTGATGATCTGTCTAGGGTTTTGAGTAGGGTATTAAAGTCCCCAGCTTTTATAGCATTAGAGTCAATATCTTTTTAAAATTTGCCTAGAAGCTGCTTTATGAAAGTTGGTGCTCCTATGTTGCGTGCACATATGTTTAGGATGGATATTTCTTGTTGATGGGTTGAATCTTTAATCATTATGTAGTGACCTGTATACTTTTTAATTTTTGATAGCTTATAGGGTATTTTATCTCATATTAAGATCACAACTCCTACTCTCTTTTGTGTTCCGTTTGTCTGAAAATTTGCTTCCCATCCTCTTACTTTTAATGTATCAGTGTCCTTTCTGGTGAGATGAGTCTGTTGGAGATAATATATTTTTGCCTTATGATATTTTATCCATTTTTCCATTCTATGTCTTTTCAGTGGTGGATTTAATCCATTCACATTCAGGTTAATTATTGAAATATGAGAGTTTATCCTGTCATAAGGTTTTTATAGAGTTGTTGTTGTTCCTGTTTGTTTGTTTTTCTTTTGATTTTTGGGTTGATTTATACGTGTTTTCAATCTAGTTCCTGCATTCTTGTGAAGAACATTGTCATTCTTTTTTCCCATTCTTCTGTGTTTAATGCTTTCTTAAGTGTTTCTTGTAGAGCTGGTCTAGAGGCAGCATAAGTTCTTAGGGATTCAATGTCTGGGTAAGATTTTAATTCTCTCTCACTGATGAAGCTTAGCTTAACTGGGCAGGTTATTGTTGGTTGAAGTTGTTTATCTTTGGGAACTTTGAATATTGGGCTCCAAGATCTTCTGGCCTGAAGTATTTCTGTAGATAAATCTGCTGCTATTCTAATTGGTCTTCCCTGGTAGGTAGTCTGACCTTTCTCTCTTGCTGCCTTTAGGATTTTTTCTTTTATACCTACTTTGTTTAGGCAAACTGCTATGTGTCTAGGGGTTGGTCTTCTCATTTGTTATCTTTCAGGGGTTCTCTGAATCTCTTGTGTTTGATTGGTTGCATCACTGATGAGATGAGGGAAGTTTTCTTGAATAATTGAATGAAATGTTTGTTCCAGGGTGGTCTCTGTTTCTCTTTCTGCCCCAGGAAGTCCAATTACTCTTAGCTTCATTCTTTTGAAATAATTCCTTATCTCTTGAAAGTCTTATTCTTTCTTTTTAAGCTTCTTTTCTATGTTTTTGCCAGTTTGGTTTAGTTCTATATTTTGGTCCTCAAGATCTGGGATTCCTTCTTCTACTTGATTAATTTTGCTTTTCTATGCTTATCAGTTTGTTACTTATTTCATTCATTGTATTCCTTACTGTTACTATCTCAGTTATCAACTCCTTTCTATTTTCCCCTTGTCTCTCCTCAATTCTTTATATTCCCTCTATTAATGTCTTGATATCTGGGTTTGTTGTATGAGACCAATCATTCTGGGGGCTTCTCATTGTTTGTATTCCAAAGTCTGCTTTCTCATTGTCTGACCTCCGAGGATTCTGTGTGAGACTCATATTCTTTTTTTGGTTTTTCTTCAGTTGTGTAGATTTTCCTCCCTCTCACTTTTTTCCTTCTTCTTTAATTCTGTTGTTCTGTGATGGCAGGACTGCTTTTACTTCTGTCTGCTCATTCTCCTTTGCTTCCATATGTGGATCCTCTGTCTTTGTTCAATTCTGAAGCTGAACTGTGGGTTGGGAGCTATACTTTTTGCAGTTTTTAGATTTAATGGAGATGGAAATATGATTCAAAATCTATATGCAGATCCCAGTTTTCACCAACAGGTGTATGGGCACCTTCAATCCCAATTTCCACTGTCTTTCAATCTACCCATGCAGTAGGAGTATAGGTTTGCTGCCTGGAAGCAAAATAAGGTAAGAAAAAGTAAAATAATGGAAAAAGGAAATAGGGAGTAAGAGGAAGATGGAGAGAGAGAAGAGTAAGAGGGAAAACAGACAGACATACCAATTAACAAATGAAAAGAGACACAAAGACAGGAATGTGTAAAAAAAACACCTAAAACATACAGATAATCATACAAACACACAGTCAAACAAAAACCTGCCTATTAATGTACTCTTCCCATACACAAGCAAGTAGTCTAAAGAATAGAAAAAAAAAATCAGCAAAATAACAGAAACAAAGCAAGTATGAAAATGTTATCAAAACCAGAAAGAGACAAAAACTGAAACAAAAAACAAGCAAAAATGAGCATAAAAAACAGACAAAAAATTACAAAAGATAAAAACAAGGAAACAAACTCACTCTGAGGTCATTCCTGTAAGTCCAATGTCCTTTCAGTTCTGATCTCTATCCCCTCCTCTCTGCTCCCAGCACAGGTATACAGGGTTGTTCACAGCTTGGGTCAGATACCTCAGGCATACTTTTGAAGGAGAGTGTATCAGATCTCAACTCATCCGCTGCTCCCTGTCAAGTCTGCCACTCAGATCTGACCTGTCTGTCTCTGATCCAGTATGGAGGATGGGTTTCTGTCTCTCCCACTTTGATGGCATTACATTAGGTCCCAAGTTGGAAGCTCAGTGGAACTGAGCAGAGCTAGGTGGGGCAATGCAGATCCCTGCCTGGTCCTTAGGTCCCAAGTTGGAGGTTTAGCAGTGCCAGGCAGAGCTGGGTGGTGCAATGCAGGTTTCTGCCTGGTCTGGGGACAGAGATAATGGCTGCAGTCAGCATCTCCTCACTGGGCATTGGGCTCCTCTCCAGTTCTCCCCAATCCTCTCTCTCTACTGATCAGATCCGGGGCTCTAGTTGATCCTCCAAAAAACGTGATAGTGTGGGTCAGGCATCAGGCAATGAGAATCAACTGGATTGGGCAGGTTTTTCTCAGAAGAGTCCTGTGAGCACCAGATAATCTTGAGCATGCCGGCACTCCAATCTCAGGGTGGTAGAGGATTGCAGTCACCCTCAGAGGGGGTCCGGGTGCATGAACCCGAGACTCCCCTCAGATGGACTTTCACTCTCCCACTTGTGCATGCCTATCCACGCAGTCTTTATGGACACTTGCTTTTGCAGAGACTCACAGTCTAATGTGTCCATTCACCATCTTAAGCTCTGTCCCTATTTGACCTTATTGCTGCATTTTGCTGTTCTGGTCACACTTCAGAAAGATTTTTAAAAATTTAGTCTATTTTTTATTGTCATTGCTGTGCTACACCATAAGTTACTCTGGGTAGCAGTCATCAAGCTAAAAAATGCCTACAATTAGGGCAATAACATCAGCATCTCCTAAATAAACTAAATCATTTCCATTTTTTAAAAAATCATAAACTGTGTGATAATCTTGAAATATATCTTAATATTAATGATGAACTTATATGTTTTAAAGAGTAGAAAGAAAGTCAAGGGTGTCAACTTTGAATACAACAAGTGGCTATTCCTAAAATTATCTATCAGTTTGCTAGTGCAGCTTCTGTCTGGGTACATTACACAAGTATACCCTATTGTCACTTTGATCTCAGGAGGTCAATGCTGAACTTTCCAGTCTAGAATCAATTTACAATAATGTCTTATCCTGATTTTTATATTCCTAGATCATAACTATCTACACAGCGTTACAGTGATCATACAGAAGTTAAAAATTGTAGTCAAACCAGTATTTTCTTGGCTTCATATAGAGTCAGCAAATTTAATGAACACTAATTCAGGCAATCTTTTTAGTCTATTGGCAGAAGATTAAAATTGAGGGTTTGTTTAACTCACCACAGATGCTCAACCTAGTATTTGTTTTTACTTTGCCCGAGAAATAATCTTTAGCAGTCATAGAAAGATTAATAACTGTTGAAATTGCTTAATTTCTAGGCATTGCTGTAACATTTCCTGTACATGGGAAATTTACGGGTGCCTTCAGAGAATAAGTTAATGTGTCCTCTTTGCCTTTTAAATTAAATTTGTGGGATAAAAATCTACACAGAGTATTATAAATTCCCTGGCTTATTAGGCAATATAACATTAGCCAATGTGCTGATACCAAATATTTGCTTCACCCTATCCCAAGCTGAGTTCTGCTGTTGGCAAATAATAAAAGCCACCACCATTTTTTCCCTCCTCCTCATTAATTCAAGATTTCTGTTGCTTCCAGCATCATTGTATTAGGGATGAGAATAGATAAGAGGTTATTATGTTGTAGTTCTGGACCACCAAAGACCCCAAAGGAGAAGGCACTGTGCTCAAAAATCCAAGAAATGACCTTGAGACCATGCATGGGAAAGGGTTTTACTCAGAAACTTACTTATAAGAAAGGTCCAGGAGTAGTTGACTGGACAGAAAAAAAAACCTTCCTGATTGCAACAGGCAAATCGACTATATAGCATTTTACAAAGGGCATAGTGAGGGGGTAAGTGAGGAATGGGTGGACTTTTTAGCATACAAGCTGTGTGGGAATACACTTATTCATACATCCCACGTACACAAAATGGCTGTGATTTTCTTAAAGGATTGGAGTTTTAGTATTTTTATGAACTGATAATAACCCAAAGTAGTGGGCATTGATCCAGGTGGGCCCAATCTGGTCTGAACCAACCCAGGTGTATGATGAAAAAAATTCACTGTGTACAACTGCAAGATGTGGTCAGCAGGTGCAAAGAACACTTCACCCATGGCCTCAGCATGGCCTGATGCCCAGGGACGGAGCCTGAGAGAAAGGTGTCATCCTTGGCTGACCATTCCCAGGACCTCTCCCTTGGATCCCACTCCAGGACCCCTCCTCATGTTTCAAACCCAGCACCCTTCACCAGGCTCTAACCCCCTTCTTAGGGTCATATCTAAGGTGTTCTCATCTTTTCAATGAGTGTGTCTCCCTATACATCTTCATATGGGAGTAGTTTAATAGCATGTGTTTATTAGCAACTTTCTCCAATGAGGATTTTGGGTTTCATGATATATTAAGAATCCTCCAAGGTTTTGGTTTTCTGTACATTCTAATGAGCTTAGTGAAACTCTGTGAGTTCATTGCAAATGGAAATGAAAGTTTCAATCTAGATAATAAATTTAATCAAAAGAGTACTGCAAAAGGTACGACTTTCAGAACATTTTAAGTGTTTACACACAAAAATAAAAAAAATTCTACGTCACTAAAACCAGATTTGGAGTTTATAAGATTATATAGTAATCTCTAAGGGAGGAAATAATAAAAATATTCAACAACGATGGATGAATAAACAAATGGTGGCACATCCATAAAGTGGAACAGCATTTAGCAATAAAAATAAATGAATGCCTGATATGTGCTACAACATGATTGAATATCAAAGATATAAAACTGAGCAAAATAAACCAATTTCAAAAACGTTATGTAGTCACACCCATGTTCATAGTCACAGGATTCATCACAGACAAGAGGTGGAGACAGCCCAAATGTTCATTGATGAATGAAGAGATAAACAAAATGTGTACATACATACAATGGGATATTTTTCATCACAATTTTATCAAATATTTTACTTCTGTATTTACATATATATGTATTTGGTAATTCTCCCTTCCAGCTGAAGTCATTTTTCTTGCTTCCAGAGAGAAAACTTACTGATTGAAAGCTCCATACTGCTCAAGAGAAGCTGAGCCTAAAAGGTGGCATCTGTCCACAGCTTCTTTGGGTTTCTGTTTTAATAACTGGAAATTAAATATAATAGTAGGCGAGGGGTAAAAAAGATAATGCATTTTAGTATAACTTATTTAATCTATAATATATTTCATGTCTATTCATATATACAATTATATAATTTATAACATTTCATGTATATACATATATATTAGAGATGAGGTTCTCACTATGTTGTGTAGACTAGCCCGAACTACTGGGTTCAAGTGATCCTCCCACTTCAGCTTCCTGAGTAGCTGGGACCACAGGTTTGCACCACTGCACCCACATGCATTTATATTTATGTGAATCCCATTACCAATATAAAAAAATCTCCAAGTAGTACTTAGAAAATTGCTTCATGAAAGAACCAGGCTGCTTTTCAGGAGAAAGTGCAGCCCTAGGTGAACATAAATAAGGTGGGATGGATTCATGGGGTTCCACAGACAGTCTGTAGCAGTGCATGCAAGGTGTGGAGGGAGCCAGTGCCTGCATCATTCCCTGGAAGTCACTGAAATCCCTCCTCAGGGACCACCTGGACCTGGTGCATCAATGTCTGTCTGGCCCTCCAGGCTGAGAGCAGAAATTTGAGGAGAACAGAAATTTGGTGAGTCCTGGGTGGTGGCATCCAATCTTAGGGGGCCCCACACTTTTGTGAGTTTTACCTCCAGAAGCTCTGTCATGACCTCATGGGAAAGATTGGGGGGAAAATCCAATAAACTGGTACTTAAATGTACTTGAAGTTCAAGGCTGCATTAGATTCAGATTCAATTTTGTATGAAGAACAATGTATTAAGTCATGCTTTCCCATCATAGCACTTGAGGAAGTGTAGGATGATGGCCCCATTTTTAGTTCTACTAAATTTGGACAATGGATTCTGATGATGTGAACCCATTGCCTCTAGTAAACTTTCTTTTCTGTTTTTTGATGTTCATTTACTCATTTACTCATATGCATTGATTATCATTCCTTTATTTCATTATCTCACTTGGTTTTTAAAATGATTTTTTAATTCTATTGTCTTCTCTGAATTAATCTATTATTTATCTATTTATGTATGTATTTATTTAAGCCAATGTCTCATTTTATTGTTCAGGTGGGAGAGTGGTAGCACAATCAGTGCTCACCACAGGTCTTTACCTCATGGGCCCAAATGATCCTTTCACCTCAGCTCCCCATGTTGCTGGGAATATAGGTGAGCACCACCATGCACAGTCAATTAAAAAAATGTTTTTGAAAACAAAATCTTGCTATGCTGCCTGGGTGGTCTTGAATTCCTAGGTTTAGCACTCCTCTTGTCTTGACCTCCAAATGTGCTAGGATTACAGTTGTGAGTCACTGTGCCCAATCATCTCTGAATTTACAAATTTTATTACATTAAGAATAACTTGTTTTTATTACTACTGTAAGGTTTGCTACACTAAAGCAACCTGTCTGAAAATAATGGGTGAGTATTTGTTTCTTTCTCTTCTTCTTTATCAGGGTAATAATTATGTGACCTGACTTCTTCAAAAGATATTAATAGTTTTTTAAAAATTTAATTATAAAGATGTGGGATACAATTCAAGGTTAGGTTTACAAATGTTCATTATGCATTTACCCTTGTTGATGAAGTGTGCTCCCCCTCCTCTGACAGTTTCCCACTACTTACTGCCAATCCCACCCCCCTCTCCTGGCAGTTTCCCAACTGCCAATCCCTTTCTTATAGTATTATGATAATTGTTCAACCTCCACTTAGGAGTGAGAACATGTGGAACTCAGTTCTTTGTTTCTGTGATAGATTACTCAGTATTATAGAATCTAAGTCCAACCTAGTTGCTGTGAACTTCATAATTTTGTCCTTCTTTATGGGTGCATGATATTCCATCATGCATATGTACTATTTTTTTAAAAATCCAGTCCTCTTTTGATGGGCAGCATGGTTAGTTCCCTGTTTTTGCTATTGTGAATAATGCTGCAATAAGCATGAATGTGCATTTATCTGTTTCATAGTGCGATTTGAATTCCTCTGGGTATATCCCTTGAATGGGGATTGCAGTGAAATATGGAAGGTTGATTTTTAGATCTTTTAGGAATCACCAAACTGTTTCCCACAGTGGTTGTACTAGTTTACACTTCCACCAACAGTGTAGCAGTGTTCTCTTTTCACCGCATCCTCGCCAGCATCTGTTGTTTTTTGAGTTATTGATAATGGCCATCCTGACTTGAGCTAGGTGGTATCTCAGTGTGGTTTTAATTTGCATTTCTTTGATGACTAGTGAAGCTGAGCATTTTTTAATGTTGGCTACTTGTACTTCTTTTGAATATTAATAGTTTTTGAAAGTGACTGAGAACTTATGGAATTTGTATATATTTGATGAGATTCCATCCACTAACACAATATCTTAGATCAGGTAAATTCCACTTGCTTTGCCTCCAGTGTTTCTGTGTCAGGAACTCATGCATTTTTAGAGGTTCCTTGGTGACTGGGCAGATATACATTATGTAATATAAATTGCAAATAGTTTTAATAATCTGAAATTTGTCTTTTTACTTTCCTAATGGCATTTCCTGTTATGTGGATTGCTCTCTACTTTTATTAATATTTCAGAATTTTTGTCAATGTTAGTCTTGTTTATACTGCCTCATCTTATGAAGGAATTCAACTACATTTTTAATACTTTTTGTCATATGGATTTTTGTATTTTTACCCTTTATTTTACTATAAGATATTCAGAATAAGTCCATTTATTACCACTTTTATAGGAATTTCCATTTCCCAAATATCACATATTAAATATCATCCTATAAAATTTTTTTTGCTTATTAACTTAACAATATCCTTTAGTATATTTCTGAATTTTTCATTTCACTGGTCTATCAGTCTGTTCATGAATCAACATGTCCCATAGGGTTATACATCCCCGTTTTGTTTCTTTTTTAGAATTTTTGGGGCTATTCTTATTTGTTCATTCTTCTCTTAGATTTTCTTATTGACACAGAACAGATGTATATTCTAATAGACTTTTGCAATAACATTGCTAGCTCCAAAACCTAGTGGATAGAGCTATAAACAGATCAATGTAAATGTGTAAATCAGCACAAGGATAATTGATCTTTTAGTAATACCAAGTTTTTGTACTCAAGGAGAGGAAGTAATTTTCTATTTGTTTATATGTACTTTGATATATATCAGAGAATGCTTTATAATTTTCCTCACCTAGCCTTCACATATTTCTGTTATTTATTCCTCATTAGTTTATTTCATTTTATGTTATTTTATAATATTGTAATTGTTGTCTTTCCCACTGTAACTTGTAACTGATTTTTTTTGTACATATGAAGTCTATTGTTATTATATGTCCATCTTCTAATAGCTTACTGATTTGGGGGAAAGGGTAGATTTTTCTGTCAAATTTTTGTGTTTCCAAGTGTAAACAGATTTACAACTGTGTTTCCAATTTTTCACCCATTTGTAATGGCCTTACCTAAACTCCCAATACAATGATAAATGAAAAGCACAGGTGATGATGTGTTCTTAGTGTTGTTTCCTGACCATAGAGGAATCCACCTAGTGTTGCCCATAAGCAAGATGAGGACTTCATTAACTAAGTTAAAAAAGATCCATAAATTTCTAATTTTGAATATTTTAACTTAATAACAACACATGTTGCATTCTTCTAAATATATTTTTGTAGCTATGAGTAGGATCCCTATATTTTTCTACCTACAAATATGAACCATATCAATGCATTTCCCAATATTGGATAATTTCTGAATTCCAGATGTAAACTTCATGTGCCATCACATATTTTATATTATTTTTCAGCTTTTTGCTATATTTTAGTTGAGATGTTTCCAACTGCAAGCAGATGTGAGGTTTCTCTGTGGTATTCTTGTGGTTCAATCTATAGGACATTTTATTTAATTTATACTAACCATTTTGGAAGTATATTTCTTTGTCAATGCCCTAGAATTGAGGAATAGCAGTGGCTTAGCTAACATGTAAGAGAATCTAATAATATGCCTGTGACTCTGATTCTTTTATTAGTGTGGAATTCTTCTAAAATTCTCCCTTTTATAGAGAGGGCTCACTGGAAGCCTGAACCTCCCTACATGCAATTTACTTATGTATCCAATCTTCACATATATGCCACAACTCAAAAATTAATAACAGAAGCAAATTCTGGTATTAATAGAGGCTGGATAAGTAAACTGTGGTTTGTTATACAATATAAAACTATCCTTCATTTGAAAGGAATGAAGTACTGAAAAAAAATTCTCCTTTTCTTGTATGGTGTCTTATGATTACTCCACTGCACCTCATCCTGGGTGACAGAGTGAGATGCTGTTTCAAAAAAAAGAGGCAGATCTATCAGGCCAGTCTACATCCTGGATGACCCTGGGCTTCAAGATGAAATTGAAATCTGAAACCCTAACACCCTTGCCCCTGCATCAACCTCTTGCTCACCAGCTCCTTTTCCTACCTGACTCCTTTAAAGAAAAGGTTTTAGGGCAAGCATGTTGGCTCATGCCTGTAATCCCAGCACTCTGTGAGATAAAGGTGGGAGGATTGATTGAGCCAAGTGTTCAAGATCAGTCTAGGCAATATAGTGAGACCTTGTCTCCACAAAAAGTCAAAAAATTAGCTGGGCATGGTGACTGCACATTTGTCCATGCTACTTGGAAAGCTGAGGTGAGAGGTTCACCTGAGCCCAGGAGTTTGAGGCTGCAGTGAGCTATGATCATGCCACTGCACTCTAGCCTGAGCAACAGAATGAGACCCCGACTCAAAAGAAAAATTACCTGAGCATAGTGTCCCATGTCTTTAGCCCCAGTTACTCGGGAGGTTGAGGCAGAAGGATCACCTGAGCCCAGGAGTTTAAGGCTGCAATGAGCTACGATCACTACACTGCATTCTAGCCTGGGCAACAGAGTGAGACCTTGTGTCAAGAGAGGAAAAAAGAAAATAGAATTATCAGATCAACCTGTACTCTGAATGAACCTGGGTTTCAAGATGAGACTGAGCCCTGAAACCCCAACACCCATGCCCCTCCATCAACCTACTGTTCTGATTCCCTTTCCTACTTGATCCCCTTAAACAAAAGGTTTCAGACCAGGTATGTTAGCTCACACCTGTAATCCCAGAACTCTGGGAGGCTGAGGCAGAAGGATCACCTGAGCCCAGTAGTCCGAGACCAGCATAAGCAACACAGCAAGACCTCATCTGTACAAAAATTCAAAAAATTAGCTGGGTATGGTGGTATGTGCCTATAGTCCCAGCTCCTTGGAAGGTGGAGGCAGAAGCGTTGCCTGAACCCAGATGATTGAGGCTGCCACAAGTTGTGATCATGCCAGTTAACTCTAGCCTGGGCAACAGAGTGAGATTCCAACTAAAAAATAATTATCTTAGTGTGGTGACATGTGCCTATAGTTTTAGCTACTTGAGAGGCTGAGGTGGGAGGATCAACTGGGCCCAGGAAGTTGAAGTTTCAGTGAGGATCATGCCACTGCACTGTAACCTGGGTGACAGAGTGAGACCTCGACTCAAAAAAAAAATTAGTCTGGTCTGGTGGTATATGCCTAGTCCCAACTACTCAGGAGGCTTAGGCAGAAGGATCACCTGAGCCCAGGAATTTAAGACTGAAATAAGCTATGATAACTTCACTGCACCTCAACCTGAGTGATGGGATGAGATTCTGTCAAAAAAAAAAAAAACAAAGGAAAGGAAAAGAAAGAAAAGGCAGATCTGAGCCAGACTCGGTGGCTCAGCCTGTAATCCCACGTTTTGGGAGGCTGAGTTGAGTGGATTGCCTGAGCCCATGGGTTTGAGACCTGACTGGGCAACTTGGCAAAACCTCACCTCTGCAATAAATCAAAAATAAGCCAGGAGTGATAGCATAGGCCTGTAGTTCCAGCTTCTTGGAAAGCTGAGGCAGAAGGATCGCCAGAGCCCAGCAGGTCGAGGCTGCGGTGGCTGGGAGTGTGCCACTGCACTCCAGTCTGGGCAATGGAGTTAGACTCTAACTCAAAAAAGAAAAGAAAAGAAAAGGCAGATCTGGAAGATCAACCTGCATTCTGAATGAACTTGGGCTTCAAAATGAGATTGAGACCTGAAATCCCAGACATCTGTGCCCCTCCATCAATCCCACTCTCACCAACTCCATTTCCTACCTGACTCCTTTAAAGAAAAGGCTTTAGATGTGGAGAGAAAGGCATGTGAAATAAAAGGCAAGATACTCCTTATACAATCAAGTAAAATCTCCACCAAAAGTTGAGGTAGGGATTTGGGCTATTGGTCTGAAGATCAAGGAAGCACTTTAAGGTCTTTAGTTAGGTATTATTTTGGGGTAACATATGGAAAATAGCTTGGAGTTGTCAGGGATTATGAAAAACACATGCATAAATGACTAGCGATCAGAGTCTCCTTGCTCACCTTGGACACTGGAAGACCAGCTTCAATTGAATGACCATAAATATGATTCAGGATTGGACTAGGGGATTCTGTTGCAAATCAGGGATGGCTAGTCACCTAAATCATCTTTTGCATCTACAGGGATAAAGCCTGGGAAATAAAAATAAAATTCTAAGCCTGGTCAGTATGGTGCCTTATGCCTGTAATGCCAGCACTTTAGGAGGCCAAGGTGGGAGGACTTCCTGGTCCCAGGAGTTTGAGACCAGCCTGGGAAATGTAGAGAGACTCTGAATCTACAATAAATTGTATTAAAAATTAACTGAGAGTTGTGGTGTGTGTCTGTAGTCTCAGCTACTTGGGAGACTGAGGTGGAAGGAATGCTTGGGCCCAGCAGGTCGAGGCTGTGGTGGCCATGTTCATGCCACTGCACTCCAGCCTGGGTGACAGAGTGAGATTACAACTAAAAAACAAAACTAAATCCCACAACCAAAATAACAAACAATCTCTTGGCCCAGAAGCCCATACAGATATGTCCAAAAAACTTAGTTATCATCCATGATGGGGAAAGAGGTAAAAAATACCTCATTACACTCTCTCCCTTGCTAATTGCTATTAATTTTTTTTCTCTAAGGGCTGAACAGGAACCAGGCCTTTCACAAGACTCCACCATCAATATCAACCATCCAACCAAAGATTCCTATTCTTTTTGTGCTTTTTGGTCCCCAAACTGACTAACATTCTTTTCTGATAAGAGACCACTGACTCAGAGTGGTCCTGGCCCTCTGTCTCACATTTTAATATAAAGAGCTCAACTGTAATATATTTAAATGTTCAATTTCCACCCCAAGGTGAACATGGGATGCATGTTGCAGATGAAGAGGGAGTTCAGAAAAATAAAATTTATTTATAAAAACTTGTGTACTACTACTACTACTACTACTACTACTAATAATAATAATAATAATAATAATAATAATTATTTGAGTTGGAGTCTCACTCCAGCATCCAGGCTGGAGTGCAGCGGCATACTCATGGCCACCCCAGCATCAACCTGCTGGACTCTGGTGATCCTTCCACTTTAGCCTTCCAAGTAGCCAGAACTACAGGAGCACACTACCATGCCTGGCTAATTTTGTGATTTATTGTAGAAACCAGGTGTCACCATATTGCTAAGCTTGTCTGGAACTCATGGACTCAGCAATCCTCTCGTCTTGGCCTCCCAAAGTGCTGGGATTACAGGCTTAGCCACCAAGCCCGGCCTATCTTTTCTTACATGCTGAAACTTCTGTCACTTTCAAAGTACTCTCTTGGACATAATATGCCTATAGAGATAGTTTTCCCATTGCTCAAAACAGTTTTTGAACTCATTGGTTACTAGCTGGTACATGGATGCCAGTGGGTTCCCAGAATACTTACCTAGCAGGAGAAGCCTATACTGTAAGGGACTCACCCTCCAAAAAATAAGTCTGGGTTTTTCTGTGGTCTCCCCTCATACATGCTAGGCCACGAGGCATGCCCATGCCACCCCTTTGTGTATATCCACAGCTCCTTCTATAATCTGTTATATTTATATACTTAGCCACCCTACTTTGCATAAACACCTGTTTCCTTTGCCTCTTCCTCAAAGATCTTGCTTTTAAGTTTCAGCAAGAGGTTCCACTTCCTACTTACAGGTTGTGGGTCCTCTTTTTTAGAAACAAATCCTTCTGTTCTAGATTCATAGATCTGAACCTATTTCAGTCAACAAACCCAAAACAAGAAAACTAAGATCTGAACCAGAAATGCCAGCACCAGATCAGATGAAATTGTACTCTTCTGCAGCTAAGGGAAATACTAGCTTGTGTCAATCAGTGTCCCCTGGACAGGGAGTGAAGCGTTCACTGGCAACAAGTACTCTGCAGACCCTGAGTTTTGGGGAGCAGCTGGGTTCTGAGATTGGGTTGCAACCTCTGCTCCTTGGATATCTGGAATGAACTAGGGTATATGTTTCTCAGCAGGAGTAGTCACCAAAACTCCACCTTATCCATGAGGTAGAAGTGTAGCTCAGATGGGGAGAAACATAAGCTGGCTGTAGTGGCTCATATCAGTAATCCCAGCACTCTGGAAGGCCAAAGCAAGAGTATCACCTGAGCTCAGGAGTTCAAGACCAGCCTGGGCAACATGGTGAAACCTTGTCTCTACAATAAAATTAAAAAATGAGCTGGACACAGTGACATGCACCTGTAGTCCCAGCTACTTAGAAGGCTGAGGTGGAAGGATTGCCTGACCCCAGCAGAGATGAGACCGTGAGCTTGCCACTGTATTCCAGCCAGGGTGGCTGGTTCAGATTACAACTAAAAAAATAAAAATAAAAAAGTGGTATGTGACTGAGATCAGAAACAAGAATATCTGCAGAGATAGATCAGGTAGGATCTTGCTCTTTTGCTTTTAGGAGAGACAGGGATGAGGAAACAGTCTTGTCTGGCAGGGAGCTGACAGGTCAGTGGTAGCCATAGCTTTGGAGACTTTGACCTTGGGGGTGTGGTAGGGAATCGAGGTTTAGAAATAGCCTCTCTCATTTTGTGTTCAACCAATGTGGTTTGCCCAGGTTAGTGGGTCACCCAAACTTTCCTTTTATCCACTGAATCAAAGCACAGCTTGAGGAAGACAAAATCATTCCAGGCATAGTCCCTACAATTCAGCAGGGAGAATCTGTTTTTCTGTCCTGAGGGGAATAGGCAGACAAGACAGTAATTCATACAGGGTGTGGGCAGAGAGAGAGGTGCTCCATGGATGCAAGGGGTTTGGAGATGCTGAGATCCAGGTAACATTGAGGGACCAAGGACAGGACAGTCTAGAGAATGGGAGGCAAAAAGAGGAGGAGATAGATGGTTTCTAGCAGAAGGCACTGTGTGGGATCCCAGGAATGAGAGGTCTGGGGAGCAAGTCAGGCCAGCATCTCACCCAAGGCTGTCTTTGCAGGGATCTCACTTGATCCTCAGTGCAGAGGGAAGTTGGGAAATGGGAAGAGAAAGATGCCCATCCAAAGGGACCCTGGAGGACACTCAGTGAGTGTAGCAAGTGTGCCCCAATCCCATTCCCCAGGAGACCACAGGAAAAGTCCTATGGGCTTCCCTGCATGCTAACACTAGGACATGGCCCTGATGTGGGCCAAGATGGTGCATTCCTTGCTGTCCTGGAGTCAACTCTGGAGCTGGCCCAGTTCTGGGGCCTCTGTGCTCCCCGGTGCAGATCTTCCACAAAGTAGCCATCCAGGTCCCTTGTCTTCCCTGCTGAGGCCTGGCTCCTCCCAGCCTCACTTCCCAGTTCCCAGGACCCAGCCCCAAATGAACAAGTTCAGGTCTTCTCCTAGGTAGTTGAGAGAGTAATTCTCTAGAGAGAAGACAGCTGTGAACAGCAGTGTATTGGGAAGACCCTAAACCAGGGGAACCCCAACCCTGTTCAGCAGAAGATGCATGCAGCTCTTTGGGCAAGAATAACTTCATACTGTTTTACCAGTTCTTCTGGATGAGCTTCAAGGACTGTTTTAGACACACTGTATTAATAAATTGCAGAGCCTGAGTGGTCATTTAAAATGGTCCTTAATGTCAGGCATGGTAACCTAAGCACTTTGGGAGACCAAGACTAGAGGATTGCTTCAACCCAAGAGTTGGAGAACAGCCTGAGCAACACAGTGAGACCTTGTCTCCACAAAACAATTAAAAAAATTAGCCAGGGAATGTGGTGACTCATGCTTGTAGTCCCAGTTACTTGGGAGGTTGAGAAGGTAGGATCACTAGAGGCCAGAAGTTCCAGGTTGCAGTGAGCTATGTGTGTGCCACTGCCCTCCAGTCTAAGCTACCAAGTGAGACCTTGACTCAAATGATTAAATAAATATACAAGTAAAAAGAACCTTGAAAACTATATTCAGAATGGTGAACTGTGGGTTTCCATGAGGACTAAGACTAGGATTACAGGAAAATATCAAAATTCAAATTAGACTTTTAATGTCATCTCACAGTCACATATTTCCTTACAGCAAGTATTAGACTTTCATCATCCATATGCTTTTGTATACTACAGGGTGCAACGAAATTCATGTATATACATATCAGCCCCCTTTAATCCTGAAAAGGCTGTGCATCTTCATTCTCCCAGCTCTCGTCCATGGAGGACTCATCTACAAACCACTCATCAATTAAATCTTTAATTATATATTGAAAATTTTCTTTTTAATGAGAAAGCAGGAGTTTATTAAGACACTGTGGGAGCTTTTCTGCGCTCTTAATACATCCTGCTTTCTTTAAAAAAAAGACAGAAGGGTTCCCAAGCATGAGTGGACCTGAAACAGGGTTGCCTGAGGAATTTTAATTTGTCCAGTGTGATGAGTGAAAGCACCACATCATTGTTGTGTAATTTTCAAATCCTTTATATAAAAACGAAGTGAAGGATTACTCAATGGTGATTGACCATTCTCACTGATTGCAAAATGGTCCACTACTGTTAATCCCTTTTTTGCAGTATTAAAATAGGCATTTTCCACTTATGAATGGAAACATGTTGTTCTCGGTTCTTTGTTTCTGTGATGGGGTGAGGGACACATAACATCAGTGAGGGTGCCTGATCCTAATCCAGGTGAAGCGAGGTCCAATGGGAGGCCCAAAACTTCACATGACCCTAGACCATTTAAATACCTAATTCTGACTTGTACCTCACATCTTTAAAATGAAAAAAAATTGAAAACAGCCCATATGGACGGTGTAATTAGCGTGAGTCTTTTCTCCCAGTATCCTTGGCCTCTGTTCTCCTTAGAGCTCTCAGACCCACCATCCCCCCATCATCTGCCCTGCTGTGAACACAAGCTTGGGCATTTCTCAGCCTCCCCAGCCCAGGGGCCTTTGGGTGGGCTCAGGCACCTGGATACACCAGCAGATCCTAGAAAAAAAGCCAGGTGCTTTGCCTCAGGTGGCATCTCTGCTAGGGTCTGAATCTTAGCTCATGCTGGTGGTCCTGGCTGCTAGCTCCAGTCCCCCTACCTCCTCCCCCACTGACCTTCCAGTCCTGAGGCTGGGAGTAGCTTCCCAGGGCTTTAATCTCTTACTGCCTCAACTTTTCCTTGGAGCAAAACACCCATAGCGGATTGACCCCTACCCTTCACATAACATAATGCGTGTCTCCTAAATAATGGTATTTTAAATGTAATGGGTTAGAAAATGGAAAATTTTTCTGTTAAACTAGAGCCTGTTTTCTTTTGAGACAACTTAGGGGCAGGACTGGTTTTGCTCATTTTCAGAAGGCCTCACCCTTGTTTTGCAGTTACCAATAAGCTCATGGTGCCACATCTGTCCAGCTGACCACTGGATTGAAAACAACATATAGAAACCCTAAAGAAAATACCACGACACTATAAACCTTACACAACTGAGGACATCCACCCACTCCTTTGCTGCATGAACAGTCAAGACCCCAACATAACAGGAGGGTAACCCTTGCCCTATTATAATACTAAAAGTCACCCCAAGGGGTGGAGATTTTAAATGCTGATGATACATGCTGTCCAGGAAGAGGTTTGTAGCGCAACTGTGCAGTCGCTGGAAAAGGACCCACCCTCTCATGTGATGATGTAAACTCCCAAGCCCACCCCTTCCTTTCCTGCCTTTCCTGCCCTACAAGAATTTCCTGGTGTTTCACCTGAGTAAACATAGCACATTGAGAGACCAAGGTGGGAGGATCACTTGAGCCCAGGAGTTCCAGACCAACCTGGGCAACATAATGAACCCTTATCTCCAAAATTGAACTAGTCCCTTATGAAGATGTGTAGGGAGAGACACACTCAATGACAACATGAACACACCTTAGATATGGCTAAGAAGGGGTTGCAGCCTGGGAGAGGTTTTGGGACTGGAGCCTGGGGATGATCTTGGAGGTGGCCAACCAGGGATGCCGGCTTCCTTTCAGGCTCTGTCTCTGACACACAGGTCATGCTGAAGCCATGGGAGAAATATTCGCTACACCTACTGACCACATCTTGCAGCTATACACAGAAAATGTTCTCCTGAAACCTGAACTGGTTCAGACCAGACCAGACCTTCCTGGATCAATACCCATTACATTTAACTATCATTTGGATCAATGTCCATTACATTTGGTTATTGTTGGTTCATTAAATAGTAAAACTCCAGGTCTTAAAGAGAAATCACAGTCATTTTGTGTACATGCGATGTATGTATAAGCAAGTTCTCACACAACTCCTATGCTAGAAAGCCACTCATTTTCTGCTTGATCCTGCACTCTGTTGTGTGTAAAACACTATATAACCTATATGTCTTTTATAACCAGGAATGATTTTTCCAGTCCAGACGGCTGCTCCTGGACCTTCCCTGTAAGTGAGTTCCTGAAAAAAGCCCTTGTCCCATCTATTGTCTCAAGGTCATTTCTTAGCCTTTCAGACATGGACACAGTACTTTCTCTTTTGAGGTCTTTTGGGGAGGTCAAGAATTACAACATGATAGATTCCTCATTTGTTCTTATCCCTGATACAATGATGCTGGAAAGAATAGGAATCTTGGATTAGTAAGGAGGAGAAAAAGAGGGTGTGGCTTTTGTTAAATACCCAACAGCACAAGTCAGCTTGTGGGTGGAAGTGATGCAAATTTATGTTATCAGCATATTAGTTACTGCTTTACTGCCTAATAAAACAGAAAATTCATGATGCACTGTGTAGATTCTTATTCCACAAAGTGAATTTTAAAAGACAAATAGGAAAAATTAATTTATTCTGAAGTAACCTCCAAAGTGTTGTGCAGCATAAGTTACAAAGATATCTAGCAATTAAGCAATTTAAACAGTTAATAATCTTTCTGAAATTTCAACAGAATAGCAAAATATAGCTATGATGAAGATGCAAGACCTTTCAAAGGTATGCATCCCCATAATTCTTGATGAATATTGACAGGTACAGAAAAGCATCAGGAAAAGCTACAATTGTCACTAGTATTAAATTAGAGTCAGGGACATCAGTATAAACACATATTTAGCTTTATATACAAAAGAAAGCATTACGTAGATCAGTGCAGAACAACTATGAGTATGTGTGCAAATAGGTATTTCTTAGGTCTTTCTGCTGAAGGAGCCTAACAGCTATGGTTCTCCAGTAGCAATGAGAACAGCAAAAACCTACAACTTAATTTCTAATATCATTCCCTTATAAAAGTCTACTTGCAGAAGTGGCTAGTTCTAAGTCAGGGCTATGGAAAAGACAAAGTGAGTCTGGTGGATTGTAACTTAGCTACAAGTAAGAGTCAGGAAGTCCTCCAAAAACAAAGAATTGGTGTCGCATCAAAGGGGCAAAGGAAGTCACCTGAAGGAGCACCTGCATTCTGTCACCAATTCTTCAATACTAACTGAATGTCCTGCAATTAATTAAAATATGGCACTATGTGATGTTAACACAGACCCCACAAGTTAAGAGCTATAAAGTAAAAAGAAAATTCTAAGCCCCCCAAGCAGACTGAACAAACCCACTCTTGGTAAAAGGGACTCCAGAAAAACCTTAAAAATGAATTACCAGCAATGATGAAAAGGGAGGTCAGATTTGCCTTTTTATATCCCCTTTCTTTTGAAGTTTAGGCATAATTGACCAGCACTAATGTTAAAATAGAGATCAAAAGACTGATAAAATGGACTCTTTGTAGCAATAAGATACCAAATTATAAACAGGAGCCAGGGCCATGCCATCAAGGGTTAAGTCACACCCTACAAACCATAAAACCTTGTTAAACGGAATTTTTATTAATCCAGTATAATGTGGCTTTTACTTTCCAACCTGACTCGGTATGGCATCACATGACAGATAACAGATCCCTTTACCTTAACGTAAGTATTTCTTTTTTTCTTTTTGAAAGCAGTTATTTGGCAGTTTCCTTCACCCATGCCAACTCTGGCATGTTTCCATTTCTTTTCTCCCTTCTTTCTCTAATAAACTTTGTTTTAAAACTTTTTTTAAAAAGAAAGCATGATTTATTGAGAGGTAAGAAAAGTTCCCACAGTGGGAGGGGACCCGAGGGAGTTGTTCAAGCATTTCTTTATACTGATCAATTATTTAGACAAAGCTTAACTCTTTCTACCAACTGCCAACTAAAAAATTCCCCTAAACCCACATCTGACTTGTAAGTCCCACTTTGAGATGTCTCGTTTGTTTGGGCTGAACGAATGTATGCCTTCCATGTATTGGTTTATAATTTCACCAGCAATGTCTGTTCCCCTGAAATGCATAAAACCAAACTGTAACTCAAACTTACTGGGTGCACTTTTTCAGAACCTTTTGAGACTATGTTGTCCCAAGCCAAGTTCACTCGTGTTGGCTCAGAATTGACCTCTTTAAAATATTTTTAAAAAGTTTAATTTTGTTCCATTAACACAGCAAAGTCCCTCACAAGACTTTCCCAGTCCAGATCCAGTTGTGAGTGTCAGGCATCTGCAAGCCTACTGCACTTCATGAGGCTAAAAACAAATTTAAGGCTTCCCACAGCTCCCTCTTGTTCAATAATTTGCTAGAACGACTCATAGTCGTGTTGTAAGGGCTATCAACAAGCAGCCAGATATAAAGGTACATATAGCAAGGTCTAGAAGAGTCTAATAAAAGACTACTTGGATAATTGGTTCAAAAGTAGAAGTAGGGAAACGACATGGGAGCATGGGAGTTTCTGTTCCTGTAGAGTCAGGGTGCACCAACTTCTCAGTCCATTGATATATTTTCCCCACCAGAAAGCTCCTCCAAGCCTCAGGGTCTTAGTTTTTATCCAGGTTTCATTGCCTAGGCATGATTAATTAGATCATTGGCCATGATATTGAACTCAAGCTTCAACCACCCTTCCCTTCCCAGAGATCTAGCAGCTTAAGGTTCAAATCTTCTAATTACATGGTTGGACTTGATCACATGTATAACACATGTATAATATGGTATACAAGGGGGCAAGACCAATCATATAATTAAACCAGCTCCCATCATGAAGTTATGTAGGGTCCCTGACATGAGACCTTTCATTATTATGGCAAAGAAATTCTTATTATTCAAAAAATTCCAAGAGATTTTGAAGCTCTCTGACAGAAACCAGGAAAAAGATCAGAGAGTTTTAAAAATTATATCACACTCCCCAATGACCAAAGCTGAGGCAATTTAGGTAATAAAAAACTTCTTAGTGTTGAATAAAACACAAAGCATAAGATAAATATAAATGAGTTCACGTTGATATGAATAAATAATGGAATAACGAAATAAAAAGAGAAAAGGCAAATCTTCCTAACTATTTAGAGAAACATGCCAATTACACTGAATTCAGTGACTTCCCACACAGGTACACACTTTCACTTGAGGGGGAGCTAGGTTTAGAAACTCCTTAAACTTTATTCCAATGATTAAAGTAAGAAAATAAAACATAGTCATTATATGAGCAAATCTGACAAACACTATCTTCACTGATAAAGATGAACATAATCTGCGATTGTTCACATGAAGTCCATGAAACTTTTGAAATATATGTATGATGTGATAAGATATGATATTCTTCCCCAGAGCCCATGAAACCTAAAAAACAACAGAAAAATTCAATTTCAGGGACATTGTAAGAAGTACTGAACCAGTATTCTTCAAAGTACTCAAGGTCAAGAAAGACAAAGAAAAACAGAAAGCAGAACAGATTTGGGAGATGAGATGACTAAATACAATGTGGCATTCAGGATTGATCCTTAAAGGGAAAAAAAGAGTGTTAAAACTGGTGAAATAAAAATAGAGTCTAGAGGTCAACAAACATAATGTTCCAATGTAAGTGTCCTAGTTTTGGCAAATGTGCCATGGCAAAATGTTAACATCAGGTGTACTGGGTGAGGGACATTTGATAACTCTCTGTTTTATCTTAGCAAATATTCTCAAAACCTAAAATTATTCAAAAATAAAATATTTATTTAAAAAATGTAACTGATTATGATGTACAGAAAATTATATTAAAATATTTTAGGTGAGTGCTAATATCTTTTTACTTCTTTTTCAGATGTCCATTTTGTTCTCTTGGAGACTACAAAAATGGTAAAACTCCTCATTAAACAGAATAGACTCATGTCTTTCATCTCCAAATTGGTACTCATCTACTGCTACAAGATGAAGGTTCTTTCATAAACTTGTCTCCTCAAGTTGGAATAAAAAATTCCATATTGAAACTTCTTCCTGGTCTATAGACAGCGGCTTTCAGAGTTAATCTAGAACAATCTGCTTTCTGAACATTCCAAAAATATATTTAATTGTTTTCCAAAGTACAAAATCTCTATTCATTCGTTGCCTTCTATCTGCACCCTTTTTAAAAGTTAGATGACACACCTTACCATGTTCTTTTATGTCCCCTGTGGATGATTATACAAATGTATTCTTGAAAATATTTTAATATGCTAATCTTTCTTAAAAAATCATTATCATATTTCAGGCTAGGTGCAGTGGGTGACACCTGGAATTCCAGTACTTTGGGATGCTAACGCAAGCAGATTGCTAGAGCCCAGGAGTTCAAGACCAACTCATCTCTTAAAAAAAAGAAAAAAAGGGAAACATATTTTAAATGTCTGAAGTTTCTTTTAGAACAGAAGACACAGTATTCACAATTCAATCACAAATGCCTACAAGCACTAAAAACTAATTTTTTTTTTCAAATAAATTGGATTACACATCAGGGTCATTTCCTCTACTCCGAGTTTCTTAGAAAATCATTGTCCATCTGTTTGTCTATTATAGAGGAGTATCTGAGGCTAGATAGTTTATAAAGAAAAGATATTTATTTTCTGTAGTGCTTCAGGCTGTACAAGAAGCATGACACAAGGATTAGCATCTGGTGAGGGCCATGGACTTCTTCCATTCGTAGCTGAAGGCAAAGAGGAGCCGGCATGTGCAGAGATCACGGTGAGAGAGAAAGCAAGTGACAGTTGGTAGGCTCTTTTGAACAACCAGCTCTCCAGACACCAATAGAGCAAGAAGTCACTCATTACTTCAAGGACAGCACTAAGTTATCAAGTGGAATTCTTTCCTATTACTCAATCACCTTCCATTAAGCCCATGAGCAAGACTGCTGATCAAATTTCAATGTGAGAATCAGAGAGGTCAAATATTCAAAAAGTTGCAACCACCACATTATTCCCTTTTGTGTAACTGTCCATACAATTCAAAGTTCAATGACATCTTAGGAAAATTAAATATCTCAAAATGACCTTTAAACATTCAAAGACATTTCCATCTGTATATTACTTCAGGACTATTTTATGAGATCTGTATTCATCCACTGCAACCATGAGCAAAAATACAACACTATAAGTACTTACATATTAATTGCATAACTTTTCATTTACTATGCATATTAATATGTATGGTTTCAATTTTGGCTCAACCTCAGTCTGTCTTATTTTCCTCTCTCTCTGCAGTGAAATGGGTTTATAATTGTTCTTCAGATTATTTGAGGTCTGAGTGCATCAACGACTGAATATGATACCAGACAAACAATTCACATTATTCTGATGAGATAAGAGAGGTTTGTCTCTTCTTCTGCAGAAGGCACAGCAGAGTTTGTATATGCTGGGGTCATGGCACATGAGAACAAAAAGGCTAATATTTGGAAAGCATGCAGTGATTAATAAAGCACTGTTCACCAGCCACCAATAGGAATTATCAAAGAGAGCTAAATTGACATAGATGCTGAAAGAAAGGGCATAAAATGCTACAAAGGTGCTCACCAATGCAAAGATGCTTTGGGTGACCCTGGTCTCAGGAGAGGATCTGGGGGAGACATTGGACCTATGAATGTGTTGGACCTGCTGCCTGTGTCTGTACAGGACAAAAACCATGAAACTACTGGCCCAGGTCATGAGTCCCAAACACAGAACATCATGCCAAGATATCAGTGTTGCATATATCCAAAGTCTCTTTTCTTTGTGATGTTTTTGTTGCTCCATTTTTCAGTTTTATAAATAGTAAAAATGATATTTGCCTACTTGTGAAAGGCCCTGCACAGGATACTGGAGCAGCCAATGTGCTTGGGGACTTTTACCTTAAGCTCTACCCACCTCCTGGAGTTCCTAGGTTTGATGGTGATCATTTAAAAACACACAACAGGCAGGTGGCAACAATGGACACACTCCTGGCCACCCTATGAACATATCAAAGAATTTTTCATCCACAATAATTGGCAAAATTTTTCAACCCAAATGCTGCCATGATCTCTGAGATTCCTCAAGAGAGAATGACCAAGGAGTTGTCTACATTCAGGTACCTGAGAATCAAATCTGTGGATCTTGGCCCACATCCCCTAAAGTAAAGGGCCATGTAATGATATAAGGTGAAAAGTTTCCCAGGATTGCAACAACTACCTGGAATAGGAAGACCATTCCAAATTTCAAATCCGCAGAGGCCATTCTGTCATTTGTAGGAGTTAATGTTCAATGAGCAGAAGGTTCAGCATGGAAACATGAGTTGTGGGTTACATTTTTATGAGAGATAACACCTCTACTTATTATTCCTTCTCCCTCATAATTAAAAGCTAATATATATATGTACTTTTTGTTAAGAAATTTCCTAATTGTCATGTGTTTATTTTTATAGAACTTACAATGTATGAGTCACATTCATTAATGCTTTACCTATTCCAACATTTAAAATTCACACCTGTATAAGGTAAAAATTAATGTTATTCTCCTTTGACCAACTAGGAAAGTTTAATCACAAGGAGGTTAGGTGACTTATCTAAATCTGAGGAGGTGCAGGATTTGAGCCTGGGTAGCCTGGTTGCAGTGACATTGGTGTACACTACTATGCTATTCTATAACAGTTACTTAGTTGTGTTCTTTAATACACACGCATGCACACACACACACATAGACGGACATATGTATGTATAAATACCGTATCATAGTTCAAGTTGACATTACAGATTTGGTTTGAGAATTTCTCTGCTTTGCCTAAGTATTTATTCTATAGATCAATATAGTTTATGAATAAATATTCAGGGGTCTTATTAAATTTTAGATTCACTGAACAATTTTATATAACTCAGCTTAATTTATAAATGTGGACAAATGTGAGGATGACAAGAATTCACTTTAGTTTTTGCAGGGACAAAAAAATACCATAGTACCCATCACAAAATAATGTAAAAAATTAGGTTGTGCACTAAAATATGAAACACAAAAGTGTTAAGTATTTTAGGGTAAAAAATAAACTAATCTTGTTTAAGTAGTATATAGTTAATGTAGCCTATTTTAGAATAATCAATTGAAAGATGAATTAATATTTGATTATAAAAAGCTATTACAATTCAACACAAAAGTGTAAAATGGAATTTGAAGACATGAAGTCTTGTGAATTTAATAAATTGAAAAGAGAGAAAAATGAATAATGAGCCTGGGAATTACATTGAAATGTTATTAAATCAGAGAAAATATAGTAAGAAACATAATCCTTGAAAGCACTTTTTCTCTGATGAGATTATATTTTTGTTTACTTATTCATTTAAAATAAACTATTAAATGGAGTCTTTAATTGTTTTTGCTATCTGAAACCCTCTATTATGATGTTAACTTTTTCCTAAAGGACCTTCCCTAAATTCATGAAGGAAAGTATGCCCCATGATGAAGAGAACACAGATATTTTCAGTACAGACATATTTACTGTCTCCATTAAGTACAACATACTCAAATTCAGAAAAACAATTATATTCCAGCCATTCCTATTCGGTCACACCATTTCTGCTGTGAATTAAATAATACAATTAGTTCCATCGTATTCACTTGCTCATGCACAGAGCTTTTACAGAAACAACTATATTCCACCTGAAAACATCTCTGATTTTCGCATAGAGGTATTGTGAAAAATACCTGTTTTGCACAGAAGTATTTGCCAAATTTAATTTAATGCGAGATCAATTTTGAAATTACAATATTGAAGCACATTGAAACCTAGGCTTTGATAACACTTGCAACAAAACCAAGAAAACCCTCAATGGGAATTTTATTAAGTTACATGAGCCATAGTCATGGGTCAGGGGCTTAGGATACCAGTCTCTCTCCAACATTCAACTCATCTCCAGGAATTCATCCATTTCCCTGTGTAATTCTGTCCTTGGACTAGTGTCTAACCCAAAAGAGTATTTTGCAGACATGCACACCTTCCTGGATTTCTGATACACATGTCTTCCTTACAGGCTATGTCCCTCAGACTGAAGCAGAAAATACCAATCTCCTTTCTACCACCAGGACCGTGAGCTCAGTGTGAAGGTCATAACAGCCACAGCATATGTGGGAGGGAGGAAGTGAGAGCCTGGAA
Organism: Cephalopachus bancanus; assembly: GCA_027257055.1. Taxonomy (NCBI): domain Eukaryota; kingdom Metazoa; phylum Chordata; class Mammalia; order Primates; family Tarsiidae; genus Cephalopachus; species Cephalopachus bancanus. Next base: position 1,498,006 of record JAPVLO010000737.1, on the reverse strand, counting down.
AGTGGGTTTGTGATGCTGTGACTTCACCTCCCCACAGAACTGCAATTATCATATCACCATTAGCAGCCATGCCAGTTCATGCTTGGGGAGCAAGAATAGTTCTGAAAAACCTTTGAAATCCCAGAGTTTATTAGAAGTTTCTTGTGAGCATATCCAAAGAGACCATTGGAGCGTTTGGGATCTTTATTCCATTATTCCTGGAAGCAGACAAGGTCTCCCATGAAAGAAGCAGAAAATGCTGAGGTCTGACCATTTTCATGAAGGATGGACAGAAGCTCATGGATCTCATTGGATTATCAGTTTCCATGAGAATTTCCCTTGTCCCCAGTCTAATTTTTTAGTAAATCTAAGATCCCTGAATACCAGCAGTATTTAATTTGTGGGCAGAAAAGCAGAATCACACAAGCTACCCATAAAAGTCTTTCAATTGGATGGGTGCAAAAAAAGAACATGATGTTAATAATTGACTAGAGCATATTGTTTTGACCAGGTACAGTGTCTCAAGCCTGTAATAACAGCACGTTGGGAGGCCAAGGCAAGAGGATTGGCTGAGCCCGCAGGTTCGTGAGCAGCCAGGGGCAGCAAAGTGAGACCTCATCTCTACAAAAATAAAAAAATTAGCCGGCATGGTAGCACATGTCTGTAGTTCCAGCTACTTGGGAGGCTGAGGCAGAAGATTAGCCAAAGCACAGCAGGTCGACACTGGGGTGGCCGTGAGCATGCCACTGCACTCCAGCCTGGGTGATGGATTGAGACTCCAACTCCAAAAATAAAAAAAAGAAAACATTTTTTTCTATTTTTGCAAATCAATACCAATGAGTGGGGAAACTTTAAGGGGAAACTGACATTTTCTACAAAATATACTTTACCAATATTGACTTCCCTCGAGATAGGGAGTGCAAACAGCACAATAATCACACAGCATTGAACTCCTGAGCTCAGGCATTCCTTCTGTCCCAGTCTCCTGAGTAGCTGTAATTACAAATTTGCACTACTAGTCCCGGTTTTTTTTTTTTTTTTTTTGAGAAAAGATTCTTTTCAGTTTCTTTATTAATAGTCATAAAAGTACTCTCATATACCATGGTAGCTAATATAGATAAACTAATGAAGGCAGAAAGAGATAATGTAGTCATAGTTTAGAGGAATTTAGGTGATTTATTTGTGTTCATGTATGATTTTGACACATGGAGCTACTGATGGATTCCCACGAATGAAAGATTGGGTGTGCAAGGTACTCTTGAAGCACAGGTTTAATCAGAAAGAAATTATTCACCAAATTTATGGTTTAATTGATCCTCTCTGTTGCTGAGTGTCAATAAACTGTGAATATCAGCTGTGGGATAGGCAAGACAAGAATCTGCCCTGAGACCTGGTGTTTTGGCTCATACCTGTAATCCCAGCACTTTGGGAGACAGAAGTGGGGAGGATTGCATGAATCCAAGAGTTCTAGACAAGTCTAGGCAACATGGTGAGACATGACTCTACAATACATCAAAAAATTATCCTGGTATAGTAACACTTGCCTACAGTTCCTAATACTTGGAAGGTTGAAGTGGAAAGATCACCTGAATCCAGCCGGTTGAGACTGCAGTAGTCATGAGCATGTCACTGCACTTCAGCCTGGGCTGCAGAATAAGACTTCAGAAAAAAAAAAAGAAAACACAGAAAGAGGAGGAGGAAGAGGAAGAAGAATCTACCCTGAACTCTTTTCTCCTCTGAGCTCTTCTGGAGTTGGGGCATAACCAAGATAACCAAGACTGAACAAATTCCTGGTGTAAGAGAAGAGGTTATTTTTGGCCAGTCCTGGTGGCTCAGGCCTGTAATCCCAGCACTTTGGGAGGCTGAGGTGAGAGGATTGCCTGAGCTAAGGGATTTTAGACCAGCGGGCAACGTGCCAAGACCTTATCTCCAAAATAAATAAAATAAATTAGCTGAGTGTGGTGGCATACCAGTGGTTCCAGCTACTCAGGAGGTGGAGGCAAGAGGTCAGCAGTGAGCCCAGTGGTCAGCAGTGAGCCATGAGCGTGCCAGTGCACTCCAGCCTGGGTGACAGAGTGAGATTCTGAGTCAAAAATAAATAATAAATAAAAAGAGGATATTTTTAAGGGTTCATGAATAGAGTGTGTTCTATTACAGCCTACAGACCCAAACAGAGCAGGCAGAAAGGTTATATTCTGGATGCAGAACCTGGGGTGTTGAGCTTTGTGACACTTGGCACTAGGCCAAAGTGGGGGGCAGGAATTTGGGGGATATTTATCCATTTATTTATTTTATTTATTTATTTTTTTTAGTTGAGATCTCACTTTTTATCCCAGACTGGAGTGCAGTGGCACAATCATGGCTCATTGCAGTCTCGACTTTCTGGGTTCAGGCAAGCCTTCTGCTTCAGCCTCCTGAGTAGCTGGGATACAAGTCCATGCCACCACACCTTGCTAATGTTTCTGTGTGTGTGTGTGTGTGTGTGTGTGTGTGTGTGTGTGTGTGTGTAAACGAGAACTTGCTATGCTGTCCTGGCTAATCTCAAACTCCTGGGCTTAATCCATCCTCCTACCTTGGCCTCCCAAAATACTGGGATTATAGGCATGAGCCATCAAGTCTAGCCAGAATTTGGATTATATAACAAGGGGGCTCTATTTCAGGGCCTAGTGGATGGATGCCTTTGGCATTTATAACACTCAGGGTGATTATGCACTTCAGACTCAGGACCCTGATCTTGCCCTCAGGGGAGAATGAGATTGCAGAAGGCATTGGGGTCCTTCTGTGTGCACACGCACCAGGGTTTGGACAGGAAAAAGAGACAGAAATGGGAATGAGGAGATTGACGACATATGGGGGCACAGTGTGGGGTTAGTGGAAGGGCATATTTGTACTATGTATTGTGTCCCATGTAAAAAAGAACTCTGAACTCAGACTTGAGAACTGAAGGCAGGTGGGATCCCACATGGTGGTTTTGAGGCTCAAGTGGCTGTAGGGACAGTTGCCACTGTAGTTTCTGGTGCTGGAAGGAATGGTACTATATCAGATGTCCTCTAAGAGCTGATGTGTCATTTTGACAACCATGGAGGGAAGCACGCCTGCTGTCAGAGTCCAACGAGGGGAGTGGCACTGGTGATGCAGGTGTATGCCCTAGAATGAGCTCCAGAAGACCAGTCAGAGGAAAAGCTTGTCACTCAGGGCTCGTCTCCTGCCAGACCCCCATCACGCCAGGTCCCACCACACTGGGGAAGATGGAAATGCCCCAGAATAGAAAAGTAAACCAAAAGTGAAGTGTGAAGGCATGGACACACAATTGTGGGGATATTAAATTCCCAAGGTAGGGAAAGGTGCCAAAGCTTAAGAAAATACAGCCTGACCATACCTCAAGGAGCACATGGACACATAACTTAGCAAGGCAATGACATTTTATATTTGCAAGGTGTTCTAATTATCCACCCACCAGAAGACTGTGCTGTCACAATGGTTCAGCAAATCCTAGGTCCAGATAATCCATGTGTGCTCCATCGGTGTGATCAGTGATTCACATTCCACAATGTGTGTGATAGGAGGGGACAGACAGACACAGTCAACTCTGCAATGCATAAGCAGGGAGTGTTTGCATAAGATGGTTCACCCATAATTGCCATGTAATACTCTGATGTTGAAGATCTTTGGCAAGAATATATCTCCTTTGCAGGTCACTTGTTGAGAAAAAGTCATTTGATGGGTTATTAGTCCAAGTATGAAATACTTATAAAAATATTAAATAAGAATAGACTATGTAAATGGGAACATGTGTATTTTATTTTCACAAATATATTGGCTTCGGTGTGTATTTGTTTTCTATGTCCATCCCGAAAAAGGCGAAAAGGGTCTCATTACACAGGTATCCAAATGATGGGAGATACCACTATTCTTCCATATATGAATACTTTATTGAGATACCCATGTGCATGCTGACTATGTGATGTGATTTTATGAACGTGAATGGAAGTGTGTGAGTTTGTGTGACTGTGTTTAATAGTGAGTGTGTATAAATATGAGTGCATTACTCTATTTGGTGAGTCTGTGGATATGTGACTTTCTTATGAAAAGCGTCTGTTAGTATGTGTCATGTGAACATATGTGACCATGTATTTGAGTGTATGTTATGCATAGGCATATATGATTGCATTTGAGTGTATGTATATATGTATATGTATATATGTATATATATGTATATATATGTATATATATGTATATATGTATATATAGATATGTATATATCCTACCACTGGGGAGAGGAGAATCTATTCAGTAAATGGTGCTGGGAAAACTGGCTGACCACATGCAGAAGATTGAAACAGGACCCCTATCTATCCTCAAACACAAAAATTAACTTCAAATGGATCAGGGACCTAAATATAAAATGTGAAACCATAAGAACCTTAGAAAATGAAGGACATACCCTCATGGAAATTGGAACTGGCATCCAATTCCTGAACAAAACTCAAAACCCACAGGCCATAAGGGATAAGATAGACATGTGGGACCTCATTAAACTGACAAGCTTCTGCAAAGCCAAAGAAACTATCAAGAGAGCAGGAAGACAGCCTACAGACTGGGAAAAAGTATTTGCCAACTCCAGGTCTGACAAAGGCTTAACATCCTGGATCTATAAAGAGCTCAAATGTACTGAAAAGAAAAAAACAAACAACCCCATTATCAAATGGGCAAAAGATATGAACAGACACTTCACAAAGGAAGACATCCGAGCAGCCAACAGACACATGAAGATATGCTCAACCTCATTAACCATCAGGAAGATGCGATCAAAACCACACTGAGATACCACCTAACCCCAGTCAGAATGGCAATTATCAACAACTCAAAAAATAACAGCTGCTGGAGAGGGTGTGGCAAAAAGGGAACACGTCTACACTGTTGGTGGGAGTGTAAACTAGTGCAACCTCTGTGGAAAGTAGTGTGGTGATTCCTAAAAGCTCTAAACATCAACCTCCCATATGACCCTGCAGTTCCCCTACTGGGAATATACCCTGAAGAACTCAAATCACTCTATAAAAAAGATACCTGCACGCGAATGTTTATTGCAACATTGTTCACAATAGCAAGAAATTGGAACCAACCACGCTGTCTATCAAAAGAGGACTGGATTAAAAAATGTGGTACGTATACACTATGGAATACTATGCAGCCATAAAAAAGAAAAAAAAATCATGAATTTTGCAGCAACCTGGATGGAGCTAGAATCTATAATACTAAGTGACCTCTCATAGAAACAAAGATCTGAGTACCACATATTCTCACTCATATAGTGGACCTTGATCATCCAATGCACTATATAAGAAAATGACTGACAGTGTTGGGAAACTATGGGGGGGAGATGGGACTAATGGTAGTAAACATCTGTCTGGAGATGGGGAGACACCAATTATCAACAAGGGGGCCTGAATGAAGCATATTTTATACCTAACCCTTGACTGTGTCCCACAATATCAAAATAAAAAATATTGATTATAAAAAAAATTAAAAAATTGTGTATTTATTCTTGCATGTTTAAAATTTAGTCACCTTCAAAGTACTCTCAGTTTAACACAATACACCTATTAAGACACTTTTCCCATTGCTCCTAACAGTTTTTGAACTCATCAATTGTGATGTCTTTTAGTGCTCTGCCATTTTTTGTTTTTATCTCAACAAAACATTTCCCTTTGAGGACTTTTATCCAGGGAAACAACAACAACAAAAAGTCACTCAGGGTGAGATTGGGTGAATAGGTAGGGTGGAGGATGGGGATCATGTCACTTTTGATCAAAAACTGCTGAACCCTCAGCACTGTGTGGGCAGTTGCACTGGTAAATCAACGATCTTAAAGTGGACAAGCAATTTTGAGATAATCTTCAAAAAATTCACTGAAGCCAAACGACAACAACACCAGCTAGTCCACTGATGCTGATGGGTTCCTAGAACACATTCCTAGTGGGGAAGCCTAAACAGGGCCCACAGTCCAAAACATAATTCTGGAAGTTTTTGGGCCCCTTATACAGTAAGCATTAGAATGTGGTGTTAAAATAGAGATTATAAGACTGACAGTAGGGTACTTTGTGGCAGTAAGATACCAAATTATAAACAAGACATAAGAACATCACAGGCAAGGTTGAAGTCACACACCTCTATAACTAAGAACAAACTATGTTCTAATTGTAACATGGTTTTTTTCTTTTTCCCTAGTAGCTAAACAAGAACTGGTCTCGAGATAAGCAATAGTGAACCAATTGCAGCTCATTGATCACCAGACGCTGACTTACTGACCTTTTTCTTCTGCCAGCCATAACTACAGCTTTGATTGGAAATGAAACTGAATTCAGTAAATTTCGTCTGATAAGAGACCACCCACTGTGGACAGATTCTGGCTGGTTTACAGAGGCTGAGTACTGAGGGCCTTTTTGTCTCTGTTTCATCTTTTGATATACATGGGGCCTAATTATAATTCATTTAAATGTTAATACTCCATTGCAAAAAAAAATGAACATAAGAAACATGGAATGTGTATGTTTGCTTATGACACATGTGCGCACCTACCTTCATGTATATTAATAGCTCCTCCTATAAGCTTTTGAATATATATACTTGGTCACACTTGTTCACCATAAATCCCTGGTATACCTGCCCCTGTCTCAAATTGCCTGTTTCAAGCAGTTTGGGCTTCCTACCTCCAGGTGTGATCTCCTTTGTTTTGAAATAAAGTCTCTTCTCCAAATTTACGAAGATCTCAAGATTCTTTTCTTGATAGTGGACATGGATCAAGCTGAGTATTTGTAGGAAAAATCAGAGAACTAATTTGAAGTCATATTTTCTGTTTCTAAATTAATTACAGAGGCAATCAGTGCTTATGACTAAAAATTCAGCATAAAATATGTCTAAGACAACGTGGTTACCATTCAGTGCTCCTGAACTGAGGAAGTAACACTAGCTATTCCAATAGTTAAAGGAATTGTAGAATTGACTTATTTAATTACTTAATCCTCATGCTTTTATTTTGAAGTGCTCTTATAAACTTTTGTAGACACACTATTTTTGTTCTGTGTAGACTTCCTGTTACTACACATTGTCCAATATTGTTGAAATATAATTTCCTAATGGGCTTCCATATCATCTAGACTTCTAAATATATCAGCATTATATCGTATAAATAAGTCCAAAGATTTCTTTTTTTTCTTCTCTCTTTTAAAATTTTAAGATGTGGCATACAATTCAGGGTTATGTATACAAATAAGTGCAATGATTTATAATGTAAATTCTTGTCATATTCTTCTCACTCTTTATTCTGAGTTGGGGTTTCACTTTGTTGCTCAGGCTGGAGCACAGTGGTATGATCAAGGCTCATTGCAGCCTTGATTTTCTGGACTCAAGTGATCCTCCCATCTCAGCCTCCAGAATAGCTGGGACTACAAGCATGCACCACCACACCACACCTGACTAATTAAAAAAATTGTAGAAATGAGGTCTTGTTATGTTGCACAGGCTGGTCTTAAACTCCCGAGCTCCTGTGATCCTCCCACCTTGGCATCCCAAAGTGTTGGAATTTCAGGCGTGATTCACCACACCCAACCAATGTTCTTCTCTCTAATTGTAACTCTTTGAAAATCCTTGTTAAGTACTTTGATTCTATTTTGATTCTCATAATTTAAGTGATAGGGAAACTCAGAGGTCTGAAGATTAGAAAGAATTCTATTGGTAGAAATTCCTAGTGAAGCTGAACATCCAATAAGCTTATGGACTTCACTGGCATCTCGCATGTCAGATGACAGTATTTCCTGCTTCTTCCCTGTGAGGCCAAATCTTCCTCCAGGGATCATAGAAAAGAAGGAGTCTCAGTCGGGTGGGTGCAGCAGCTCACACCTGTAATCTCAGCACTTTGGGAGGTAGAGACGAGAGGATTACCTAAGCCCTGGGATTCCAGACCAGTCTGGGCATATTGGTGAGACCTGTCTCTACAATAAATCTAAAAATTAGTTGGGCTTGGTGGTGCACTCCTGTAGTTCCAACTACTTGGAGGGCTGAAGTGGAAGGATCACCTGAGTCCAGAAAGTCAAGGCTGCAGTGGCTGTGATCATGCCACTGTACTCCAGTCTGGGGGACAGAGTGAAACTCTGACTCAAAAAAGGCAAAAAAAAAAACCCCAAAAAACAAAAAACAAAACAAAGAAAACCCTCTTCCAAACAAACACACGAAGAGTCTCATGAAAGATGCTAACTTGGAATTTTTCATTGTATTTTGGTAATTAGCAAATGGGAAAATTTTTACAGAAATATGCTCAGCACTGCAAGCTTGTCCTCTCACTAAGGCTACAAGAGAAATGACAATTGCAGTTTTGAGGAGAAGTGAAGTCACACAGTCACAGACCTACATCCCAGTATCTGGTTGCCTTCCTCTCACCTAATCTTGGTTGTTGTGACCTTCCCACTGAATAGACTGTCCCAGTGGTGAGAAGGAGTCAGATGAGTGTTTTCTCTTTCAGTCTGTGAGGGAAGGATGCTGCTGAGTAGTATAAATAAGTGACAATGAAACACACAAAAAAATTCTTCTGTGTTTGAAATGGACTCAATGCTAAAGCCATGTGAGAAGGTAGGGGGATGCCAGGAAGCAAGAGCTGATCTAGTAAGGAGAGATGGGAGCCCTACACCTCTCTACACCCATCTTAGATGGCACATACTGTAATTTAGTGTAATTCACCATGAACTTCAACGTGGGTGCTTAATTCATGTGATGATGAAACCCGCTTTCAAAGGTTCCTACACGTTGTACTTGTAAGCTCAAACTGCTGTTCAGCCTACTTGACAGGAATCATAGACTAAATTTTCACAATTCCTCAAAATGTGCCTTAACCATGTTCATGATTATAAGAAAGAGTAGGATGAATCTGCAGGAATTATGTAATTGTGGGCAAAAATGGAATATGTGAATGACTATTGCTGGAATAGAAATGTTTCCTCTAACTCTGAGAGAATGAAGTTTGCTTAATAGAGACAGTAATTTTGTCTCTACTAAAACAACTGTGGCTTGCTGATTAGGGTGACAGGTTTTCTTCTTGAAGCCAGGGAAGAAGCATTTCAGGAAAAGATAACTTTATAATGATGATTTGAAAAGAATGGTTGTCAGTCTCCCACGTAACTTGTGATATGCTCTGTGCTTTAAAATGATTCTGTTGCCAATAGCGTGTTCTGCACCTAAATAAACAAGCATGAGCAGTAGTGTGAAAGGAAAGTGATTTTATTCCAACAGCTGTCCAATGAGGAAATGGCTGGGCTTATGCTTCAAACTGAGAATTTCATTTTTTGGGTGGTGTGGAGTAGAATATAAGGGGAAACTAGGTATCAGGAGAATGTGGGAGTGACAGTGAGTGTTTGTCTACATGGCCAGTTCGATGGTTATCTTGAGTTGATTGTCCCATCTGCTGTATGGACTGGTGCTATCTCAAAGTTGAACATTAACCACACCTTTCAGGTGATCTCCGGGTTGGGGGAAGAGCCAGTTAGTTAAGTTTGTGTCAAGATCAACCTGGGATCTTTTAAGCAAACACATATTTAGATAAGTGGGGACAGTGAAAGGGACAGTGTGATGAGAAAGCAGAGAAAAGAGAGAGTAGAAGAAAAACAACATAAAATGCATTTTGTAGTGGGGTACTCAGTTACCATTTCAGTTTCATAACTTAAAGTTTAAGTTATGAAATAGATCTCACACATTAGTTCAATTTGCATATGTGTCTTATATTTTAATATTTTTCAGAAATCTTGTCCAAGGACTAAAGGTTTATGTAACTTGGGGAGTTAATAGGTATGTGCACCAGAAAATAGTTTTTGACATTATGATGGCTGAGGAGGAAGGATTGCCGAAGCCAGCAGGTGAGGCTGCGGTGGCCGGGAGCGGCCACTGCACTCCTGTCTGGGCGACCGAGTGAGACTCCAACTCAATAAATAAATAAAATAAAATAAAATAAAATAAACATAACGAGTGATTGGTAATTCTCTTGTCCCATCTGAGGTGACTTCTCTTGGTTCAAGAAAGAAAACTAGCTGATTGGAGGCTCCAATTCTCCCCAAGAGAAAATGAAACCCTAAGATGGTATCTGAGTAAACCATAGCCTGTCCACTGCTTCTTTGTGTCTCTGTTTTAATAACTAGAAATTAGATCTCATAGCAGGTGAGGGCTGAAAGGAGTGAGAATGTGTTTTAGTATAACTTCTTTAGTTTATATATAAAATAAATGTGTTAAATAGTACATATTACATATAATTGTAGCTATGATTAGCTAATCAATACATAATATTATTACATTGTATTTTTATTTATTTATTTTTTGAGTTGGAGTCTCACTCTGTCACCCAGACTGGAGTACAGTGGCCGCTCCCGGCCACTGCAGCCTCGACCTGCTGGGTTCCGGTGATCCTTCCACCTCAGCCTTCCACGTAGCTGGAATTACAGGCATGCACTACCATGCCCGGCTGATTTTTTTATTTATTGTAGAGATTTTTTGATTTATTATCTCGCTGCCCAGGTGGGTCTTGAACCCTCGGGCTCAGGCAGTCCACTCACCTCAGCCTCCCAAAGGTGCGGGATTACAGGCTGAGCCACCGAGCCCAGCTTATATTATCTGTATTTTTAGAGACAAGGGTGTCACTTTGTTGTTCAGGCTTGCCTTGAACTCTTGGGCTTCAGTGATACTCCCACATCAACCTTTTGAGTAGGTGGGACTACAGGTCTGCGCCATGGCACCAGGCTCAATTTATGCTTTTATGAATCCCATTACTATTGCCAAAAAAAAAAGTATCTGGGCAGTACTTAGAAAACTGCTTTTTGAATGAATCAGGTCATTTTTGAGAAATAAGTGCATCCCTAAGTTAAACATAAAGAAGTGGGATGGTTTTGTAAGGGTTACTCATACAGTCTATAGTAATGCATTCAGGATGTGGAGGGAGTCAGTGCCTGCGTCATTCCCTGAAAGTCACTGAACAACTGTCCTCAGATGCCACCTGGACCTGATGCATAAATGTCTGTCTGTCCCCCAGACTGAGAGCAGAAATTTGAGGGGAACAGAAATTCATTGAAACCTTGGGTGGTGGCACCCATTCTTAGAAACCCCCACACGTTTGTGAGTTTTACCTTAAGGAGTTCCACCAGGTTCTCATGGTAAAGATAGGGAGAGATTCAATAACCTGATACTTAAGGGTACTTGAAACTCAAGGCTTGATTAGATTCTGTTTCAATTTTGTATCAAGATAAATGTCTGAAGTTGAGTTTTCCCATCATAGTATGTAAGGAGGTATATGATGACTGCCCCAATTTTAGTTTTGCTAAAGTTGGTCAGTGGGTTCTTGGGATGTGAATCCTTTACATCTAGCAAGTTTTATTCTCTGCTTTTTGACATTCATTTACTCATTCATTTATTTGTATTGATTTGTATTTGTATTATTTGTATTCACTCCATTATCTCATTTAGCCTTCAAAAATGATTTTCTAACTCCATTATCTTATTTGCATTAATTAATTAGGTAATTCATTAATGTGAGTGAAGTTCTCACTCTGTCACCCAGGCTGGAGTGCAGTAGCACAATCACTGCTCACTGCAGCCTTTACCTCCTGGCTCAGGTGATCCTTTGGCTTCAGCCACCCAAGTAGCTGAGCACAGAGGTGCATGCCAACCCCGTGACTAAATTTTTCATGTTGATTTGTTTAGAGACAAGATTTATAGTAATCATTTGGAATTTTAACTTCGTTTACAATGCCATTAATTGAGTAAGTAGTGGGCAATACCTTCATGTCCCCTCCACCGTGGGAGGTTTTCTGTCTTCCCAATAAACCCTGCTTTCTTACTTTAAAAAATTGAGTAAGTAGCATTGGCTCAGTAACATTAAAAAATATAAAGGCATCTGTCTGAGCATTCAATTATTTTATAAGTTTTAATTGCTTTTTTGACTGAGCAACTCTTCTAAAATTCTCCCTTTCTTAGAGAATGCTCACTCGAAACCCAAACTTCACCTATGTGCAATTTATTTATGTACAAAATCCTCACATTTACCCCAGAACTCTAAAATTTAAGGAAAAGAGGCAAGCCCTGGGATTAATACAAGGGTGCATAAACAAACTGAACTTTATTATACAATATAAAACTATCATTATTTAAAAGAAATTAAGTACAGAAAAATTTATCTGTATCCTCTACAGTTATTGTGCTGTTTAAACTTTCTATCTCTATTGAAGTAAATATGAGTAAAATATAACTTTCTAGAAAAATGTCCATTTGATTTGTGTTTCCCAGTTAATTGGTACTGAGATGGGGAAATAGAGAAAAATATTTTCTATTCAATTATTGACATCATGTTCTTTCTTTTGCACTTACTCAATTGAAACTCCTTTTTGGATAGCGTGTGTGATTCTGCTTTTCTGCCCACAAGTTAAATGCTAGAGGTATTCAGGAGTCTGAGGATTAAGAAATAATTAGTTTGACAACATGGTATTTGTACAAGAACAGACATATAGATCAATGGAATAGAATGAAGATTCCAGAAACCCAAAGCCTCAATTTCTCAACCAACTCTTCTTTGGCAAAAAACTTCCAACAACAACCACTGGGGAGAAGATAACGTATTCAGTATGTGATGCTGGGGAAACTGGCTGATCACATGCAGAAGATTGAAATGGAACCCCCTACCTATCACCATACACAAAAATTAAATCTAAATGGATCAACAGCATAATATAAAACCTCAAGCTATAAGAATCTTAGAAAATGCAGGGGACATCCTCATGGAAACAGGAACTTGCAATCAATTCCTGATCAAAACCCTTAGTGCTCATACCATAAGAAATAAGACAAGTGTGATCTCATCAAACTGGATGAGCTTCTACAAAGCAAAAGAAATCATCAAGAGAGCAAGGAGATAGCCCACAGAATGGGAAAAATATTTGCCAACTGTATATCTGACAAAGACCAAACAACTAGAATCTACAAGGAGCTCATATTCACCAAACAGAGGAAGAAAAAACAGCCCCATTAAAAAAGGACAAAAGACATGAATAGACACTTCTCAAAAGAAGATATACAGACAGCCAACAGGCACATGAAAAAGTGCTAAGCCTCACTAGTCATGAGAAAAATACATACCAAATCCACATTGAGATACCACCAAACCCCAGTAAGAATGGTCATTATTAATAAAACAAACAACAACATATGCTGGCAAAGATGTGGAGAAAAAAGAACACTTCTACACTGCTGGAGGGAATGAAAAATAGTGCAACCTCTTTGGAAGACTGTGTGGTGATTTCTGAAAGAACTAGAAATTTGACCTTCCATATGACCCAGCAATCTCCCTATTAAGAATATGTCCAGATGCACTCTAATCATTCTACATAAAAGATACCTGCACACACATTTTGTTGCAGTTCTATTCACAATAGCAAAAACATGGAACCAACCACGTTGCCCGCTGAAGCTGGACTGGTTAAAAAAATGTGGTACCTATACACAATGGAATATTATGCAGCCATACAGAAGTACAAACATATGTACCTCGCAACAACTCGGATGGATTTACCATTTATCATACTCAATGATCTACCACAGAAACAAAGAAGAGAGTACCATAATTCTCACTCATAAGTGGACCTTGAACAATTATCATGATTCTATAGGAAAGGGATTGCTAGTATTTGGAATCTACCAGGGGAGGGGGGTGGGATTAGCAGTTGAGGGAAACTGCTTAGGAAGGGAGAGGCAGAGGCACAGCTCATCAACAAGGTTACCTGCATAATGAGCATTTGTATACCTAAACCTGAATTGTATCCCACATCTTTAAAATTAAAAAAAAGAATAAAAGAAAGAAAGAAAGGAAGGGAGGGAGGGAGGAAGGAAGGAAGGTAGGAAGGAAGGAAGGGAGGAAGGGAGGGAGAGAGGAAGGAAGGAAGGAAGGAAACAAAGAAAGAAAGAAATAATTTGGGAGTGGGAGAAATTCTTATGGAAGCAGATCATCCAATAAGATCCATGAGCTTCTGTGTTTCCTTCATGGAAATGGTCAAACCTCAGCATTTTTTTGTTCCTTCCATGGGATACCTTGTCTTCTTCCAGAAAAAAATGAAAAAAAAAATCCAAACAATCTAGTGGTCTTTTATGTATACGCTTACTACACACTTCTAATAGACTCCAGGAAGTCAAAAGTTTTAGAATTGTCAGTTCCCCAAGCGTGAACTGGCATGGCTGCTATAGGTGACATGATAAATGCATCTGTGGTGAGGTGAGGTCACAGAATCACAAACCTGTATTTCAGGCTACAGCTTCCTCCCTCCCTGTGCATACTGTGACCTTCACAGTGAGCACCTGGACCTGGTGGCAGGAAGGAGCCTGAGGAACAAACCTGGATAAATGTGCATACCTGAAAAAAAACCTCCTTTTTGGGTAGAGATTGGTCTAGGGGCAAAACTACACAGGAAAAAGGACTAGTTCTTGATGCATGGGCTGAGTGTTGGAGAAAAACTAGTAGCCCAAACCCCTAAACTGAGCTATGACTGTTTCTAAAGTTTCTTATTAATAAAATACTAGTGAAGGGCTTCCTGGGAGGAGTATAGCCATTTCTGTACAAACTCTTTGCATTGCCTATTGAATGCAAAGGAGCTCATTAAATTATCTAATTCACAGTAGAAAAGGTGTGACTGAAAGGAATTGCTGAGATGTAATAGCTTTTCTGTAATTTGGGTATGACATACTTAATGGAGACAGTAAATGTGTCTCTACTGAAAATATCTGTGTTCTGTTGTCCATGCACGATATTTTTCATTCCTGAAACTAGGTAATATCCTTTTTATGAAAAAGTTACTATCATAGTGGAGGGTTTATGAGATCAAGCAATTAAAGTCTTAATTTAAGAATTTTTGTCTGAAAGAATAAATAAACTTAAAAATAAAACCCCATCAGAAGAAAAACAATTTTAAGAAAATCTCTGTGGTTTTCTATTTCAAAAATACTTCAGTATTATTCTTAAGATCACTTGTCATTTTTCTCACTTTTCAATTTATTAAGTGCACAAGAATCTATGACCAGTTTTCATTTTGCATGTTTGTGTTTTATTTTAATGGGCTTCCTAATTCAAATATTTATATATGTTTCAGTTTGTTATTTTATTTATTTTTTTGTTTGTTTGTTAGTTTATTTTTTGAGTTGGAGTCTCACTCGGTCACCCAGACTGGAGTGCAGTGGCCGCTTCCAGCCACCGCAGCCTCGCCTGCTGGACTCTGGCAATCCTTCCGCCTCAGCCTTCCGAGGAGCTGGAATTACAGTCATGCACTACCACGCCTGGCTGATTTTTTTGATTTTTTTGATTTTTTGTAGAGATGAGGTCTTGCTGCCCAGGCGGGGCTCAGGCAATCCACTCACCTCAGCCTCCCAAAGGTGCGGGATTACAGACTGAGCCACCGAGCCTGACTTCAGTTTGGTATTTTAAAATAAGAAATATAGACATATAATCTTTTAATTAGATTAACTTATTTTCTACCCTGAAATACTTTATTGCTATTTATTTTTCATGTCTCATATTTTAGTGTAAATCTTAATTTTGTACATTGATTTCTGTGATTGGTACCACTAAATTTTTAGTCCATGTAAAAAGTGATCTGTATTTTTTGCCACCTTAATATTTATTTTAAATAAATTAAATTGGGTTATATACAATTTTTCTGTGCATCTATAATTTATTAAGACATTTGCCTATGTATTTGTAAGTTATACTGGTCTACAGAATAAATACATTGACATAATTGGGTAATCATCAAGCTAAATTTATAAAGAAAAATAAATTTGAACAATGACAAGGTATTTATACGTGTGTGAGAGAGAGTGTGTGTGTGTGTATTAAAGAACACAACTAGCTGTTATTGTATAGCATAGTAATGAACACCAAAGTCACTGTAACCAAATGACCCAGGTTCGAATCCTGTCTTTCCTAGACGGATTTAGATGAGTCACGTAACCTGCTTGTGATTAAATTCTCCTAGTTTATCAAAAATGAAGAGCATTAATTATAAACAGAATTGTTAAATAAAATGTTAGAATACAATTGTCAAAATAAAATATAAGAATAGGTAAAACTTTAATTAATGTAACTCATGCATTGTTAGTTCTATAAAAGAAAACACATGAGACTTGGGAAATTTCTTAACAAAAGGTATATAAATATTTTATAATTCTCAGGTAGAAGAAATGGTAAGTAGAGATGCAATGTTCTATAAAAATTTAACCAACAACTAATGTTTCCATACAGATCCCGCTGCTTGTTGAATGTTGAGTCCTGTAAAATGGCAGAATGGTCTCTGTGGATTTAAAATTAAGAATGATCTTGCTATTCCAGGCAGTTGTTGGAATCCTGGGGAACTTTTCACTCTTATGTCATTAGATATCCCTTTACGTTAGGGGTTCCAGGTCAAGACTCACAGATTTGATTCTTAGGCATGTGACTGTAGCCAACTCCTTCATCATTCTCTCTAGAGGAATTCCAGAGACCATGGCAGCTTCTGGGTTGCAACATTTGTCACATATTTTGGTTGTGAAGTTCTTATAAACGTTCACAGGGTGACTAGGGGTGTGTCCATTGGTGCCACCTGCCTGCTGAGTTTGGTTCAAATGATAACTGTCACCCCTAGAAATTCCAGGAGGTGGGTGGAGCTTAAAGTAAAAGCACCAAAGTATGTTGGCCATTCCAGTATCCTGTGCTGGGCCCTTCACATACCGGTAAATATCATTTTTCCTATTTATGAAACTGTCAAATTTGGAAACAAAAATATCACAAACTTCAGAGATCTTGGATACTGTTATCCATTTGGTGACAAAGTCATGACATCGCTGTTTACAGCATCGACATCTCTCCATGATATTCTGTGTTTGGGATTCATGACCTGGGCCAGCAGTTCCATGGTTTTCATCCTGTATAAACACAGGCAGCAGGTCCAACACATTCACAGGACCAATGTCTCCCCCAGACCTTCTCCTGAGCCAAGGGCCACCCAAAGCATTCTTGCATTTGTGAGCACCTTTGTAGCATTTCATGCCCTTTCTTTTTGCATCTATGTTTATTCAACTCTCTTTGAAGATTTCATTTGGTGGCTGGTGAACAATGCTGTAGTAATCACTGCATGTTTTCCAATTATTAGTCATTTTGTTCTCCTGTGCCACCACACTAGCATATTCAGACTCTGCTGTATCTCCTGCCGAAGAAATGCATAATTCTCTTATCTCATCAGAACAATGTGAATTGTCTGTCTGGCATCATATTCAGTCACTGATGCATTGACATCTCCAAGTATTGTAAGAACAATCATGAACCCATTTCACCGCGGAGAAAGGGGTGAAGAAGACAGACCAAGACTGGGCCAACATGATACAGCAAGTATTAATAACCACAGAAAATGAAATCTTCTGTAATTAATTCTTAAGTATTTAAACTGTTGTATTTTTGTTGATTGTTGCTGTGGAGAAATAGAGATTTCACAAAATAGTCCTGAATTCACGTATAGATAGGAGAAAAGTCTTTGAATGTGCAATGTTCAGTCTGGGATATTTAATTTTCCTAAGAAGTATTTGAACTTGGAATTGTATGGACAGCTGCATCAAAGGGTATAACATGTGGTGGTTCCTATGGTTTGGATATTTAAATTCTGCAAAGTTGATGTTTAAAATTGCCCCCCAATTGGGCATGGGTCTTAATGGGGAGTTTTGGGTCCTTGGAAAGGAGACCTCTGAATGACTTGGTGCTATCCTTTTAATGAGTGAGTACTGGCTTTCTTAGTGTCCACCGTTGCTAGTTGTTTAAAGAGCCAAGCAACCACCACTTGCTTTCTTTCTTGCCATGTGATCTCTGCTCATGCCAGCTCCTCTTTGCCTTCTTCCATGAGTAGAAGAAGCCTGTGGCCTTCACCAGATGTAGATTTGGTGCTATACTTCTTGTACAGCCTGCAGAATTGTGAGTCAAATAAACTAATTTTCCTCATAAATACTCAGCCTCAGATACTCCTTTATAGCAATACAAACAGAAGAAAACCCGTGGTATTTCAATAAACTGGGAGTAGTGGTAGTGACCTTGAATTGTAATACAAAGGTTCTGGGTGAAACTTGAAAACAAATTAGCTTTTAGTTCTTATAGACTTTGGAGGCTGGATTGTAAATTCTGTGCTTGATGTCTTAAGATAAGCTTTATACATTTGAATATGGTCATTATTTAAAGAGATGATGAAATCTCCATATGTTGCTCAGGATGGTCTTGAACTCATGGACTCAAGCAATTATCTCGCCTTAGTTTCTCAAAGTTTGACAGGGATTACAGATGTGAGAGCCACCATGCACAGCATGAAATATGATAATGCTTTTTGGGAAAGGTAAACATATTAAAATATTATTAGGCAAACATTGTAATAATGAGCAACAGGCGACAACAAGAAACCTGAGAAGACATGTCAGCTGACTTTTACGAGGGGTGCAGATAGAAAGCAACAAGTAAAAGGTGATTTGATATGTGGAAAAAATAAATGAATTTTTTAAATGTTGAAAAAGTAAATTGTTCTAAGTTGTCTTGATGGCAGCTATTTTGGCACAAAAGTAGATTCAATATATAATTTTTTATTCCAACTTGAGGAGACAAGTTTATGAAAGAACCCTCACCTTGGAGCGGTAGTTGAGTACCAACTTGAAATTGAAAGACATTAAAAACAATTTTTTTTATTATAAAGATATGGGGTACAATTCAGGGTTGGATATCCAAACATTGGTTATGCAGTTATCCTTGTTGATGAGGTATGCCCCTTCCTCCCCTAGCAGTTTCCTTCAATTGCCAATCCCACCACCCCTCCCCTGAAAGTTTCCCATTACTGCTGATCGCTTTCTTAGTTTTATAATTGTTGCAATTCTGCTCATGAGTCAGAACATATGATACTCTGTTCTTTGTTTCTGTGATATATCACTGAGTATGACTGGCTCGAAATCCATCACATATATGTTTGTTGCAGCTCTATTCACAATAGCAAAAACATGGAACCAACAATGTTGCCCATCAAACCTGAATGGATAAAAAAATGTGGTACATATGCACAATGGAATATTATGCAGCTATGAAGAAGGAGAAATATATGGACTTTTCAGTCTGTTTTGTTTAATGAGGAGATTCACTGCTTTTGAAGTCACCAAGAAAACAAAACGGACACCTACAAAAGAAATAAAGATATTAGCACAAATATAGGAAATATTTCAATATGATCCTCTGCACATCAGAATAATATAATATTAGATGTAGAGAATATTTGCAAAGATAACACAGAGAGTTCCAAAACTGGGACAGCAACACTGGCACATTATAGTAGTTGAACTCCAGACTGCATTTGCATTTCACCAGTTTTAACACAGCTTTTTATCTTTCAGGATCAATCCAGTATACAACATTATAATTAGTCATCTCACCCCTCAGACTATTCTGCTTTCTTGTTTTTTTTTTTTCATGACCTTGATAGATTCGAAAAGTACTGGTTTAGTACTTCTTAGAATGACCCTGAAGATGAATTTACCTGTTGTTTTTCTTATAGGTTTTAGGGTTTTGGGGAAGAATATCATATCTCATCATATCATATATTGTCAAAAATTTCATGCACTTGATATGAACAATCTCTGGTGATGATAATCTTGATCAGTTATGGTAGTGTTTGTCATATTTTTCACTATAATGTTGCTATATTTTCTTTTCCATAACAAATTCCTTTGAAAAGGAGTTTAGGTATTTCCTAGGTCTAGCCCACACTCAAGTGTATGTGTATATTTGCGTGGAAGTTAACAGAATTAGGCTCCATGTACTAGAAGGGTAGCCATCCATATATATTATTTGCTATGCTTCTAAAAATAAATAGGAATTTTGTCTATTCTCCTTAATTTATTTGATTATTCAGTTATGTATTTATATCAGTATGAACTTATTTATATTTATTTTATGCTTTTCATTATAATTCCACATTAAACAATTTATCTTATTTAAGTAATTGGCCATTGGGAAGTGTGACTTAATTTAAAAATATATCTGGTCTGTATCCTGGTTTCTGTTAAAGATCTTCCAAATCCCTTGAAACATCTTGAATGGAAAAAATGCCATTATCAAAGTACTGAGAGATTTCATGACAGGGGTCCCTGTGTTGATTCAGGATGGGTGCTGGTCACCAGAAAGACTAACCATGTAATTGTAGGGTTGGAACCTGCAGCTGCCAGACCTCTAGGGAGGGAAGGATGACTAGAGCTTGAGTTCAATCACGTGGCCACATTGATTTACTTAATGATATCCAGGTAATAAAACCCCAATAAAAACTGGGCACTGAGACTTGGGGAAACTTTCAAGTGGGGAAAATATATGAATGGTTCTTCTTAGCCATGAGGAGTTTCATTCAGTTTGTTGGTGGGGCTTGAAATTTTCTTTTTAGTTTATAGTTCTTAACTTGTCGGGTTTTGCACTAACACAAAATAATGCCATACTTTAGTTATTTCCAGAACACTCAGTGGTATTAAAGACTTGGTGACAGAATGTAGATACCCTTTCAGGTTGCCTCCTTTGTCCCTTTGATATTATACCAATCATTTGTTTTTGGTGCATTTCCTGACTCTTACTTTTTGCCATGCCACATGCTCCAGGCTAACCTTGTAATTTCTCTACCTCTGCCTTAGAACTGGCCTTTCATTAAACAGTCTTTTATTAGAGAATATATTAGAAATCAAGATGTGAGTGCTGGGTATTCTCATTGCTACCGGGGAACCATTGCTGTTAAGCCCTCTAAGTGGGAAGACCCAAGAAATACCTGTTTGCACTCATATTCTTAATTGTCCTGTATCTATATATCCATCTATAGCATTCTTACATATCTATAGCTAAATATATATTCACACTGGTATCACTGACTCTAATTCACAGAGATCAATTAAGTATTTTCCTGTACCTTTCTGTATTTATCAATATTATGGTCTTGCATTCCTTTGAAGTGTCTTGCATCTCCATCACCACTATATGTTATTGTTCTTATCAAACTTTAGTAACTGTTTAACTGATTATTAACTGTTGAATTTTGAAATTGCATAATTGCTAGACACTTTTCTAACTTATGCCGGATGAGGAGAATTTAGAGGTACTTTAAGAGATTAAATTAATTTTTCCTCTTTGTCTTTTAAAATTCACTTTGTGGGATTAAAAAATCTACACAGAGCATTATGGATTTGCTGGCTTATTAGGCCATAAAACAGTAACTAATAAGTTTATACCATATATTTGCATCACTCCTAGTCCTGGGCTGAATTCTGCTCTTGGGCAAATATTTAGTCACTGCCTCTTTTTCTCCTCTTCATTAACCCAGGTTTTCCATGTCTTCCAACATCACTGTGTCAAGGAAGTGAACAGATAATAGGATATATTATGTTGTTTTCTGTTTCCCAAAGACCTCAAAAGGGAAGACAGTGTGTCAGAGAAGCCTAAGAAATAAATGGTGACTAGATGTGGGCTTTATTCAGGAACCATACTGGGAAGATTCAGGAGTGGTTTTCTGGTCAGGAAAATCTGTTCATGATTGTTAAAGGCAAATGGATTTTTTTTTTGAGTTGGAGTCTCACTCTGTTGCCCAGACTGGAGTGCAGTGGCCATTTCCGGCCACTGCAGCCTTGACCTGCTGGGCTCTGGTGGTCCTTCCACCTCAGCCTTCTAAGTAGCTGGAACTATAGGCACGTGCTACAATGCCTGGCTAATTTTTTTGATTTATTGTAGAGATGAGGTCTTGCCAAGTTGCCCAGGTGGGTCTCGAACCCGCGGGCTCAGGCAATTCACTCACCTCAGCCTCCCAAAGCACGGGATTACAGGTGAGCCACTGAGCCCAGCCTAAAGGCACATAGATTATACAGTATTTTACTTTGGGTGTATGTGGGGTTGAGTATGAAATGGGCATTGTTTCTATCATACAAGCATGTAGAATGTGCTTTTATAAGGGAGACCCACTCCCCCACAAACAGACTTAGGTTTGAAGGGCTTTCCCATTGTAACACAGGCTAAGTACTAGTTAAGCTTTCTAAGAACCCAGGAACATCAGTGTACCAGCTAGTGTTATTGTGAGAGGCTGCATTCAGGTTTTTTTTCTTTTGGAAACTCTTTCAATATGTTTGCCCTTTTCCTGATAGGTAATTTACAAACACACCTGCACACACTACACTAAGTGTTCAGCCTTTTTTGACCAAAAGCAGCATGACCCCCATTCCCCATCTTCCCTGTTCTTCAAATCTTACCCATGAGATATTTTGTGTTTCCCCCAAATTAAGAAGTCCTTAAAGGGAAACATTTTGCTTATAGAAGAGTTGAAATAAAAATGGCAGAAACGACTGGGCACAGTGGCTCAAGCCTTTAATCCCAGCAATTTAGAAGACCGAGGTAAGATGATTGCCTGAACCCAGGGATTTGAGACCAACCTGGGCAACTCGGTGAGACCTCATCTCTACAATTAAAAAAAATATCCGGGGATGTGGTATGTGACTGTAATTCTGGCTACTTGAAAGGCTGAGGCAGAAGGATTGCAGAAGCACAGCAGGTCAACACTGGGTTGGCTATGAGCATTCCACTGCACTCAAGCCTGGGTGACAAAGTGAGACTCTGAATCAAAAAATGAAGAAAGGCAAAAGTACTAAAAATGTATCAATATTTATGAGCTCAAAAATTGTATTTAGTGGTGTAAAAAGGGTCATGATAAGTATCTTGCATCAAACAGGGAGTACTTTGAAAGTAACTGAAGTTTAAGCATGTAAGAATAAACACACAAGTTTTTTTTCTAAATAAATTACGAGTTTTTTTGTACCCCATCCCACATATCACATGTACAATAAATGGCTGTGATTCCTCTTTCAGGGCTGGATTTTTAGTGTTATAATGAACTACCAGTAAAATAAATGGCATTATCCAGGCAGGTCCAATTTGGTCTAAAAGAGCCCAAGGAAGCTGACTTCCTTAAGGAAGTTTGCAGGAGAATATTTAGTATGCAGAGTTGCAAGAGGTGGTCAGCAGGCATGGAGAACACCTCAACCATGGCCTCAGCATGAGCTGCGTGCTCAGGGTTGGAGCCAGAGTGTAAGGGAACACCCATGGTTGAACATCTGAAGGACCCCTGTTCCCCAGGCTTCACTCCCTGCACCCCTCCCGATGCTCTACCCCAAGACCTTCCTGAAGCTCAAAGCCCAGGATACCCCTCCACTTTGCAACCCTCTTTTGGGGGCAATATCTAGGATGTGTTCATCTTGTCACTGAGTTTGTGTCACCCTATATATGTTTATATGGGACTAGTTCAATAACATCACTCTTCTTTATGCAGATGTTTATGACTGCAATTTCCTGTAATGAGGATTTTGATATATCAGAAGTCCTCCAAGGTTTTGTTTTCTTGTATATTCTAGTGAGTTTTGTGAAACTCTGTGATGGCATTTCTAGTGGAATATAAAATTTTAATCATGATAATAAATTTAACTGAAAATCTGTTGTCAAGGCACCATATTCAGAGCATCTTAAGTGTTTACACATAAAAATAACAATGCAACATTACTAAAACTAGATCTGTTTATTGCATTTTATGTAGTCTCCAAAACTGGAAATGACCCAAACATCTCAAAATTGGTGGATAAATAAGCACAATGTGGTACATTTATAAAATGTAATACCACTTAGCAATAAGAATGAATGAACACATAATATATTGTACAACATTATTAAATCCTAAAGGTATTAACTGAGCAAACTGAGTAAAGGAAACCAGTTTCAAAACGTTATGTACTCATACCCATCTTAATAGCCACATCATTGCTAAGAGGTGGAAACAACCCTTATGTTCCTGGATGGAGGGATAGATAAGCAAAATGTTGCATATATATATATATATATATATATATATATATATATATATACAATGGAATATTTTTCTTCAGACACTCTACTTCCGTATTTATATATAACATGTGCCTGGTAATTCTCCTGACTAAGTGAAGTGATTTCAGAAGAAACTTACTTGATGGAAACTCCCATCTGATAGTATGTGAAGAATCAAAAAAGTGAGAATTCATTTTAGCATAACATATTTAATATATACATACGGTAAACATTTTAAGTCAGTTTATACATACAGTTACATAATATGAAATATACTGTATTATATATATATGTATATATAAAGAGGTAGAGTTCTCACTATGTTGTCCAGATTGGCCTTGAAGTCCTGGTTTCAAGTGATCTTCCCACTTGAGCCTCCTGAGTAGCTAGGATCACAGGTTTTTTTTAAAAACAGCTATATTGAGATGGAATTTATATTCTGTGATGTTATGAGTGCAGTTTAAGTCAATAAGGTTTTGATAATTTGTTACATAAAAATAAAAGCCAATATACTCTCTTTCAATAAAATGGCAGTTCTTTTAAGGCTTTTATAACTGAATATGAAGTTTCAAAGTTATTTTTATGTTTACCCCTAGTTGGTAGCTTTAACTGGACATTTTCGATCACAAGTTTTCACCACTGCACCCCTCCCTTGAATTTTTATTTATATGAATCCCATTAATAAAAAAAAAAAAACAGGCTTTGTGAAAGAACCAAGCCATAAAGCGCAGCCATGGTAAAACATAAGGGAGGTGAAATGGTTTCATGAGGATTACTCAGACAGTCTGTAGTAGGGCATGCGGGGTGTGAAGGGAGCCAGTGCCTGCATCATTCCCTGGAGGTCACTAAAGCCCCTCCTTGGGTGCCACCTGGTCCTGGTGCATCAACATCTGTCTGGTCCTCCAGGCTGAGAGCAGAAATTTGAGGAAAGCAGAAAATTGATGAGACCTGGGGTGGTGGCAGTCAGTCTTAGGGTCCACACTTTTGTGTGTTTCACCTCGAGGAGCTCTATCATATTCTCAGGGTAAAGAATGTTTAAAAATGCCAGTAATCTGGTACTTAAAGGTACCTGAAACTCAAGGCTTCAATAGATTCAGTTTCAATTATGTATCACAAAAATTTCTGAAGCTGTGTTTTTCCATCATAGTTCATGGGGAGACATATGATGACTGCCCCACTATAAGTTAAGCTAAAATTGGTCAATGTCTTCTGATGATGTGAATCCATTGCATCAAGTAACTTTTCTTCTTAGCTTTTTGTCATTCATTTACTAATTCATTTATTTGTATTGTTTATCATTCCCCCACTCAGTTATCTTATTTAGTTTTCAAACATGATTTTCCAATTCTATTATCTCCCATGAATTAATTGATTAATTAGTTTTCAATTAATTTGTTTGTTTGTTTGATTGAGGCTCTCACTCTGTCTCCCAGGCTGGAGTGCAGTGGTACAAGCACTTTTCATGGCAGCCATTACCTTCTGGACTCAGACAATCCTTCTGCATTATTCTCCGGAGTAACTGGAACTAGAGACACATGCCACCACATTCTGTTAATTTAAGAAAAATTGTAGGGACAAGGTCCTGCTTGGCATGTCTCGAACTCCTGGTCAAGTAGTCCTCCCATCTTGACCCCCCAAAATGTTGGGATTTCAGGTGTGAGCCACCAGGCCCAATGATTTTCTTTGAATTTACAAATTTTGAGCTATTAAGAAACACTTGTTCTTATCACTATCATGTCACACTAAAGCAGTTAATCTTATAATAATGAGTGAAGCCAACACCTGGTGGCTCATGTCTATAATCCTAGCATTTTGGGAGGCTAAGATGAGAGAATTTCCTGAGCTCACGGGCTCAAGCACAGTCTGAACAACTTGGTGAGACCTCATCACTACAATAATTTCAAAAATTAGCCAGGCATGCCGGCACGTGCCTATAGTTCCAACTACTTGGAAGCTTAAGGCGGATGGATCACCTGAACCCAGCAGGTCGAGGCTACAGTGGCTGTCAGCAGCATGCCATTGCACTTCAGCTAGACTACAGAGTGAGGCTCTACTGAAAAAAAAGGTGAATATCTGTTTCATTCTGTTTGTCGGTATCAGCATAAATAAGTATATGACCTAAGTGCTAGGAAAGGTATTAATAATTTTTAAAGTAACTGTTAACTTATGGAGTTATATATATTTCATGAGATTAAAACCACTACAGACAGTGTCTTACATCAGGGAGATCCTATTGTCATGGGCTCCGTGTCAGGAACTCATATATATTTTAGAGATTCCTTGCTCATATGTTTTTGTGTCAGGAACTCATATATATTTTAGAGGTTACTTGCTCATAGAGCAAATATACCTTGTGTAATTTAAGTTGCAAGTAGTTTTACTCATCTGACGTAGGCCTTTTTATTTTCTTTATGGTACTTCCTGTCATGTGGATTGTTCTCTACTTTCACTAATATTTTAGAATTCTTTCCATTATTAGTCTTATATATGCTGCCTCATCTTATGAAGGAATTCAAATATATTTTGAATATTTTTTACCAAATAGATTTCTCTTTTTTGACCTTTATCTTACTAGAAAATATAAAGAATAAGACCATTTATTCTTGTTTTGATAGGAATTTCCATGTTTCAAATACCACATGTTAGTGATATAATTTTTACTGTAATTTTTATTGCTTATTAAATTTAAAAAATATACTTTGGTATATTTCTGATTTTTTCACTTCAGTGGTCTATCTGTCTGTTCACGAATACACATGTTGCATAGGATTATCCCCGTCATTTTGTGTCTTTTGTTTTTAGAGTTTTGGGGGCTATTCTTGCTGTTTCACTCAGGCAGTAGATTTTCTTGTTGATGCATAATAGGTGTATATTGTATTCGATTTTACAGTAGCATTACTAGCTCCAAAAACTAGTAGTCGGAACAATATGGAGATCAATGTAAATGTATAAATTAGCACAAGAATTATTGAGCTTTTAATAATATTGGGTTTTTCTACTCAAGAACATGTTGTGATTATCTATGTTTTAAATATCTAAGTTCAGGGAATGTTTTATAGTTTTTCTTATCCAGGCTTTACATGCTTTTGCTATTTACTATTCATTAGTTTATTTTATTTTATGTTATTTTATATTTTTGTAATTGCAGTCACTTGTACTATAACATGTAAATAATTTTTGTTTACATGAAGACTATTATTATATGTCAGTCTTATCATCTAATAGCTTACTGAATAGGAGTAGATTTTTATACCATTTTTTTTGTGTTTCCAGGTATAAAAATAAGTTTCCATCTTTGTTTCCAAATATTCATCTATTTTTACTGGCCTTGGCTAAACCCCAATACAATGATAAATGAAGAGCACAGGTGATCATGTATTTTTAGTGTTGTTTTCTGACCTTTGTGGAATCAACCATCTTACTTCCCATGAGCAAGATGGAGACTATATTTGTTAAGTTAGGAAAGATCCATCAATTTCTAATTTTGAGTGTTTAATTTCATGTCAACACATGTTAAATTCTTCCAAATATATATTTGTAACTATGAGTAGGATCTCTTTATTTCTCTGTCTACAAATATGATGATCCATATTAATTAATATTATGAATTTCATAATATTGAATCATACCTGAATTCCAGACATAAATTTCACATCATCATCATGTATTATTTTAATATTATTTTTCAGGTTTTTTCTATATTTTAGTTTAGATGTCTTTATCTGTATGTAAGTGAGACTTTTTTGTAGAATTCTTTTTGTTAAAACCGTTAGGACATGCTAGGATCAGTAGTTTTGGCTTATCTAGCTGTGAAAAGAATAGAATATTCTTCTTGTGAATATAAATCTGATGTTCTTATTTGTGAATACATAAAATTCTCTCTTTCCTAGACAGGGCACACTAGAAGCCTAAACTTTGCCTGCACACATTTTTATTTTCATGTAGAAAATCCTCACATTTACCCTACAATCCAAAAATTTAAAATAGAGACAAACCTTGATAGTAATAGGAAGCTGAATTTAAAAATCTGTGGTTAATTATACAATCTAAAACTATTTCTTAAAAATCAAAACATGCCAGGGGACATGAGAAACACCTAATCAACAAGGGTACCTGCATAATGATCATTTGTATACACAACCCTAAATCATACCCCACATCTTTAAAATTAAAAATTAAAAAACAAATAAAACCAGCTTCTTCATTAAAGAGAAATGAAGTACTAAAAAACCCTTACTCTCATGATTACTGCACTGTTTAAACCATCTCTATTGAGGTCAACATTGGTAAAGTATATTTTTCTAGAAAATGTTCATTTTGTCTAGGTTTTCTAGTTAACTGGCCTTGAGTTGGAGAAATAGTGAAAATATTTTCCAATCTATTATTAACATTATGTTCTTTCCCTGCATTTGCCAATCACCCCTACTTTTTGGTGTAGTTTGTGTGATTCTGATTTTCTTTCCACAAATTCAAAGCTAGTGATATTCTGGCCACCAAAGATTAACAAAGAATTACTGAGGGGTAAGTGAAAATCTCATGGGAGCAGTTTACCCAGATAAATCCATGAGCTTCAGTTAGTCTTTCATGAAAATGTTCAGACTCAGCATTTTCTGCTCCTTCCAAGAGAGACCATGTCTACTTTCAGGAATAATGGAAAAAAGACCCCCAGTACTCCAGTGGTCACTTTGGATATGGTCACTAGAAACTTTTAAAAGACTCTGGAAATTTATTTATTTATTTATAATTTTAAAGATGTGGGGTAAAATTCAGGGTTAAGTATACAAATGTTCATTATGCAGGTATCCTTGTTGATGAAGTCCCCCCCCCCAATTTCTGGCAGAATCTCACTACTGCCAATCTTCCCCCGCCTGGGAATTTCCCACTATTGACAAACCTTATCTTATAAAATAATTATAATTGTTCAAGATCCACTTATGAGTGAAAACATGTGGTACTCAAATATTTGTTTGTGTAGAAGATCACTACATAATGCTAAAAGGTTAAATCCATCAACAGGATATGTTCATCCTAACATATATACACACCAAACATAGGATCACCAACTTTCATAAAGCAGCTTCTAGGTAAACTAAAAAGAGATTTGATGCTAACACTAGCATAGCTGGGGACTTAAACACCCATTTACAACCCTAGACAGATCATCAAGACAAAAAGTCAACAAGGAGATCTGGAACCTCAACATGATGCTTGACCAAATGGACTTAATTGATGCCTGCAGAACACTCCATCCAAAAACCATGGAATGTATATTCTACTCATCACAACATGGAATGTATTCTAAGATTGACCACATCCTCAGCCATAAATCAAGCATAAACAAATTCCATGAGTTTGAAATTCTACCACACACCTTCTCAGACCACAGTGGAATAAAAATAACTATCAGCACCTACAAAGTTTCCCCAAAATCCATGAAGACATGGACACTAAACAGCATGGTGCCAAACAACTCCAGGGTCAACACAGAAATCAAAACAGAGATAAAAAGATACCTGGAAACAAATGAAAATGAAGACACAGCTTACCAAACTCTCTGGGATGCCATGAAAACAGTGATAAGAAGGGAATTAATATCTCTAAATACGCATGAAAAAATGGAAAGATCACAAGTTAATAGTCTAGCAAATCACCTAAGGAAGCTAGAAAAGCAAGACCATGGTCTGGTGGCAGAAAAGAGTCTGCTATTTTCTACTTTAAAATGAGGTACAAATGCTGTAAGTGATGGAGGTGTATCAGGAATCTGGGCAGGTGTTCATGGCTGGAAAAGAAGCTCATTTGTTGTAGAAACTGGTCCAGGGACAGAACTACACAGGAAGGACTAATTCCTGAGAGATGAGCTGAGCTTTGAAGAGTGACTGGTGGCCTGAGACCCTAAACTGACCCATGACTGTTGCTAACGTAATTTAATAAAATTCTCAGTGAAGAACTTCTTGGTGTTTTATCCCAGGGTTATCAAAGCCAAAATTTTAATATGCTTCTAGATTGTAATTTCAAAATTAATCTCCCATTTAATGTTGTTCAATGCCTATGTGCAAAATAGATATTTTGTACAATACTTCTGGGCAAAAGTCAGAGATGTTTTCAGAAGTATAGTTATTCCTGTAAAAGTTCTGGGCTTGGGATAATGAATCTGATGAAGTGAGCTCAATTTTGTAATTTGCAACTGAAACTGTGTAACCAAATAGGAATTACTGAAATATAATTGTTTTTCTGTCATTTGTGAATGACAAACTTAATGGAGATAGCAAATATTTCTCTACTGAATATAAGTGTGATCTGTTGACCATTTGGGACTTTTTTCCTTCCAGAAATAAGAGAAGGCCTTTTGGGAAAATTTAAAGCCTAATAGAGGTTTTCAGATAGCAAACAATTATGACTTATGTAGAATTTTATAATTTAAAAAAGAAAATTAATTAACAAATGTAACCTCATCAGTAAAAATAGCTTTAAAAGAATATGTTTCTTGCTATATTTTCCTGGGTTTGAAAAAAATTTAGTGTTATTCCCAAGTGCACTACTCATCATATTCCCTCTTTGATTTATTAAATTCATAAAATTTCATGTCTTCAAATTCCATTTTGCATGTTTGTGTTGTATTTTAATAGCTTTTCAAAATCAGATATTTACTCAAGATTCAGTTTATTATAAAATAATAAACATATGGTAATACAATCTTTAAATAAGATTTTTAAATTTTCTACCTTAAAATGTTTTATCACTTTTTATGTTTCATGTATTATATTTTAGGGCACAAGCTAATTTTGCACATTAATTTCTGCGATGGGTAGCATGATATTTTTAGTTCACGCAAAAATTAAAATGAGGGTTTTTACTGCCATCCTAACATTTGTTCACATTAATTAAGATTGGGTCATATAAAGCTATTCATTGCATCTGCATCTTATGAAGAACTCTGAATATTTATAAGTTATGGTCTGTAAAATAAATAATCCAAAATGGGAAATTATCAAACCAAATTTATAAAGATTAATTAATTTGAAATATAACCAGGTATTTATACGTATGTTTGCATGTGTATGTGTCAGGGTGTATGTATCAAAAAACAACTAGATAACCATTATAGTAGAGCATAGATTGTGGTGAACACAAATGCCACTGCAGCCAGGCTACCCAAGTCAAATCCTGATTCTCCTGTCAGGATTGAGAGAAGTCACCCAATTACCTTAAGACGAAAAACTTCTAGTTATTCAAAGGAGAATAACATGAATTTCTAATATTACAAATATTATATGTCAGAATAGGTAGAGCATTAAAAAAAGTGACTCACATTATAAGTGCTATAAAAAGAAACACATGAAATAGGACGTTTTTAAACAAAAAGTATACATATATATTACCTTTTTTTGCCATATGGTGAGAAAGGAGGACATATTGAGAGGGCACAAAAGCTCCCAAAGTGGGAGAGGACCTGCAGGAGTTGCCACTATATTAGCTCTTAATTCTTAGAAGGAAGGAAGAGAAAGTAGAGATGTTATTTGCAATCAAATTGTAACCAACATCTTATGTTTCCATGCAGAATCCTCTAATTGTTGAATATTGAGTCCTGAAAAATAACGACAGAATGGCCTCTGTGGATTTGAAAATAGGGATGATCTCCCTATCCCAGGTAGTTGTTGGAATCCTGGGGAACTTTTCACTGTTGTATCATTACATTTCCTCTACTTTTTGGTTGTGGGCCAAGATCCACAGATTTGATTCTCAGGCACCTGATTGTAGTGAACTTCGTGGTCATTTTCTCTAGAGGAATTCAAGAGGCCATAGTAACTTTTGGTTTTGGACATTTTGCCAATTATTTTGGATGTGAAGTTACATTACAGCATGGCCACGGGTGTGTCCATTGGTGTCATGTGCCTGTTGCGTGTTTTTCAAATGATCACAATTAACCTTATGAACTCTAGGACATGGAAAAATCTTAAAGTAAAAACTCCCAAGTACATTGGCTACTCAATGTCCAATGCTGGGCCTTGCACTTGCTGGTAAATATCACTTTTTCTATTCATAAAACTGAAAAATGGAGCAACAAAAACATCATAAAAGGAAGAAATTTAGGATATGGTTCTGCTATTGTATGATGAAGTGGTGACCCCAATGTATGCAGCACTGACATCTTTCCATGATGTTCTGTGTTTGGAGTTCATGCTCCTGGCCAGCAGTTCCATGGTTTTTATCCTGTATAAATACAGGCAGTAGGTCCAACACATTCATGGGACTAAAGTCTCCCCAGATCCTCTTCTGAGACCAGGGCCACCCAAAGCATCCTTGCATTGGTGAGTAACTTTGTAGTATTTATGCCATTTTCTTCGGCATCGATGTTTATTTAGTTCTCTTGGATAATTTTGACTGGTGGTTGGTGAACAATGCTCTACTAATCACCGAATGTTTTCTAACTATTAGTCCTTTTGTTCTCATGTGCTGTGACTCCAGCATATTTAGAACCTGCTGTATCTGCTACAGAAGAGGTAAATGAATCTCTTATCTTATCAGAACAATGTGAATCGTCTGTCTGGAATCATAGTCAGCATTTGTACACATATGCTTCTAAGAATTTAAAAATAATTATGATCCAATTTTACTTCTGAGATAGGAGTGAAGGAAACAGACTGAGACTGAGCTAATATGAAATAGTAAGAATTAATATCACAGTAAATGATCTCTTATATAAAGAATATGTAAGTACTTATGTTGATGCATGTTTATTCATAGTGGCAGTGGTAAAATGCAGATCTCATAAAATAGTCCTGAAATAAGGTACAGACATTTCAAATGTATTCAAATGTGTATTATTCAGTCTGAGATATTTCATTTTCATAAGATGTCTTTGAGCTTGGAATTGTATAAACAGTGTACGTAAAAGACTAGCATGTGGTGTTTGCTATGGATTAAATGTGTTTGACCTTCCAAACTTCATGCTGCAATTTGATCCCCAGGGTTAGGCATGAAGCCCATGGGAGGTGTTTGGGTAAATATTTTATGTTTGAATAATGCATACTTGAAGATTTGCAAAGATAACACAGAGAGTTTTCAAATGTCTCTCATACGGGATCACTGATGTGAATATTTTGCCATGACCCATTTGCCAAAACTAGGACACCAATATTGGTACATTATATAAACTGAACTCCAGATGTTATTTCTATTTTACCAGAATTAGCATGATTTTTATTCCTCTTTCAGAATAAATCAAGTATGGCACATTAAATTTAGTCACATTTCCTTTCCAGTCTATTCTGCTCTGTTTAAAAAAAAATTTTTATTATAAAGATGTGGTGTACAATTCAAAGTTAGGTATATAAACATTGATCATGCAGGCACCCTTGCTGATGAGGTATGCCCCTCCCTCCCTTTGCAGTTTCCCTCAACTGCCAATCTCACTCCCCTCCCCTGACAGTTTCCCACTACTGCCAATCACTTTCTTTTTTAAAATTAATTTATTTATTATAAAGATGTGGGGTACAGTTCAGGGCTAGTTATATAAACACTGATCATTCAGGTACCCTTGTTGATGAGGTATTCCCCTCCCTCCCTTCCCTAGCAGTTTCCCTCAACTGCCAATCCCACCCCCCTCATCTGACAGTTTCCCACTACTGCTAATCGCTTTCTTATAGCACTATAATTGTTCAAGGTCCTCTTATGTATGAAAATATATGAAACTTGTTCTTAGTTTCTGTGATAAATCACTGAGTATGATTGACTCCAAATCCATCCTGGTGCTGCAAAGTCCATATATTTGTGCTTTTTAATGGCTGCATAATATTCCCTAATGTATATGTGCCACATTTTTTAAATTTAGTCCAGCTTCGATGGGCAACATGGTTGATTCCTTGTTTTTGCTATTGTGAGTAGAGCTGCAACAAACATATGTGTGCAGGTATCTTTTTTTGTAGAATAACTTGAGTTCCTCTGGATATATTCCCAATAGGGGAATTGCTGCATCATATGGAGGGTCAATTTCTAGTTCTTCCAGAAATCACCACACTGTTTTCCAAAGAGGTTGTACAAGTTTGTATTCCCACCAGCAATCCTTTTCCTCCACATTTTGTTGTTCATGACCTTGAGAGATTTGAGAAAAACTGGTTCAATACCTTTTAGAAGGTTCCTGAAATTTATTTGTCTGTTTTTTCCCCCTTATGTATAGAGTGGTTTTAAGGGTTTGGGGAAGATATCACATTTCATCACTTTATATGCCTTCAAAGTTTTATGCACTTCATATGAATAATCTCTGGTGATGTTAGTCTTGATCAGTAAAGGTAGTGTTTGTTAGGTTTTTTCATCTGTAGTCAGTATATTTTCTTTTTATGCTCCAAACTCAGTTTCTTAGAAGGGAGTTTAGGGAATTTCTTTCTTTTTTTTTTTTTTTTTGAGTTGGAGTCTCACTCTGTTGCCCAGACTGGAGTGCAGTGGCTGCTGCCGGCCGCCACAGCCTTGACCTGCTGGGCTCCGGCGATCCTTCCGCCTCAGCCTTCCAAGTAGCTGGAACTACAGGCACACACTACCACGCCCGGCTAATTTTTGATTTATTGTAGAGATGAGGTCTCACCAGGTTGCTCAGGTGGGTCTCGAATCTGCGGG
This sequence comes from Cephalopachus bancanus, assembly GCA_027257055.1. Taxonomy (NCBI): domain Eukaryota; kingdom Metazoa; phylum Chordata; class Mammalia; order Primates; family Tarsiidae; genus Cephalopachus; species Cephalopachus bancanus. The sequence goes on along the minus strand of JAPVLO010000737.1, from coordinate 1,463,466 downwards.
CTCAGGCAATCCACTCACCTCAGCCTCCCAAAGGTGTGGGATTATAGGAATTTCTAAACCTAGCCCACACTCAGGTGAATATGTGTATGTGTGTAGAAAGGCACTGAACTAAACTCCATCTACTGGAAGGGTAAGTACTCACACATATAACTTGGCATACTTCTGTAAATAGTAAGGAACAATTGTCTTTCCTCTTCCATTTATTTGGTTATTCAATTATTCACTCATATAAAAATGAACTCATTCATATTTATTTCCTACTTTGTGTTATCATTCACCACTAAGGATTTATTTATTCTTTAAATTGTTGTATCTTTGATCATTGGGAGGTGTGGCATAATTTTAAAATATCTGGCCTTTACACTGGTTCATTTCAGAAGCTTGAAAGTTTCTTGGAATTTATTGAATGATAAGAATGCCATTGTCATACTAATTAGAGACCTCATGGCAGGAGTCTCAATGTAGCTTCAGGATGGGAGCTGGTCACCAGAAAGAATAACCATGTAATTACAGGATTGAAATGTGCAGCTGCCAGACCTCCAGAAAAGAAGGGGAGGCTGGCGCATGAGTTCAATTTCATGGCTAAAGATTCAATTATTCATGCCTAGGTCATGAAAACTTAACAAAAACTCTGGATACTGAGGCTTGAAGGAGCTTTCTGGTAGGGAATCTATATAATGGACTGAGAAACCGGTTCACCCTGACTCCACAGGGACAGTAGCTCCCATGACCCCTTATAATTTCCACACCCCTGCCTTAGAACCAGCCACTTATCCAAGTAGTCCTTTATTAGAAAATGATATAAATAGAAATCACAACATGAGTGCTGGGTGTACTCATTGCTACTGAGGAATTATTGCTATTAAGCCCTCTAAGAGGAAGCCCGAATAGATATTTTTTGAACATATATTTATCATTGTCCTGTACTTATAGGTCCATCTATAGCCTTCTTACATATTTATAGTTAAATATTTGTTCATACAGAGGTCCCTGACTCTAATCCAATACCACAGGATTTGTGTAGCTACTTCTTGTTTTTCTGTACCTATCTGTCTTTATCAAGTATGATGGCATCGCATGCTTTTAAGGCCTAGCATCTTCATAATAGCTATATTTTACTTTTCTGGTGAAACTTCTGAAAGACTATTAACTGTTGAAATTGCTTAATTGCAAGAAATTTTTGTAACTGATTCTGGACAAGAAGAATTTAGAGGTGCCTTCAGGGAATAAATCAATTTTTCCTATTTGCCTTTTAAAATTCACTTTGTGGGATACAAATCTACATAGAGCATCATTAATTTTCTGTTTATTAGTAATTAAAGCAGTAACTAATAAGCTTATACCATATATTTGCATCACTCCTACCCTCAAATTGAGTTCTGCTGTTGGCAAATAACAAAAGCCACTCCCTTTTTCTTCTCATCAATACAAGATATCTATTCCTTCCAGCATCATAGTATCAGGGATAAGTACAGATAAGTGATCTATTATGTTGTAGTTCTAGATGCCCAAAAATGTCAAAAAGGAAGGAACTGTGTCTGAGAAGCCAAATAAGTGATCTTGAGACAATGGACAAGTAATGGGATATTTTCAGGAAATCATTTACAGAAACGTTTCAGGAGGCAGTGAGCTGGACAGAAAAACCACTCCTGATTGTAAAAGGTACATAGTTTATATAGTTATTGACTTACAGTGGGGTGCTGGGCTGATTATAAAATGTATGGGGTTTGTATTACACAAGCAGTGTGAGAATATGCTTATTTCGGTGGGGCATAAAAAACAAACAAGCAATAAAACCTGTATATTTAGAGGGTGGACCAATTGTGATATAAGCTAAGTACTAGGTAAGTGTTCTAGGAATTCATCAGCATCAGTGTAACAGTTAGTTTTATTGTTTGCATTCAGCTTCCATGAATATATTTTTGGAGATTCTTGCAATGTATTTGCCCATTTCATGATGGATAATTTGTGACCACACCTACTCACACCACACTGAGTGTTCAGCATTTTTTGACCCAAACAAGAAAAACCTCATTCTTCTTTCTCCTTACTCACCAGATCTCAATCTGAGCAATTTTTTTCTCCAGATTAAAAAAGTCCTCAAAGGGAAATGTTTTGTGATGTGGAAGAGGTAAAACAAAAAATGATAGAAGCACTTAAATGCATGCATGTTGATGAGTTCAAAAACTATTTTGAGCAGTGAAAAAAGTGTCTTGATAGTTGTAGGGCATGAAACAGAGAGTACTCTTAAGAGGACTGAAGTTTAAACATGTAAGAATAAACACAATTTTTTTTCTAAATACATTTCATGGTTTTTGGGGTCTCCTCTCTTACAAAGTTGCATGTACACACAAACTGGCTTTCATTTATCTTTCAAGGTGAGATATTTAGTATTATAATGAATGGAGCTAACAGTAACATAATGCATTGGGCATTGATCCCGGCAGGTCTAGTTTCATCTGAAACATCCCAAGGAAGCTATCTTAAGGAAGAGTTCACAAGAATATTCAGTATACACAGCTGCAAGATGTGATCAGCAGGCAGAGAGAACACTTTTCCCATGGCCTCAGCATGACCAGGGATGGAGGCAGAGGGGAAGAGGTCATCCCTGGTTGGCCATCCCAAGGACCCTGCCCCAGTATTCACACCCAGGACTCCTCTACAGGCTCCAACCTCAGGACTTCTCCACTTCATGAGCCCCTCCCCAGTACCCTTTCCCAAGCTTCACCCCTCCAACTCTTCCCAGGCTCCAATCCCAAGAGTTCACTCCAGGAACTCCTCCCCAGGCTCCAAACCCAAGGCTCCAACCCATTACCACTCACAGACTGCAATCCCCTTCTTGGGGTTATATCTAGAATGTGCTTATTTGTCACTGAGTGTGTGTTGCCCTGCATATATTCATATAGGGCTAGCTCAATAGCATCACTCTTCTCTTATTTCAGGAGAAGTTTATTGCTGAGAATATCAGGATTCCTCGAAGGTTTTGTTTTATGTACATTCTAGTATGTTTTTTGTAAGTCTGTAACCTCATTTCAAATGAAGTCTAAAATTTTGATCTAGCTAATACATTTACTAGAAAGAGTAGTACATAAGGTGTAATGTTTAGAAACTCTTAAGTGTTTACACAAAAATAAAATTCTACATCTCTATCCCAGATCTGGGATTTATAGAACTATAGTGTAATCTCCAAAAGTGGAAGGGACACACTATCCAACATCTGGTGGGTGAGTAAAAAAACTGGTACATCCGTAAAGTGGAATACCGCATAGCAATAAAGGAGAGTGAAACATGCTACAACATAATTGAATATCAAAGTTATTAAACCGAGTAAAATAAACCAGCTTCCAAACATTACGGACTCACCCCCATGTTCATAGTTGCATTATTCATCACAGCCAGGAGGTGGAGACAATCCAAATGTTCACTGATGGATGACTAGATGAAAAAAGCTGCATATACATACAATGAGATAGTTTTAATTACATTTTTTATCAAATATTTCTTTCCTGTATACTTACATATAACATGTGCTTGGTAATTTTCCACCAACTGAAGTGATTTCTCTTGGCCTAAGAGAGGAAGCTTACTGATTGAAGGCTCCCATACTCCAGAGGAGAAGCTGAGACTGTAAGATGGTATCTGAGTAAACCAAAGTCTGTCCACCCCTTCTTTGGGTGTCTGTTTTAATAACTAGAAATTAGATCTGATAGAAGGTGAGGGGTAAAAATGTGAGAATGTGTTTAGTATAACTTCTCTAGTTTATATTTAATAAATATTTTATATCAATATTTTATATTAATGTCTCTAAATATTTATATTTAGAGACAGTGTTCTCACTATGTTGTCCAGGTTAACTTTGGTCCTGGGCCCAGTGATCCTCCCATCAGTCTCCTGGGTAACTGAGACCACAGGTTTGGACCACTGGACCCTAGTCAACTTATATTTATATGAATTCCAATACAACAACAACAAAAAATTCTCAAGGCAGTACTTAGAAAGCTCTTTCATGAAAGAAGTAGGCCATTGTTCAGAAGAAATTTAGTCCTAGGTAAGCATTAAGGTGGTGGGTGGTTTTAAAGGGTTACTCAGAGAGTCTTCAGTAGTTGCATGTAGGGTGTGATTAATTCCCTGGAAGTCACTGAACCCCCACCTCAGGTGTGACCTGTATCTAGTGCATCAATGTGCATCTGTACCTCCTGGCTGAGAGTAAAAATTTGAGGAGAGCAGAAATTCAGTGAGTCTTGCATGGTAGACATTGTTCTAGCAAGCCCTCACATTTGGTGAGTTTTGCCATAAGGAATTCCACCAGGTTCTCAGGGTAAAGACTGAGGAAAAAAATCCAATGAGCTGGTACTTATAGATACTCAAAGCCCAAGACTGGATTCGATTCAGTTTCAGTTTTGTATCAAGAAAAATATCTGAAGTTGTGCTTTCTCATCATGGAGCATGAGGAGGTGTATAATGACGACCCCATTTTAGTTATGCTGAATTTTGTCAGTGGATTCTGGTGAAGTGAACCCATTACATCTAGTAACCTTTATTCTCCACTTTTTGACATTCATCTACTCATTTATTCATGTATATTGATTATTATTCCTTCACTCTATTATCTCCCTTAGTCTTAAAAAATGACTTTCTAGTTATGTCAATGTCTTTAAGTTGATTAATTAATTAATTAGAATCAGGGTCTCACTGTTTTGCCCAGGTTGGAATGCAGTAGCACAATCACTGTTCATTACTGCTTTTACCTCCTGGGTCCAGATGATCCTTCTATCTCAGTCTCTCGTGTAGCTGGGAAAAGAGGTGTGCATCACCCTGTCTGGTAAATTTAAAGCAAATTTTTATTGGAAACTAGACTTTGCTATGTCACCTGGATGGTCTTTAACTCCAGGACTCAGCCATTTCTCCCATTTCAGTCTCCCAAAGAGCTGGGATTACAGGTGTGAGCCACCGTGTCTGACAAATTATTCTGATTTATAAATTTTATTCTTTTATGAATAATTTGTTCTTATCACTCGTGTGCTACACTAAAACAGTCTTTCTGAAGGTAATGGGAGAATATTTGCTTCTTTCCCTTTATGTCTATCAAGGCAATAAGTACTTGACCTAACGACTATGAAAGATATTAATAGTTTTTTACAGTAACAGTGAACTTGTAGAATTTGTATATGTTTGATGAGATTTGATCCATTGCAGACAATATCATGTGGAGACCACTTTATTTGGGTCTTGCATTCATTTGTCAGAAACACATATTTTGGGAGGTTCCTTGATGGTAGGACAGATACACATTATGTAATATAAGTTGCAAACAGTTTTGCCCATCTAAAAATTTCCTTTTCATTTTTTCCTTATGATATTTCCTGTCTTGTGAATTGTACTCTACCTTTATTAATATTTTAGGATACTTGTCATTATTAATATAGTTAATATTGACTCATCCATAATATCAACCCCTACCAATATAAACTTGTAAATAATTGCTTATATATATATATATATGGAGGCTATTGTCTTTATATATCAATCTTTCATTCTATTAGCTTACTGAATTTTCTTTTGGTGTGAATTTTTCTATCAATGTCTTTGTATTTCCAGGTTTATAATTCTATCATGTGCAAACAGAGATTTACGTCCTTGTTTTCAATTCTTCAGCCATTTTTACTGGCCTTGCCTAAAACTCCAATACAATGATAAATGAATAACACAGGTAATCATGCATTCTTAGTGTTGTTTTCTGAACTTAGTGGAATCAACCTGATGTTTTCATGAGCAAGATAAGGATTTTGTTTTGCTAAGGTAGGAAAGATCCATCAATTTCTAATTTTGAGTATTTAAATTTAATATTAATGCATGCTTATGTCTTCCAAATATGTTCTTGTAGCTATGAGTGGAATTCATTTATTGTTTATCTATAAACATGATGGACTATATTAATGAATTTCCAAATATAGGATCATTTCTGAATTCCAGATGCGAACTTCATGTAGTCATCATAGGTTGCCTGACAATTAAGTTTGTAAGTCCATACAAGAAAAAGTGCTACATACCTCATTCTTGAATATCATATGGTTTACCTTGGAAGCATTCCCCTTGAGAAGTCATGCACCAATGTTAGCGTCTAGACCACCTGTCAAGGCAATTTTGGAATGATTTTTCTGGAATGACCTTCACAGCTGTCATTGTTAGAATGTCAAGAGTTTGAATGAGAGCAATGGACAAACATTACATTTCTTGTTAAAACTGGCAAGAGTGGAAGTGAAATCATGGACATGTTAGTTCACATTTATGAGGATAATGTCATGAAGAAAACAGCAGGGTAAAAATGAATTCGAAGTTTTTCTGAGGGGAAAGAAACATCACTCATGATGAGATTTCAGGATGACCGGGAACAAGCAGAACTGGTGAAAACATTGCAAAAATGCAAGTTGTGCCTCAAAATCGAGGGTTGACCATGAAAAGCAGAGCAGACCAATGCAGGAACATCTTAATTGAAAATCTTGGCATGGGAACGATGTGAGCAAAAAGTAGTCCTGAAGGAGCTATTGCATCATGACAATGCACCAAATTACACAGCACTGTCTGTGAGGGAGTTTTTAGCCCTAAACGAATAACTGTATGGGACACCGTGCCTACTCACCTGATCTGGCCCCTGTTGAGTTTTTATTTTCATTAAGATAAAGAAAACATTAAGAAGAAGACATTTTAATGACATTCAAGACATGAAGGGTAATATGATGACAGCTCTGATGGCTATTCTAGAAAAAGATTTTCAAAGTTGTTTTGATGGAGGACTAGAAACTTTCTTCAGTGCATAGCTTCCCAAGAGTAGTTCTTCATAGGTGACCATTAAGAAACGTAAAGAGGCTTTTACTCGGTATGGTCCTATGGCTCCTTATACTATTACTATTATGGAACAATATGCCACTCGGTGGATGACACCACAAGATTGGCAACAACTTGCTAAAAGCTGTTTGTCAGGAGGAGCCTATTTACTATGGAAAACTGAATTTGAAGATCAGGTAAGGATTCAGAGGGCTGTTAGCCAGCAGAGGGATCCAAATCAGTTTCATATTTCTAGCAATATGTTGTTAGAAAAAGGAATGTATGAGTCAGTTGACAGCCAACTAATCTTACCCAAGGAAATTACTAACTCCAGACCTCTAAAAGATTTATAACTTAAAACTTAATCAATGATTGCCTTTAAACCCTTTTCATATGATAATCTTAAAATCCCATAACAAAGGATAACCTAATCCATGACTGACATATTCTATAAACCTTTTTCATCCTAAGCTGATTGATTTATGCCAAGTTAAACAATTCTATAGAAGCTTAAGTATTTACTTTACAAAGGAAAGTGGCCCATCCCAGAATGTTTGGAATGTGGCCCAGTCCAAAGTTCACAGTGGGCTACCTGCAAGTAACCCAGCTGCATTCTTTCAACAAAATGGCTGTCTTCTAAAACTATATTCTACAATTTACACCTTCAACAAATCCTAAAATCATGACCCAGAAGCCTGTGACCAATACTAAGGCTCTTAGATGTGACACGAGTTTGAATTATAAGTTGTGCGAAAGCCAAAACTGCAGTTTGTGGAAGAATGGGAGCAATGAGCTTTTAAAGTTAGCTTGTGTTCGTCCCGGTCTCAGAGTTTTTATGTTTTGAGCTCACAGGAGCTTAACTGGTTAATGCTGAGTAGAAAGGGAGAGGAAATGGGGTCCATAGCTCCCGAACGCATCCTAGTGGTCTCGGGGTCAACGGCCCTTCCTGATCCCTAATGCTCAGTGGGCCTCCATGGCTGGCTCCCAGCACCAGAGATTTTGGTAAGATGTTTCTTTATTTTCATTTGTTTCCAGGTATCTTTTGATCTCTGTTTTGACTTCATCATTGACCCAGGAGTTGTTTAGCATCATGCTTTTTAGTGTCCATGTCTTTGTGGGTTTTGGGGGATGTTGTTGCTGTTAATGTTTATTTTTATTCCACTGTGTTCAGAGAAGGTGCATGGGAGAATTTTGGTCCTTTGCTTAAATTTGCTTATGCTTGATTATGGCCAATTATGTGGTCGATCTTAGAATATGTTCCATACAGTGATGAGTAGAATGTGCATTCTGTGGTCTTTGGGTGGAGTGTTCTGTAGGTATCAATTAAGTACATTTGGTCCACAGTCACATTGAGGTTTCGGATCTCATTGCTGATTTTTGTCCTGATGATCTATCTAGGGTTGTGAGGGGGGTATTAAAGTTCCTAGTTATGATGGTGCTAGAGTCAATATCTTTCTTTAGTTTTCCTAGAAGTTGCTTTGTGAAAGTTGGTGCACCTATGTTGGGTACATATACATTTAGGATAGATATTTCCTGTTGGTGGAGTGAACCTTTTATCATTATGTAGTGGCCCTCTGTATCTTTTTTTAATTTTTGATAGCTTAAATGGTATTTTGTCTGAAATTAGGATCCCAACTCCTCCTTTCTTTTGTGTTCCATTCGCCTGAAAATTTGTTTCCCATCCTCTTACTTTGAGTCTGTGTATGTCCTTTCTAGTGAGATGGGCCTCTTGAAGGCAGTATATTGTTGCCTGGTGATATTTTATCCATTTTGCCATTCCATGTCTTTTCAGTAGTGGTTTTAGTCCATTCACATTCAGACTAATTATTGAAATGTGCGAGTTCGTCCTTATCATAGAGTTCTTATAGAGTTGTTGTTCTTCCACTTGTTTTTTGGTCTTTTGGTTTGGGGGTTGGTTCATGTATATTTTATTCTTTTTCCTGTACTCTTGTGAAGAACGTTGTTCTTTTTCCCTTTTCTTCTGTGTTTAGTACTTTCTTAAGTGTTTCATGTAGAGATGGTTTGGTGACAGCATAAGTTCTTAGGGATCGGATATCTGGGAAAGATTTTAATTCTCCCTCACTGATGAAGCTTAGCTTGGCCAGGTAGGTTATTCTTGGTTGAAATTGTTTATCTTTTAGGGCTTTGAAGATAGGGCTCCAAGCTCTCCTAGCCTGCAGGGTTTCTGTAGATAAATCTACTGCTATTCTAATTGGTCTTCCATGGTAGGTGATCTGGCCTTTTTCTCTTGCTGCCTATAGGATTTCTTCTTTTATGCCTACTCTGATTAGTTGAATTATTATGTGTCTAGGAGTTGATCTTCTCATTTGTTGTCTTGCAGGGGTTCTCTGAATCTCTTGTGTTTGTATTTTTGCATCACTGATTAGATAAGGGAAGTTTTCTTGAATGATCTCATGGAAGGTTTGTTCCAGTGTGGTCTCTGTCTCTTTCTGCCTCAGGAAGGCCAATTACTCTTAGGTTCAGTCTCTTGAAGTAATCACTCATCTCTTGAAGGTTTTGTTCTGTCTTTTTGAACTTATTTTCTGTGTTTTTAAGAGTTTGCATTAGTTCTATATTTTGGTCCTCAAACTCTGAGATTCTTTCTTCTGCTTGTGTAATTCTGCTTTCCATGGTTATCAGTTTGTTATTTATTTCATTCACAGTATCCTTTATTACTGTTATCTCAGATATCAGTTCCTTCCTAGTTTCTTCTTGAGTTTCCTCAATTCTTTTTAATCTCTCCATAATTGTCTTAATAATGTTTATAGCTTGAGACCCTTCATCCTGGGGGCTCTTCATTGTTTGCCATCCGAAGTCAGTTTTCTCAGTGTCTGCCTTCCCAGGGGTCTGGGAGACACCCATACTCTTCTTTTGGTTTTTCTTCATTTGTGTAGATTTTTTTCTCTCTCCCCCTTTCCCTCCCCTTCTTTAATTCTGTTTTTGAGGGAAGGTGGGGTTGCTTTTGTTTCACTTCTGCAATATCCTGTCCTTCCTTATGAGGGTCTTTTGGCTTTTTTCACTTTTGAGGTTGGAGAGTGGGCTGCAGACTGTACTTTTTTGCAGTTTTGAGGTTTAATTGAGGGGAAAGCTGTGGTTCAGAATGTGTATGTTGATGCTAGCGTCCAAAAACAGGTGTTTGAGCACACTGGAACCTATTTCCCTCTGCCTTACAATCTGTCCATGCAGCAGTATGTAGGCTTGTTCCCTAGATTAAAAAGGGGGTATAAAAGAGGAAAATAATGGAGGAAGGTGGGTCAATAGGAAGTTAGAAAGAGAGAAGAGCGAGAGAGAAAACAGACATACATACCAACTATCAGGTGAGAAAGAAACACAAGGCTGGAGTGAAGTGAAAAAAGACACGTAAGAAAGATTCCCTAAAGAATATTGATAGCCTCACAGAGACAGACTGATAAAATCATGAAACAGTGTAAGTCAGAAGGCAAACAACAAAAGTGATCAAAACAAACAGTCAAAATGATAAAATCATAAGTAAAAATAAGAGATCAGACGAAAGTCACTTCAGCTCTGATCTCCGGTCTCTCCCCTTTGTTTTTCATTGCAGGCAGCTAGATTTACTCGAAGTTTGGAGTTTTTTTTTTTTTTAGTTGTAGTCTCACTCTGTCACCCAGACTGGAGTGCAGTGGCTGCTCCCAGCCACTGCACCCTTGCCTGCTGGGCTCCAGCAATCCTTCTGCCTCAGCTCTCCAGGTAGTAAGAACTACAGGTGCTGTTTTTTTTTTTAGCCTGCTGCCTGGGAGTTGCTTTTGCTGATTCGGTGTAGGTTTGAGAATTTTTCTCCTGTTTAGCAACATTACCTTTGGAACCAAGGTGGGGACTGTTGATATGTGGGTGGGGCAATGCAAATCTCTGCCTGGAGAATGACCAAGGCAGATTCACTTTCACAGATCCATTTCTCTCTGCTTGTCTGGGTCCCCAAACTTGGGATCATACACTGAGTGCCTCAGCCAGGGTAGTCCTAGAGCTCCAGAGCTCCAAAACTCCAAAGGGCAGGCTGTGAGTGGCGAGAGTGGACCTGGGCCCTCCACAGGGTATTTTACCCAGGAATGGGACCAGTGTCTTTAAGGGCAGGTGCCCAGAGCCTCCCTAAGTGACCAGTGACTTGGTGCTGGGTGCTGGGCAAGAGACAATGCAGCCAGGGAGGGAGCTGAGACCCGAGACTCCCATGCAGGTGGGAGTCACATATGGTGGAACAGCAGCAGCAAGGGGCCACAATATCTGGCCCTGTGTGGGACCGAAGCTCCCCAGGCCTTGGACCAGTGCAGCTGGTTGTGGGTTGGGGGATGGGGGAAGAAAAGTAAGAGTCTTTTTGGGAACTCACATTCGGAGAATCTCACAAGTCCACCTATGCCATCGCCATCTTACTGGAACGACTGATAAATTATTTTCTGATCAGTTATGAACATCATGTTTTTTCTTTTGCATTTACCCAGTTGAAAGAGTATTTTGAGTCTCTTGTGTGATTCTTTTTTACCTGCAGATTGAATTCTAATGATATTCAGGGTTCTGAGGATCAACATAGAATTAGATTTCGTGTAGGAAGAATTCTCAAGCAAGCAGTTAATCCAGTGAGATCCATGAGCTTCTATCAATCTTTCATCAAAATGTAGAGACACCAACGTTATCTTCTCTTTCCATGGGAGAACCTGCCTACTTTCAGGAATAATAGAGAAAAAATATCCAGAACCTTAGTGGTCTCTCAGGATATGCTCACTAGAAACTTCTAACAGACTCAGGGAATTCAAAAGTTTTTGGAACTATTCTCAGCTTCCCAAGTGTGAACTGACATTGCTGTAAAGAATGACATGATAATTGCAGTTCTTTGGGGAGGTGAGCTCACAGCATCACAAATGCATATTTCAGGCTCTGGCATCCTGGCTTCCTCATATGCTGTGGCTCTTAATGATCTTCACACTGAGCTCACTGTCCTGGTGGCAGGAAGGAGTCTGGTATTTCATTCTTCAGTCTGAGGGACACAGCCTGTCAGGGAAGGAGGTGTACCTGGAATCTGGGTATGTTTGCATGTGTGGTAAAGAAACACGTCTGAAGTAGAAACTGGTTCAAGGTCAGAACTACACAGGAAGGACTAATTCTTGAGATGTAAGCTGAGCATAGGAGACAGAACAGTGTCCTGAGTACCTGAGGCATGACTATTGCTAATGTAATTTTATAAAATTCTCATGGAAGAACTTCTTTGTGTTTAATACAAGTGTTATCAAAATCTAGGTTTTAATGTGCTTCAGTTTTCTGTTTTCAAAATTAATCTCCCATTCTATTTGTACAATACCTCCAGGCAGAAGACAGAATTTTTCAGAAGTGTAATGATTTATATAAAAGTTCTGTGCATGGGTAAATGAATATAATGGAGTTAACTGAATTAGCTAATTCACAGCAGAAACAGTGTGACCAAAAACGGTATTGCTGGAATATAATTATTTTTCTGTAATTTGGGTATGACATACTTAATGAAGACAGTAAATGTGTCTCTACTGAAAATATTTATTGTCTGCTTATCATGGGGGACTATTTTACTTCCTGAAATTAGGGAAAGTCCTTTAGGAAAAAGGTAACATTATATCAGGGGGTTTCAGACTGCAAACAATAATGACTTAATTAATATATTTTTTATTTTATTAGAATAAATTAATCCAAAAATATTATCTCATCACAGAAAAGTTTTAAAGATGGTATACTCCTTGCTCTGTTTTCTCTGGTTTAAAAACATTTCAGTGTTATTCCCAGGTTCTCTACTCATTGTTCTCCCTTTTCAATTTACTAAATTCACAAGATTCCATGTCTTTAGATTCCATGTTAAATGTTTGTGTTATTTTTTTCATAACTTTCTCCAAATAAATACTAATTGAAGTTTTGGTCAGTTATTCTAAAATAAGAGAAATATCATTTAAGCTGTAAAAAAGACTAATTTATTTTCTTCTGTAAAATACTTTATCACTTTTATATTTCATGTCTCATATTTTAGTGCACAACCTAATTTTGAACACTAACTTGTTAATAGTGGTCATATTATTTTTATTCCATGTGAAAAATGAAAGGAGTTCTTTTTCCCCATGCTAATAGTTATTTTAATTAAGTTGGGTCATATAAAGTCATTCAGTGCATCTGCAATTTATCAAAATGTCTGAATATTAATACATAAGTTATTTTGATCTAGAATAAATAGACAAAATTCGGGAAATCACCTAATCAAGTTTATAGAGTAATATAAACTTGGTTTATAAAAGATTCGTATGCATATATGTTTGTTTGTATTAAAGAAATCAACTGGCTGGCCTGGCAGGGTGGCTCAGTCTGTAATCCCAGCATTTTGGGTGGCTGAGGTGAGTTGATTGCCTGAGTCTTGAGTTCGTGATCAGCCCGAATAGCTTGGTGAGACCTTGTCTCTACAATAAGCAATAAATTAGTTGGGCATGGTGGCACTTGCCTGTGCTTCAGCTACTTGGAAAGCTGAGGTGGAAGGTTCACCAGAGCCCCACCGGTGAACTTGGAAGATGCTGGGGTGGCCAAGAGTGTGCCACTGCATTCCAACCTGGGCAACAGAGTGAAACTCCCACTAAAAAAAATAAATGAATAAATAAATATAATGAAATAAAGAAAACAATTAGCTAACTGTTATCACATAACATAGTAGTGAACAACATTGTCTGTGTTCTGGCTAGACATATTTATTTCCTGACACTCCTATCTGGATTTAGATGAATCAACCAAGCTCCTTGTGAATCAATTCTCTTCTCTGGTCAAAGAAGTATAACATTAATTTCTAAATTGTTGAGTTATAACTATTTAATGTTATAATAGGTAAAGCATTATTGAAAGTGACTCATACAATGTAACTGCTATAAAAAAGATGAGAAATTTATTTTTCAAAAATATCCCTGTATATTTCCTTTTATTTCTTAGAGGGAAAGAATAAAGAGTATAGGTTTTATTTTCCATCAAAATGTAACCCATAACTCATTATCCATACAGAATTCTGCTTGCTAAATATTGGGTCCTGCAAAATGACAGAATGACCTCTGTGGATTTGAAATTTACAATGATATTCCTACCCAAGGTAGTTGTTGGAATCCAGGGGAACTTTTCACTCTTATATCATTACATGTCCATTTACTTTAGGGGATGTGGGCCTAGATCCACAGATTTGATTCTCAGGCACTAACTGTAGCCAACTGCTTGCTCATTCTCTCAAGAGGAATTCCAGAGACCATGGCCGCTTTGGGGTTGTGACATTTTGCCACTTATTTTGGATGTGAAGTTTTTTTTATATGTTCATAGGGTGGCCAGGGGGATGTCCATTGGTGCCACCTGCCTGTTGAGTATGTTTCAAATGATCACCATCCACCCTAGGAAATCCAGGAGGTGGGTAGAGCTTAAAGTAAAAGCCCTCAAGTATGTTGGCCCCTCCAGTATCCTGTGCTGGGCCCTGAATTTGCTGGAAAATGTCATTTTTCCTATTTATAAAACTGTCAGATTGAGAAACAAAAATATCACAAACAACAGAGATTTTGGATATTGTTCTGCTCCACTTTATGATGAAGTGATTATCCCAATGTATGCAGCATTGATATCTTTGCATGATGTTCTGTTTTTGAAACGCATGACCTGGGCCAGCAGCTCCATGGTTTTTGTCCTGTATAGACACAGGCAGCAGGTCTAACACATTCATAGGACCAATCACTACCTCAGATTCTCTCCTGAGACTAGGATCACCCAAAGCATCCTTACATTGGTGAGCAACTTTGTAGCATTTTGTAGCAACTTTGCAGCATTTACCTTCAGTATCTATGTTTATTTAGCTCTCTTTGATAAATCCAACTGGTGGCTGGTGAACACTGCTGTAGTAATCACTGCATGTTTTCCAACTATTAGCCCTTTTGTTCTCATGCACTATGTCCACAACACATACAGGTTCTGCTCTATTTCCTGTCAAAAAAACTACACAATTCTCTTATCTCATCAGAACAATGACTTGTCTGTCTGGCATTATATTCAGCCATTAATGCACGTAGACCTAAAGGAATCTTAAGAACAATTATAAATTCATTTCACTGCAGAAAAAAAGATGAAGACTATACAGATGGAGACTGGGACAACACAAATAGTACATATAAAATTTCACATTAAATGAAATGTTATGCATTTAATATGTAAGTACTTATATAGTTGCATTTTTATTAATGGTTTTAGTGGAGAAATTTCAATGTATTTAAATCATTCTGAAATAAGATACAGATGCTGGAATTGTCTTTGGATGTGTAAAGCTCATTCCGTGATATTTAACTTTCCTCAGATATATTTGAACTTGGAAATGTATGAACAGTTGCATAAAAGACAACAGCATGTAGTGGCTGCTGTTTTTTTTTGACTATTTGACCTCTTAAAATCTCGTGTTAAAATTCTATTTCCAGTGCTAGGCATTGGGCTAAGAGATGGCATTTGGGTCATTATGGAAGGTCCCCCTGAATGACTTGGCACTGTCCTTGGGGCAATGAGTGAGTTCTTGCTCTATTAGAGTCTGCCAGAGCTGGTTGCTCTAAAGAGCCTAGCAACTACCACCTGCTTCCTCTCTTCCATGTGATCTCCACACACACCAGCTGCTGTTTGCATTCTGCCATGAGTAGAAGAAGACCTTGGGCATCACTGGATACAGATGCTGGTGAAATACTTCTTGTACAGCCTGCAGTAGTGTGAGTCATAGAAACCTCTTTTCTTTAGGAATTATTCAGTCTCAGATACCCTTTTGTAGCTACAGAGACAGACAAAAATACTGGTTTTCGAGAAATTGGAGGTATTGGCCTTGGCTCTGATTTTTAATGCATATTGTCTTGGATAAAACTAGAAAAAATTAATTTTTATATCCTTTTGACTATGGAAGCAAGATTGTGAATATTGTGCTTTATTTTCTATAAGAAACTGTAGACATTTGAGATATGATAATAATTTTTTAGCTATTCATTTATATTATTATTATTGTCATTTTAGAGACAAAGTCTTTCTATGCTCCCCAGGCTGATATCAAGCTCCAAGGCTCAAGTAATCTTTTTGTCTCAGCCTCCAAAATTGCTGGGTTTACCGGTGTGAACCATAACACCAAGCCTGGAATATGATAAGACTTTTTGAGAAAGATTGACATTTTAAAACATTTTGGAGTAAACATTTGAATAATAATCCACAGGGGACAGCAAGGAACATGGGAAGAGTGTTACCTGACTTTTACAAAGAATGCAGATAAGAAGACAACAAATAAATAGAGACTTATTATGCTGGAAAAAAATTAAAAACAATTTTGAAATATTCAGAAAGTAGATTTATGAGGATTAAGCCTTGAGGAAAGCTGACTTATTAAGAAAAAAAGATTTTTCCATATGAACTTTGAAATTCCAACTTGAGGAGATAAGTCTACAAAGAACCTTTGTCTGCCATGGAGCAGATAAGTATCACTTACATAAGAATTAAAATGGATATTAGCACAAACATAGGAAATATTTTAATGTGATTTTCTGTACATCATAAATAGTTATATCTTTAAATAAATACTTTATATTTGAATAATTTTAGATTTGGAGAAAATGTATAAAGATAACATAGAGAGTTCTCAAATATCCTTCATCCATTACCCCTGATTTTAACATTCTGCTATGACACATTTCTCAAAACTCAAACACCAACATCAGTACCTTATATTAGCTGAACTCCAGATATTTCACCAGTTTTAAAACTGTTCTTTTTTCACTTTCAGGATCAATGAAGTATGCCACATTATATTTAGTCACCTTGCCTCCCCAGCCTGTTCTGCTTTCTGTTTTTCTTTGTTTTTTCATGACCTTGAGAGGTTTGAGAAGTACTGGTTCTGTACTTCTTAGAATGACCCTGGAAATGAATTTGTCTGGTTTTTTTTTTTTTTTTTGATGAGTAGACTTGGTTTATGGATTTGGGGAAGAATATCACATCTCATCCCATAATATACTGTCAGAAGTTTTATGAACTTCGCATGAATGATCTCCAGTGATGATAATCTTGATCTGTTAAGGTAGTGTTTGTCAGGTTTGTCCACTATTAGGCTACTATGATTCATTTTCCACATTCTAATATTTGAGAATGGATTTTAGGCAGTTTGTAAGCAAAGTCTAAATGAAAGTGAGTGTGTTTGTATGGAGAGGCACTGAATTAAGCTCCACTTACTGGAGGGGTATGTATTCATGCATATAACTTGGCATGTGTCCATAAATTTTAATGATGATTTGTGTTTTCTTCTCCATTTATTTTGTTGTTCATTTATTTATTTCTATCAGCATGATCTCATTTATACTTATTTTGTACATTGTGTCATAATTCAACACTAAGTAATTTATTTCACTCCTTAAATTGTGCAGCTTTTGTCATTGGAAAATGTAGCATAACTTAAAAATCTATCTGGTATGATTCCTAGTTTCTATCACAGAACTTCAAAAACTCTTGGAATTTCCTGAATGATAAGAATGCTTTTTTCATTTTCATGAAAGGTCTTATAGCAGTGGGCCCTAAATTTCTTCAGGATGGGGATTGATCACCAGAAATACCAACTGTGTATTTACTGCATTGAAACTGGCAGCTGCCAGACATCTGGGGAGTGAAGGGTGGATGGAACCTGTGTTCAGTTCATGAGCTATGATTTTATCAATCATGCTTAAGTAATGAAGCAACAATAAAAACTCTGACTTGGGGAGCTTTCTGGTGGGGAAGAAATATCAATGAACTAAGATGTTGGTGCACCTTGACTCTATGGGGACAAAACCTCCCATGCTTCTATGTAATTTCCCTCCCTGCCAAATACCAACCACTTCTCTAAGTAGTCTTTTGCTAGACCTTTTCTTAGACCTTATAGACCTTGCCTGACATATTTCATCTGAGTGCTTATTGATATATTTAATAATAAAATGGCAATTGTTAGTATTGTATCATCCTGTGTTCTATGAATCATTCTAACAAATTATTGAATATGAGGGATTTGTGGAAAGCTCTGCATTTTTCTTTTGTCTTGTAAAGTGCAACTGATGCATGCAACTGGCATCTGAAGTAGGGAATCTTGTGAAGGACTTTGCCCTGGTAATGGAAAAAATCCTAAACTTTGTAAAATGTTTTAGAGAGGTCTATTCTGAGCCAATGTGAGTGACCTTGGCCTGGAGGAACATTGTCTCAAAAGGCCCTTAAAGTTCTGGGCTGCAGTTTGGTTTCAAACATTTCTGGGGGACAGGCATTGCAGGTAAAACTCTGCACTAGTACCTGGAAGGTATATGTTAGTTCAAACCAAAAATTGGGGCATCTCAAAGGGAGGCTTACATTTTGGGGGATTTTTTAGTTGACAGTTGTTTGAAAGACTTCAGGTTTCTCTGAAGACTTAAAGTCAGTACAAAGAAATGCTTAAGTTAAGGTGGGGGGGTCTACACTCTATCATATGATGCTGTAATAGAGTCAAGCCGGAAAGCAAGACACATTATATTTGCTTAATAAAAGTCTTGTTTAACTAGATGTCATGATTTGTAAGGTGTGACTTAACCCTTGCATTGCATGGACTTAGGTCTTGTTTACAATTTGGTATCTCTAGCCACAAAGAGTTTCTTCTACCAGCCTTTTGATCTAATAAATCAATACTAGCAATTTTTGCCTAAACTCCATTAGGGATGGGATATAACAAGGCACTTCTGATCTTTTATACCATCATGACTGGCAATGCAGTTTTTAAGGTTTTTCTGGAGTCTCTTTGATCAAGAGGCAGTCTGTTCTGTCTGTTCTGGGGGCTTAGAATTTCATTTTTAGTTTATAGTTGTTTTTTTTTTGAGTTGGAGTCTCACTGTCTCCCAGACTGGAGTGCAGTGGCCGCTCCCGGCTACCACAGCCTCGACCTGCTGGGTTCTGGCGATCCTTCCACCTCAGCCTTCCAAGTAGCTGGAGCTACAGGCACACACTACCATGCCCGGCTAATTTTTTTGATTTATTGTAGAGATGAGGTCTCACCTGCCCAGGTGGGTCTCGAACCCGCGGGCTCAGGCAATCCACTCACCTCAGCCACACAAAGGTGAGAGATTACAGGCTAAGCCACCAAGCCCGGCTAGTTTATAGTTCTTAAATTGTGGGGTCTGTGCTAATACTACATAACCCCATAATTTAATCAATTGAAAGGCACTTAGTTGGTATTAAAGTGTGTGTGACAGAATGCAGATGCTCTTTCAAGTTAGTTCTTTTCCCCTTTGATGTAGTCTGAATCCTTTTGGTTTTGAGCACTTCCTGACTCTTACTTTTGTCACAACAAAATATTCCAGGCTTACCTTGTAATTTTTGTACCCCACTTTAGAACTAGACATTCTTTAAATAGATTTTTTTATTAGAGAATGATATTAAAAGTCCAGACGTGTGTCCTGGGGCTCTAATTGCTACTGGGAAAAAATTACTATTAGACCTGGAAAGCATGAATGCCTAAGAAATAACTTTTGAACACATATTTATAATTGTCCTATATCTATCTGTCCATGTATAGCTTTCTACCTATCTAATATAACATTATTAAACATAATATTGTGACTCTAATGCAACACCACAGGGATCAGTCTAGTTTTTCCTGTTTCTTTTCTGTACCTATCTGTATTTATGAAGCATTATGCCATTGCACGTCTTTGAAGAGTCTTCAATCTCTATTATAGCTATATTTTGCTGTTCTGGTCAGACTTCAGAAAAATTATTAACCATTGAAATTGATTACTTGCTAGACATTTTTGTGACATATTTTGGATCAGGAGAATTCAGAGGTGCCTCCAGAGAATAAAAAAAAATTTTCTCTTTGTCTTTAAAATTCTCTTTGTGGGATAATAATATACAGAAAAAACAATGAGTTACCTGGTTCATTAGGCAATAAAATAGGAATTAATGTGCTCATGTCATATATTTGCATCTCCCATAGCTCCATGCTGATTTCTGCTCTTAGTAAATAACAAGAGCCAATATTTCTATTTTTTCCAACATTATTGTATTAGGGAGGAGAACAGATAAGGTATGTATTATGTTGTAGTTCTGAACCCCAAAAACCTCCAAAGGAAAAACACTGTGTTTGAGAAGCCTAAGAAATGACCTTGGGACAATAGCTGAATCATGAGCTTATTTCGAGAATGTACCACTCCTGAACGCAAAAGCAACATAGGTTATATAGTGTTTTACATAGGGCATAGTGC
Source organism: Cephalopachus bancanus (assembly GCA_027257055.1). Lineage (NCBI taxonomy): Eukaryota > Metazoa > Chordata > Mammalia > Primates > Tarsiidae > Cephalopachus > Cephalopachus bancanus. Next base: position 1,443,403 of record JAPVLO010000737.1, on the reverse strand, counting down.
AGTGTTAAGTACAAAATGGGTGGGTTTTCCAGCATACAAGCAATGTGAGAATGTGCTTATATTACACCCCAGGTACACAAAATGGCTGTAATTTATCTTTCAAGGTGGGATTTTTAGTATTATAATAAACTAATGGTAACCAAAAATAATGAGTATTGATCAAAGCAGGCCCAACCCGGTCTGATCAGCCAATGGGACCAATTGATTCAAGGAAGATTGCAGGGGAACACTCATGCCACAACTGCAAGATGTAGTCAGCAGACATGGAGAACACATCACCCATGGCCTCAGCATGAATGGCATGTCCAAGGATGAAGCCTGAGGGTAAGGGGCATTCCTGGTTGACAACATCCACGACCCTTCCCCTGGCTCCAACACCAGGATCCCACCTCAGGCTCCAACCCCAGGACTCCTCACTAGGCTTTGACCCTCTTCTTGGGGCCGTATTTAAGATGTACTCATGTTGTCACCGAGTGTGGGTCAATCTACACATGAGACTAGTTCAAGATTATCACTCCTATCACATGTTCTCACTCAAATAGTGGACCTTGAACATCTACCATAATACTATAAAAAAAAGAACTGACAGTGGTGGGAAACTATGGGGCGGGTAGGGAGGGGAAGGGAGGTGGGACTAACGGTAGTCAATATCTGCCTGGGGGCGGGGAGACACCCCTTATTAACAAGGGTGCCTAGACGATGCACATTTGTATACCTAACCCTTAACTGTACCCCACAATTTTATAATAAAAAATATGTTTAAAAAAAAGAATATCACTCTTCTCATGTTTTGGAGGAGGTTTATTTCTGCAACTTTTCCTTTTTTTCTTTTTAGTTGGAGTCTCACTCTGTTGCCCAGATTACAGTGCAGTGGCTGCTCCCGGTCACCACAGCCTCGACCTGCTGGGCTCCAGCGATCCTTCCACCTCAGCCTTCCAAGTAGCTGGAATTACAGGTATGTGCTACCACGTCCGGCTGATTTTTTGGTTTATTGTAGAGATGAGGTCTCGCTGCCCAGGTGGGTCCCGAACCTGCGGGTTCAGGCAATTCACTCAACTCAGTCTCCCAAAGGTGCGGGATTACAGGCTGAGCCACCAAGCCCAGCTTACAACTTTTTCTAATGAGAATTTTTGCTTTCATGATATATCAGGAGTCTTACACTTTTTTTGGTATAGTCTAATTAGTTTTGTGAAAATGTGTGACCTCATTTCAAATTGAATCTAACATTTTAGTCAATAAATTCTGTATTACAAAATATACAATTTTCAGAACATCTTGCATTTACACACAAAGATAAAAATTCAACATCAGTAATACCAGATCTAGTGTTTATAGCATTGTAGCATAATCTCCAAAACTGAAAATGACCCAAACATCCAGTAACTGGTGGACGAATAGACAAACTGTGATACCACCATAAAGTGAAATACCCACTTAGTGATAAAAGTGAATGAATGCTTGATATATGCTAAAACATGATTGACTCTCAAAGGTATTAAAATGAGTAAAATAATCATTTAAAAAATATTAGAAAGCCATATCCATTTTCAATAGTCACATGATTCATCATAGCCAAGAGATGGAAACAACCGAAAGTTCACTGATGGCTGAATAGATAAACAAAATGTTGTATAGACTTCTCATGGGACATGTTTTATTACATTTTTCACCAAATAATTGCATCCCATATTTACACATAACATGTGCTTGTTAATTATCCTGACCAAATGAAATGATTTATCTTGGTTCAAGAGAGAAAACTTGACCATTCATTGCCTTGGTAGACTCTGGTGTGGCTATTTGCTCTTTGAGCTATGGCTGTGACCATGCACCCTGGCTTTGATTCCCTCCCCCACCTTGGGGAGGTGAATCTTCCCTCTACCTTCTCTTTTTCTCTCTAATTTACTTTTAAATAAATTATTTTTAAATCCCCCAAAAAAGGGAGAGAGGAAACTTACTGATGGGAGGCTCCCATACTCCCAAGAGAAACTGAGCCTATAGGTGATATCTGAGTAAACCAAAGTCTTTCCATTGCTTCTTTGGGTTTCTGTTTAATTAACTAGAAATTAGATCTGATAGTAGGCGAGGGGTAAAAAAAGTGACAACACATTTTCGTATAACTTGTTAAGTTTATATGCAATACATATTTTATATGCATTTATAAATGATATAGTATATAAATTTGTACATATATTTTAGAGATGGGGTGTCACCTAAGCCTACTGAAAACCTGGGATTATAGGCCTGTGCCAATGTACACAGCCTCATTTATATTTTTATGAATTCTTGTGCCAAAAATAAATGCCTGGAAACGTACTTAGAAAACAGTTAAGCAAAGCAACCAGGCCGTTTTTCAGAAGAATGTGAAGACCTAGGTGAACATAAAAGAGGTGGGATGGTTTCATGAGGGTTCCTCAGATTGTCTTTAACCAATACAGGATGTGGAGGAATCCACCTGCATCATTCTCTGGAAATCACTGGACCACCTCCTCAGGCACCACCTGAACCTGGTGCATCAACATCTGTCCAGCCCACCAGGCTGAGAGCAAAAATTTGAGGAAAGCAAAAATTAATTGAGTCCTTGGGTGGTGGTATCTAGTCTTGGGGGGTCCACACTTTGTGAGTTTCACCTTCAGGCACTCCACTAGGTTCTCAGGTTAAAGATTCAGGAAAACAAAATACAATAAGCTGGCACTTAAAGGTCCCTGAGGTGCAAGGCTTGATTAGATTCACTTTCTATTTTGTACAAAGTAAAATGCCTTAAGCTATGTTTTGCCATCATAGTGCAAGAGGACAGTGTGCAAGGACAACCCCACTTTTAGTTCTGCTGAAGCTGGTCAATGGATTCTGGTGATGTGAACCTATTGCATATCACAATGTTTCTTTGCTTTTTTGACATTCATTCACTCATGCCTTTATTTGTCTTGATTAACATTCCCTCCATTTTCTCACTTGGTTTTGAAAATGATTTGCAGCCAGTGTTCGGTGCCTCAATCTGTCATCTCAGTACTTTGGGAGACCAAGTGAGTGGATTGCCTTAGCCTGCAGGTTGGAGACAAGTCCAGGCACCTTGGTGAAACCTCGACTCTGCAATAAATACAAAAAATTATTCAGGCATGTTAGCATGCGCTTGTTGTTCCAGCTACTTGGAAGGTTGAGGTGGAAGCATCACCTGAGCCCAGAGAGTCGGCACTGGGTTGTCCGTGAGCATGCCACTGCACTCCAGTGTGGGCAATGGAGTAAGACACAAACTAAAAAAAAAATTGCTAATTCTATTATCTTCTCTGAATTATTGATTAATTGATTGATTCATTGATTTAGTCTACAGCCAGCTAATTAAAAAAAGTTTTTTATTTTTGAATTTTAAAGGGGTGGGGTACAAGTCTGTATTGGGTACATAAGTGGTCTAGGTCCGCATTCTAGATAGCATCTGTTTTTTTTTTAATTAATGATGGCCATTCTTACTGGAGTTAGGTGGTATTTCTGTGGTTTTTATTTGCATTCTCTGATGGTTAGTGAGGCCGAACTTTTATTCTTATGTCTGTTGACTGCTTCTATGTCTTCTTTTCAGAAATGTCTGTTTATGTCTTTCACCCAGTTTTTTTTTAGTCATCTCTGCAGTTTTTTATTTCAATTTTTTCATTGACAAATAATCTGTTAATATTTATGCAATTTATTTGATGTATTGCATCATCCTTTTTTAATAAATGGATCACATTTTTTTCCAGATTGTCCTCCTAGAGTATAAATATCATGGTCGACTCACAAGTAGATATTAAAAAACGCTTGCCAGCACTGCATCCTCTCTCTGATGAACTAAGTGCTGGTTTTGAAACATTTTAAGTACAATTGGTTGTATAAGAATGAAGTTGTTTTGTGTAGTGCAAACATCAGTATCTCATGCATAGATTTGTAGTCACAAGGCTTAAGCTCGTCATTGCCTTTTTTTCCCACAGACCATTAGAAAGTCTGGTAGCAATTTTCTTATTTTTATCAATATTTTTTATTTTGATATTGTGGTGGTACAGTTAAGGGTTAGGTATACAAATATGCTTCACTCAGGCCCCCTTGTTGATAACAAGTGTCTCCCCGTCTTCAGACAGATGTTTACTACCATTAGTCCCATCCCCCCCATAGTTTTCCAACACTGTCAGTCATTTTGTTATAGTAGTGCATTGGATGATCAAGATCCACTATATGAGTGAGAATATGTGATACTCAGATCTTTGTTTCTGTGAGAGGTCACTTACTATTATAGACTCTAGCTCCATTCAGGTTGCTGCAAAATTCATGATTTTGTTCTTTTTTATGGCTGCATAGTATTCCATCGTGTATATGTACCACATTTTAAAAATCCAGTCCTCTTTGATGGACAGCATGGTTGCTTCCAGGTTCTTGCTATTGTGAACAATGCTGCAATAAACAATCGTGTGCAGGTATCTTTTTTATAGAGTGATTTGAGTTCTTCAGGATATATTCCCAGTAGGGGGATTGCAGGGTCATATGGGAGGTTGATGTTTAGAGCTTTTAGGAATCACCACACTGCTTTCCACAGAGGTTGCACTAGTTTACACTCCCACCAACAGTGTAGAAGTGCTCCCTTTTTGCCACACCCTCTCCAGCAGCTGCTATTTTTTGAGTTGTTGATCATTACCATTCTGACTGGAATTAAGTGGTATCTCAGTGTGGTTTTGATTTTCATCTCCCTGATGATTAGTGAGGTTGAGCATTTCTTCATGTGTCTGTTGGCTGCTCGGATGCCTTCCTTTGTGAAGTGTCTGTTCATATCTTTTGCCCATTTTATAATGGGGTTGTTTGTTTTTTTCTTTTCAACACGTTTGAGTTCCTTGTAGATCCAAGATGTTAAGGCTTTGTCAGACCTGGAGTTGGCAAATACTTTTTCCCAGTCTGTAGGCTGTCTCCCTGCTCTCTTGATGGTTTCTTTGGCTTTGCAGAAGCTTGTCAGTTTAATGAGGTGCCACTTGTCTATCTTATCCCTTATGACCTGTGGGTTTTGAGTTTTGTTCAGGAATTGGATGCAGTTTCAATTTCCATGAGGGTATGCCCTTAATTTTCTAAGGTTCTTATGATTTGAGGTTTTACATTTAGGTCTCTGATCCATTTGGAGTTAATTTTTGTGTATGGGGATAGATAGGAGTCCTGTTTCAATCTTCTGCATGTGGTCAGCCAGTTTTCCCAGCACCATTTACTGAACAGGTTCTCCTCTCCCCAGTGGTAGGTGGTGGAGGCTTTGTCGAAGATGAGTTGGTTGAGAAATTGAGGTCTTGCCTCGGGAATCTCAATTCTATTCCATTGGTTTATATGCATGTTCCTATACCAGTACCAAGTTGATTTGATGATTGTAGCTTTATAGTAAAGTTTGAAGTCTGGTAATGTGATACCATCTGCTTTGTTTTTTTTGCTGAGGATTGTTCTGGCTATTCTTGGAGGTTTGTGTTTCCATATGAATTCCTATGTTGTCTTTTCTAGGTCTGAGAAGAATGTTGCTGGTAATTTGATAGGTATTGCATTGAATCTGTAGATTGCCTTAGGTAAGATGGACATCTTTACAATGTTGATTCTTCCAATCCATGAGCATGGGATATTTTTCCACTTATTTGTGTCATCTTTGATTTCTCTGAACAGTGTCTTGTAGTTTTCATTGTAAAGGTCTTTCACGTCTTTGGTTAGGAAGAGGCCAAGGTATTTCATTTTTTTGTGGCTATTGTGAATGGAATTTTGCTTTTTATTTAGGTTTCTGTTTGTTTATTATTGGTGTAAAGAAATGCGATTGTCTTTTGCACCTTTATTTTATATCCTGAGACTTTGTCAAAGGCCTTTATCAGTGTAAGGAGGTTTTTGACAGATTCTCTTGGGTTTTCAAGGTACACAATCATATCGTCTGCAAAGAGATATAATTTGACTTCCTCTTTTCCTATTTGGATACCCCTGATTGCCTTCTCTTCTCTGATTGCTCTAACCAGGACTTCCAATACTATATTGGACAGGAGGGTTGAGAGTGGGCATCCCTGTCTTGTTCCAGTTTTCAGGGGAAATAGTTCTAATTTTTGTCTGTATGTTGGCTGTGGGTTTCTTGTAGATGGCTTTTACTACTTTGAGGTATGTTCCCAGTATGCCTAGATGTTTGAGGATTTTTATCAAGCAGGGGTGCAGGATTTTATCAAAGCTTTTTCTGCATCTAATGAAATAATCATGTGGTTTTTCTTTTGACATCTGTTGATGTATTTAATTACATTTATTGTTTTACGAATGTTGAACTAGCCTTGCATCCCAGGGATGAAGCCTACTTGGTCATAATGGATGATTTTTGAGATGTGTTGTTGAATCCGGTTTGCTAGAATCTTGATGAGACTTATAGCGTCTATGTTCATTAAAGATATTGGTCTGTAGTTCTCTTTTTTTGTTAGATCTTTTTCTGGCTTGGGTATCAATGTGATGTTAGCTTCATAAAATGATTTGGGGAGGGTTCCATCTTTCTCAATCACCTGAAATATCTTCAGTAAGATTGGAATCAGTTCCTCCTTAAATGTCTTGCAGAATTCTGCTGGAAAGCCATCTGGTCAAGGCTCTTTTTTTTGTAGGAAGTTTTCTTATTACATAGTCAATTTCCTTGATTTTTATTGGTCTATTTAAGGTCTCAATTTCTTCTTGTTTCAACCTAGGCAGGTTGTGTGATGACAGAAAGTCCTCCATTTCCTTGAGGTTTTCAAGTTTGTTTCCATACAAATGTACATAGTAGTCTCTGATGATCTTTTGCATTTCTTCAGGGTTAGATGTGACTTCATCTTTTGTGTTTCTGATTGTGCTTATTTGAGTTTTTTCTTTCTTTTTCTTGGTCAGTCTAGCTAGTGGGCCATCGATCTTGTTTATCCTTTCGAAGAACCAGATTTTTGTTTCATTGATTTTTTGTATTGTCTTTTTGTCTTCTATGTCTTGTATTTGGGCTTTTATTCTGGTGATCTGGAATCTTCTGCTGAAATTAGGTTTTTGTGGTCTTGCTTTTCCAGCTTCCTTAGGTGGCTTGTTAGGCTATTAATTTGTGCTCCTCCCATTTTCTTCATGTTTGTAGGGATATAAATTCCCTCTTACTACAGCTTTTAAAGTGTCCCAGAGATTTTGGAAAGATGTTTCTTCATTTTTATTTGTTTCCAAGTATCTTTTGATCTCTGTTTTGATTTCATCATAGATCCAGGAGTTTTTTAGCAACATGCTGTTTAGTGACCATGTCTTTGTGGGTTTTGGGGGAACCTTGTTGGTGTTAATGTTTATTTTTATTCCACTGTGGTCCAAGAAGGTTCATAGTAGAATTTCGGTCCTTTTAAATTTTGCTTATGCTTGATTTATGGCCGATAATGTGGTCGATCTTGGAATACGTCCCGTGCGGTGATGAGTAGAATGTGTATTCTCTGTTCTTTGGATGGAGTGTTCTGTAGGTATCAATTAAGTCCATTTGATCCAGAGTCACATTGAAGTTCTGGATCTCATTGCTGATTTTTTGTCCTGATGATCTGTCTAGGGTTGTGAGTGGGGTATTAAAGTTCCCAGTTATGATGACTTTGGAGTCAATATCTTTCTTTAGTTTCCCTGGGAGTTGCTTTATAAAAGTTGGTGCACCTATGTTAGGTGCATATATGTTTAGGATAGATATTTCTTGTTGGTGGAGTGAACCTTTTATCATTATGTAGTGGCCCTCTGTATCTTTTCAATTTTTGATAGCTTAAATGGTATTTTGTCTAAAATTAGGATCGTGACTCCTCCTTTATTTTGTGTTCCATTCGCCTTGGAATTTGTTTCCCATCCTCTTACTTTGAGTCTGTGCATGTCCTTTTTAGTGAGATGGGTCTCTTGAAGGCAGTATATTGTTACCTGGTGATATTTTATCCATTTTGCCATTCTATATATTTTCAGTGGTGCATTTAGTCCATTCACATTCAGGCTAATTATTGAAATGTGAGAGTTCGTTCCTATCATGGAGTTCCTATAGAGTTGTTCTTCCACTTGGTTTATTGTCTTTCTTTTGTTTTTGGGGTTGATTCATGTGTATTTTATTCTTTTTCCTGTACTCTTGTGAAGAATGTTGCTGTTTTTTCCCCTTTTCTTCTGTGGATAGTACTTTCTTAAGTGTTTCATGTAGTGGTGGTTTGGTGGCAGCGTACGTTCTTAGGGATTGGATATCTGGGAAAGATTTTAATTCTCCCTCGCTGATGAAGCTTAATCTGGCAGTGTAGGTTATTCTTGGTTGAAATTGTTTATCTTTTAGCACTTTGAAGATAGGGCTCCAAGCTCTCCTAGCCTGCAGGGTTTCTGTGGATAAATCTGCTGCTATTCTAATTGGTTTTCCATTGTAGGTGATCTGGCTTTTTTCTATTGTTGCCTTTAGGAATTTTTTTTATGCCTACTTTGTTTAGGCGAATTATTGTGTCTAGTAGTTTGTTTCCTCATTTGTTGTCTTGCAGGGGTCTCTGGATCTCTTGTGTTTGAGTTTTTTCATCATTGATTAGATAAGGCAAGTTTTCTTGAATGATCTCATGGAAGGTTTGTTCCAATGTGGTCTCTGTCTCTCTTTCTGCCTCAGGCAGGCCAATTATACTTAGGTTAGACCTCTTGAGGTAATCGCTCATCTCTTGAAGGCCTTTTTCTGTGTTTTTGAGCTTGTTTTCTGTGTTTTTGAGAGTTTGCATTAGTTCTATATTTTGGTCCTCAAGCTCTGAGATTATTTCTTCTGCTTGGGTAATTCTGCTTTCCATGCTTATCAGTTTGCTGTTTATTTCATTCACAGTATTCTTTATTACTGTTATCTCAGATATCAGCTCCTTTCTAGTTTCTTCTTGAGTCTCCTCAATTATTTTTAATCTCTCCATTAATGTCTTCATGTCTAGGTTTGTATTTTGAGACCAGTCATTCTGGGTGATCTTTATTGTTTGCATTCTAAATTCAGTTTTCTCAGTGTCTGCCCTCCCAGGAGTCTGGGAGAGACCCATATTCTTCTTTTGTTTTTCTTCATTTGTGTAGATTTTTCTCTCTCATCCCTTAGTGGATAAGGTCCCTTGAGTTCTAATCTTCAGCCTCTCCCCTCTGTTTTTGTGGCAGGCCGGCAGTTAGCTTGTTACCTGGGAGATCTGTGACACTGGTCTCTATTCAGCGTAGGGGAGGGGCTTTGTCTCCTGTTTAATGAAGTCACCATGGGAATCTAGGTGGAGGCTCTGATAGGTGGGTGGGGCAATGCGATGTAAATATGCCTTGAAAATAGTGAGATGGTAGTTTTACTTTCACTTTTAGAGAGACTCCTGTGGATCTCTAGGCAGGACCAGCTGCACAGCTGGGCACTGGATCCAGGGTGCCCCCCGCAGGCTGGGGTGGAGGAGAGGGTCGGGCGTTTCCTACTCTGGAGCTGGAAGCCTGCGATTGGTACCTTACACCAGCTTGGGGTTCTTCCCCCTTACACAGGCTTGTGGTCGCATGCTGAGTGCCTCAGCCAGGGTGGGCCTGGGCTTCAGATCTCCAAAGCTCCAGCAGGCAGGTGGTGGGTCTGGTCCCTCACAGGGCACTTTAGCCAGAAATGGGACCAGTATCTCTGAGGGGCGGGCGCTCAGAGCCTCCCTGGGCGACCGGCAGCTTGGTGCTGGGTGCTGGTCGTGATGATGTAGCCAGGGATGGAGCTGGGATCCAGGATTTGGGATTCCCCAGCTGACTGTAATCACATATAATGGAGCAGCTGCAGTCCCGCTGCAATGTCTGGCCCTGCATGGGACCAAAAGTCCTCAGGCCTCGTACCAGTGTGGCTGGCGGTGGGCAGTGGGCTGCAGGAAGAAAAGTAATAATCTTTTAGGGAACTCACATTCAGAGAATCTCACGGATCCACCTATGCCATTGCCGTCTTCAGGTCCAGGCCTCACCCACTTTTTAATGGGGCTGTTTGCTTCTTTTTTTCTGGTACATTTGAGTTCCTTGTAGATCCTGGATGTTAAACTTTCATCAGATACTCAATTGGTAAATATTTTTTCCCATTTTGTGGGATGTCTCCCCACTCTCTTGATGGGTTCTTTTGATTTGCAGAAGCTTTTCAGTTTAATGAGGTTCCACTCATCTATCTTATCTCTTATGGCATGGGATTTGGGGGTTTTGATCAGGAATTAGTTAGCTGTTTCAATTTCTTTAAGGGTGTCTCCAGCATTTTCTCAGTTTCTTGTACTTTGAGGTTTTACATTTGGGCCTTTGTTCCATTTAGAGCTGGTTTATGTGTATGGTAATAGGTAAGTGTGTTGTTTAATTCTTCTGCATGTGATCAGTCATTTTTCCTGGCAAGATTTGTTGAATAAGGTCTACTTTAAAATTTAAAAAAATTTTCTGGAGAGAAAGTCTTTCTATGTTACCAGTGTGGTCTCAATCTCCTAGGCTGTAGCACTTCTATCTTTCCCTCCGAAAGGGGATTACATGTGTGAGTCATGGAGCTCAATCATCTTCTCTGAATTTATTAATTTTATTCTCTTGAGTCACTTGTTCTTATCACTATTGTGTTACACTAAAACAACCTGTCTAAATACAATGGGTGAATATTTTTTTCTTTCTCTTCATCTATATCAGGGTAATAAGTATGTGACCTAACTACTTCATAATAGTAACTGTGAACTAATGGAGTTTGTATATATTTGATGAGATTCCATCCACTATAGATAGCATTTTAGATCAGGTGGAGCCCAATTTTTTTGACTCTGGTGTTCTTGTGTCAGAAGAGGTTCCTTGCAGGCAGGGCAGATATACATACATTATGGAATATAAGTTGCAAATAGTTTTACTCATCTGAAATCTGCCTCTTTACTTTCCTGATGGCATTTCCTGTCATGCGGATTTTTCCCTGTTTTTATTAATACTTCAGAATTTTTTTTTTAGTCAGAGTCTAACTCTGTTGCCCAGGCTGGAGTACAGTGTCACACTGCTCATGGCCACCTCAGCCTTGACTTGCTAGGCTCAGGTGATCCTCTCACCTTAGCCTTCCGAATAGCTGGAATTACAGGTGTGTGCCATCACACCCAGCTAATTTTTGATTTATCATAGAGACAAAGTCTCACCATGTTGCCCATGCTGTTCTTGAACCCTCAGGCTTCTCAGTCAATTCTCTCACCTCTGCCTTCCAAAGTTCTGGGATTACAGGTGTGAGCTACTGCACCAGGCAACGCTTGCAGGAATGGCAGGGGGCAGGCGATATTCCCAGGTGGTCTCCCATCTAAGCACTAATCAGGTTGACCCTTCTTAGCTTCTGAGTTGCCAGCAGATCCCACGCCTTCTAGCAGAATTCCTCTCATTGTTAGTCGAGTTTATACTGCCTCATCACATCATAAAATTTAACTATAATTTTGTTATTTTTTATCATGTAGATTTTTCTTTTTTGCCCCTTTTTACTATAAAGTATTCAGAATATGTCCAGTTTTTATTGTTTAGATGAAAATTTCCATTTTCCCAATTCCATATATTATCTCATTCTCACTGTTGTTTTAATTTCTTATTCACTTCTAACAATATACTTTGTATATTTCTGAATTTTTCACTTCATTCATCTGTTCATGAATCAACATGACTCATAGTGTTATCCCCTCTCAATTTTTGTTTGTTTCTTTTTGAGTTTTGAAGTCTATACTTTTTTGTTCATTATTCTCTAAGATTTTCATATTGATACATAATAAATGCATATTTTATTAGATTATTGCAATATCTTTGCTACCTTCAATAACTAGTGGATAGAGCTTTATAGAGATTAATGTAAATGTATAAATCAGCATAAGGATAATTGATCTTCTACACAAGGACTTGATGTGATTTTTTTGTTTTTATCTACTCTCAAATATTTCAGGGGATGTTTTATAATTTTCCTCACCTAGGAATAATATATTTTTATTATTTATTTTCATTTAGTTTATTTCATTTTATGTATTTTATATTTTTGTAATTGTATCCTTCACCACTGCAACTTGTAAATGATTGTTTTTGTACATATGAAGGTTATTGATCATAATATATATCAATTTTATATTCTAATAGCTTACTGAATTATTTGGGGGGGTAGATTTTTTTGTCAATTTCTTTGTGTTTCCAGGTGTGAACATAGATTTACATATTTGTTTTCAATTATTCAGCTATTTTTAATGACCTTGGCTAAAACTCCAATACACAATGATTAATGAAGAACACAGCTGATCATGTGTTCTTTGTGTTGTTTCCTGACCCATGTGGAATCAACCAAGTGCTTCCAAAGAACAAGATGTGGACTTTGTTTTGTAAAGTTAGGAAAGAGCTATCAATTTTTAATTTTGAATATTTAAATTTAAGGTCAATATGTGTTGAGGACTGGGAGCTTAAGATGACAACTGGTTGGGTCAGACTGTGAGAGTCTCTGTGGAGGCAAGTGTCCATAGAGACTCTCTGAGTGAGTAGGCATGCACTGGTGGAAGTGTGAGAGTTCATATGAGGGAAGACAGAGACTTGGGTTCATGCACCTGGGTGCGTCCTCTGATGGCAACTACAAGCCCCCATTGCCTTCAGTTTGGAGTATGGTCTGCAAGATCATGCACTGGATTGTCTGCTGCTCATGTGGATGTGCAAGAGAAAAGTCAGTGAATCCAGCTGACTCCTCTCACCTGGTGTCTGGCCCACACCATCACCTGTTATAGCAGATCAGCTTGAGCCCCACATCTGATCAGTGGAGAGAGAGGATCAGAGAAAGCTGGAGAGGAACCCCATGTTCAATGAGGATATTCCAAACACAGCCACTTTCTCTGTCCCAGGACCATGCAGAGAGACCTGCATTGACCCTTTTAGCTCTGCTCAGCCTCCAAATTGCTACCAAAGGTAATCTCATCAAACTGCAAGAGACAGAAGCCCCTCTCCCATGCATGATCAGACATCGACAGGTCAGATTTGAGTGGCAGACCTGACAGGCTGAAGCCGAGGGAGTCTAGATCTGATCCACATTTCTTCCAAAGTAGGCCTGGGGCATCTTACCCAAGCTGTGAGCCACCCTATTTGCCTGCATTGAGAGCAGGGAAAGAGGTTGGAGATCAGAGCTGAAAGGACACTGGACTTAAAAATAATGATCTCAGGGGCAGTTTGGTTCCTTGTTTTTATTTTTTTCTATTTTCTTTGACTGTTTGCTCATTTTAGTTTGCTTTTTGTCTTAATTTTTTCCTTTCTGTTTTTGATAACTTTTTTCATACTTGCTTTGCATCTGTTATTTTACTGATTTTTTTTCTTTCTTCTTTCTATTCCTTAGACTTCCTATTTGTGTATGGGAAGAGTACTTCAATAGGCAGGTTTTTGCTGAAATGTGTGTTTGCATGATTACCTGTATGTTTTAGTATTTTTTCTGTCTTTGTGTTTCTTTTCATTTGTTAGTTGGTACATCTGTCTGTTTTCCTTCTTACACTTCTTTCTCTAAATCTTGCTCTTGCCCCCCTTCCTTCCCTCTTCCATTATTTTCCTTTTTCTTACCTCATTTTTCTTCCAGGCAGCAATCTTATACCCCCAATGCATGGACAGATTGTTAGGCAATGGGAAGTGGGTTCCTGGGTTCCCATACACCTGTTGGTGGATACTGGGATCTGTAGATAGATTCTGAATCATAGATCCACCATCAATTAAATCTCAAGACTGCAAAAAGTACAGCCCCCACCCCCAGTCCAACTTCAGAGTTAAACAAAGCCAGAGGATCCACATAAGGAAGAATAGGGGATTGAGCAAACAGAAGTAAAAGCAACCCCACCACCCCTGAACAACATAATTAAAGAAGAGGAGTGGGAAAGGGTGGTGGGGGGGGGAATATATACAAATGAAGAAAGACCAAAAGAAAAATATGGGTCTCACATGGACCCCTGGGAGGTCAGACACTGAGAAAACACATTGGAACGCAAACAATGAAGAGTCCCCAGAATAACTGGTCTCAAACTACAAACCCAGATATAAAGACATTAATAGAGAGTATTAAAAAATTGAGAGGAGAAAAGAGAAAAATAGGAAGAAGTTGATAACTGAGATAACAGCATTAAAGAATACTGTGAATGAAATAAATAACAGACTGATAAGCATAGAAAGCAGAATTAGCCAAGCAGAAGAAAGAATCTCAGAACTTGAGGACCAAAATATAGAACTAAACCAAACTGTCAAAAACATAGAAAAGAAGCTTAAAAAGATAGAATAAAACCTTCAAGAGATGAGGAATTACATCAAGGGGCCAAGCCTAAGAGTAATTGGACATCCTGAGGCAGAGACAGAAACCACCCTGGAACAAACATTCCCTGAAATTTTTCAAGAAAATTTCTCTCATCTCATCAGTGATGTGACCATTCAAACACAAGAGATTGAGAGAAACCTTGCAAGAAAACAAATGAGAAGACCAACTCCTGGCTACATAGTAATTCACCTTAACAATGTAGGTATGAAAGAAAAAATCCTAAAGGGAGCAAGAGAAAAAGGTCAGACTACCTATCAGGGAAGACCAATTAGAATAGCAGCAGACTTATCTACAGAAACACTGTAGGCTATGAGAGCTTGGAGCCTAGTCTTCAAAGTTCTCAAAGATAAGCAATTTCAACAAAGAATAATCTACCTAGATAAGCTTGAACTTCATAAGTGAGGGAGAATTAAAATCTTTCCCAGATATTCAATCGTTAAGAACTTACACTGCCTCTAGATCAGCTCTACAAGAAACACTTAGAAAGTATTAAACACAGAAAAAAGAGAAAAAAGAACAACAACTTTCTTCACAAGAGTGCAGGAAAAAAGTGAGGCAATTTCTGAAAGAACTAGAAATTGACCTTCCATATGACCCAGCAATTCCCCTATTGGGAATATACTTGGAGAAACCCAAATTATTCTTTACGAAAGATACTTGCACATGTATGTTTGCTGCAACTCTATTCACAATAGCAAAAATGGAACCAACCGTATTGCCCATCAATACTGAACTGGATAAAGAAAATGTGGTACATATACACAATGGAATATTATGCAGTCATAAAGAAGGAGAAATATATGGACTTTGCAGCAACTTGGATGGATTTGGAGTCGATCATACTCAGTGACTTATCACAGAAACAAAAAACTGAGTTCTGTGTGTTCTCACTCATAAGGTGACCTTGAACAATTATAATGCTATAAGAAAGTAATTGACAGTAGTGGAAAACTGTTGGGGGAGTGGGACTGGTAGTTGAGGGAAACTGCTAGGGGAAGGAGGGGCATACTTCAACAAGGGTACCAGCATGATCAATGTTTATATACCTAACCCTGAATTGTACCCCACATCTTTATAGTAAATAAATTAAAAAAGAAAACACCCCAAAATCATGAATCATGAATCAACCAAAAAATCAAAAGAAAGAAAACAAACAGGAAAAACAAAAACTCTAAAAGAACCTCATGATAGGGATTAACTCACATTTCTATAATTTTTATTTTTTCATCTTAATTTTTATGTTTTATTATAAAGATTTGGGGTATAATTCAGTGTTAGATATACAAACATTGATTAAGCAGGTACCCTTGTTGAGGAGGTGTGCCCCTCCCTCCCCTAGTAGTTTCCCTTAACTGCCAATCACACACTCCTCCCCTGACAGTTTCCTATTACTGTCCAATGCTTTCTTATGGCATTAAAATTGTTCAAGATCTGCTTATGAGCCAAAACATATAGTACACTGTTTTTTGTTTCTGTGACAGATCACTGAGTATCACTGACTCCAAATCCGTCCATGTTGCTGCAAAATCCATATATTTGTCCTTCTTTATGACTGCACAATACTCACTTGTGTATATGTACCACATTTTCTTTATACAGTACAGCTTGGATGGGCAACACGGTTGGTTTCATGTTTTTGCTATTGTGATTAGAACTGCAACAAACATATGCATGCAGGTATTTTTTTTGTAGAATAATTTGTATTCCCCTGGGTATATTCCCAATAGGGGAATTGCTGGGTCATATGGAAGGTCAGTTTCTAGTTCTTTCAGAAATCACCACACTGTCTTCCAAAGAAGTGGCACTAGTCTGCATTCCCACCAGCAGTGTAGAAGCATTCCTTTCTCTCCACAACCTCACCAGCATCTGATGTTGTTTGTTTTATTAACAATGGCCATTCGTACTGGGGTTATGTGGTATCTCAATGTGATTTTGATTTGCATTTCTCTGATTATGAGTGAGGCTGAGCACTTTTCCTTTTTTGTGTATTTATTTATTTATTATAGAGATGTGGGGTACAATTCAGGGTTAGGTATATAAACATTAATCATGCAGGTACTTTTGTTGATGAAGTATGCCCCTCCCTCCCCTAGCAGTTTCCCTCAACTGACAATTACACCTCCCTCCCCTGTTGTCCACTACTGCCAATCACTTCCTTACAGCATTATAATTGTTCAAGGACCATTTATAAGTGAGAACATATGGAACTCAGTTCTTTGTTTCTGTGATAAATCACTGAGTATGATCGACTCCAAATTCACCCAAGTTGCTGCAAAGTCCATATATTTGTCCTTCTTTATGGCTGCATATTATTCCATTGTGTATATGCACCACATTTTGTTTACCCAGTCAGCTTTGATGGGTAACACAGTTGGTTCCATGTTTTTGCTATTGTAGATAGAACTGCAACAAGCATACATGTTTAGGTATCTTTGTCATAGAATGATTTGAGTTTCTCTGGGTATATTCCCAATAGGGGAATTGCTGGGTCTTATGGATGGTCAATTTCTAGTTCTTTCAGAAATTGCCACACTCTCTTCCAAAGAAATTGCACTAGTCTGCATTCCCACCAGCAGTGTAGAAGCTTTCTTTTTCTCCACATCCTCACCAGCATCATTCATTGTTTGTTTTATTAGTAATGGCCATTCTTACGGGGGTTAGATGGTGTCTTAATGTGGTTTTGATTTGCATTTCTCTGATGAGTGAGTCTGAGCACTTTTTCATGTGTCTGTTGGTTGCCCATATATCTTCTTCTGAGAAGTGTCTATTCATGTCTTTTGCCCACTTTTTAAAGGGGCTGTTTGATTTTTTCCTTTTGGAACATTTGAGCTCCATGTAGATCCTAGATGTTAGGCCTTTCTCAGATATACAGTTGACAAATATTTTTTTCCCATTCTGTGGGCTGTCTCCCGCTCTCTTATGGTTTCTTTTACTTTGCAGAAACTCATAAATTGATGAGGTCCCACTTGTCTATCTAGTTTCTTAAGGTATTGGCCTTTGTGTTCTGGATAGGAATTTGTTCCCTGTTCCAATTTCCATAAGGGTGTCTCCTGCATTTCCTAAGATTCTTATAGTTTGAGGTTTTACATTTAGATTTGTGATCCATTTTGAGTTAACTTTTGTATATGATGATAGGTAGGGGTCCTGTTTCAATCTTCTGCTTGTGGTCAGTCAGTTTTCCCAGCACCATTTACTGAATAGGTTTTCCTCTCCCCAGTATTGTTTGTTGGAGGCTGTGTCAAAGATGAGTTGGTTGAGGAATTGAGGCTTTGCTTCCAGAATCTCTATCCTGTTCCATTGGTCTATGTGCCTGTTTTCATACAATACCAAGCTGTTTTGATTACTGTAGCTTTATAGTAGAATCTGAAGTCTGGAAGTGTGATACCTCCTGCTTTGTTTCTCTTGCTAATGATTGTTTTGGCTATTAGTGGTCATTTATGTTTCCATATGAATTTCTGTATTGTCATTTCCTGATCTGAGAAGAATGATGTCGGTAACAATGGTTATTGCGTTGAATCTGTAGATTGCCTTTGGTAGGATGGATATCCTGGGAATGAAGCCCAGTTGGTCAAGGTGCAAGATTTTTGTGATGTGTTTTTGGATCCAATTTGCTTGAATTTTGTTAAGAATTTTTGCATCTTTGTTCATAAGTGATATTGGCCTATAGTTCTCTTTTTTTGTTGGATCATTCCTGGTTTGGGTATCAGTGTGATGTTAGCTTCATAAAATGACTTTGGGAAAATTCCATCATTCTCAATTGCCAGGAATACTATCAGTAGGATTGGTATCAACTCCTCCTTGTAAGTTTTGTAAAATTCTGCTGGAAAACTATCCGTTCCAGGGCTTTTTTTTTTGGTAGGTAATTTTCGTATGATAGACTCAATTTCCTGGTTTGTTATTGGTCTATTTAGTGTCTCGATGTCTTTTTGCTTCAACCTGGGGAGTTTGTGTGATGTCAGAAAGTCCTCCATTACACTTAGGTTATCAAGTTTGTTTCCATATAGGTGTACATAATAATATCTGATAATCATTTGTATTTCTTCAGTGCCAGTAGTGATTTGATATTTTGTATTTCTGATTGTGTCTATTTGAGATTTTTCCTCTTTTTTTGGTCATTCTGACTAGAGGACCATCAATCTTGTCAATTCTTTCAAATAACCAGCTTTTTGTTTTGTTGATGTTTGCTATGATACTTTTGTCTTCTATGTCCTGCATTTGGGCTCTTATTTTTGTGATTTGGAATCTTCTGCTAAAGTTGGGATTTTGGTGGTCTTCTCTTTACAGTTCCTTTTGGCAATTTTTTAAGCTTTCAACTTCTTCTTTTTTTTTTTTTAGTTGGAGTCTCACTCTGTTGCCCAGACTGGAGTGCAGTGGCTGCTCCGGGCCACCGCAGCCTCAACCTGCTGGGCTCTGGCGATCCTTCTGCCTCAGGCTTTCAGGTAGTTGGAACTGCAAGCCCACACTATCACTCCTGGTTAATTTTTGATTTATTGTAGAGATGAGGTCTTGCCAAGTTGCCCAGACGGGTCTCAAACCTGTGGGCTCAGGCAATCCACTCACCTCAGCCTCCCAAAGGCACAGGATTACAGGCTGAGCCACTGAACCCAGCTCAACTTCTGATCTTTCAATTTTCTTGATGTGTGCACGTAGATATATAAATTCCCCTCTGAGACCTGCTTTTGGGTCATCCCAGAGGTTTTGGTAAGATGTTTCTTCATTTTCATTTATTTCCAGGAATCTTTCAATTTCTGCTTTGATTTCAGTGTATTGACCCAGTATTTGTTCAGCATCATGCTATTTAGTGTCCATTTCTTTGTGGGCTTTGGGGAAATATTGGTGGTGTTGATATTTATTTTTATTCCACTGTGGTCTGAGAAAGTGCATGGCAGGATTTCAACAGTAGGGAATTTGTTTATGCTTGATTTATGGTGGATGATGAGATCAAACTTGGAGTATATTCCATGTGGTGATGAGTAGAATGTATATTATTTAGAAGGAATAATCTCGAGGTATCTCTTAAGTCCATTTTGCCAAGTGGCAAGTTTAGGTTCTGGATCTCCTTGTTGATTGTTTGCCTTGATGATCTATCTAGGGCTGTTAGTGGTGTATTCAAGTCACGTGCTATAATAGTGTTAGAGTCAACATATTTTTTAGCTTACTTAGTAGTTGCTTTATAAATGCTGGTGCTCCTGTGTTGGATGCGTATATGTTGGATGGATATTTATTGTTGATGGATTGAACCTTTTATCATTATGCAGTGTTCTTTTGCATATTTTTAAATTTTTTGATAGCCTAAAGGATGTTTTGCCAGATATTAAGATTCCAACTCCTGCCTTCTTTTGTGATTCATTTGCCTGCAAACTCGTTTTCCATCCTTTTGCTTTGAGTCTTTGTGCATCCCTTGAAATGAGATGAGTCTCCTGGATGAAGCAAATAATTGGGTTTATTATGCAGTCTTCCATTTTGTGTCTTTTCAGTGGTACATTTAGTCCATTCACAGTCAGGCTGATTATTGAAATATGATTGTTTCTCCCTGTCATGAGGTTCTTATAAAGTTTTTCCTTTGTTTGCTTGTTTTCCTTTGGCTTTGGGCTTAATGTAGGTGTGTGTTTTCAAGTTTCTCATTGCACTGTATTCTCTGCTGATTCTGTGCTCTGTTTTTCTCTTGAGAAGTGTGTGGTAAATCTTTTTCTTCTTTATTCTGTGCTTAATATCTTTTTAAGTGTCTTCTGTAGAACTGGTCTCTAAGCTGCATAATCTCTTAGGGACTGGATGTCTCGAAAGGATTTTAATTCTCCATCACTTATTAAACTGAGCATGGCTGGATAAGAAATCCTCCATTTAAACTGTTTATCTTTGAGGACTTTGAATATAGGTCTTCAGTCTCTTCTTGCTTGTAGTCTTTCTGCTGCTATTCTGATTGGTTTTCCCTGATAGGTAGTCTGACCTTTCTCTTTTGCTGCCTTTATAATTTTTCTGCTGTGCCTGTTTTGTGTAGGTGAATTACTATGTGTCTATGGGTTGGTGTTCTCATTTGATGTCTTGTGGTGTTTCTCTGTATCTCTTGTGCTTGACTGGTCAAATCTCTGGTGAGATGGGGAAAGTTTTCTTGGCTACTTCCTGTAATACTTGCTCCAAGTTGATCTCCATTTCCCTTTCTTCTTCTAGGATAGTAATCAGGTGTAGGTTTGACCTCTTGATATAATCTCACATCTCTTTTAGACTTCATTTTTTCTTTCTGAGTCTTCTTTCTATGTTTTTTTATGGATCAGGTTAATTCCATGTTCTGGTTTTCAAGTTCTGAGATTATTTCTTCAGCTAGATTAATTCTGCTTTCTGTGATTTTCTTGTTGTCATTTATTTCCTGTATAAAATATTTTATTGCCAAAATCTCTGTTACAAGTTCTTTCAGTGTTGCATCTTGTCTTTCTTGAGTCCTAGTCACTCTTTCCAACCATTCCCTAATCCCTGTATTATTCTGGGGAAAATCTTTGGTGCCTTGCATTGTTTGACACCAAGGTCTGATTTTTGAGAAGTTTTGTCTTTGGTACACTTGAAATTGTCTGAGATCTTCATTTGGGTTTTCCCCATTTGTGACAGATCTCTTGTTTGTCTCTTTAGTTCTGTTATTCAGTGTCACTTGGAGAGGCTTTCCCTTCTGAGGTTAGCTTAGATCTCTATTATTCCCTGACCTGGGCTCTGGATTTGTTCTATTTTGAAATAGAATGGTAGATGGGAAGTTTTGCTGTCTCTTGTAGTTTTTGAAATTAAAAAAAGTGGGGGATGGGGTGCTAGAAATAAGAAACTACTTGTAAACTGAAATGTTCACTTATTGTGGTATGTGTTCCCTGGGACCCATTGCCACTACCACTCTATATGACAATGCAAAGCAGAAACTCAATGCAAAAGCAATTGAACACATACACAAACACTCCAAAACAAACTGGAATACAACAAAGTGAAACAAAACAATCAGCAACAATAAGACCCCAAGAAAATTAAACACACACACATATACCTAGCTCAAAGTGAATAGAGAAGAAAAACAGAAAGACTGAAGTGAGAAACAAAAAGGCATTCATGTCGAACACTCGCACATCTATTTACATACCCCTTAAAGTATAAAAAATGAATACAAAAAGACCTAGAGAAACAAAAGAATAAGAACAAACAACCACAACAAAATAGAAAGGTTAACACTCAGTCATTCACATACACAAACAGAAAATGACAAATAAAAGAAGAAAGAAACATAAGAAGAAAAGAAAAAAATTGGATGTAGATGCAGATCAAACCCCAACATACACATTCATACACAAAGGAAAAATATTTTAAAAACAGATGGACCAAATAGCAAACAGCAGAAAAAATGTTTAAATTTTTAAAAATTGAAAATTACAAAATCAAAATCAAAAACAAACAAACAAAAAAATCTGCCCTCTTATGGCTGGCTCTGCAATTTTTCCTCTAATCAGGTCTCTCCTGCACAGCCATCTCTTTCACTCTCTAGGGAACAAAGCAGGGAAGGAGGAGAGACAGTCATGTGTGGGACTGCAGTCCTCCCCTCCCTCTCTCATATGGTCAGGGAGATATCTTTTGGGGAGGTACAGAACTATCTCTTCCCCAGGTATGTATTCTCACTGGGGTGCCACAGGCAGGCCTGTTCTGGAATGGAGCTCTCCCATTGCGAATGATGTCCGGTCTTTGCTGGGTTTATCCCTCTCAATCATGGCCAAGTTGTGTGGGTCTGATGTTCTAAGGATTGCTGTAAAGGAGGGGGTTTGTCAGCCCTGGACTCACCACTGATCTGTTTGGAGTTCTTTCTCATCTTTTTCTTGCCACACCCTTTGTCCCACAACTGGAGCAGGGTAGGGGGTGGGATGCCTGCATGCCAGCACTCATCAGTTCCCTCTGAAGTTTGTGCCTTTAGGATATTCTCTTTGGGCCATGATCAAGCCCTGAGTAGTTGATCAGCCAGTCACAGAGATCAGATCTGTTGGTCCGTGGAGAGCAAGTCAGAACACTTTCCTTCCTCACCTTCAATATGGTGGTGGGGTGCCTCTCTTGTCCTCTTCCATGGGAACTTGCCTCAGGACTCCATCCTTAGCCCCTTTGAGCACTTGCAAGGTGCTGAAGCAATAAGGCAAAACCCAGAGCAGTCTCTTTTCTGCTTCAATGGTGAGGGAGTGCCTGGGGCAATAGTGTCTCCTGGTCACTTTTCTAAAGGAAAACTTCTGTCTGTTTTTTAAAAACAACAACAACACTCCTCCACTTCTCTGACCTGGGTAGAGCCAGGGATGAAGTATAGAAACTGCAGCACCTGCTGTTGCACCAGGAACCTGGCCACCAACTCACAAACCCCATCTAGACAGTATCTCCCAGTGTTTTCTTGCCAGGGAGGGTTTGCTTATTTTTTTAAAAAAAGAAAAGAATGAGAAAATGGTGCTCGGATATTGCATCCCGGGAATCGTTTGGGTCCAAGCCCAGGCACTGTGGCACCAACTGCTCTTCCAGGAGAGCCCTAGCTGCTAGCTCCCTAGCCCTCACTCAGTCAGCCACTCATATGCCCACATACTCATCAGCACATACACAAAATTTTCCGTACACTCACTCACTTACATGGGGACTAAAAAATGTCTGACTAGCTCAGCTGCCATCTTCCCCACCTCCCACATTTCAATAATTAGCCTGAATGTGAATGGACTAAATGAACCACTGAAAAGACATAGAAAGGCAAAATGGGTAAAATATTATGAAGCAACAATATATTGTCTCCAAGAGAGTCATTTCACCAGAAAGAACACTAACAGACTCAAAGGCAGATGTTGGGAAGCAAAATTTCATTCTAATGGAACACAAAAGAAAGCAGGACTTGTGATCTTAATTTCAAACAAATACCTTTAAGCTATCAAAAAGTAAAAAAGATGCAGAAGATCACTAATGATAAAAGGTTCAATCCAGCAACGAAATATCCATCCTAAACATATATGTACCCAGCAAAGGAGCACACATTTTCATAAAGCAGCTTCTAGGCAAGCTTACAAAAGGTACTGACTCTAACACTATCATAGCTGGGGACTTTAATAACCCACTCACAACCCTAGACAGATCATCAAGACAATAAAGCAGCAAGGAGATCTGGAATCACAATGTGACTCTTGACCAAGTGGAATTAATTGATACCTACATAATCCCCCCTTCGACCACAGAATATATATTCTGTTTATCACCACATAGAACATACTCTAAGATTGATCACATTTTTGGCCATAAATCAAGCACAAACAAATATCATAAGATTGAAATTTTGCTATGCACCTTCAGATCACAGTGGAATAAAAATAAACATCAGCACGAACAAAGTTCCCCCCAAACCATAAAAACATGGACATTACACAGTATGATGCTAAGGAACTCCTGGGTCAACATGGAAACCAAAACAGAGATTAAAAGATACCTAGAAAGAAATGAAAAATAAGAAACATCTTATGAAAACCTCTGGGATGCCATGAAAACAGTAGTGAGAAGGGAGTTTCTGTCTCTACAAACACACATGAAGAAAATAGAAACATCACAAGTTAACAGTCTATTAAGTCACCTAAGGAAGGTGGAAAAGCAAAACTACTAAAACCCTGACTTCAGCAGAAGAATTCAGATCACCAAAATAATTGCCCAAATCCAGGACATAGAAGACAAAAAGATATTACAAAAAAAAAAAAATCAATGAAACAAAAAGTTGGTTCTTTGAAAGGATAAAAAAGATTGATGGTCCCCTAGCTAGATTGACCAAAAAAGGGGAGAAAAAGCCCAAATTAACTCAATCAGAATCACAAAAGATGAAGTCACCATTGACCCTGAAGAAATACAAAAGATTGTCTATGTATGTAAAATTGTATGTCTACTATGTACAATTGTAAGGAAACAAACTTGAAAACCAAAAGGAAATGGATAACTTTTTGACACCACACAACCTGTGCAGCTTGAAACAAGAAGAAATCAAGACTATGAATAGACCAATAACAATCAAGGAAAATGATGATGTCAGAAGAAAACCACCTACAAAAATAGCCTTGGACCAGATGGCTTTCCAGCAGAATGCTACAAAACATACAAGGATGAACTTATACCAATCCTGTTGAAAGGATTCCAGGCAATTGAGAAAGATGGAACTCTTCCCAAATCATTTTGTGAAGCTAACTTCACATTGATACCCAAGGCATGTGCACATCCAACAAAGAAAGAGAACTATAGGCCAATATCCTTGATGAACATAGATGGCAAAATTTCCAAGAAGATCCTAGCAAACTGAATTCAACAACACATATCAAAAATTATCCACCACAACCAAGTAGGCTACATCCCTAGGATGAAAGACTGGTTCAACATTCCTAAGTCCATAAATGTAGTTAAATACATCAACAGACTTAAAAACAAAATCCACATGATAATATATATTAGATGTAGAAAAAGTTTTTTGATAAAATCCAGCACCACTTCTTGATAAAAATCCTTGAACATCTAGGTATAGACGGAACATACCTCAAAATAGTAAGTGCCATCTACAAGAAACCCACAGCCAGTATACTGCTAAACAGACAGAAATTGGAACCATTTCCCCTGAAAACTGGAACAAGAGAAGGATGTCTAGTCTCATCTCTCCTGTTCAACATAGTTTTGGAAATTCTAGCTAGAGCAATCAGAGAAAAGAAAGCAACCAAGGGTATACAAATAGGAAAAGAGGAAATCAAGTTATCCCTCTTTGCAGATGACATGATTCTGTACTTCAAAAACCCAAGAGAATCTGCGAAAATCCTCCTTTCATTGATAATGGTCTTTGGCAAAGTTCAAGGTATAAAATAAATGTGCAAAAGACAATCACATTTCTATACACCAATAATAAACATACAGAAACCCAAATAAAAAACACAATTCTGTTCACAATAGCCACACACAAAAAAATGAAATATCTTGATATCATGCTAACCAGAGATGTGAAAGACAATGAAAACTACAAAACACTGCTCAAAGAAGTCAAAGATGACATTAAAAAATGGAAAAATATTCCATGCTCATAGATGAGAAGAATCAACACTGTTAAGATGTCCATTCTACTTAAGGCAAGCTACAGATTTAATGAAATACCCATTATATTACCAGTAACTTTCTTCTCAGACCACAAAACAAAAATACAAGAATTCACAGGGAAACATAAACAACCACAAATAGCTAAAACAATCCACATTCAAACCCCCCCAAACCAAGAAGTGTCACATTCCCAGATTTTAAACTTTATTATAAAGTTACAATAATAAAAACAGCCTGGTATTGGTACAAGAACAAGCTTATAGACCAGTGGAATAGAATTCAGATTCCAGAAGCAAAACCTCAATTTCTCAACCAGTTTGTCTTCGACAAAGCCTCCACCACCTACCACTGGGGAGAGGAGAACCTATTCAGTAAATGGTGCTGGGTAAACTGGCTGACCACATGCAATAGTTTGAAACAGGACCCCTACCTATCCCCACACACAAATATCAACTCAAAATTGTTCAGAGATCTAAATGTAAAACCTCAAACTATAAGAACCTTAGAAAATGCAGGAGACACTCTTATGGAAATTGGAATTGGCAACCAATTCCTTATCAAAACCCCAAGTGCCCATGCCATAAGAGATAATATAGACAAGTGGGACCTCATCAAACTGACAACTTCTGCAGAGCCAAATAAACCATCAAGAGAGCAGGGAGACACCACACAGCCTGGGAGAAACAATATTTGCCAACTCTATGTCTGACAAAGGCCTAACATCTAGGGTCTACAAGGAACTCAAATATGCTGAAAAAAAAAAACCAGTCCTATTACAAAGTGGGCAAAAGATATGAATAGACACTTCTCAAAAGAAGACATATGAGCAGCCAACAGATACATGAAAAAATGTTCAACCTCACTAGTCATCAAAGTAATGTAAATTAAAACTACATTCAGATACCACCTAATTCCAGTCACAATGGCTATCATCAATAACTCAAAAAATAACAGATGCTGGAGAGGATGTGGCGAAAAGAGAACATTTCTACAATGTTGGTGGGAGTGTAAACTAGTACAACCTCTGTGAAAAACAGTGTGGCAATTCCTAAGATCTCTAAAAATTGACCTTCCATATGACCCCGCAATTCCTCTACTGGGAACATACCTGGAAGAACTCAAATCACTCCATAAAAAAGATCCCAGCGTATGTATGTTTATTGCAGCATTGCTCACAATAGCAAGAACATGGAACCTACTGTGGTGCCCATCAAAAGAGGACTGGATAAAAAAATATGGTACATATACACAATGGAATACTAAGTCA
Source organism: Cephalopachus bancanus (assembly GCA_027257055.1). Classification (NCBI taxonomy): domain Eukaryota; kingdom Metazoa; phylum Chordata; class Mammalia; order Primates; family Tarsiidae; genus Cephalopachus; species Cephalopachus bancanus. The sequence goes on along the minus strand of JAPVLO010000737.1, from coordinate 1,416,809 downwards.
TAAAGAAGAACAAAATCATGAATTCGCAGGATGGAATTAAAGTCTATAATACTGAGTGATCTTTCACAGAAACAAAGAACTGAGTAACACATGTTCTCACTCATAAGTGGACATTGAGCAACTATCATAATACTATAAGAAAAGGATTGACAGTAGCGGGAAACTGTGGGCGTATGGGGTGGGGGTGATCTGGGATTGGCAGTAGTGGGAAACTGCCTGGGAAAAGGGGAGCACACCTCATCAACAATGGTGTCTGCACAATAAATATTTGTATATCTAACCCTGAATTACCCCACAATTTTAAAATACAAAATTTAAATGTGAAAAAACAAGAAAAGAAAAAACATATGGAATTCTTCCAAATATGCTTTTAGCTATGAGTAGGATACTTTTAATTCTCTATCTATAAATATACTGAAATGCATTAAAGTATTTCCTAATATCAAATCATTTCTAAATCTCAGCTGTAAATCTCACTTGGTCTCATATTATTTTTATATTATATTTGTATTATTTATATTAATATTTATTATTATATTATTTTTATTTTTTCAGTTTTTTGCTATATTTTAGTTTAGATATTTCAATCCACAAGCAGATGTGAAGTTGCTCTGTAGTATTCTTGTGTTTAAAACTTAAGGATATAGGAGGATCAGTATTTTATTTCATTTATGCTAATCATTTGGAAATTTTCCTTTTTTAAAATGCCTTTGAATTGAGTAAGTAGCATTGGCTTATGTAACATTTAAAAGAATTTTAAAAATCTGTCTATAAATCTGATTCTTTTATCTATTTTAATTGCTTTTTTATTGAGAAACTGCTAATATTCTCCCTTTCCAAGAGAGGGATTGCTAGTACCCCCAAACTCCCTGCATGCAATATATTTTGTACTAAATCCTCACATATAATCCAAACTCTAAAATTAAACAAATAGGCAAACCCAGGTACTAATAAAAATATAGATAAACAAACTGTGATTTATTATGCAATATAAAACTGTCCTTCCTTTAAAAGGAATGAAGTACTGAAAAACAAACCAACCCCAAATATCCCTGTTCTGTGATTCTTGTGCTGTTTAAACTCCTTATTGCTATTAAAGTCATTATTGGTAAAGAACATTTTTTTTTTTTTGAGTTGGAGTCTCACTCTGCCACCCAGACTGGAGTGCAGTGGCCACTTCCGGCCACCGCAGCCTCGACCTGCTGGGCTCCGGCGATCCTTCCGCCTCAGCTTCCCAGTAGCCGGAATTACAGGCATGCGCTACCACTCCCGGCTGATTTTTTTTTGATTTATTGTAGAGATGAGGTCTCGCTGCCCAGGCGGGTCTCGAACCCGCGGGCTCAGGCAATCCACTCACCTCAGCCTCCTAAAGGCGCGGGATTACAGGCTGAGCCACCGAGCCCGGCAAGTACATATTTTTTAAGAAAATGTCCATATCATCTAGATTTCCCAGTTAATTGTTACTGAGTTGAGGAAGTAGAGAAAAATGTTTTTTTTTTTTAATCTGTTATTGACATCATGTTCTTTGTTTTGCATTGACCCCACTGAAATCTTTTTTGGGTAGTTTTTGTGATTCTGCCATTCTGCTCACAAATTGAATGCTAGTGGTACTCTGGAGTCTGGGGATTAACAAAAATTAATTGAGGCTTACGAGAAATTCTCATGGAAGCAGATAATCCACTGAGATCCATGAACTTCTGTCCGTCCTTTGTGAAAATGGTCAGACCTCAGCATTTCCTGCTGACCCTGTCTGTTTCCAGGAATAATGGAAAAAAGATCCCAAACACCCTGGTGGTCTCTTTGGATATTCCCATCATAAACTTGTAATGGACTTTGGGAATTCCAAAGATTTTCAGAACTATTCTCAGCTACTCAAGTGTGAACTGGCTTACAGATGACATGATAGTTGCAGTTCTTTGGGGAGGTGAGGTCACAGAATCAGAGGCTCATATTTCAAGTTCTGACTTCCTCCTTGTCACATATGCTTTGACTGTTATGACTTTCACACTGAGATCACAGTTATGGCAGTAGAAAGAAGTCTGGTATTTTCTACTGAGGGACACAGCCCGTAAGAAAGGAGGCGTATCAGAAATCTGGGTAGGTGTGCATGTCTGGAAAATAAAAACTCTTTGGGTAGAAACTGGTCCAGGGACAAAACTACACAGGAAGGAGGACTGATACCTAAGAGATGAGCTAAGCATTGGAGAGAGACTGGTGGCCTGAGACCCTAAACTGTCCCATGACTGTTGATAATGTACTTTAATGAAATTTTAATTGAAGGGCTTCTTGGTGTTTGATCAAAGTGTTATCAAAGTCTGAATTTTAATATGCTTCAAGATTATAATTTCAAAATTCATCTACCATTCAGTTCTGCACATGATCTATGTGCACAATAGGAATTTTGCCCAATACCTCTGTGCAAATATCAGAGTTGTTTTCAGGAGGAGTATAGTTATTTCTGTTAAAGCTATGGGTTTGGACTATTGAATATGATGGAGCTAATTTGATTATCTAATAAACAGTAGAAACAATGTGACTGAATAGGAATTGCTGGAATATAATTGCTTTTCTGTAATTTTAGTGTGACATGCTTAATGTAGAAAGCCAATGTGCTTCTACTGAAAATATCGGTGGTCTGTTGATCTTGGGAGATTATTTCCTTCCCAAAATTAGGGAAGGTCTTTTGGGAGAAAAGTAACATCATAATAGAATGCTTCAAGAACAATCAATTAGATACTTAATTTAATAATTTTTTATTCTGAAGGAATAAAAATCCAAAATATAATCTAATCAGAAAAAACAATTTAAGGATAATATTTTTCTTGCTATATTTTATCTGGTTTTCAAACACTGTAATGTTATTGCCAAGCTCACTACTCATTTTGTTCCCTTTTCAATTTATTAAATGCACCACGTTTCATGTATTCAAATTCCATTTTGCATATTTGTGTTGTATTTTAACAGGCTTCCCAAATCAAATGTGCTAATTCAAGTTTTAGATAGTTATTCTAAGATAAAAAACAAAAAGTTATATAATTGTTGATAAGATTATTTTATTTTCTGCACTAAAATATTTATCACATTTTATGGTATATTCCTCATATTTTAGTGTACAACCTAATTTTGTGCATTAATTTCTGTGATAAGTACTATTGTGTTGCTAGTATATAAAAAAAATTGAAATGAGTTTCTTTTTGGCCATCTTAACATTTGTTCACATGAACTAAAATAACCTGGTTCACATATAATTATTCAGTGCACCTGTAATATGTTAAAATTTCTGAATACTTATTCTTAAGTTGTATATAGAATAAATACTTAAACAAAACTCAGAAATTATCAAACTCGAGGTATTTATACGTGTGTGTATGAGTGTGTGTGTGTGTGTGTGTGTGTGTGTGTGTGACTAAAAGAACACAGTTAGCTAACTGTTATCATATAGCATAGTAGTGAACACCAGATTCACTGCAACCAGAGTACCCAGGTTCAAATTCTGACTCTCCTATTAGGATTTAGATGAGTCACCTGATGTCCTTGTGATTAAATTCTCCTAGATGTTTAAAGAAGAATAACATTAATTTCTAACTTTTAAGTTCTGAATTTTAAGTGTTAGGGTAGATTAAGCATTAATGAAAGTAACAAAAACATTGTAGGTGCTAGAAAAAGAAACACATGAGACTTGGGAAAGGTCTTAACAAAAATATACATATGTATCAGTTTAGAATTCTCAGGGGGAAAGAATATTAAGTGGAAATATTATTTGTCATCAAAATGTAATCCGCAACTCATGTTTCCATGCAGAAATCTCTGCTAATTGAATACTGAGTCCTGGAAAGTGATAAAATGTCCTCTTGGATTTGAAAATAGGAATGATCTCATTCCAGGAAGTTGTTGAAATCCTAGGGAACTTTTCACTCTTATACCATTACATGTCCCTTTACTTTAGGGGATGTGGGCAAAGACACACAGACTTGATTCTCAGGCACCTGACTGTAGCTAACTTCTTGGTCATTCTCTCCAGAGGAATCCCAGGAACCATGGCAGCTTTTGGGTTGGGACGCTTTGTCAACTATTTTGGATGCAAAGTTTTTAAAATGTTCACTGGGTGGCCAGACGTGTGTCCTTGGTGCCACTTGCCTCTTGACTGTTTTTCAAATTATCACCATCAATCCTAGCAACTCCAGAAGGTGGGTAAAACTTAAAGTAAAGGCACTCAAATATGTTGGTACTACAGTATTATGTGCTGCACTATGCATTTGCTGGTAAATAGCATTTTTCCTATTTACACAGCTTAAAAATGGAACAATAAAAACATTACAAAGAATAGGAATTTTGGATGTTTTTATTCATATCTTGACAATGTTGTGACAATAGTATATGCAGCATTGACATCTTTGCATGATGTTATGTGTTTGGGACTCGTGACCTGGGTCGGCAGTTTCATGGTTTTCATCCTGTGTAGACACAGGCAGCAGGACCAATCTCTCCCCTAGATCCTCACCCAAGACCAGTGCCACCCAAAGTCTACTTGCGTTGGTGAGCACTTTTGTAGCATTTTATGCCCTTTCCTTTAGCATCTATGTCTTTTAGCTCTCTCTGATAGTTCAAGTTGGTGACTTCTGAACAATTCCGTACTAATCACTGCATGTTACCCAAATATTAGCCCTTTTCTTCTCATATGCTATGACCCCAGCATATCCAGGCTCTGCTCTATCTGCTGCAGAAGAAATGCACAATTCTCTTATCTCATCAGAACTATGTGAATTGTCTGTGTGGCATCATATTCAACCGTAGATGCACTATTCTCCTATTAGGATTTAGATGAGTCACCTGACATGCTTGTGATTAAATTCTTATTAGAAATTATTCTCATAGAAATTATTAATAATTAAGAAATTATTCTTAACATCAAAGAATGTTGAGAATAATTATGAACACACTTCACTGCAGAGAGAGGGGTGAAGAAGGCACACTGAGACTGGGGGCATATGAAATTGTAAATATTAATAGGCACAGCAAATGAAATGTTATGTAATTAATATGTAAGCATTTGTATTTTTATTCATGCTTGCAGTGGATAAACATGGACCTCACAAAATCATCCTGAAATAATGCATAGATGCTGAAAAATATCTTTGAATATGTAATGTTTAGTCTGAGATACTTAAATTTTCTAAGCTTTGAACTTGAGTTGTACTGACAGTTTGATAAAAGGGAGTAGTTTGTGGTGGTTGTTATGGTTTCAATAAATTTCCCCCTCCAAACCTCACCTTGAAATTCTGTCTCCATTGTGGGTCATGGGCTTAATGGGAGGTGTTTGGGTCATGGGAAAGAAATCTACTGAATGACTTGGTGCTGTTCTTGTGGCAATGAGTGAGCACTTGCTCTAGTAGTGTCTGCCTGATATGGTAGTTCAAAAGAGCATTGCAATTGCCACTTGCTTCCTCTGTTGCCACGTGATCTCTGCACATGCCAGCTCCTCTTTGCCTTCTGCCATGAGTGGAACAAACCCATGGTCCTCACCAGATATCTATGTTGGCGCCATGCTTCTTGTACAGATGCAGAACCGTGAGACAAATAAACCTCTTTTCTTCATAAATTACCTAGTCTCAGATACTCCTTTATAGCTACAGAACCAGATGAAGACAATGGTCTTTCAAGAAACTGGAGGTATTGGCAGTGGCCCTGATTTGTAATGCAAATGGTCAGGAATGAAATTAGAAAAAATATTATTTTTGTTCTTGTAGGTATTGGAGGCCATATTGTGAATACTGAATTCTGGGTCTTGTACCTGAAAAAAAACAGTAAACATTTGAAATTGGACAATGTTATTTTATTTATTTATTTATTTGCTTGTCAGTTTATATTAGAGATGAGCTCTCACTAAGTTACCCAGGCTGGTTTCAAACTCCTGGGGTCAAGCATCCTCTGGCTTTGGCCTCCCAAATTACTGGGATTAGTGGTGTGAACTATTGCATCAAGTCTCATTATTATAACACTTTTTTGAGAAAGATTAAAATATCAAATATTTTCAGGTAAACACTTGAATAATAATCCACAGGTGACAAAAGGGAGCATGGGAAGATGTGTAAGCTGACTTTTCAAAGCATGCAGATATATGGCAACCAGTAAATAGAATTTTGGTATGCGGGAAAAAAATATAAATAGATTTTTCGAATGTTCAGAAAGTACATTGTTTTGGATTAAGTCTTGATGGTAGCTGACAATATTGGCACAAAAGAAGTTTCAGGATACACTCTTTTCATTTCAACTCGAGGAGACAAGTTTTTGAAATAACCTTCATCTTCCATAGACCAGCTGATGTGTACAAATATGATGCCAAAAGAGTTAAATCTACTGTACTTATTGAGAAGTTTTACTGCTTTTCAAATAACCAAGAGAACAAAATGAACACCTTCAAAAGAATTAGAAAGAATATTAGCACAAACATAGGAAATATTTTGATATGATTCTTTTAAATTTTAAACAGTTGCATGTTTTTTAAGTAAATATTTTATTTTTGAATACTTTGATTTGAAGAATATTTTCAAAGATAACACAGACAGTTCCGAAATGTCTAACACCTAGTACCACTGATATTAACATTTTACCATGGCATATTTGTCAAAAGTACACCACCAATATGGTTACATTATATTAGCTGAACTCCAGACATTATTCCTATTTCATCAGAATTAACAATGCTTTGGGTTTCTTTCTTTCAAGATCAATACAGTACCACAAAAAAGTTACTAACTTTGACTTTCTGCTCTGTTCTGCTCTTTGTTTTTCTTTGTTTTTCACGACTTTGAGAGGGTTGAGAAATACTGGTTCAATACTTCTTAGAAGGTCCCTGAATTTGAATTCGCTTGTTGTTTTTCTTATGGGTAAATTAGTTTCCCCCTAGCCTTCCTTGGGACCATATTTAGAGTGTTCTTATCTTGTCACTGAATGTGTGTCTCCCTACTGATCTTCATACAGGCATAGTTCAATAGCATTATTTTTGACTTGTTTGGCAGGTGTTTATTACTGAAACTTTCTCTAATAAGAATTTTGGGTTTTCTTAATACATCAGGAATCTTCCAAGGTTTTTTTTTTTTTTGTACATTCTAATGAATTTGTGAAACTTTGTGAACTTGCATTTCAAATGGAATCTACAATATTAAATCTAGATAATAAACAATCAGAAGAGAATAGCAAATGGTACAATTTTCAAAATATATTAAGAGTTTTCACACAAAAATGTAAACTCTACATCTCTTAAACCATTTCTGGCATTTATAGAATTATAGCATAATTTCCAAATCTGAAATGACCCAAACATTTAACGACTGGCGAATGAATAAACAAACTGTGGTGCATCCATAAAATGGAAAACCACTTGTCAAAAAAAGTAAATGAACTTTTAATATATGCTATAATGTGATTGAATATTAAAAGGTATTAAGCTGAGTAAAATAAACCAGTTTTAAAATGTTATGTACTCACACTTATGTTCATAACTCCATAATTTATCATATCCAAGAAGTGGAAACATGTCCATTGATGGATTAAGAGATAAACAAAATGCTATATATACAAACAACAGATTTTTAAAAATAAAATCATCTACTCCCATATTGAAGCATAACGAGTGATTGGTAATTCTTCTGAGTCAACTGAAGTGATTTCTCTCAGACCAAGAGCGAAAACTAACTGATTAGAGGCTCCCATCCTCCCCAAGAGAAAATTAAGCTCTAAAATGGTATCTGAGTAAACCAAAGCCTGTACACCACTTGTTTGGGTCTCTGTTTTAATAACTAGAAATTATATCTGATAGTAGGTGAGGGCTGAAAAGAGTGAGAATGTCTTTTAGCATAACTTCTTTAGTTTGTATATATAATAAATGTCTTAGATAATATATTGCATATAATTATAGATGTGATTAGCTAATCAATATTAGTATTATTACATACATATCTATATTTTAGAGACAAAGGTCTTACTGTGTTGTTCAGGCTAGACTTGAACTCTTGGGTTTGAGTGCTCCTCCCACATCAGCCCTCTGAATAGTTGGGACTACAGGACTGCACCATGGCACCAGGCTCAATTTATGTTTTTATGAATCCCATTACCAGTACCATAGAAAAAAAGCATGTGGGCAGTAATTAGAAAATTGCTTTTTGAAAGAACCAGGCTATTTTTGAGAAAAAAGTGCATCTCTAGCTTAAACATAAAGAAGGGGGATGGTTTTTTGAGGGTTACTCAGACAGTCTACTGTAGTGCATGCAAGGTGTGGAGGGAGGCAGTGCCTGCATCATTCCCTGGAAGTCACTGAATCCATTCCTCAGGTGCCACCTGGACCTGATTCATCAATGTCTGTCTGGCCCTCCAGACTGAGAGCAGAAATTTGAGGTGAACAGAAATTCATTGAATCCTTGGGTAGTGGCACTCAGTGTTAGAACCCCCCATGCTTTTGTTAGTTTTACCTCTAGGCATTCCATCAGGTTCTCAGGGTAAACTTTGGGGAAAAAATTCAATAAGGTAGTACTTAAAGGTACTTGAAGTTCAATACTTGATTAGATTCTGTTTCAACTTTGTATCGAGATATATGTCTGAAGTCTTGCTTTCCCATCACGGTACATGAGGAGGTGTATGACGACAGCCCCACCTTTAGTTCTGCTAAAGTTTGTCAGTGGATTCTAGCAGTGTGAACCCACTGCATCTAGTAACCTTTCTTTTCTATATTTTGAAATTCATGTATTCATTCATTCATTTGTGTTGATTATCATTCCTTCACTCTATTATCTCACTAGGCCTTCAAAAATGGTTTTATAACTCCCTTATATTCTCTTAATTAGTTAATTAGTTAATTAATTTGAATGGATTTCTCATTCTGTCACCCAGGCTGGAGTACATAGCACAATAGCTGCCAACCTCAGCATTTACCTCCTGACCCAGGTAATCCTTTGGCCTCAGCCACCCTAGTATCTGAGCACAGAGTTGCATGCCACCTCCCCTTGCCCGCGGACCTCACTAAATTTTTCAGGTTGATTTGTTTAGAGACAAGATTTATAATAATCAGTTGGAAATTTTACTTCTTTTACAATGTCCATTAAATAGCATTGGCTTAATAACATTTAAAAGAATGAAAGCATCTGCCTGTGAATCTATTTTATTAGTTTTAATTGCTTTTATTAGTGAGCAATTCTGCTAAAATTCTCCCTTTCCCAGAGAGGGCTCATTAGAAGCCCACATCTTAACTAGATGCAATTTATCTATGTACAAGATCCTCACATTTAACCCACAACTCTAAAATTTAAAAAGAGGCAAACCCTGGGATTAACACAAAGCTGGATAAAAACTGTGGTTTATTACACAATATAAATCTATCCTTTATTTAAAAGAAATGAAGTACTGAAAAATTTCTCTCTATCCTCTATGATTATTGTGCTGTTTAAACTTTCGATCACTATCAAAGTCAATATGGGTAAAATATAACTTTCTAGAAAATGTCCATTTCATTCTTGTTTCCTAGTTAATTGATATTGAGATAAGGAAATAGAGAAAAGGTTTTCTATTCACTTATTAACATCATGTCTTTTCTTTTTCATTTACCCAATTGAAACTCATTTGGGGGGTATCTTGTGTGATTCTGCTTTTATGCCCACAAATTAAAAGCTAGAAGTATTCAGGGGCCTGAAGATTAAGCAATAATTAGATTAGGGGTAGGAGAAATTCTCATGGAAGCAGATACTCCAATGAGATCCATGAGCTTCTGTCTGCCATTCATAAAAATGGACAGACTTCAGTATTTTCTTTTCTTTCCAAGGGATACCCGATCTTCTTCCTGGAAAAATGGAAAAAAGATCCCAAACACTTCAGTAGTCGCCATGGATACGCTTACTAGAAACTTCTAGTAGACTCTGGGAATTCAAAAGTTTTTCAGAACTATGCTCAGCTCCCCAAGCACGAATTGGTATTGCTCCTACAGGAGACATGATAATTACAGTTCTGTGGGGAGTTGTGGTCACAGAATTATAAACCCATATTTCACCCTCTGGCTTCCTCGTTCCTGCACATGCTGTGACCTTCACACTGTGCCTTACAGTCCTGGTGGCACGAAGGAGACTAGTATTTTCTTCTTTATCCTGAGGCCAAACCTGTAAACAAAGATGATGTATCAGCAATCTGGTTAGGCGTGCATACTTGAAAAACAAACTCTTTTTGGATAGAGATTGGTTCGGGGCAAAACTACACAAGAAGAAGGACTACTACTTGACGTATGGGCTGAGAGTTAGAAAAAGCCTGGCAGCCTGAACCCCTAAACTGACCCAGGGCAGTTCTTAATGTCACTTATTAATAATAAAATACGGCTGGGCTCGGTGGCTCAGCCTGTAATCCCGCGCTTTGGGAGGCCGAGGTAAGTGGATTGCCTGAGCCCGCGGGTTTGAGACCCACCTGGGCAACCTAGTGAGACCTCATTTCCACAATAAATCAAAAATTAGCTGGGCGTGGTAGCATGCACCTGTAGTTCCAGCTACTTGGAAGGCTGAGGCGGAAGGATCGCTGGAGCCCAGCAGGTCGAGGCTGTGGTGACCGGGAGCAGCCACTGCACTCCAGTCTGGGCGACAGAGTGAGACTCCAACTAAAATAATAATATAATAATAATAAAAATAAAACACAGTGAAAGGCTTCCTGGTGTTTGATTCAAGTGTTCAAGTGTTAAAAACTCTGAATTTTAATGTGCTTCAAGATTGTAGTTTCAAAATTCATTTAGCATTCATCTTTGCACAATAATTTTGTGCAAAAGTCAGTGATGTTTCCAGGAGGAGTATAGTTATTTCTGTACAACCTCTGTGTATTGTCTAATGAGTGCAAAGGAGACAACTACATTACCAACTTCACAATAGATATGGTGTGACTGAATAGGCGTTGCTGAAAGTAATTGTTTTTCTGTAATTTTAGTATGACATAATGATTGAGACAGTAAATGTGTCTCTACTAAAAATATCTGTGGTCTATTGTTCATAGGGGACTATTTTTCATTCCTGAAATTAGGCAAGTTCCTTTAGGAAAACGTTCATATAATAATAGAGGGTTTATTAGAGTGAACAATTAAAGATTTAATTTAACACTTTTCTATTCTGAGGGAATAAATAAATTTAAAAATAAAACCTCATCAGAAAAGAGCAGTTTTAAAAGTAATACAATTCTTGCTATACTTTCTGTAGTTTAAAAACATTTCAATGTTAGTCTCAAGTTCACTATTCATTTTTATTGCTTTTCAATTTATTAAGTGCACAAGATTCTATGTCTTCAATTTTTATTTTGCATGTTTGTGTTTTATTTTAATAGGTTTCCCAATTTAGATATTTATTCATTTTTCAGTTGATTACTTTACAATAAGAAATATGGTGTTATATAATCTTCAAATAAGAGAAATTTATTTTCTAATTTAAAATAATTTACTGTTTATTTATGTTTCATGTCTCAGATTTTAATGCACAACTTAATTTTGTACACTAATTTATGTGATGAGGACTATGGTATTTTTAGCCCGTGTAAAAAATGAAATGGTTTTTTGCCACCTTAATATTTATTTTAAATAAATTAAGTGGGTTACTTACAATTATTTGGTGCATCTATAATTTATTAAGACATTTGCCTATGTATTCATAAGTTATATTGGTGTATAGAAAAAATAGGCAAAATTGTGAAATCATCAAATCAAATTTATAAAGAAAAACAAATCTGAACTATGACAAGATATGTATGCGTGTGTGTGTTAGTGTATGTATTTGTGTATGTGTGTATTAAAGAACACAACTATTTAACTGTTATTGTATAGCATAGTAGTGAACACCAATGTCACTGCAACCAAATTACCCAGGTTCAAATTCTGATTTTTCTGTGAGGATTTAGATGAGTCACCTCACCTTTTTGTTATTAAATTCTCCTAGCTTGTCAAAAAGAATAACATTAATTTTAAACTAACAGAGTTGTCAAAATAAAATATTATAATTGGTAAAACTTTAATTAATGTAATACACACATTGTAAGTTCTATAAAATCAAACACATGAGCCGGGAATTTCTTAACAAAAAAAGAGAATATATATTAGCTATTAATTATCAGGGAGAAGGAATAGTAAGTAGAGTTGTTATGTCCTATAAAAATGGAACCAACAACTCATGTTTCCATATAGAACCCACTGCTTGCGAATATTGAGTCCTGGAAAATGAGAGAATGGCCTGTGTGGATTTGAAAATAGGAATGATCTTCCTATCCCAGGTCGTTGTTGGATTCCTGGGGAACTTTTCACACTTATATCATTACATGTCCCTTTACTTTAAAGGATGCAAGCCAAGATCCATAGATTTGATTCTCAGGCACCTGACAGTAGTTAACTCCTTGGTCATTCTCTCTAAAGGAATTCCAGAGACCATAGCAGCTTTGGGGTTGGGACATTTTGCCACTTATTTTGGATGTGAAGTTCTTTTATATGTTCACAGGGTGGCCAGGGGTGTGTTCATTGGTGCTACCTGCCTGCTGAGTGGTGTTAAAATGATCACCATCAAACTTAGGAATTCTAAGAGGTGGATAGAGATTCAAGTAAAAGCCCCACAGTGTATTGGGTGTTCCAGTATCCTGTGATGGGCCCTGCACATAATGGTAAATATTATTTTTTTCTATTTATAAAACTGTGAAATTGGAAAACAAAAATATCACAAACAATAGAAATTTTGGATATTGTTATCCATTTGGTGACAAAGTCATGACCCAAGTGTTGACATCATCAACATCTCTTCATGAAGTTTTGTTTTTGGGACTCATGATCTGGGCCAACAGTCCCATGATATTCATCCTGTAAAGACAAAGGCAGCAGGTCCAACACATTCATAGGACCAATCTCTCCCCCAGATCCTTTCCTGAGACCAGGGCCACCAAAAGCATCCTTGCATTGGTGAGCACTTTGGTAGCATTTCATGCCTTTCCTTCTGCATCTATGTTTATTTAGCTCTCTTTTAAGATTCCATTTGGTGGCAGGTGAACACTGCTTTAGTAATCACTGCATGTTATCCAATTATTAGTCCTTTTGTTCTCATGTGCCATGACCCCAGCATATCCAGGTTCTGCCGTATCTGCTGCAGAAGAAATACATAATTCCCTTATCTCATCAGAACAATATTAATTGTCTGTCTGGCATCATATTCAGCCACTGATGTATTGACACCTCCAAGAATCTTAAGAACAATTATGAACCCATTTTACAGCAGAGAAGGAAGTGAAGAACACAGACAAAGACTGGGCCAATATGAAATAGTAGATATTAATAACCACAGTAAATGAAATCTTCTGTAATTAATACTTACGTATTTAAACTGTTGTATTCTATTTAACTGTTGCAGCAAAGAAATGCAGATTGCACAAAATTGTTCTAAAATAACGTATAGATAGCAGAAATGTCTTTGAATGTGCAATGTTCAATCTGAGATTTAATTTTCCTAAGAAGTATTTGAAATTGAAATTTTATGGACAGTGGCATCAAAGGATACAGCTTGTGATGGTTGCTATGGCTTGGATATTTACACTCTGCAAACCTTTTGTTTAAAATCCACCCCCAAAGCCAGGCTCGGTGTCTCAGCCTGTAATCCCGCACCTTTGGGAGGCTGAGGTGAGTGGATTGCCTGAGCCCGCGGGTTTGAGACCCGCCTGGGCAGCAAGACTTCATCTCTACAATAAAATCACAAAATCAGCCGGGCGTGGTAGCGCATGCCTGTAATTCGGGCTGCTTGGAAGGCTGAGGCAGAAGGATCGCCGGAGCCCAGCAGGTCGAGGCTGCGGTGGCCGGGAGCGGCCACTGCACTCCAGTCTGGGCGACAGAGTGAGACTCCAACTCAAAAAAAAAAAAAATCCACCCCAATTTGGGCATGGGTCTTAAAGGGAGGTGTTGGAGTCCTTGGAAATGATACCTCTGAATGACTTGGTGTTTTCCTTGTAATGAGTACTTGCTTTCTTAGTGTCCACCATTGCTGGTTGTTAAAAAGAGCCTAGCAACCACCACTTTCTTCTTCTCTTGCCATGTGATCTTTGCACATGCCAGCTCCTCTTTGCCTTCTGCCCTGAGTAGAAGAAGCCCATGGCCTTCAGAAGATGTAGATTCGGTGCTATACTTCTTGTACAGCCTACAGAATTATGAGCCAAATAAACTACGTTTGCTTATAATTACCCAGCCTTAGATACTCCTTTATAGTGATACCTACAGAAAAAAAAAACCAGTGGTATTTCAATAAACTGGGAGTAGGGGTAGTGATCCTGATTTGTAATGCAAAGAATCTGGGTGAAACTTGAAAAAAATTAGTTTTTAGTTCTTGTAGACTTTGGAGGCTGGATTGTAAATTTTGTGTCTTTTTTTTTTTTTTTTGAGTTGGAGTCTCACTCTGTCACCCAGACTGGAGTGCAGTGGCCACTCCCGGCCACTGCAGCCTCGACCCGCTGGGCTCCGGAGATCCTTCCGCTTCAGCCTTCCGAGTAGCCGGAATTACAGGCATGCGCTACCACCATGGCTGATTTTTTTATTTATTGTAGAGATGAGGTTTCGCTGCCCAGGAGGGTCTCGAACCCGCAGGCTCAGGCAATCCGCTCACCTCAGCCTCCCAAAGGCACGGGATTACAGGCTGAGCCACCGAGCCCGGCATGCTTTGTGTCTTAAAATAAGCTTTATGCCTTTGAATATCATCATTATTTAAATAGATGATGAGGTCTCCATATATTGCTCAGTTTGATCTTGAACTTATGGGCTCAAGCAATCATCTTACCTTAGTTTCCTAAAGTTTACCTGGGTGTGAGCGCCACCATGCACAGCCTGAAATATGATAATGATTTTGAGAAAGATTAGCATATGAAAATATTATCAGGTAAACCTTTGAATAATGAGCCACAGGGGACAACAAGAAACCTGGGAAGACGTGTTAGCTGACTTTTACAAAGGGTGCAGATAAAAAGCAACAAGTAAAATGTAATTTGATATGTGGGAAAAATAAATACATTTTTGAAATGCTAAAAAAGTAGATCGTTCTAAATTAAGTCTTGATGGCAGCTATTTTGGCACAAAAGTAGATTCATCATACACTTTTTTATTCCAACTTGAGGAGACATGTTTATGAAAGAAACTTCATCTTCAAGCAGTAGATGAGTACCAACTTGCAACTGAAAGACATGAGTCTATCTTTTTAATGAGGAATTTTACTGCTTTTGAAATCACCATGAGATCAAAATGGACACCTACTAAAGAAAGATATTAGCAAAAATATAAGTACTATTTCAATAAATCATCTGTACGTCATATTATTATAACTTTGATTTAGATGATATTCGCAGAGACAACAAAGAGAATTCCCAAATGTGTGTCACCCAGTATCCCTGATGTTAACATTTTTCTATGACACATTTGTCAAAATGAAGACAGCAATACTGGTATATTATATTAGCTGAATTCTAGACTATATTTGCATTTAAACAGTTTTAACACCGGTTATTTTTCTCTGTCAGGATCAATCCAGTATACCACATTATATTTAATCATCTCATCACCATCACACTATGTTTATGACTTGTTTTCTTTGTTTTTCATGACCTTGATAGATTTGAAAGTACCAGTTTAGTACTTCTTAAAATGTCCCTGAAGGTGAATTTGTCTGTTGCTTTTCTTATAGGTTTTAGGAGTTTGGGGGAAGAATATCATATCTCATCATACTATATACTGTCAAAAATTTCATGCACTTGGTATGAACATTCTCTGATGATGTTAATCTTGATCAGTTAGGGTACTACTTTCAGATGTTTCACAATACTGTTACTATATTTTCTTTTCCATAACTCATTCCTTTGAAAGGGAGTTTAGGCATTTTCTAGGCTTAATCCTCACTCAAGTGAGTGTGTATATTTGTGTGGAAGTAAGCAGAATTAAGCTCCATCTACTGGAGGGGTAGCCATCCGTATATATTATTTGCTATGCTTCTGAAAATAATTAGTAAGTTTTGCCTTTTCTCCTTAATTTATTTGATTATTTAGTTATGTGTTTATGTCAGTATGGACATGTTTATATTTATTTTACACTTTTCATTATAATTCCACATAAAGTAACTTATTTTTTAAATAATCGGTTGTTGGACAGTGTGATATAATTTAAAAATATATATGGTCTGTATTCTGGTTTCTGTTTAAGTTCTTCCAAATCTCTTGCAACAACTTGAATGATAAAAATGCCATTGTCATGCCAATGAGAGATTTTGTGACAGGGGCCCTGTGTAACTTCAGGATGGGAGCCGGTCACCAGAAAGAATAGCCATGTAATTGCAGGTTTGGAACCTGCAGCTGCCAGACCTCTAGGGAGGGAAGAGTGGCTGGAGCTTGAGTCAATTCATGGCCATTGATTTACTTAATGATATCTAGGTGATAAAACCCCAACAAAAACTAGATACTGAGGCTTAGGGAAGCTTTCAAGTGGGGAAAATATATGAATGGACTGAGAAATTTGTGCCCCCTGTCTCTACAGGGACAGAAGCTCTTGTGTTCCCATGTAATTTCCTCTCCTCTGTCTTAGAACCAGCCACTTCTCTAAGTAGTCTGTTCTGAGACCTTTTATTAGACCCCAGGTCAAGCCTTATGTGTCTCTACAGCAGGCTGCTTATTTATATCCCTTATAACAAAATGGTAAGTGTTACTACTGTACTTTCTTTTGGTCTAGGAGTTATTCGAGCAAATGATTGAACAAGAGGGAATTGTGGGAAGCCCTGAATTTATCTTTAACCTATCAAAGTGTAGTTGACTTGCAGATGCCTGGTGCTTGCAACTAGTCTCTGAACTGGGAATGTCTTATGAAGGACTCTACTCTGCAGATTGAAAAAAATACACTTTAAAAAATATGTTAAAGAAGTCTATTCTTCCCAATGTGAGTGACCATTGTCACAAAAGTTCAGAAGAAAAATTTACCTAATAAGTATGAATTACAGTTTGATTTTATACACCTCAGGGGCACAGACATTGTAGCTAAACTTATAATTCAATACATGGAAGGCATACATCAGTTCAGCCTAATAAGATGGGGCATCTCGAAGTGGGGTTTACAAGTTACGGGTAAGTTTTTGGGATTTTTTGGTTGGCAGTTGATTGAAAGGGCTAAGCTTTGGTTAAAGATTTGAAGTCAGTACAAAGAAATGATTAAGATAAAGGCATCTGCTATCTGTTGTGTAATGCCATATCAGAGTCAGGTGGGAAAGTAAGTCAAATTATACTGAGTTAATAAAAATTCTGTTTAACAAAATTTTATGGTTTGTAGCATGTGGCTTAACTTTTGCCTTGCATGGCCTTAGGCCTCATTTATTATTTGTTATTTTACTGCCCCAAAGAGTCCATTCTATCAGTCTTTTGATCACTGTTTCAACATTACTACTGGTCAGTTGTGCCCATATTTTAAAAGGGAGGGGACATGACAAGGCACATCTGACCTCTTTTTCCATCATGGCTGGCAATTCAGTTCTTTAGGATTTTCTGAGGTCTTCTCAGTCATGAGGGGGTCCATTCAGTCTGTTGGTGGGGCTCGAAATTTTCTTTTTAGTTTATAGCTCTTAACTTGTGGGGTCTGTGCTAACACCAAATAATGCCATTTTTAATTGTTTCCAGAACACTCAGTTGGTATTAAAGAGATGGTGACAGAATGCCCTTCAGGTTACCTCTTTTGTCCATTTGATGTTATACCAATCATTTGTTTTTTGGAGCACTTCCTCTTACTTTCGCCATGCCACAATCATCCAGGGTCACCTTGTAATTTTTCTACCTCTGCCTTAGAATTGGCACTTCATTAAACAGTCTTTTATTAGAGAATCATATTAGAAATCATGATGTGAGTGCTGGATGTATCATTGCTACTGGGGAGGCAAAGCTATTAAGCTCTGTAAGTAGGAAGACCTAAGAATTATGTTTGCACACATATTCATAATTGCCCTGTACCTACCTGTCCATCTATGGCATTCTTACCTATCTATAGCTAAATATGTGTTCATACTGGTAACCCTGACTCTAATCCTCAGGTATCAATCAAGCGTTTTCCTGTACCTTTCTGTGTTTCTCAGTATCATGATGCTGCATGCCTTTGAAGGGTCTTGCATCTCCATCATTGTTATATTTTACCGTTCTGGTAAAACTTCAGAAAGATTACTAACTGTTGGAATTGGAAGTTGCTTAATTGATAGATATTTTTCTAACTTATGCTGAATGAGGATAATTTAGAGATGCCTTAAGAGATTAAATTAGTTTTTTCTCTTTGTCTTTTAAAATTCACTTTGTGAGATAAAAGTCTGTGCAGAGCATTATGGATTTCCCGGTTTATTAGGCAATAAAGCAGTAATTAATATGTTTAGACCATATATTTGCAGCACTTCTAGTCCCAGGCTGAGTTCTGCTCTTAGTCAAATATCAAAAGTCACTGCCTCATTTTCTCCTCTTCATTAACCCAATAGTTCCATATTTTCCAACATCATTGTGTCAAAAATGAGAACAGATAAGGGATATATTAAGTTATTGTTCTGGTTCTCCAAAGGCCCCAAAGGGGAAGGCACTGTATCAGAGAAGCCTAAGAAATGACGTGGTGACAATGGACTAGATGTGGGCTTTATTAAGGAACTTATTGGGAAGATCCAGGAGTGGTCGACTGGACAGGAAAATCCACTCCTGACTGCTAAGGGCACATAGGTAATACAGCATTTACTTAGGGTGGATGTGGGATTAAGTGGGTGTTGCTTCTATCATACAAGCGATGTAGAATGTGCTTATATAAGTGAGACCACACACAAAGACACACACACACACACACACACACACACACACACACACACACACACAAAACAAGCAAAAAAACCAGCCTTAGGTTTGAGGGGCATTCCAATTGTAGCATAGGCTAAGTGCTAATTAAGCATTCTAGAAACCCATGAGCATCAGTGTATGAGCTAGTGTTACTGTGAGAGGCTGTATTCAACTTTTTAAAATTTCAATATGTTTGCCCCTTTCATGATGAGTAATTTATGAGCACACTTGAACAAACCTCACTAAGTGTTCAGCCTTTTTTGACCAAAACCAGCATGACCCCCATTCCCCATCTTCCCTGTTCATCAAGCCTTGCCCTATGAGATATTTTGTGTTTTCCCAAATTTAAGAAGTCTTCAAAGGGAAGCATTTTGCTTATCTGGAAGAGGTGAAACAAAAAATGACAGAAGTAGCCAGGCTCAGTGGCTAATGCTTGTAATTCCAGTACTTTGGGAGACCAAGGTGAGAGGATTTCCTGAGCCCACGGGTTTGAGACCAACCTGGACACTCAGCAAGATCTCATCTCTACAATTAAAAATAAAATCATCTGGGTGTAGTGATGTATGACTGTAGTTTTGAGTATGTGGGAAGGTGAGGCAAAAGGATTGCAGGATCCCAGCAGGTCGATGCTGTGGTGACCATGAGCATGCCACTGCACTCCAGTCTGGGCAACAAAGTGAGACTCTGACAAACAAACAAAAAATGCAGAAGTACTAAAAGTGTTTCAATATTGATGAGTTCAAAAACTGTACTGAGTGGTGGAAAAAGTGTCATTACATGCGTCTTGCATCAGAGAGTACTTTGAAGGTGACTGAAGTTTAAACATGTAAGAATAAATGCGGCAGCAGCGGCGGAAGTGGTGGCCTCAATTTATTTTTTATAAATAAATTACAAGTTTTTTTGATACCCCATACTACATGTCACATGTATACAAAATGATGGTGATTCCTCTTTCAGGGTGCAGTTTTTATTATTATAATGTACTGTCAGTAAAGTAATTGGCATGATAAAGGCAGGTCCAATTTGATCTGAAAGGGCCCAAGGAAACTGATTGCCTTAACGAAGTTTGCATGAATATTTAGTATGCACACCTGCAAGATGTGGTCAGCAGGCATGGTGAACACCTTAACTATGACCTCAGAATGACCTGTATGCTCTGAGTTGCAGCCAGAGGGAAAGGGAACATTCATGGTCGGCCACTCCAAAATCCCCTCCTTCCCAGTCTTTGCTCCAGGTCCCCTCTCGATGCTCTACCCCAAGACTCTACCCCAGGCCTCTAACCCCAGGACTCTTTGCAAACCTCTTTTGTGGGTCATATCTAGAATGTGCTCATCTTGTTTACTGAGTGTGTGTCACCCTACATATGTTTATATAGGACTAGTTCAATAGCATCACTCTTCTTTAGATAGATTCTTATCACTGCAACTTTCTGCAATAAGAATTTTGATATATCAGAAGTCCTCCAAGGTTTTGTTTTTTGTACATTCTAGTCAGTTTTGTGAAACTCTGTGATGACATTTCTAGTGGAATCTAAAAATTTAATCTTGATAATAAATTTTATTGAAGGACTTCTGGCAAGATGGCAACGGGGCAGCTTGGTCTTTGAGACCTCCATAAAAGAGAACACAAAAAGACTCTGGCTCTCTCCCCAAGGGCTGCAGATCCCATCGTTGGACGCCTGCTCTTCACACAAAGCTGGGCTGTTGAGACCACTGAAGCATCACAGCTATCCGGGCAGTTGCTGATGCAGCTGCTGCCTCCATGACAGCCATTGTACATCTCACTGCCTGTGCGCCTGAGGCGATCCACACCGCCACCACTTCCGCCGCTGCTGCCGCTGCCTCCGCCTCCGTGGCAACCATTGCACATAGCACCACCCATGCATGAGGTGATCCACATGCTGCCACTGCCACTGCACCTTCCACTACGGCTACCTTCATGGCAGCCATTGCAAATTGCACCACCCATGCCTGAGGAGATGTATGCCTTCAGACCTTGAAGCCTCTGCAAGCAAGATGTGCTGAGATCTCTGCCGCCACTATTGCCACCATGATATCCTGCCAGGTGGTGGGTCTCCTCTCCTGTGCCTTGAGGCAGCAACTCTCATTTCTGGCTCATGTCCAGCTCCCTCTCCTCTGGGGCAAGAAGCTGAGATAAAGACCATTTGGAGCGGTGAGATAGCACCACCTGCTGGAGATTCAAGACCAAAACACAGAAGTAACCCAAACTGTGAATAACATAGAAAAGAAGCTTAAAAGGACATAACAAAACCTTCAAGAGATGAATGATCACTTCAAGAGAAAAAACTCAGAGTAATTGGCCTTCCTGAGGCAGAGAGAGAAACAGAGGCCACACTGGAACAAACATTTCATGAAATGATTCAAGAAAACTTCCCTCATCTCATCAGTGATGCAAAAATTCAAGCACAAGAGATTCAGAGAACCCCTGCAAGACAACAAATGAGAAGACCAACTCCCAGACACATAATAGTTCACCTAAACAAAGTAGGTATAAAAGAAAAAGTCTTAAAGGCAGCAAGAGAAAAAGGTCAGACTACCTAACAGGAAGACCAATTAGAATAGCAGCACATTTAGCTACAGAAACCATCCAGACTAGGAGAGCTTGGAGCCCTATCTTCAAAGTTCTAAAAGGTAAACACTTTCAACTGAGAACAACCTACCCAGCCAAGCTAAGCTTCATTAGTGAAGGAGAATTAAAATCTTTCCCAGACATCCAATCCCTAAGAACCTATGCTGCCACCAGACCACCTCTACAAGAAACACTTAAGAAAGTATTGAGCTGGGCTCGGTGGCTCCGCCTGTAATCCCATACCCTTGGGAGGCTGAGGTGAGTGGATTGCCTGAGCCCATGGGTTCAAGACCCGCCTGGGCAGCGAGACCTCATCTCTACAATAAATCAAAAAAATTAGCCGGGCATGGTAGCGCATGCCTGTAATTCTGGCTACTTGGAAGGCTGAGGCGGAAGGATCATCAGAGCCCAGTAGGTCGAAGCGGTGGCTGGAAGTGGCCACTGCACTCCAGTCTGGGCGACAGAGTGAGGCCTCAACTCAAAAAAAAAAGAGCAAGTATTGAACACAGAAGAAAAGGAAAAAAGAACAACAATGTTCTTCAAGAGAGAACAGAAAAAAGATTAAAAACACGCATGAATCGACTCTAAAACCAAAATAAAGATGACAACACACAACAGGAAGAACAACAACTCTGTAAGAACATTATGACAGGGATCCACTCTCATATTTCAATAATTAACTTGAATGTGAATAGATCAAATGCATTACTGAAAAGAGAAAGAATGGCAAAATGGATAAAATATCACCAGACAACAATTTGTTGCCTTCAAGAGACTCACCTCACTAGAAAGGACACTCGTGGACTCAAAGTAAGAGGATGGGAAACAAACTTTCAGGCAAACAGAACACAAAAGAAGGAGGAGTCATGATCTTAATCTCAGACAAAACACCCTTTAAGTGATCAAAAATTAAAAAAAGATACAGAAGGCCACTACATAATGGTAAATACTTCAATCCATCAACAAGAAATATCCATCCTAAACATATATGCACAAAACATAGGAGCACAAACTTTCATAACGCAGCTTCTAGGTAAACTAAAAAAAGATATCAACTCCAACAACATCATAGCAGGGGATTTCAATATCCCACTCACAACCCTAGACAGATCATCAGGACAAAAAGTCAGCAACGAGATCTGAAACCTCAATGTGACTCTTGATCAAATGGTCTTAATTGATACCTACAGAACACTCCATCCAAAGACCACAGAATACACATTCTACTCATCACCACACGGAATGAACTCTAAGATTGACCACATACTTGACCATAAATCAAGCATAAGCAAATTTAAAAGGACAAAAATTTTACCATTCAGCTTCTCAGACCACAGTGGAATAAAAATAAACATTAATACCAACAAGGTCTCCCCAAAATCCACAAAGACATGGACACTAAACAGCATGATGCTAAACAACTCCTGGGTCAACAATGAAGTCAAAATAGAGATTAACAGATACCTGCTAACAAATGAAAATGAAGAAACATCTTACTAAAATCTCTGGGATGCCATGAAAGCTGTAGAAAGAGGGGAATTTATATCCCTACAAACACACATGAAGAAAATGGAAGGATCAGAAATTAACAGCCTAACAAGCCACCTAAGGAAGCTGGAAAAGCAAGAACACGAAAATCCTAATTTCAGCAGAAAAATCCAGATCACCAAAATAAAAGCCCAAATCCAGGACATAGAAGACAAAAAGATAATACAAAAAAAGCAATGAACCAAGAAGTTGGTTCTTTGAAAGGATAAACAAGATCGATGGCCCCCTAGCTAGACTGACCAAGAAAAAGAGAGAAAAAACCCAAATAAACACAATCAGAAACACAAAAAATGAAGTCACTTCTGACCCTGAAGTAATGCAAAAGATCATTAGAGACTACTATGTACATTTATATAGAAACAAACTTGAAAACCTTAAGGAAATGGAGGACTTTCTGACATCATATAATCTGCCTAGGTTGAAACAAGAAGAAATCGAGACCCTAAATAGACCAATAACAATCAAGGAAATTGACTACATAATAAGAAAACTACCTACAAAAAAAACCTTGGACCAGATGACTTTCCAGCAGAATTTTCTACAAGACATTTAAGGAGGAGGTGATGCCAATCCTACTGAAGGTATTCCAGGAGATTGAGAAAGATGGAAACCTCCACAAATCATTTCATGAAGCTAACATCACATTGATACCCAAGCCAGGTAAAGATCCAACAAAGAAAGACAATTACAGGCCAATATCTTTGATGAACATAGATGCTAAACTTCTCAACAAGATCCTAGCGAACCGGATTCAACAACACATCTCAAAAATCATCCATCATCACCAAGTAGGCTTCATCCCTGGGATGCAAGGCTGGTTCAAGATCCATAAAACAATAAATTAATTAAATACATCAACAGATGTCAAAACAAAAACCACAAGATTATATCATTAGATATAGAAAAAGCTTTTCATAAAATCCAGCACCCCTTCTTGATAAAAACCCTCAAACATCTAGACATACAGGGAACATACCTCAAAATAGCAAAAGCCATCTATAAGAAACCCACAGTCAGTTTTTGTCCTAAATGGACAAAAACTGGAACCATTTCCCCCGAAAACTGGAAGAAGACAAGGATGCCCACTCTCATCCCTCCTGTTCAATATAGTATCGGAAGTCCTGGCTAGAGTAGTCAGAGAAGAGAAGGCAATCAGGGTATCCAAATAGGAAAAGAGGAAGTCAAGCTATCTCTCTTTGCAGATGACATGATTGTGTACCTTGAAAACCCAAGAGAATCTGTCAAAAACCACCTTACACTGATAAAGGCCTTTGGCAAAGTCTCAGGATATAAAATAAATGTGCAAAAGACAATCGCATTTCTTTAAACCAATAATAAACAAACAGAAACCCAAATAAAAAGCACAATTACATTCACAATAGGCACACACAAAAAATGAAATATCTTGGCATCTTCCTAACCAGAAATGTGAAAGACATTTACAATGAAAACTACAAAATCTGCTCAAAGAAATCAAAGATGACACAAACAAGTGGAAAAATTTCCCATGCTCATGGATTGGAAGAATCAACATTGTGAAGATGTCCATCCTACCTAAGGCAATCTACAGATTTAATGCAATATCCATGAAATTATTAGCAACATTCTTCTCAGACCTAGAAAAACAATACAGGAATTCATATGGAAACACAATTGACCAAGAATAGCCAGAACAATCCTCAGAAAAACAACGACAACAACAACAACAAGAAAACCAAGCAGGTGGTATCATATTACCAGACTTCAAACTTTACTATAAAGCTACAATAATCAAAACAGCTTGGTATTGATACAAGAACAGGCATATAGACCAATGGAATAGAATTGAGATTCCAGAAGTAAAACCTCAATTTCTCAACCAATTCATCTTCAACAAAGCCTCCACCAACTACCACTGGGGAGAGGAGAACCTATTCAGTAAATAGTGCTGGGAAAACTGGCTGACTGCATGCAGAAGACTCAAAGAAGACCCCTATCTATCCCCATACTCAAAAATTAACTTTAAATGGATTAGAGATCTAAATGTAAAACCTCAAACCATAAGAACCTTAGAAAATGCAGGACATACCCTTATGGGAAATGGAACTGGCATCTAATTTCTGAATAAAACTCGAAACCCACAGGCCATAAGAGATAAGATAGACAAGTGGGACCTCATTACACTGACAAGTTTCTGCAAAGCCAAAGAAACAATCAAGAGAGCCTGGAGACAGCCCACAGACTAGGAAAAAATATTTGCCAACTCCAGGTCCGACAACGGCTTAACATCTTGGATCTACAAGGAACTCAAACATGCTGAAAAGAAAAAAACAACCCCATTATAAAGTGGGCAAAAGATATGAACAGACACTTCTCAAAAGAAGACATCCAAGGAGCCAACAGACACATGAAGAAATTTTCAACCTCACTCATCATCAAGTAGATGCAAATTAAAACCACACTGAGATATCACCTAACTCTAGTCAGAAAGGCAATTATCAATAACTCAAAAAATAACAGTTGCTGAAGAGGGTGTGGTGAAAAGGAAACTCTTCTACACTATTGGTGGGAGTGCAAACTAGTGCAACCTCTGTGGAAAATAGTGTGGTGATTCCTAAAAGCTCTAAATATTGACCTCTCATATGACCCTGCAATCCCCTTACCAGGAAAGTACCCTGAAAAACTCAAATCACTGTATGAAAATGTTACCTGCACACGTATGTTTATCACAGCATTGTTCACACTAGCAACAACCTGGAAGCAACCATACTGTCCATCAAAAGAGGACTGGATTAAAAAACTGTGGTACATATACACAATGGAATACTATGCAGCCATAAAACAGAAGAAAATCATGAATTTCGCAGTAACCTGGATGGAACTTGAGTCTATAATACTGAGTGACCTCTCACAGAAACAAAGATCTGAGTATCACATGCTCTCACTCATATAGTGAACCTTGAACATCCATTGTAATACTATAAGAAAAGGACTGACAGTGGTGGGAAACTATGGGGGGAAGGGGAAGGGTGGTGGGATTAATGGTAGTAATATCTGTCTGGGGATGGGGAAACACCCCTTATCAACAAGCGTGCCTGAACGAAGCATATTTTAAACCCCACTCTGTACCCCACAATATCAAAATAAAAATATTGATAAAAAAACAAAAAGTAAATAAATTTCTTTGAATATCTATTGCCAAGTTACCATTTTCAGAACATCTTAAGTGTTTACACACAAAATAACAACTCTATGTTACTAAAACTAGATCTGTTTACAGCATTATAGTGCGGTCTCCAAAGCTGGAAATGACCCAAACATCCCAAAACTGGTAAATGAATAAACACACTGTGGCACATTCATACAATGTAATACCACTTTTCAATAAAAATGAATGAACACCTAATGTATTGTACAACATTATTGTATCCTGAAAGCATTAAACTGAGTAAAGGAAACCAGTTTCAAAATGTTATGTACTCACACCCATGTTTCTAGCCACATGATTCATCATAGCCAATAGATGGAGAAAACCCAAATATTCATGGATAGTGGAATAGGTAAACAAAATGTTACACACACACACACACACACACACACACACACACACTGGGATATTTTTCAACAGATTCTCTTCTTCTGTATTTATATATAGCATGTGGCTGGTAATTCCCCTGAACAACTGAAATGATTTCTCTTGGTCCAAGAGAGAAAACTTATTGGAGACTTCCATCTGATTGTATGTGAAGGGTCAGCAAAGTGAGAACACATTTTAGTATAACTTATTTAGCTTATATACATAATAAATATTTTATGTAGATTTATATACACAGTTAAATAATACAGTTTAATAATACAGTTAAATACTACAGTTAAATAATACAGTTAAATAGTGAAGTATACTATATTACCTATGTATGTATAAAGAGACAGAGTTCTCACTTTGGTGTCCAGGTTGACCTTGAAATCCTGTATTCAAGTGATCTTCCCACTTCAACCTCCTGAGCCCCTGGTATCACAAGTTTGTTATGTTTTGTTTTTAACAGCTTTAATGAGATATAATTTATATTATGTAAAGTTATGAGTATAATTTAAGTCAATAAGGTTGTAGTAATTTTGTACATAGCAATAAAAACCAGTATACTCTCTGTCAATAAAATGGCAGCTCCTCCAAGGTTTTTTTTTATAATGGAATATGAAGGTTCAAAGTTATTTTTATGTTTGCCTCTAGTTAGTAGCTTTTATTGGACATTTGGGATCTCAAATTTTAACCACTGCACCCCTTGAAGTTATATTTTTATATGAATCCCATTATTTAAAACAAACTCCCCAGGTAGTACTTAGAAAATGACTTCATGAAAGAACCAGGCTATCATTCAGAAGAAAGTGTAGTCCTAGGAAAACATAAAGGAGGTGGGATGTTTTCTTGAGGGTTAATTAGGGAGTCTTTAGTAGGGCATGCAGGATGTGAGGGAGTCAGTGCCTTCATCATTCCCTGGAAGTCACTGAAGTCCCTCCTCAGGTGCTACCTGGACCTGGTGCACCAATATCTCTCTTGTCTTCCAGACTGAGAGCAGAAATTTGAGGAGAGCAGAAATTTAGTGTGTCCTGTGGTGGTGACACCCAGTTTTGGGGTCCCCACACTTTTATGTGTTTCACCTTATAGAGCTCCATCAGGTTTTCAGAGTAAAGATTGAGTAAAAAATCCAGTAAGCTGGTACTTAAAGGTATGAAACTCAAGGCTTCATTAGATTCACTTTCAACTGTGTATCAAGAAAAATGTCTGAAGTCGTGTTTTTCCATCATAGTACATGCGGAGGTGTATGATCACTGTACCACTTTTAGTTCTGCTAAAATTGGTTAGTGGATTCTGATGAGGTGTGTCCATTGCATCAAGTAGCTTCTCTTCTCTGGTTTTGGTCATTCATTAACTCTTTCATTAACTTGTATTGTTAATCATTCCCTCACTGCCTTATCTTATTTAGTCTACAAACATTGTTTTCTAATTTTGTTATTTTCTCTGAATTAACTAATTAATTAATTTTTAATTAATTTATTTCTTTGTTTGACTGAGGGTCTCATTTACTCTACAAGACAGGAGTGCAGTGGCACAATTGTTG
Source organism: Cephalopachus bancanus (assembly GCA_027257055.1). Lineage (NCBI taxonomy): Eukaryota > Metazoa > Chordata > Mammalia > Primates > Tarsiidae > Cephalopachus > Cephalopachus bancanus. Next base: position 1,388,727 of record JAPVLO010000737.1, on the reverse strand, counting down.
CTCACGGCAGTCATTACCTTCTGGGCCCAGGCAATCCTTCCACCTTAGCCTCCTGAGTAACCGGAAGTAGAGACACATGCCACCACACTCTGTTAATTAAAAAAAAATTGTAGGGACAAGGTCTTGCTATGTTGCTTGTCTTGTCTTGAACTCCTGGACTCAAGCAGTCCTCCTGTCCTCCTGTCTTGGCCTCCCAAAATGCTGGGATTTCAAGTGTGAGCCACCAGGCCCAATGATCTTCTTTGCATTTATAAATTTTAAGCTATTAAGAAATACTTTCTCTTATCATTATAGTTTACACTAAAACAGTCAATCTTATAATAATGAGTGAGGCTGGGCACAGTGGCTCACATCTATAAACCAAGCATTTTGAGATGCTGAGTTGAGAGGATTGCCTGAGTTCACGGGTTCAAGCCCAGTCTGGGAAACTTGGCAAAACATCATTGCTACAATAAATCAAAAAATGAGCTGGGTATGGTGGCACGTGTCTGTAGTTCCAGCTACTCGGAAGGATTAGGTGGAAGGATCACCAGAACCTAACAAGTCGAGGCTGCAGTGGCTGTGAGCAATGTGCCACAGCACTCCAGCCTGGACTATAGATGAGACTCTGACTCAAAAAAAGGGTGAATATATGTTTCTTTCCCTTTATCTGTATCAGTGTAATAAGTATATGACATAGGTGCTATGAAAGATATTAATAGTTTTTAAAGGTAACTGCAAACTTATGGAGTTACATATACTTCATGAGATTCAAATCACTACAGACAATGTCTTACATCAGGAATATCCCATTTTCATGGGCTCCAGTGTTCCTGTTTCAGGAACTCATACTTTTTGAGAGGTCTCTTGCTTGTAGGGCAAATATGCATTATGTAATTTAAATTGCAAATAGTTTTACTCACCTGACTTTTATCTTTTTACTTTCTGAATAGTATTTTCTGTCAGCTGGATTGTACTCTACTTTCATTAATATTTTAGAGTTCTTGCCATTGTTAGTCTCATTTATGCTGCCTCATCTTATGAAGGAATTCAACTATATTTTGATTATTTTTTGCCATGTAGATTTCTGTTTGTCCTTTATCTTACTCTAAAGTAAAAGAATAAGACCATTTATTACTATTTTGATAGGAATTTCTGTGTTTCAAATGCCATCTATTAGTGATATAATTTCCACTATAATTTTTAGTGCTTATTCATTTTAAAAAATAGACTTTGGTATATTTCTGATTTTTTCACTTCACTGGCCTATCAGTCTATTCATGAATCCACATGTCTCATAGGGTCATCCATGCTCATTTTGTGTCTTTTTAAAGAGTTTTTTGGGGATCTTCTTGTTTTTTCACTCATGTATTAGATTTTCTTGTTGATACATAATAAGTGTATATTTGTTGATATATAATAAGTGATACACTTATTTTGGAGCAGCAAAAAACTAGTGGATGGAGCTGTACGAAGATCAAAGCAAATCTATAAATTAGTACAAGAAATTCTGAACTTTTAATAATATTGGGTTTTGCTATTCAAGAACATGATGTGATTATCTATTTGCTTATATCTACTTTCATAGATTTCTACTTTTATAGTTTCATATATTTCTACTTTCATAGTTTTCCTCAACTAAGCTTTACACATTTTTTGTTATTTACTATTCATTAGTTTATTTCATTTTCTTATTTTATATTTTTGTTACGGTAGCCTCTCCTCTAACCTGTAAATGATTATTTTCTGTTCATATGAAGACTATTATTATAATATATCAGTCTTATTGTCTAATAGTTTACTGAATGGAGGAAGGTTTTTCTACCAATTTCTTTGTGTTTTCTGATGTAAAAATAGATTTTCATCTTTGTTTCCAATTATTCGCCCATTTTTACTGGCCTTGGCTAAGCCCCCACTGCAGTGATAAATGAAGAGCATAGGTGATCATGTGTTCTCAGGGTTGTTTTCTGACCTTAGTGGAATCGACCTGGTGCTTCCCCTGAGCAAGATGAAGACTTTGTTTCTTAAGTTAAGAGAGATCCATAAATTTCTAATTTTAAGTATTTAGTTTTATATCAACACGTTAAATTCTTCCAAATATATTTTTGTAACCATGAGTAAGATCTCATTATTTCTCTGTCTACAAATCTGATAATACATATTAATGAATTTCCTAATATTGAATTATATGTAAATTCCAGACATAAACTTCACATACTCATCGTGTATTATTTTTATTTCAGTTTTTAGCATTATGCCATATTTTAGTTTAGCTCTATCCATCTGTAGGTAGGGGAGAGGTTTTTCTGTAGCATTCTTTTTGGTAAAATCTTTAGGACATTCTAGGATCAGTGTTTAATTTGATTTATAGTAATCATTTGGAAAGCTTACTTCCTCTTCAATGACGTTGAATTGAGTAAGGAGTTTTGGCTTATCTAGCTGTGAAAAGAATAGAAGGTTCTACCTGTGAATGTGAATCTGATGCTCTTATTTGTGAACAACTCTTATAAAGTTGTCTCTTTCTTAGACAGGGCTCACTAGAAGCCCAAACTTTGCCTGCACACAATTTTTTTTTCATGTAGAATATCCTCACATTTACCCCACAACCCTAAAATTTAAAAAATAGAGACAAACGCTGGTAATAATAGGAAGCTGAAGAAAAAAAACTGTGCTTTATTATACAAATAAAAGATTTCTTATAAAACAAAACATGAAAGTGGATGGTGGGCACACCTCATCAACAACAATACCTGGATAACGAACATTTGTATACATAACCCTAAATCGTACCCCACATCTTTAAAATAAAAATAAAAAAGCAATAAAACTACTTCTTCATTAAAGAGAAACAAATGACAAAAAAATTCCCTCTCTTTCATGATTATTGTTCTATTTAAATTATTTCTATTGAGGTCAACATTAGTAAAGTTGTTTTTCTAGAAAGTGTTCATTTTATCTAGATTTTCTAGTTAACTGGCCTTGAGTTGGAGAAATAGTGAAAATATTTTCTAATCAATTATTAACATCATGTTCTTTTCTTTGCATTTATCAATTGAAAGTCTTTTGGAGCAGTTTGTGTGATTCTGCTTTTCTGTCCACAAATTCAAAGCTAGTGGCATTTTGGCAACTGAAAATTAGCAAAGAATTAGATTGAGGGGTAAGTGAAAATCACATGGGAGCAGATTATCCAGGGAAATCCATGAGCTTCTGTCAGTCCTTCATCAAAATGTTCAGATCTCAGCATTTTCTGCTCCTTCCAAGGGATACCATGTCTACTTTCAGAAATAATGGAAAAAAGATCCCCAATACTCCAGGGGTCACTTTGGATATGGTCACTAGAAACTTTTAAAAGACTCTGCCTGTAATCCCACACCTTTGGGAGGCTGAGGTGAGTGGATTGCCTGTGGGTTCGTGACCCGCCTGGGCAGCAAGACATCATCTCTACAATAAATTTTTAAAAATCAGCTGGGCATGGTAGCGCATGCCTGTAATTCCAGCTACTTGGAAGGCTGAGGCAGAAGGCTCGCCGGAGCCCAGCAGGTCGAAGCTGTGGTGGCTGGGAGCGGCCACTGCACTCCAGTCTGGACGACAGAGTGAGACTCCAACTCAAAAATAAATAAATAAATAAATAAAAGACTCTCAGAATTTTTTTATTTTTAATTTTAAAGATGTGGGATACAATTCAGGGTTAAGTATACAAATGTTCATTATATTGGTTCCCTTGTTGATGAGGTGTGCCCCCCTCTTCCCCAGCAGAATCCCACTATGGCCTATACCACTCACACCCTGGCAATTTGCTACTACAGACAATCCTTTTCTTACAGTATTATGGTAATTGTTCAAGTTTCACTTGTGAGTGACACTCAGTTCTTTACGTGGAAGGTCATTATATAATGATAAAATGTTCAAGCCATCAAGAAGAAATATCCACTTTAAACATATATACACCCAACATAGTAGCACCAACTTTCCTATTCATAAAACTGAAAAATCAAGCAATAAAGATATCACAAAGGAAAGAGATTTAGGATATGGTTCTGCTATTGTATGATGAAGTGATGACCCCAGTGTATGCAGCACTGACATCTTTCCATGATGTCCTGTGTTTGGGGTTCATTCCTCTGGCCAGCAGTCCATGTTTTTTATCCTGTATAAATACGGGCAACAGGACCAACATATTCATGAACCAATGTCTTCCCAGAACCTCTCCTGAGACTAGGGCCACCCAAAGCACCCTTGTCTTAGGAAGTGACTTGGTAACATTTTATGCCATTGTCTTCAGCATCTATGTTTATTTAGCTCTTTTTGATATTTTCAATTGGTGACCGGTGAAAAGTGCTCTACTAATCACTGCATGTTTTCTAACTATTAGCCCTTTTGTTCTCATGTACCATGACCCCACCATATTCAGACTCTGCAGTATCTGCTACAGAAGAGCTACGTGATTCTCTTGTGTTATCAGAACAATGTTAATTTTCTGTCTGAAATTGTATTCAGCATTGCTACACTCAGACTTCAAATAATTTAAAAACAGTTATGAACCAATTTTACTGCTGAGACAGGAGTGAAGGGAACAGGCTGAGATTAGGTCAATATGAAATTGTAAATACTAATATCACAGTAAATGATATCATATGTAATGAATATGGAGGTACTTATATTGTTGTTTGTTTAGTCATACTGCAGTGTTAAAATGGCAATCTCATAGAGTAGTCCTGAAATAATGTATAGATATTCCAAATGTCTTTGAATGTATAAGGTTCAGTCTGAGATATTTAGTTTTCCTAAGATGTCTTTGAACTTGGAATTGTATTGACAGTGCATGTAAAAGACTAGCATGTGGTGTTTGCGATGTTTGACCTTCCAAATCTCATGTTGAAATTTGATCTCCAATGTTGGACATGAAGCTCATGGGAGGTACTTGGGTCATCAGGTAGGATCTCTGTGAATGGCTTTGCAGTAATGGATTGTACTTGCAGTAGTGAATGAGATCTTGCTCGATAAGTGTCTTCCAGAGTTGGATGTTCAACTGTCACTTTCTTCCCCTCACCATGTGATCTCTGCAAACTCCAGCTCCTCTTTGCCTTCTGCCATGAGTGGAAGAAGCCCATGGCTCTCACCAGGTTCCAATGCTGATACCACATTTACTGAGCAGATTGCAGAACTGTGGGCCAAATAAACCTCTCTTTCTGATAAATTACCCATCCTCAGATACATTTTTATAGCAACACAAAGAGACTACACCCAAGAAACTGGGAGAGGGAGAGTGACCTTAACGTCTAATGCAAAGACCAGGGGTTAAATTGAAATAATTTAGTTTAAAGGCCGGTGGACATTGGAGTCTAAATTGTGAATAATTTTTTTTTGAAATGAGTTCTCGCTCTGATGCTCAACCTGGTCTTAAACTCCAGGGCTCAAGCAAACCTCTTGCCTTTGCCTCTGAAATGCTGGGAATACAAGTGTGAACCAATGTGATAATGCTTTTTGAAAAATATAACATAATAAAATATTTTGGGATACATTTGAATAATGACCCACAAAGACAAAAAAGAACATTAGAAGATGGGTCAGCTGACCTTTACAAATAGTGCAGATAGACGGCAACAAGTAAATAGAAATTTGCTTTGTGGGAAAAAAAATAAATGGATTTTTGGAAAGTTCAGAGTGTATTTTGTTCTGGATTAAATCTTGATGGCAGCTGCATATATCTGCACAAAGGAACTTTCATTATATACATTTTTCTTTCCAACTTGAGGAGACTAGTTTGTAAAAGAACCTTCACCTTAGAGCAGTAGATAAGTACTTATTTGGAGTTGAGACATGAGTCTATTTTGTTAAATGAAGAGTTTTACTGTTTTTCAAGTCAAGAGTCAGCAAAATAGACACCTGTGAAAGAAATAAAATGGATACTAATACAGACATAGAAATATTATTATATGATCCTTTGTAAATTTTAAAGTTACATGATTTAAGTATTTTATATTTGAATAACTTATATTTGAAGATAATTTGCAAAGATAACACAGAGAGTTCTCAAATGTCTCTCACCCTAATGTTAACATTTTGTACCCCTGATGTTAACATTTTGCCATGGTACATTTGTCAAAACTAGGACACCAACATGGGTAAATTATATTAGCTGAACTCCAGACATGTTTTTCTTTTTCACTAGAGTTAACACTGGACATTTTTTCTCTTTCATCATAAATCTAGTATAGCACATTAAATTTAGTCATGCTGTCTTTCCAGTCTATTTTGCTCTCTGTTTTCCTTTGTTGTTCATGGTCTCGAGAGATTTGAGAGGAACTGCTTCAGTCCTTTTTAGAAGTTTCCTGAAATTGTTTTGTCTGTTTTTTTTTTTTTTTCCCTTATGAATAGAGTGGCTTAAGGGTTTGGGGAAGATATCATTTAATATATTGTCAGAAGTTTCATGTACTTCATGTGAATAATCTCTGGTAATATTAATCTTGATCAGTAAAGGTAGTGTGTCAGGTTTTTTCATATAAGCTTACAATGTATTCTTTTCCATACTCAATTCCTTTGGAAGGGAGTTTCTAAACCTAGTTTACACTCAGATGAGTGTGTGTATTTGTGTGGAAAGGTACTGACCTAGGCTCCATCTACTGGAGGGTAGGTATTCATAAATATAACTTGACATGCTTCTGTAAAGAGTAAGGAAGAATTGTCTTTTCTCCTATATTTACTTGATTATTCAATTATTCACTTATATAAAAATGAACTCTCGTGACCCACCTGGGCAGTGTGACCTCATCTCTACAATAAACCAAAAAATCAGCCGGGCGTGGTAGCTCATGCCTCTAATTCCGGCTACTTGGAAGGCTGAGGCAGAAGGATTACCAGAGCCCAACAGGTTGCGGCTGCAGTGGCTGGGAGCGGTCACTGCACTCCAGTCTGGGCGACAGAGTGAGACTCCAAATTAAAAAAAAAAAAAAAAATGAACTCATTCATATTTATTTCCTACTTCATGCTATTATTCAACACTAAGGATTTATTTTGTTCATTAAATTGCTGAAGCTTTGATCATTGGGAAGTATGGTAAATTTAAAAATATCTGGCATTTATCCTGGTTCATTTCATAAGCTTCAAAATTTCTTGGAATTTATTGAATGATAAGAATGCCATTGTCATAGTAATTGGAGGCCTCTTGGTAGGGGTCTCAACTTAGCTTCCGAATGGGGGCTGGTCACCAGAAAGGTTAACCATGTAATTACAAGATTGAAAATTGCAGCTGCCAGAATTACAGAAAGGAAAGGGAGGCTTGAGCTTGAGTTCAAGCTCATGGACAAAGATTCAGTTATTCATGCCTAGGTAATAAAAACCTAATAAAAATTCTAGCCGGGCTCGGTGGCTCGGCCTGTAATCCTGCGCCTTGGGAGCCTGAGGTGAGTGGATTGCCTGAGCCCGAGTTTGAGACCTGCCTGGGCAATTTGGTGAGACTTCCTCTCTACAATAAATTTTTAAAAATTAGCCAGGTGTGGTAGCGTAAGCCTGTAGTTCCAGCTACTTGGAAGGCTGAGGCAGAAGGATCACTGGAGCCCAGCAGGTTGAGGCTGTGGTGGTCGGGAGCGACAACTGCACTCCAGTCTGGGCAACAGAGTGAGACTCCAACTCAAAAGAAACCCCCCCAAAAAAACCACAAAAAAATCCCAAAAAGCAAAACAAAACAAAAAACTCTGGACTCTGAGACTTGAAGGAGCTTTCTGGTAGGGAAACTATTTCAACAGACTGAGAAAGTTGGTACACCCTGACTCCACAGGGACAGTATCTCCCATGCTCCAATGTAATTTCCACACTACTGTCTTAGAACCAGCCACTTATTCAAGTAGTCCTTTATTAGAGAATGATATTAATAGAAATCACAACGTGAGTGCTGGATGTTCTCATTGCTACTGGGGAATAATTGCGATTAAGCCTTCTAAGAAGAAGATCTAATAAATAATTTTTTAATATATATTCATCATTGTCCTGTACCTATATGTCCAATCTATTTATAGTTAAATGTGTTAATACTGATGTCCCTGATAGTAATCCAAAATCACATGATTTACCTAGCTTCATCCTGTTGCTTTTGTGAACCTATCTGTATTTATCAAGTACGATGAAATTGCATGCTTTTAAGGCATAGCATCTTCATCATAGCCATATTTTACCTTTCTGGTGAAACTTCAGATAGAATATTAACTGCTGAAATTGCTTAATTTCAAGAAATTTTTGTAACTAATTTTGGACAAAAGAATTTAGAGGTGTCTTCAGGGAATAAATCAATTTTTCCTCTTTGCCTTTTAAAATTTTCTATGTAGGATCAAAGTGTACACAGAGCATCACGAATTTTCTGTTTATTAGGTATTAAAGCAGTAACTAATATGCTTACACCATATATTTGCATCACACCTATCCCCAAGTTTAGTTTTGTTGTTGGCAAATAACAAAAGACACTCCCTTTATCTTCTCCTCATCAATACAAGATTTCTGTTCCTTCCAGCTTCATAGTATCAGGAATGAGTCCAGATAAGTGATCTATTATGTTGTAGTTCTGGATGCTCAAAGACACCAAAAGGGAAGGCACTGTGTCTGAGAAGCCTAAGAAATGATCTTGAGACAATGGACAAGACATGTGCTTTTCTCAGGAAGTTACTTACAGAGAAGTTCCAGGGGGCAGTCGTCTGGACAGAAAAAAACACTCTTGATTGTGAAAGGTACTTAGGTTATATAACTTTTTACATTCAGTGCAGTGCAGGGTTGAGTATGAAATGTATGGGGTTTGTAGCACACAAGCATGTGAGAATGTACTTATTTCAAAGGGGGAATCATTAAAAAAACTTATGTTTGGTGGGCAGGTCCATTGTGGTACAAGCCAAGTGCTAGGTAAGTGTTCTAGGAACACATCAACATTAGTGTACCAGCTAGGTTTGTTGTGTGAGTCTGCGTTCAGCTTCCATGAATATTTTTTTGGAAATTCTTTCAGTGCGTTTGTTCATTTCATGATGGATGACTTGTGACCACACCTGCCCACACCACACTGAGTGTTCATCACTTTTTGACCAAAAACAACATGAACACCATTCCTCTACCTCCTACTCAATGGATCTCAATCCAAGCTATTTTTTTCACTGGATTAAAAAAGTCCTCAAAGGGAATTGTTTGGAGATGTGGAAGAGGAAAAACAAAAAAATGGTAGAAGCACTTAAATGCATGAATGTTGATGATTTCAGCAACTATTTAGAGCAGTGGAAAAAGTGTCTTGATATTTGTAGTTCATGCAACCAAGAGTACTCTTAAGGTGACTGAAGTTTAAACGTAAGAATAAACACACAATTTTTTCTAAATAAATTTCACGGTTTTGGGGGCTCCCCTCTTACATATGTTGCATGGAAACAAACTGGCTTTCATTTCTCTTTCAGGGTGAGATTTTTAAAATTATAATGAACTAACAGTAACATAAAGTAATGGGCATTGATCCAGGAAGGTCCAGTTTCAACTGAAACATTCCAAAGACTCTGACTATTTTAAGGAAGGGTACACAAGAATTATCAGTATCACAGCTGCAAGATGTGGTCTGCAGGCACAGAGAACACTTCTCTCGTGGCTTCATCATGACCAGAATGCTCAGAGATGGACTCAGAGGGGAAGAGGTCACCCTTGGTTGGCCACCCCAAAGACCCTGCCCCAGGCTTCACAACCAGGACCACTTCACAGGCTCCAAACCCAGGTGTTCTCTTCTCGATAAACCCCTCCACAGGCTTCAATCCCAGTACTCCTTCCCGAGTTCCACACCCCCCCCAATTCCTCCCAGCCTCCAATTCCAATATTTCACGCCAGGAAATCCTCTCCCTGCTGCAACACCATCACCCCTTCCAGTTCCAATCCTGGGACCTCTCCCAGGCTGCAACCCACTTCTTGGTACTCTGTCTAGAATGTGCTTATTTACCATTGAGTGTGTTTGTGCTGCCCTACATATATGCATATAGGGCCACTTCGATAGCATCACTCTTTTCTTATTTTGGGAGATGTTTATTATTGTGACTTTCTCTAATGGGAATTTTGGTGTTTCATGATATGCCAGAATTCCTCCAAGGTTTTGTTTTTTGTATATTCTAATATGCCTTTTGTAAGCCTATGACCTCATTTCAAATGGAACCTAAACTTTTGATCTAGGTAATACATTTAATAGAAAGAGTACTGCATAAGGTGCAATGTTTAGAAGATCTTAATTGTTTACACAAAAATAAAAATTCTACATCCCTAACCCAGATCTGGTGTTTATAGAACTGTGGTGCAATTTCCAAAGTTGGAAATGACACAACGTCTAAAATCTGGTGGTTGAGTAAAAAAAAAAAAAAACGGTGGTGCATCCCTAAAGTGGAATACCATTTAGCAATAAACGGGAATGGACACCTGAAACATACTACAACATGATTGAATATCCAAGGTATTAAACTGAGTAAAATAAACCAGCTTCAAAACATTATGCACTCACACCCATGTTCATAGTTGCCTTATTCATCACAGCCAAACAGGTGGAGACAACCCAAATATGCACTGATGAACGACTAGATGAAAACTGCTGTATATACATACAACAGGATACTTTCAATTATACTTTTTTAATCAAATATTCCTCTCTGTATATTTACATATAACATGTGCTTGGTAATTCTCCACTAACTGAAGTGATTTCTCTTGGCCCAAGAGAGGAAACTTACTGATTGGAGGTTCCCATACTCCCGAGGAGAAGCTGAGACTATAAGACAGTATCTGAGTAAACCAAAGTCTGTCCATCGCTTATTTGGGTCTCTTTTAATATATAGAAATTAGATATGATAGTAGGTGGGGGTAAAAATGTGAGAAAGGGTTTAGTGTAACTCCTCTAGTTTATATATAATAAATATTTTATATTAATGTATATTAATATATATTGAAACTCGGTGAGTTTTACCGTAAGAAATTACACCAGGTTCTCAGGGTAGAGATTGAGAAAAAAATCCAATAAGCTGATATTTATAGGTACTCAAAACCCCAGATTTGATTCTATTCAGTTTCAGCTTTGCAAAAAAAAATGTCTGAAGTCATGCTTTCTCATCATGGAACATGATGAGGAGTTGTATAATGATGGCCCCACTTTTAGTTCTGCTGAAGCTGGTTAGTGGATTTTGGTGATGTGAATCCATTGCATCTAGTAACCTTTCTTCTCCACATTTTGAAATTCATCTACTTGTTTATTAATGTATATTGATTATCATTCCCTCACTCTATTATCTCCCTTAGTCTTCAAAAATGATTTTCTTGTTCTATTAATGTTTTTAAATTGATTAATAAATTAATTAGAATCAGGGTCTCACTGTGTTGCCCAGGTGGATTGCAGTAGCAAAATCACTGTTCGTAACTACTTTTATCTCCAGACAATCTGTCCACCTCAGTCTCCCGTGTAACTGGGAAAAAAGCATGCATGACCCTGGCTAATTTAAAACAAATTTTTATTGGAAACAAGGCTTGCTATGTTGCCTGGATGATCTCTAACTCCTGAACTCAACCATTCTTCCCATTTCAACCTACCAAAGACCTGGGATTCCAGTTGTGAACCACCATGTCCAACAAACTATTCTGATTTATAAATTGTATTCTTTTTTTTTGAGTTGGAGTCTCACTCTGTCACCCACACTGGAGTTCAGTGGCCGCTCCCAGCCACCGCAGCCTTGACCTGCTGGGCTCCGGCGATCTTTCCGCCTCAGCCTTCCAAGCAGCTGGAACTACAGGTGCACGCTACCACGCCCGGCTAATTTTTTAATTTATTGTAGAGATGAGGTCTTGCCTGCCCAGGCGGGTCTTGAACCCGCAGGCTCAGGCAATCCACTCACCTCAGCCTCCCAAAGGCATGGGATTGCAGGCTGAGCCACCGAGCCAAGCTTATAAATTGTATTCTTTAAAGAGTAACTTGCTCTTTTCACTCTTGTGCTACACTCAAACAGCCTTTCTAAAAATACTGTGTGAATATTTGTTTCTTTCCCTTTATGTCTATCAGGGGAATAAGTATGCTACCTAACTACTATGAAAGATATTAATAGCTGTTTACAATAAGTGAACTTATAGAATATGTACATGGTTGATGAGATTCGATCCATTACAGACAGTATCTTAGACCGGGTAGAGACCACTTTATTTGGGTCCTGCATTCCTTTGTCAGGAACTCATATATTTTGAGAAGTTCCTTGAAGGTAGGGCAAATATACATTATGTAGTAATACTTTATTGTTACAAATACTTTACTCATCTGAAAGTTTTCTTTTTATTTTCCTTATGGTATTTCCTGTCTTGTGAATTGTTCTCTACTTTTATTAATATTTTAGGATTCTTGTCATTGTTAATGTAGTATATATTATCTCATCTGTAATATCAACCCCTACCACTATAAACTTGTGAATGACTGCCTTTTATACAGATGAAGGCTATTTTCTTTATATATCAATCTTGTAGTATATTAGCTTACTGAATTACCTTTGGGTGTGGATTTTTCTATCAACATCTTTATGTTTCCAGGTTTGTAATTTTATTTTTTGAGTTAGAGTCTCACTCTGTCACTCAGACTGGAATGCAGTGGCCGCTCCCAGCCACTGTAGCCTCGACCTGCTGGGCTCTGGCATCCTCCTGCCTCAGCCTTCTAAGTAGCTGGAATTACAGGTGTGCGCTACCGTGCCTGGCTCATTTTTTATTTATTGTAGAGATGAGGGCTCACCAAGTTGCCCAGGAGGGTCTCGAACCCACCTGGCCATCCTGAGGGCTCAGGCAATCCACTTACCTCAGCCTCAGCCTCCCAAAGGTGCGGGATTGCAGGCTGAGCCACCAAACCCGGTAATAATTATATCATCTACAAACATAGATTTATATCCTTGTTTTCAACTCTTCAGTCATTTTTACTGGCCTTGGCTAAAATTCCAATACAATGATAAATGAATACCATGTGGTCATGTGTTCTTAATATTGTTTTCTGACCTTAGTGGAACCAACCTGGTGCTTTCCTGAGCAAGATAAGGATTTTTGTTTTGCTAAGGTAGGAAAGATCCATCAATTTCTAATTTTGAATATTTAAATTTAATATTAATACATGTTTCTTTTTCCAAATATGTTCTTGTAACCATGAGTGGTTGTTTCTCTATCCATAAATATGATGGACTATATTAATGAATTTTTAAATATAGGATCATTTCTGAATTCCAGATGTGAACTTCATGTAGTCATCATGTGTTGTCTGACAAGTTTGCAAGTTCATCCTAGAAAAAGTGCTGCATTCCTCATTGTTGAATATCACTATACTCACCTTGGAAGCATTCTCCTTGGGCATAGATGTCAGCATCTAGTCCATCTGCTAAAGAAGTTTTGGAACTATTTTTCAGAAATGGCCCTCACAACTGTCATCATGAGGATGTCAAGAGTTTGAATTAGAGCAATGGGCAAACATTAAATTTCTTGTTAAAAGTGTCAAGAGTGGAAGTGAAGTCATGGGCATGTTAGTCCACATTTATGAGGATAATGCCATGAAGAAAACAGCTGTGAACAAATGCATTCAGTGATTTTCTGAGGAGACAGAAAACATCACTGATTATGAGAAGTCAGGATGGCCAGTAACCAGCAGAACTGGTGAAAATACTGCAAAAATCTGTCAAGTTGTGTGTCAAAATCATGGGCTGACTGGGAGAAGCATAGTAGACCAATGAAACATCGATAGAGAAGCAAGAAAATCTTAACTGAAAATCTTGGCATGAGAAAAGTGTGTGCAAAAAATAGTCCTGAAGGAGTTATTACATCATTACAATGCACCAACTTACATACCTCTTTCTGTGAGGGAGTTTTTAGCCAGTAAACAAATAACTGTATGGAATACCATGCCTACTCATCTGATCTGGCCCCCATTGACTTTTTAAAATTACTTGAAGATAAAGAAAACATTGAAAGGAAGACATTTTAATGACATTCAGAACATGAAGGATAATACGATGACAACTCTGCTGGCCATTCCAGAAAAAGAGTTTCAAATCTGTTTTGACAGATGGACTAGACACTTTCCACAGTGCATAGCTTCCCAAGAGTAGTTCTTCATAGGTAACCATAGTGTTATTCAACAATGAGGTATGTAGTACTTTTTCTAGGATGAGTTCATGAATTTCATTGTAAGCCTTCATATATTATTTTCCAGTTTTTTGCTGTATTTTAGTTTAGATGTTTCAATCTATCAGCAGATAGTTTTTTTGTAATTTTTTTGAAACAATCTTCAGGACATTTTAGGATCAGTATTTTATTTGATTTATAGTAATCATTTGGAAATTCTGCGTACACTTCAATGCTCTTGAATTGAGTGAGTAATGCTGGTTTCTCTAAAATTTAAAAGAAAATAAAAACCTGCCTCTGAATCTCTCTCTTTTTTTTTTTTGAGTTGGAGTCTCACGAGGTCACCCAGACTAGAGTGCAGTGGCCACTCCCAGCCACCGCAGCCTCGCCTGCTGGGCTCCGGTGATCCTTCCGCCTCAGCTTTCTGAGTAGCCGGAATTACAGGCATGCACTACCACGCCCGGCTGATTTTTTGATTTTATTGTAGAGATGAGGTCTCGCTGCCCAGGTGGGTCTCGAACCCGCGGGCTCAGGCAAGCCACTCACCTCAGCCTCCCAAAGGCGCGGGATTACAGGTTGAGCCACCACGCCCGGGTGCCTCTGAATCTCATTGTGATGCTTTAAATTGTGAGACTCCTCGAAAAATCTTCCTTTAGAGAGGGCTCACTAGAAGTTCAAATCTTACCTGCATACAATTTATTTATGTAGCAAATAGTCACATAAATACCACCACACTAAAAGAATAGAGAAAAGAAAAACCTTGGTATTAATTGGAGGCTGGATAAACAAATTGTGTGTTTTTATAATACAATATAAAACTATAAGCTTTTTTGTTCTTTCTATAAACTTTGCATACAAAAAAAAAGCAAAAGAAAACAAAAATCTATCCTTCTCTTAAAAGGAATGAAATACTGAAAAAAGTTATCATTTTCCTCTTTGATTGTTGTGCTTTTTAGCTCTCTAACTCTATTAAAGTAAATATTGATAAAGTTTATTTTTCTATAAAATGTTTAATTCATCAAGGTTTACTAGTTAATTGGTATTGTTTTGGGAAAATAGGTAAGATATTTTCTAATCAATTATTAACATTATGTTTTTTCTCTTGCATTTACCCAATTGAAAGAGTATTTAGAGTTTCTTGTGTGATTTGTTTTTACCTACAGATTAAATGCTAATGATATTCAAGGTTCTGAAGGCCAGCAAAGAATTAAATAAGGGGTAGGAAAGATTCTTATGGAAGCAGTTAATTCAGTGAGCTCCATGAGCTGTTATCAGTCTTTCATGAAAATGGTGAGACACCAACATTTTCTGCTCCTTTCATGGAGACCCTGTCTACTTTCCGGAATAATGGAGAAAAGATCTCCAGCATCCTAGTGGTTTCTTTGGAGATGTTTACTAGAAACTTAAAATAGACTCTGGGAATTCAAAATTTTTTTGAACTGTTCTAACTCCCCAAGCGTGACCTGGCATTACTATGGGTGACATGATAATTGCAGTTCTGTGGGGAGGTGAGGTCACAGCCTCACAAACATATACTTCAGGTTCTGTCTTCCTCCCTCCTGCATATGCTGTGGCTGCTATGACCTTCACACTGAGCTCACTGTCCTAGTGGCAGGAAGGAGTCTGTTATTTCATACTTCAGTTTGAGGGACACAGCCTGTCAGGAAAGGAGGTGTACCTGGAATCTGGGTATGTTTGCATTGTGGTAAAGAAACATGTCTGAGATAGAAATTGGTCAGGGTAGAACTACACAAGAATAACTTATTCCTGAGATGTAAACTGAGCGTAGGAGAAAGAACAGTGGCCTGAGAACCTGATGCCTGACAGTTGCTAATGTAATTTTATAAAATTTTCATGGAAGAGCTTCTTGGTGTTTAATTCAAGTGTTATCAAAATCTGGATATCAATG
Organism: Cephalopachus bancanus; assembly: GCA_027257055.1. Lineage (NCBI taxonomy): Eukaryota > Metazoa > Chordata > Mammalia > Primates > Tarsiidae > Cephalopachus > Cephalopachus bancanus. The sequence continues at coordinate 1,372,718 of JAPVLO010000737.1, read as the reverse complement.
TGCTTCAGGATTGCATTTTCAAAATTCATCTCCCATTCTATTTGCACAATACCTCCAGGCAGAAGACAGAGATTTTCAGGATGAGTGTAATGATTTCTATAAAGTTCTGTGAATGGGCAAATCAATATGATGGAGCTAACCAAATTATCAAATTCACAGCAGAAACAGTGTGATCAAAAAGGAATTGCTGGAATATAAATTTTTTTGTAATTTGGGTATGACATACTTAATGGAGACAGTAAATGTGTCTCTACTGAAATATCTGTTGTCTGTTGATCATGGGGAACTATTTTCCTTCCTGAAATTAGGGAAGGTCTTTTATGAAAAAAGTAACATCATAACAGGGGGTTTCAGACTGCAAACAATAACGACTTAATTAATAAAATTTTTATTGTATTAGAACAAATTAATCTAAAGATATAATCTCATCACAAAAAAAGTGTTAAAGGTGGTATACTCCTTATTATATTGTCTCTTGTTTATAAACTTTTCAATGTTATTCCCAGGTTCTCCACTCATTTTTCTCTCATTTCAATTTGTTAAATGCACAAGATTCCATGTTTTCATATTCCATTTTGCAGTGACTGTGTTATTTTTTCATAGGTGACCCAAAATAAATATTAATCCAAGTTTCAATTAGTTATTCAAAAGTAAGAGACATATAATTATAATAATCTGTAAACAAGGCTAAATTATTTTCTTCCCTAAAATACTTTATCACTTTTATATTTCATGTCTCATATTTTAGTGCACAACCTAATTTTGAACACTAACTTGTTAACAGAGATTATGTTATTTTTAGTCCATGTGAAAAATGGAATGAGTTTTTTTTTTAACTTGGAAAATAGGAACTTTCAATAAATTAAGTTGGTCATATAAAATTATTCAGTGCATCTGCAATTTATTCAGACCTCTGAATATTAACACATAAGTTATTTTGGTCAATAGAGTAAATTGGCAAAACTGGAAAATAATAAAATCAAATTTGTAAAGTAATAAATATTTGATATGTGAAAGATACATGTACATATATGTGTTTGTATTAAAGAAAACCAGTAGCTGGAGAGACATGGTGGATCAGCCTGAAATTCCAGCACTTTGGGAAGCCAAGGTAAATGGATTGCCAGAGCCTGTGGGTTGGCAACCAGTCCGGGCAAGTTGGCAAACTTGTCTCTACTATAAGCAAAAGATATTAGCGGGGCATGGTTTTATGCACTTGTAGTTTTGGTTACTTGGAAGACTGAGGCAGAAAGATGACTGGAGCCCAGGAGGTTGATGCTGGGGTGGCCGGGAGTTTGTCACTGCATTCCAGACTGGGCAACAGAGTGAGACTCCAGCTCAAAAAATGAAAGGAAGAAAGAAAGAAAGAAAGAAAGAAAGGAAGGAAGAAAGAAAAGAAAAGAAAAGAAAACGACTAGCTAACTGTTACCATATAGTATAGTAGTGAACACCAGTGTCTGTCTTCAGGCTACACAGGTTAAAATCCTGACATTCCTATTAGGATTTAGATTAGTCACCCAAGCTCCTTGTGAATCAATTCTCTTTTCTGGTCAAAGAAGAATAACATTAATTTCTAAGTTGTAGAGTTGTGACTATTTAATGTTATATTAAGTAAAGCATTAATGAAAGTGACTCATACATTGCAAGTGCTATAAGAAAAAGAGACTTGGGAAATTTCTTTACAAAAATATACGTATACATGAATTAATGAGTACAGATGTTATTTTCCATCAAAATGTAACCCATAACCCATTTTCCACACAGAACTCTCTGCTTGTTGAATTAAGTCCTGCAAAATGACAGAATGGCCTCTGTGGATTTGAAATTTGGAATGATCTTCCTATCCCAGGTAGTTGTTGGAATCTTGGGGAACTTTTCACTATTATATCATTACATATCCCTTTACTTTAGGGGATGTGGACAAAGATCTACTGATTTGATTCTCAGGCACCTGACTGTAGCCAACTCCTTGGTCATTCTCTCCAGAGGAATTCCAGAAACCATGGCAGCTTTAGGGTTGAGACATTTTGCCACTTATTTTGGATGTAATGTTCTTTTATATGTACACAGAGTGGCCAGGGGGTTTCCATTGGTGCCACCTGTCTGTTGAGTGTTTTTCAAATGATCACCATCAATCCTAATAACTCCAGTAGGTGGGTAGAGCTTAAAGTAAAAGCCCCCAAGTATGTTGGCCCCACTAGTATCCTGTGCTGGGCCTGCAATTGCTGGTAAATATCATTTTTCCTATTTATAAAGCTGTCAATTGGGAAACAAAAATATCACAAACAACAGAGATTTTGGATATTGTTACGCTCCATTTTATGATGACGTAGTGACTCCAATGTATGCAGCGGTGACATCTTTGCATGATGTTCTGTGTTTGTCACTCATGGCTTGGGCCAGCAGCTCCATGGTTTTTATCTTGTATAGACACAGGCAGCAGGTCCAGCGCATTCACAGAAAAAATCACTTCCACAGATCCTCTCCTGAGACTAGAGCCACCCAAAGCATCCTTGCATTGGTGAGCACCTTTGTAACATTTTATGCTCTTTCCTTCAGCATCTATGTTTATTTAGCTGTCTTCAATAAATCCAACTTGTGGCTGATGAACATTGCCGTTGTAATCACTGCATGTTTTCCAACTATTAGCCCTTTTGTTCTCATGCGCCATGAACTCACTATATCCAGTTTCTGCTGTATCTGCTGTCAAAAAGCTACACAATTCTCTTATCTAATCAGAACAATGTGATCAATGCACTTAGACCTAAAGGAATCTTAAGAACAATTATGAACTGATTTCACTGCAGAAAAAAAGGTGAAGACTACAGACAGAGACTGGGACAGCAAGAAATGGTATATGTAAATGTCTACAGTAAATGAAATGTTATGTACTTAATATGTAAGTACTTATATAGTTTCATTTTTATTAGTGGTTGTAGTGGAGATATTCCAATGTCATCCTGAAATAGTGTACAGATACTGGAATTGTCTTTGAATGTGTAAAGCTCTTTCTGTGATATTTAATTTTCCTCAGATATCTTTGAACTTGGAAATGTATGGACAGTTGCATAAAAGACAACAGCATATGATGGTTGCTGTGTTTTGGTTATCTGATCTCTTCAAACCTCATGTTGAAATTCTGTTTCCAGTGTTGGGCATGGCCTAATGGGTGGTATTTGGGCAATGATGGAGGAAGCCTCTAAATGACTTGACACTGTCCTTGTGGTATGAGTGCGTTCTTCCTCCAGTAGTTTCTGCCAGAACTGGTAGTTCAAAAGAGCCTAACAACTACCACTTGCTTCCAGTCTTTCCATGTGATATCCACACATGCTAGCCGCTCTCTACCCACTGCCAGGAGTGGAAGAAGTCGATACACATCACCAGATGCAGATGCTGGTGCCATGCTTCTTCTACAACCTGTAGCACTGTGAGCCAAGGAAACCTCTTTTCTTTAGGAATTACTCAGTCTCAAATATTCTTTCATAGCTACAGAAACAAATATAGTGTTTTTTCAAGAAATTGGGGTTATTGGCCTTGGCTCTGATTTGTAATGCATATTTCCTTGGATAAAACTAGAAAAATATTAGTTTTTATTTCCTGTTGGCTATGGAATCCAGATAGTGAATACTGTGCATTATTTTTAAAAATAAACTGTAGACCTTTGAGATATGATAATACTTTTTTATCTATTCATTATTATTATTATTATTGTTATTTTAGAGACAAAGTCTTGATATACTGCTCAGGCTGATACCAAACTCCAAGGCTCAAGCAATTCTCTTGCCTCAGTCTCCCAAATTTCTGTGATGACCAGGTGTGAGCCACACCACCAAGCCTGGAATATGATAACACTTTTTGAGCAAGATTAACATTTTTGGATAAACATTTGAATAATAGTCCACAGGGGACAAGAAGAAACATGACAAGAGTGCCAGCTGTCATTTATAAAGAGTGCAGATAGAAGGCAACAAGTAAATAGAGATTTATTATGTGGGAAAAATTAAGTACAGTTTTGAAATATTCAGAAAGTAGATTGCTGTAGACTAAGTCTTGAGGGAAGCTGACTACTTAGGCAAAAAAGAGTTTTCCGTATGAACTTTTAAATTCCAACTTGAGGAGATAAGACTATAAAGAACCCCTGTCTGTCATAGAGGAGAAGAGGAATACCAATTTAAACAAGAAAGATATGAGTATATTAAGTTCAGTGAGGAGATTTCCTGCTTTTGAAGTCACCCAGAGAGCAAAATGGACACCTATAAAAGAATTAATAAGAATATTAGCACAAATATAGGAAATATTTTAATATGATTTTCTGTACATCATAAACAGTTATATTTTTGAATAAATATTTTATCTTTGAATAATTTTAGATTTGGAGAAAATGTACAAAGATAACACAGAGAGTTCTCAAATATCCTTCATCCAGTATCCTTGATTTTAACATTCTGCTATGGCACATTTGTCAAAGCTCGAACACCAACATAAGTACCTTATATTAGCTGAATTCCAGCTATTTCACCAGTTTTAAAACTGTCTTTTTTTTCTCTTTCAGGATCAATCCAGTATACCACATAATATTGAGTCACCTTGCCTCCCTGGTCTGCTTTGCTTTTTGTTTTTCTTTGTTTTTCATGACCTTGAGAGTTTTGAGAAGTACTGGTTCTATACTTCTTAGGATGTCCCTGGAAATGAATTTGTCTGTTGTTTTTTTTTGATGGGTTGACTTGGTTTATGAGTTTTGGGGAAAAATATCACATCTCATCCTATCATATACTGTCATAAATTTCATGAACTTCACATGAATAATCTCCAGTGATGATGATCTTGATCTGTTCAGGTAGTTTTTGTCACATTTGTCCACTATAAGGTTACTATGATTTATTCCCCATACTCCATTTTTTGGGGGATGGATTTTAACATGGAGGTTGTAAACCTAGCACAAATAAAAGTGAATGAGTGAGTGAGTTGAATTAATCTCCACTTACTGGAGGGGCAGGTATTCATACATATAACTTGGCATGTGTCTGTAAATTGTAAGGAACAGTTGTCTTTTCTTCTCCATTTATTTTATTGTTTATTTATTTATATCAGTGTGATATCATTTATACTTATTTTATACTTTGTGTCATCATTCAACACTAAACAATTTCTTGTAATCCTAATTGTTGCAGCTTTTGCCATTGGGAAGTGTGGCATAATTTATAAAACTATCTGATATGAATCCTGGTTGCTTTCATAGAGATTCAAAAATTCTTTGAAATTCTTTGAATTTCTTGAAAGTTAAGAATGCCTTTTTCATACTCATGAAAGATCTCATGACAGTGGACCCTACATTTCTTCAGGATGGGATCTGGTCACCAGAAATACCAACCGTGTATTTACTACATTAAAACCTGCCACTGCCAGACCTCTGGGGAGTGAAGGGTGGATGGAACTTGAGTTTAGTTCATGGGCAATGATTTTATCAATCATGCTTAGGTAATGAAACCGCAACAAAATATCTTGGCACTGTGACTTGGGGGAGCAAACTGGTGGGGAAGAAATATCAGTGGACTTAGTGGTTGGGTGCACCCTGACACTATGGGGACAGAACCTCCCATGCTTTTATGTAATTTTCCTACCCCTGTCAAAAACCAACCACTTCTCTAAGTAGTCTTTTACTAGACCTTTTCTTAGCCCTTCTAGACCTTGCTTTACATATTTCATCTGCTTATTGATATATTTAATGGCAAAATGACCATTATTAGTATTGTATCATCCTTGTTCTATGAGTTATTCTCACCAATTATTGAATAAGAGGGATTTGTGGAAAGCTCTGAATTTTTCTTTAGCTTTGCAAAGTGCAGGGAGATGCCTGACGCTTGCAACTGTCATCTGAAGTAGGGAAGTTTTGTGAAGGACTTTGCCCTGGTAATGAAAAACAACCAAAACTTTGTAAAATGTTTTAAAGAGGTCTATTATGAGCCAATGTGAGTGACCTTGACCTGGGGCTACATGATCTCAAAAGTCCTGAAAATGTTGGGCTACAGTTTGCTGTATACATTTCAAGGGGACAGGTATTGCAGGTAAAACTCCATACCAATAGCTGGAAGGCATACATTTGATCAGACCAAAAATTGGGGCATCTCAAAAGGAGGCTTACAAGTAAGGGATTAGTTTTGGAGATCTTTTAGTAGTTGGCAGTTGTTTGAAGGACTTTGGGTTTAACTGACGACTTGAAGTCAGTACAAAGCAATGCTTAGGTTAAGGTAAGGGGGTCTACTCTCTGTCATGTGATGCTATAGTAGAGTCAGTTTGGAAAGCAAGTCACATTAAGCTTGGTTAATAAGTCTTGTTTAACCAGATGTTCTGGTTTATAAGGAGTTGCTTAACCCTTGCAGTGCATGGACTTATGTCTCAATTACAATTCACAAAGAATATCTTCTATCAGTATTTTTATCTGTATTTATACATTAATACTGGTCAGTTTTGTCTAAACTCCAACAGGGATGGTATATAACAAGGTACATCTGACCTTTTATACCATCGTGACTGGCAATTCAGTTTTTAAGGTGTTTCTGGAGTCCCCTTGACCAAGAGGCAGTCTGTTCAATCTGTTGTGGGTGTTTAGAATTTTATTTTTAGTTTTTAGCTCTTAATTTGTGGAGTCTGTGCTAACACCACTTAGTGCCACAACTCAATTGATTGCAAGGCACTTAGTTTATATTAAAGTATAGATGATATTAAAGTATAGAAGACAGATGAAACCTTTCAAGTTATTTCTTTTTCCCCTTTGATGCAATCTAAATTCTTTGGTTTTTGAGTGTTTCCTGACTCTTACTTTTTCCACGACATAATGCTCCAGGCTTACCTTGTAATTTACCTACCCCATTTTCGAATCAGACACTTATTCAAATAGTTTTTTTGTAATTAGAGAATGATATTGGAAGTCAAGTCGTGGGTGCTGGGGGCTCTTGTTGCTACTGGGGTATCATTACTAATAGGCCCTCAAGGCAGGAATACCTACAAAATACCTTTTGCACACATATTTATAATTGTACTATACCTATCTGTCCACGTTTAGCTTTGTATCTATCTATTGTCAAATATGCGTACATACTGATATCTGTGACTCTAATCCAATACCCCAGGGATCAGTCTAGTTTTTTCCTGTTTCTCTTCTGCACCCATGTGTATTTATGAAGTATTATGGCATAGCACCCCATCGAAGGGTCTTCAATTTCTATCATAGGTATACTTTACTGTTCTGGTCAAACTTCAGAAAAATTATTAACTGTTGAAATTGATTACTTGCTAGACATTTTTGTGATTTATTCTGGACCAGGAGAATTCAGAGGTGCCTTCAGAAAATAAATAAAATTTTTCTCTTTGTCTTTAAAATTCCCTTTGTGGGATAATAATCTACAGAGAAAATAATGATTCCCTGGTTTGTTAGGCAATAAAGTAGGAATTAATGTGCTCATGTCATATATTTGGTTTTCCCATAGCTCCAAGATGACTTCTGCTTTTGGCAAAATAACAAAAGCTACTCCCTCTTTTTCTACTCTTCATTAATCCAAGATTTCTATTTTTTCCAGCACTATTGCATTAGGGATGAGAACAGATAAGGGATGTATTATGTTGTAGTTTCAAACCCCAAAGACGCCCAAAGGGAAAACTCTGTGTTTGAGAAGCCTAAGTAATGACCTTGAGACAACAGCTGAGTCATGAGCTTTTTTCAGGAAACTTCTACTCCTGATTGCAAAAGTCAAATAGATTATATAGCATTTTACATAGGATGGAGTGCAGTGTTAAGTATGAAATGTGAGAATGTACTTATAAATACACTATGTGTACACAAAATGGCTGTAATTTATCTTTCACGGTAGAATTTTTAGTATTATAATAAACTAATAGTAACCAAAAGTAGTGGGTATTGATTGAAGCGTGCCCAATATGATCTGTCCAGCCCATGGTACTAATTGATTCAAGGAAGTTTGCAGTGGACCATTCACTGTGTACATCTGCAAGATATAGTCAGCAGACAAGGAGAACACTTCACTCATGACCTTAGCATGACCTGCATGTCCAGGGATGGAGCCTGAGCGGAAGGTGGCATTCCTGGTTGACCACCCCCAGTACCCTTCCCCTGGCTCCAACACCTGGATCTCACCTCAGGTTCCAACTCCAGGACACCTTACTAGGTTCTAACCTTCTTGGAGCCATATATAAGGTGCGCTCATGTTGTCACTCAGTGTGTGCTAACATACTTATGGGACTACTTCAAGAGCATCACTCTTCTCTTGTTTTGGCAGAGGTTTATTTCTGCAACATTCTCTAATGAGAATTTTTGGTTTCATGATGTATCAAAAGTCTTCCAATTTTTTTTGTACATTCTAATGAGTTTTGTGAAAATGTGTGACCTCATTTAAAATGGAATCTAAGATTTTAATCTAGTTAATAAATTTAACCAAAAGAGTATTACAAAGTATACAATTTTCATAATAACTTGTGTTTATGCACAAAAATAAAAATTCAACATCAATAATACCAGATCTGGTGTTTATAGCATTGCAGCATAATCTCCAAAGCTGGAAATGACCCAAACAGTCAGCAATTGGTGGATATATAAGCAAACTATTATACATCCATAAAGTGAAATACCCACTTAGCAATAAAAAATACCCACTTAGCAATTAATGCTTAATATATACTGCAACATGATTGACTATCAATAGTATTAAAATGAGTAAAATAAATCATTTTCAAAACATTACCTAGTCATACCCATTTTCATAGCCACATGATTCATCATAGCCAAGAGGTGGAAACAACTCAAAAGTTCACTGATGGATGAATAGATAAACAAAATGCTGTATAGACATCTCACGGGATAGGTTTCATTACATTTTTCACCAAATAATTGAATCCCATATTTACACAAAACATGTGCTTGATAATTTTCCTGACCAAGTGAAGTGATTTCTCTTGGTTCAAGAGAGGAAACTTACTGATTGGAGGCTTTCATATTCCCCAAGAGAAGCTATGTCTATAAAGTGACATCTGAGTAAACCAAAGTTTGTCCACCATTTCTTTGGGTTTCCATTTAATTAACTAGAAAATAGATCTGATAGTAGGTGAAGGGTGAAAAAGTGGCAATGCATTTTAGTATACCTTTTTTAGTTCATATATAATAAAAATTTTATATACATTTATATATGATATGTTATGTAAATTTGTACATATATTTTAGAGATGGGGTGTCACACTGTTGTCCAACTGACCTGAACTCCTGAGCTCAAGTGATCCTTCAACCTCAGCCTATTGAATACCTGGAACTACAGGCACATGTCACTGTCTACAACCTGATTTATATTTTTATGAACCCTATTACCAAAAAAAAAAGTCTCTGAGAAGTACTTAGAAAACAACTTAATGAAGCAACCAGGCCATTTTTCAGAAGAAAGGGCAGCCCTAGGTGAACATAAAGTAGGTGGGATGGTTTCATGAGGGTTCCTCAGACTGTCTGTAGCCATGCAATGTGTGGAAGGAACCAGTGCCTGCATTGTTCCCTGGAAGTCACTGAATCCCCTTCTCAGGCACCACCTGGACCTGGTACATCAATGTCTATTTGGCCCTCCAGGGTGAGAGCAGAAATTTGAGAAGAGCAGAAATTCGTTGAGTGCTTGGGTGGTGGCACCCAGTCTTAGGGGAGCCGATGCTTTGTGAGATTTTCCTTCAGGCACTCCACCAGGTTCTCAGGTTAAAGATTCAGGAAAACAAAATTCAATGAGCTGGCACTTAAAGGTCCTTGAGGCAAGAAGCTTGATTAGATTCCTTCTATTTTATACAAAGTAAAATGCCTAAAGTTATGTTTTCCCATCAGAGTACATATGCACGTGTGCAAGGACAGTCCCACTTTTAGTTCTACTGAAGTTGATCAATGGATTCTGGTGATGAAAGCCTATTGCATATCACAGCATTTCTTTGCTTTTTGACATTCATTCACCCGTGCCTTTCTTTGTATTGATTGTCATTCCCTCCATTATCTCACTTGGTTTCTAATATGATTTGCATTCAGGATTTGGTGACTCAGCCTGTCATCCCAGCACTTTGGGAGGCCAAATCGAGTGGATTGACTGAGCCCACTGGTTTGAGAAAAGCCCGGGCAACATGGTGAGACCTCTTCTCTATAATAAGTACAAAAAATTAGCCAGTCATGGTAGCGCGAGACTGTAGTTCCAGCTAATTGGAAGACTGAGGTGGAAGAATTGCCTGAGTTCAGACAATCAATGCTGGGGTGGCCACGAGCATGCCATTGCACTCCAGTCTGGGCGATGGAGTAAGACACCAACTCAAACAACAAAATAAGTTATTTGCTAATTCTATTATCGTCTCTGAATTATTGATTGATGGATTGATTGAATCAGGTTCTCACTTTGTCACCCAGGCTGGAGTGCAGTGGCACATTCACTGCTTACCACAGCCTTTATCTCCTGAGCCCCTGTGACCCTTCTGCCTCACTTTTCCCCATTGCTGTGAATAGAGGTGTGCATAACCACAGTCAGCTAATTTAAAAAAAATAAACCTTTTTTTGAATTTTGAATTGTAAAGGAGTGGGGTCCAAGTCAACAAGTCTACAAGTGGGTAGATGAGTGGTCTAGGTACAGGTGAAATTTGGGTCTCCCAATGACCTCACTTCACCTGGATTAGAATCAGGCACCCATATTGATGTTATGTGCGCCGCCTCCCTGCCCCAGCAGTGTGCCACCACTGCCAATTCTTTCTTGTAGTGTTACGATCGGAGTTCAGGGTCCACTTAAGAGCGAGAACATGTGGTACTCAGTTCTTTATTTCTGTGATAGATCATCAGTATGATAGACTCCAAACCCATACAAGTTCATGTGAAGTCTGTAATTTTGTTCGTCTTTATATCTGCATGAAATTCATATTTGTGTTTATGTACACAATTTTTTAATCCCATCCAGTTTCCATGGGCAGCATAGTTGGTTCCATGTTCTTGAAATTGTGAATAGTGCTACAATAAACATGTGTGTGCATGTATAGAATGATTTGAGTTCCTCTGAGTATATTCCTAGAAGGGAGATTGCCGGGTCCTATGGAAGGTCAATTTCTAGTTCTTTTATTTATTTATTTTTTTGAGTTGGAGTCTCACTCTGTTGCCCAGACTGGAGTGCAGCCTTGACCTTCTGGGCTCTGGCGACCCTTCCGCCTCAGCCTTCCCAGTAGCTGGAATTACAGGCATGTGCTACCATGCCCAGCTGATTTTTTGATTTGTTGTAGAGATGAGGTCTCACTGCCCAGGCGGGTCTTGAACCAATGGGCTCAGGCAATCCACTCACCTCAGCCTCCCAAAGGCGTGGGATTACAGACTGAGCCACCGATCCTGGCTTCTAGTTCTTTTAGAAATCACCCCTCTGTTGTCCATAGAGGTTGAACTACTTTGCATTCCCACAAACAGTGTAGAAGTGTTCCTTCCTTTCTGCATTCTAGCCAGCATCTGTTCTTTTTGATTTATTAATTATGGCCATCAATCGTGTTTATTCTTTCAAAGAACCAACTTTTGTTTTCATTGTTTTTTTGTATTGTCATTTTGTGTTTTATGTCTTGTATTTGGGATTTAATTTTGGTGATCTGAATTCTTCTGCTGATATTAGGATTTTGGGGGTCTTGCTTTTCCACTTTCCTGACTTGTTAAGCTGTTAATTTCGATGCTTCCATTTTCTTAATGTGCATTTGTAGAAATGTGAATTCCCCTCTTACTACTACTTTCATGGTATCCCAGAGATTTTGGTAAGATGTTTCTTAATTTTCATTTGTTTCCAAGTATCTTTTACCTCTGTTTTGATTTCTGTGTTGACCCAGGAGTTGTTTAGCATCATGCTGCTTAGTGTACATGTTTTTGTGGGTTTTGGTGGAACCTTGTTGGTGTTGATATTTATTTTTATTCCACTGTGGTCTGAGAAGGTGCATGGCAAAATTTCAATCTTTTGAAATTTGCTTATGCCTGATTTATGGCCAAGGATGTCATCTGTCTTAGAGTATGTTCCATGTGTTTATGACTAGAATATATATTCTGTGGTCATTGGGAGGAGTGTTCTGTAGGTATCAATTAAGTCCATTTGGTCAATAGTCACTTTGAGGTTCTGGGTCTCCTTGCTAACTTTTTATCCTGATGATCTGTCTAGGATTTTGAGTGGGGTATTCAAATACCCAGCTATGATAGTATTAGAGTCAATATCTTTTTAAATTTTGCCTAGAAGCTGCTTTATGAAAGTTGGTGCTCTTATGTTTGGTGCATATATGTTTAGGACAGATATTTCTTGTTTATAGATTGAACATGTTATCATTATGTAGTGACCTTCTGTATCTTTTTAAATTTTTGATAGCTTAAAGATAATCTTCATAAAGGGTGGCTGCTGCAGCCAGTTTCGTGTGCCACTGCTGCCACCTCTGTGAAAGGTGACTGCTGCCAGGCTCGGTGGCTCAGCCTGTAATCCCGCACCTTTGGGAGGCTGAGGTGAGTGGATTGCCTGAGCCCGTGGGTTCGAGACCTGCCTGGGCAGTGAGACCTCACCTCTACAATAAATCAAAAATCAGCCGAGTGTGGTAGTGCATGCCTGTAATTCCGGCTACTTGGAAGGCTGAGGCGGAAGGATCGCCGGAGCCCAGCAGGTCGAGGCTGCGGTGACCAGGAGCGGCCACTGCACTACAGTCTGGGCGACAGAGTGAGACTCCAACTCAAAAAAAAAAAAAAGAAAGAAAGGTGACTGCCACAGCTGCTCCCATGCAACACACTGCTGCCACCACTGCCATTGCCTCTGCTGAGGGTGGCTGCTACAGCTGGTCCCAGGTGCAGTGCTGCTGCCTTAGACCGTGGCTTCCAGCCCTGTGGAGTTCCCAGCACTCTCCTCTGTCCCAGGCCACCAGTGGCACATAGATTTTGCAGGGCCCAGTTGTCTCCCACCCCGTGGCAGGTCCAGAGATCAACTGGAGCCCAGAGTTATATCAGTGGAGAGAGAGGATCCAGGAGAATCATGGAGTAGGCCCGGGCCAAGAAAAATGCACCTACTTCAGCCATTTTCTCTCTCAGGACCAGACAGAGATATAGCATCACCCATCCAGCTCTACACAGCTCTGCCCTGCCTCCAACTGGGTACCTAAGGTAATCCACTCAAGTGGGGAGAGAGGGAAACCACTCCTCTATGCTAGTTCGATCACAGACAGGCTGGATCTGAGTGGCAGACCTCACAGGCAGCAAGCCAACTGAACCTATAACTGACCCTAGCTGTGAGCAACCTTACCAGTCAGCAATGAAAGCTAGAGATCAGAACAGAAGGGACATTGGGCTCACAGGAATGATCTTTTAAAGATTTCTCTCTTTTTTCTCTAGACCTCCTGTTTGTTTAGGGGAACTGCAAACCAATAAGGGGATTGGTTAGCTTGTGTGTTTGTATGATTGTATCTTTTAGTTTTTATTTTGTCCTTCCCTGTCTTTGTGTCTCTTTTCATTTGGTAGTCGGTACATTTGTCTGTTATCACTTTTACCCTTCTCTCTATATGCATTTCTCTTCCCCCCTCTTCCCTTCTCCATTCTTTCCTTTTTCTTACCTCATTTTGCTTTCAGGGAGCAAACTTACACCCCCACTGCATGGACAGATCACAAGGCAGTGGGAAGGGGATTCCAGAGTACCCATACACCTGTCGGTGAATACTGGAATCTGCAGATAGATTTTGAATCACAGTTTCCCCCTTAATTAAATCTGAAAACAGCAAAAAAGTATAGCCCCCAATCCACAGTCCAGTCTCAGAATTTAACAAAGATAGAGGATTCACATAAAAAAGAATAGGAGTTTGAGCAAACAGAAGTAAAAGCAACACTGCCATCCCTGAACAACAGAATTCAAGAAGAAGAGGGAAAAAGTGGGGAGGAAAATCTGCAAAATGAAGAAAAACTGAAAGATTATGGGTCTCACACAGACACCTGGGTGATCAGACACTAAGAAAACAGACTTCAAAACACAAACCATGAAGAGCCCCAGAATGACTGGTCACATACTACAAACCCAGACATCATGACATTAATAGAGAGAATAAAATGAATTGAAGAGAAATAAGTGGAAAATAGGAAAGAGTTGATAACTGAGATAACAGCAGTAAAAAATACTGTGATTGTGATGAATAACAAACTAATAAGCATGGAAAACAGTATTAGCCAACAAAATATGTTTTTGTAACTATGAGTAGGATCTCTATGTTTGTCTATCTACAAATATGCCGAACTATATTAAGGAATTTCTTAATATTGAATCAGCTATACACCTCACTTGGTCTTGTATTATTTTTATATTATATTTATATTATTTATATTCATATTGTTATATTATTTTTCAGCTTTTTATTATATTTTAGTTTAGATGTTTCCATCTGTATGCAGATGTAAAGTTGCTCTGTAGTTTTCTTATGGTTAAATCTTTAGGATACTTGAGGATCACTATTTTATTTCATTTATACTAATCATTTGGAAATTTTGCTTTTCTTAAATGCCCTTGAGTTGAGAAAGTAGTGTTAGCTTATGTGACATTTAAAAGAATCAAATAATTTGTCTGTAAATTTGATTCTGTTATCTGAATTAATTGCTTTTATTAGTGATAACCTGCAAAAATTCTCTCTTTCCTACAGAGGGATTACTAGAAGCCCAAAACTTCCTGCATGCAATTTATTTATGTACCAAATTCTCACATATATCCTAAACTCTAAAATTAAATAAATAGGCTAACCCTGGTATTAATAAAAGCCTGGATAACCAAATTGTGATTTTTAAATACAATATAAAACTATCTTCCCTTTAAAAGGAATGAAGCTGGAAAACAAATACCAAAAACCTCTCTGTTCTATGATTATTGTGTTGCTTAAACTCCTTATCGCCATTAAAGTCATTATTTTTGGTAAAGTATATGTATTTTTAGTAAATATCCATGTCATCTAGGTTTCCTAGTTAATTGTTACTGAGTTGGGGAAATAGAGAAAAAGTTTTTTTTTAAGTGACAGGGCCTTAAAAATAGTTTAATTTTGACTGTTTGGAAAGTATACAAGGATTATTACTTGACTTTATTTTATTTATTTATTTATATTTTCTTTTTTTAACATATTTTTTTATTTTAAAATTGTGGAGTGCAGTTAAGGGTTAGGTATACAAATATGCATTATTTAGGCACCCTTGCTGTTAAGGGGTGTCCCCCCATCCCCAGGAGGAAAAAAAAAATCAATTATTATCTTCATGTTCTTTGTTTTGCACTTATCCCATTGAAAGTCTTTTTTGAATAGTTTTTGTGATTCTGCCATTCTGCTCACAAATTAAATGCTTACAAATTAATGGTATTCTGGAGTCTGGGGATTAATAAACCATTAGATTGGGGGGTGGGAGAAATTCTCATGGAAGCAGATAATCCAGTGAGATCCATGAGCCTCTGTCTATCCTAAATGGAAATTGTCAGACCTCAGTATTTTCTGCTTTGTCCGTGTGATACACTGTCTGCTTTCAGGAATAATGGAAAAAAGACCGCAAACACTCCAGTGGTCTCTTTGGATATATTCATCAGAAACTTGTAATTGACTCTAGGAATTCAAAAGTTTTCCAGAACTACTCTCAGCTTCCCAAGTGTGAACTGTCATTGCTCCTACAGGTGGCATGATAATTGCAGTTCTGTGGGGGAGGAGGGAAGTCACAGAATCACAGACCCATATTTAAAATTCTGGCTTCCTCCCTCCCACACATGCTTTGGCTGCTAGTACCTTCACGCTGAGCTCACAGTTCTGGTGACAGGAAGGAGTGTTTTCAGCTGAGGGACAAGGCTTTAAGAAAGGAGGTATATCAGAAATCTGGGTGGCTGTGCATGTCTGGAAAAAAAAAAAAACCTCTTTGGGTAGAAATTGGTCCAGAGACAGAAATACAAAGGAAGGAGGACTGATTTCTGAGAATGAGCTAAGCAATGGAGAGAGACTGGTGGTCTTAACCCTAAATTGATCAATGACTGTTGCCAACGTAATATAATAAAATTCTCATTGAAGGGATTCTTGGTGTCTGATCAAAGTGTTATCAAAGTCTGAATTTTAATATGTTTTAAGATTGCAATTTCAAAATTCTTCTATCATTCAGTTTTTCACAATATATGTGTGCACAATAAGAATTTTACACAATACCTCTGTGCAAAAATCAGAGTTGTTTTCAGAAGGAGTATAGTTATTTCTGCTAAAGTTATGGGCTTGGACTAATGAATATAATGGAGTTAATTGAATTATCTAATTCACAGCAGGAACACTGTGACTGAATAATAATTGCTGGAATATAATTGTTTTTCTGTAATTTTACTGTGACATACTTAATGGAGAAAGTAAATGTGTCTCTACTGAAAATATGATAATATTTTTATTCTCAAGGAATAAAAACATAATAATGTAATCTAATCAGAAAAAACAGTTTAAGGATAATATTTTTCTTGCTATATTTTATCTGGTTTTAAAACATTGTAATGTTATTGCCAAGCTCACTACTCATTTTTCTCCCTTTTCAATTTATTAAATGCAACATGTTTTATGTGTTCAAATTCCATTCTCACATCTGTGCTGTATTTTACCAGATTTCCCAAATCAAATGTTCTACTTCAAGTTTCAGATGGTTATTCTAAGATAAGAAACATTGTGTTATATAATTTTAATAAGATATTTTTATTTTCTCCCCTAAAATATTTATTACTTTTATGTTTTATGTCTCATATGTTAGTGTACAACCTAATTTTGTACATTAATTTCTGTGATGGGTACTATAGTATGTTAGTGTATCCCAAGCTTACTACTCATTTTTTCCCTTTTCTTTTCTTTTTTTTAAGTGAGAAACCAGGATTTATTGAAAGGACAGAGATGCTCCCATAGTGGGAGGGTATCCAAAGGAGTTACCCCTTTCTCCCATTTCAGTTTATTAAATGCACCAGATTTTGTTGTTCAAATTCCATTTTGTACAGTTGAGTTGTTTTTTGATAGGTTTCTCATATCAAGTGTTAATTCAAGTTTCAGTTGGTTATTTATTTTTATTTTTTTGAGTTAGAGTCTCACTCTGTTGCCCAGACTGGAATGTAGTGGCTGCTTCTGGACACCGCAGCCTCGACCTGCTGGGCTCCGGTGATCCTTCTGCCTCAGCCTTCCAAGTAGCCGGAACTACAGGCGTGTGCTGCCACGCCTGGCTGATTTTTTGATTTATTGCAGAGATGAGGTCTTGCTGCCCAGGCGGGTCTTGAACCCGCAGGCTCAGGCAATTCACTCACTTCAGCCTCCCAAAGGTGCAGGATTACAGGCTGAGCCACCGAGCCCGGCTTCAGTTGGTTATGTTAAAATAAGAAACATATAGTTACATAATCTTTAAATAAGATTAATTTATTTTCTACTCTAAAATACTTCTGGTTTTTTATGTTTTATGTCTCATATTTTATTGAACAACCAAATTTTGTACATTATTTCTATAATGAAGAGGCATGGTATTTTTGACCCCGCAAAAAGTAAATAATTTTGGGAGGGCCATCCTAACATTTGTTCACATTAAATAAAGTAGGATCATAAAAATTATTCAGTTCATCTACAATTTAGTAAAACCTCTAAATATGTATTTATAAGGTATATTTATCTATTGAATACTTAAGCAAACTGGAAATTTATCAAATGAAATTTTTATTGTAAAATAAATTCAAACTATGACAAAGTATTTATATATATATAGGCCTATATGTGTGAATTAAAACGCAAATTACTAGCTGTTATAGTATAACATAGTGCTGAACATCATGTCATTGTAACCAGGCAATTCAGGTTCAATTTCTGACTCTCCTGTCTGGATTGAGATAAATCGCCTGACCTCCTTGTTGATTAAATTCTCCTAGTTGGTCAAAGGAGAATAACATTAGCATCGAACTACAGAGTTGTGAATATTAAATGTTGGAATAGGTAAAGTATTAGTAAAAGTGACTCATACACTGTACATGCTATATAAAAAGAAGCACTACGTAAGTGTTCTAGGAACCCATCAGTATCAGTGTACCAGCTAGTGTTGCTGTCAGAGGCTGCCTTAGGCATCACTGATTTTTTGTTTTTGGAGATTCTTTCAATGCCTTTGTCCATTTCATGATGTGGGACTTGGGGGCACTCCTTCCCACATAACACCGAATGATCAGCATTTTTTAACCCAAAATAGCATGACTCCCATTCTCGATTCTTCCATTTCACTTGATCCTCCTCCTCCTTTCATTGCTACTTTTTTGTTTCTCTGGATTTAAAAAGTTTTGCAATGTGGAAGAGGTGAAACAAACAACAACCAAAAAAATGGCAGGAGCACTAAAAGGTATCTATACTGATGAGTTCAAAAACTGTTTTTAGCAGTGTAAAAAAGTGTCTCATTACGTTTATTGCATCAAACAAAGAGTTCTTTGAAGGTGACTTCAGTCTAAACATATAAGAATAAAAACAAGTTTTTTCTAAATAAATTCTTGGTTTTCGGGGTTCCCCCTCCTATATATGTTGCCTTACCAAAATGGCTGTGATTTCTCTTTCAGAGTGTGGTTTTTAGTATTGTAATAAACTAACAGTAATGACAAGTAACATGCATTGATCCAGGCAGGCCCAATCTGATCTGAAAAAGCCTGAGGAAGTTGACCGCCTTAAGGAAGAATCCAGGAGAAAATTCAGTATGCACAGTTGCAGGATGTGGTCAGCAAAAGTCTCAGGATATAAAATAAATGTGCAACAGACAATCGCATTTCTTTACACCAATAATAAACAAGCAGAAACCCATATAAAAAGCACAATTCGATTCAAATAGCCACAAAAAAAGTGAAATACCTTGGCATCTTCCTAACCAGAGATGTGAAAGACCTTTACAATGAAAACTACAAGACACTGCTCAAAGAAATCAAGGATGACACAAACAAGTGGAAAAATATCCCATGCTTATGGATTGGAAGAATCAACATTGTGAAGATGTCCATCTTACCTATGGCAATCTACAGATTTAATGCAATACCCATCAAACTACCAGCAACATTCTTCTCAGACCTAGAAAATACAACAAAGGAATTTATATGGAAACACAAACGACCAAGAATAGCCAGAACAATCCTCAGCAAAGCAAAACAAAACAAAAACAAACAAACAAAAAAACCCAAAGCAGGTGGTATCACATTACCAGACTTCAAACTTTTCTATAAATCTACAATCATCAAAACAGCTTGGTATTGGTACAGGAACAGGCATATAGGTCAATGGAATAGAATTGAGATTACAGAAGCAAAACCTCAATTTCTCAACCAACTCATCTTCGACAAAGCCTCCACCACCTACCACTGGGGAGAGGAAACCTATTCAGTAAATTGGGAATAGGTTGACCACATGCAGAAGATTGAAACAGAACCCCTATTTATCCCCATACACAAAAATTGACTCTAAATGGATCAGAGACCTAAATGTAAAACCTCAAACCATAAGAACCTTAGAAAATGAAGGACATACCCTCATGGAAATTGGAACTGGCATCCAATTACTGAACAAAACCCAAAACCACAGGCCATAAGAGATAAGATAGACAAGTGGGACCTCATTAAACTGACAAGTTTCTGCAAAGCCAAAGAAACCATCAAGAGAGCAGGGAGACAGCCTGCAGATTGGGAAAAACTATTTGCCAACTCCAGGTCCGACAAAGGCTTAACCTCTTGAATCCATAAGGTACTCTAACGTGCTGAAAAGAAAAAAACTAACAACCCCATTATAAAGTGGGCAGAAGATATGAACAGACACTTCTCAAAGGAAGACATCCGAGTAGCCAACAGATACATGAAGAAATGTTCAACCTCACTAATCATCAAGGAGATGCAAATGAAAACCACACTGAGATACCACCTAACTCTAGTCAGAATGACAATTATCAATAACTTAAAAAATAACAGTTGCTGGAGAGGGTGTGGCGAAAAGGGAACACTTCTACATTGTTGGTGGGAGTGCAAACTAGTGCAACTTCTGTGGAAAACAGTATGGCGATTCCTAAAAGCTCTAAAAATCGACCTTCCATATGACCCCACAATCCCCCTACTGGGATATACCCTGAAGAACTCAAATCACTCTATAAAAAAGATACCTGCACATGTATGTTTATCGCAGCATTGTTCACAATAGCAAGAACCTGGAAGCAACCATGATGTCCATCAAAATAGGACTGGATTAAAAAATGTGGTACATATACATGATGGAATACAATGCAGCCATCAAAAAGAAGAAAATCATGAATTTCGCAGCAACCTGGATGGAACTAGAGTCTATAATACTGAGTGATCTCTCACAGAAACAAAGATCTGAGTATCACATGTTCTCACTCATATAGTGGATCTTGAACACCCAACATAATACTATAAGAAAATGACTGAGCTGGGCTCAGTGGCTCAGCCTGTAATCCCGCGCCTTTGGGAGGCTGACGTGAGTGGATTGCCTGAGCTCGCGGGTTCGAGACCCACCTGGGCAGCAAGACCTCATCTCTACAATAAAAATAAAAAAAAAAATCAGCCGGGCGTGGTAGCGCATGCCTGTAATTCTGGTACTTGGAAGGCTGAGGCGGAAGGATCACCGGAGCCCAGCAGGTCGAGGCTGTGGTGGCTGGGAGCAGCCACTGCACTCCAATCTGGGCGACAGAGTGAGACTCCAACTCAAAAAAAAAAAAAAAAGAAAATAAAAAGAAAATGACTGGCAGTTGTGGGAAACTGTGGGGGGCGGGGAAGGGAGATGGGATTAACAGTGGTAAATATCTGTCTGAGGATGGGGAGACACCTCTTTGCAACAAAGGTGCCTGAACGAAGCATATTTGTATACCTAACCCTTAACTGTACCCCACAATATCATAATAAAAAATATTGATTATATAAAAAAGAAAGATGGAACTCTCCCTAAATCATTTTATGAGGCTAATATCACATTGATACCCAAGCCAGGTAAAAACTCAACAAAGAAAGAGAACTACAGGCCAATATCTTTGATGAACATAGATGCTAAATTTTCAACAAGATCCTAGCAAACCAGATTCAACAACACATCTCAAAAATCATCCATCACGACCAAGTAGGCTTCCTCCCCAGGATGCAAGACTGGTTTAATCATTCGTAAGACAATAAATGTAGTTAAATACTTTAATAGATGTAAAAACAAAAACCACATGATTATATCATTAGATGCATAAAAAGTTTTTTTATGAAGTCCAGCACCTCTTGAACATCTAGGCATAGGTGGAACATTCCTCAATATATTAAAAACCTTCTATGAGAAACCCACAGCCAGCATACTCCTAAACAGACAAACATTGGAACGATTTTCCCTGAATACTGGAACAAGACAAGGATGCCCACTCTCAGCCCTCCTGTTTAATATAGTTTTGGAAGTCCTAGCTAGAGCAATCAGAGAAGAGAAGGTAATCAGGGGTATCCAAATAGGAAAAAAGGAAGTAAACAATCTCTCTTTGCTGATGATATGTTTATATACCTTGAAAACCCATGAGACTCAGCCAAAAACCTCCTTGCACTGATAAAGGACTTCAGCAAAGTCTCAGGGAATAAAATAAATATACAAAAGACAATCGCATTTCAATACACCAATAATAAACAAGCCGAAACCCAAATAAAAAGCACAATTCCATTTTCAATTGCCACACAAACATGAAATACCTTGGCATCTTCCTAATCAAAGTCGTGAAAGACTTTTACAATGGAAAGTACAAAACACTGCTCAAAGAAATCAAAGATGATATAAACAAATTGAGAAATATTCCATGCTCATGGATTGGAAAAATCAACATTGTTAAGATGTCCATTTTACCTAAGGTAATCTACACATTTAATGCAATACCAATCAAATTATCAGCAACATTCTGCCCAGATCTAGAATCTAAAATTTTAAACTAGATGGTAAACTTAATAGAAAATGTTATTGAAAAGGTATAATTTTCAGATCATCTTAAGTGTTTACAACCAAAATAAAAATTCTACATCATTAAAGCCAGTGTTTATAGCATTATAGCATAATTACCAAAGCTGGAAAGGACCCATACATCTAACAACTGGTGCATGACTAAACAAACTGTGTTACATCCATACAGTGGAATACAACTTAACAATAAATGTGAATGAATGTCTGTTGTATGATACCATATGCCTGAGTCTAAAAGGTAGTAAACTGAGTAAAAGAATCCAGCTTCTAAAGGTTACATGCTCACACCCATATTCATAGTTGCATCATTAATCATACCCAAGAGGTGGAGACAACCCAAATGTTAGTTAATGAATGAATATGTGAACAAAATGTTATACATACATACACACACACACACACACACACACACACACACACACACGCACGCATGCACAAAATGGGGTATTCTTCATTGCAATTTTATCAAATATTCTACTCCTGTATAAAACACATATGAATGGTGGTAATTCTCTACCAACAGAAGGGATTCCTTTTGGTACAACAGAGGTAACTTATTGATTGTAGACTCCCATACTCCCTAAGATAAGCTGATCCTATAAGTTGTATCTATTCACTGTTTCTTTGAGTGTTTTTTAATTTAATTTATTTATTTATTTATTTATTTTTATTATAAACATGTGGGATACAATTCAGGGTTTGTTATACAATGTCTATTGTGCAGGCACCCTTGTTCATGAGGTAAGTCCTCCTCTCACGGTTTTCCTAAACTGCCAATCTCATACCCCACCTGTCAGTTTTATACTACTGCCAATTACTTTCTTATACTACTATAATTATTCAAGTTCCACTTATGAGTGAGAACCTATGGTACTCTCTTCTTTGTCCCTAGGATAGATCACTGTGTATGATCCTCTCTAAAGCCATCCAAGTTGCTGCCAAGTCCATATGTTTGTCCTTTATGGCTGCATGATATTCCATTGTGTATATGTACCACTTATTTTATCCAGTCCAGCTTCAATGGGCAACATTCTTGATCCGATGCTTTTGCTATTGTGAAAAGAGCTGCAATAAATATAAGTGTACAGGTACTTTTTTGCAGGATGATTTGAGTTCCTCCAGGTATATTCCCAATAGGGGAATTGCTGAGTCATATGGAATGTAAATTTCTAGTTCTTTCAGATACTGCCACACTGTCTTCCAGAGAAGTTGCACTAGTTTTCATTCCCAGCAGCAGAGTAGAAGTGTTCCTTTTTCTCCCTATCCTCATCAGCATTTGTTGTTTGTTTTTTTAATGACGGCCATTCCTGCTTGAGTTATGTGTTATCTCACTGTGGTTTTGATTCGCATTTCTATGATAAGTGAGGCTGAGCACTTTTCACTGTGTCTGTTGGCTGCCCAAATAGCTTCTTTTGAGAAGTGTCTATTCATGTCTTTTGTTCACTTTTTAGTGGAGTTTTTTTCCTTTCAGTGCATTTGAGTTCCTTGTGGATCCTTGATATTAGTCCTTTGTCAGATATACAGTTGGCAAATATTTTGTTCCATTCTGTGGGTTGTTTCCCTGCTCTCTTGATGGTTTCTTTTGCTTTGCTTTGTCTATCTTATTTCTTAGGATGGATATTGAGGGTAATAATCAGAAATAGGTTGCCAGTTCCAATTTCCATAAAAGTGTCTCCTGCATTTTCTAAGATTCTTATAGTTTGAGGTTTTATATTTAGGCCTTTGATCCACTTAGAGTTAATTTTTGTGTATTGTGACAAGTAGAGGTCCTGTTTCAATCTTCTGCATATGATCAGCCAGTTTTCTCAGTATCATTTACTGAATAGGTTCTCCTCTCCCCAGTGGTTGCTGTTGGAGGTTTTGTGAAAGATGAGTTTGTTGAGAAATTGAGGCTTTGCTTAAGGAATCTCTACCTTGTTCCGTTGGGCTACAGGTCTGTTCCTGTACCAATGCCAGTCTGTTTTGATTACTATAGTCTTATGGTAAAATTTCATGTCTGGAAGTGTAACACGTCGGGCTTTGTTTCTTTCCCTAAGGATTGTTTTGGCTATTTGTGATCATTTATGTTTCCAAATGAATTTCTGTATTGTCATTTCCAGGTCTGAGAATAATGATGTTGATAACTCAATGGGTATTGTGTTGAGATTGCCTTTGGTAGGATGGACATCTTAACAATGTTGATTTTTCCTATCCATGAGCATGGAATATTTTGCCATTAGTTTGTATCTTCTTGTATTTTTTTGAGCGGTGTTGTAGTTGTCATCACTTTCTTTCACTTCTCTGGTTAGGAAGATGCTGAGGTATTTCATTTTTTTGGTGGTTACTGTGAATGGGATTGTGCTTTTAATTTGGGTATCTGCCTGCTTGTTTTTGGTTTATAGGAATGCAACTGTCTTTTGCACATTTATTTGTACCCTGAGACTTTGCCATAGTCCTTTATCAGTACAGGCAGGTTTTTGGCAGAGTCTCTTGGATTTTCAAGCTATACATCATATCATCAGCAAAGAGCGATAATTTGACTTTCTCTTTTCCTATTTGGATACCCCAGATTTCCTTCTTTTGTCTAATTGCCTGAGCTAGGACTTCCAACACAATGCTGAACAAAGTGGGTGAGAGTGGGCACCCTTGTCTTGTTCTAATTTTTAGGGAAAATGTTTCCAGTTTCTGTCTATTTAGCAATATGCTAGCTGTGGGTTTGTCATAGATGGCACTTACTATTTTGAGGTATGTTCCTTCTATACCAAGATGTTTGAGATTTTTTATCGAGAAGAGATGTTGGAGTTTATCAAATATTTTTCTGCATCTAATGATATAATCATGTGGTTCTTGTTTTTATATCTGTTGATGCATTTAACTACATTTATGGTCTTGCAAATGTTGAACCAGCCCTGCATTCTGAGGATGAAGCCTACTGAGTCAGGTTGGATGATTTTTGAGATGTGTTTTGGGATCCGATTTGTTAGAATCTTGTTGAGGATTTTTGCATCTATATTCATCAGTGATATTGGTTTGCAGTTCTCTCTCTTTTTTTTTTTTTGAGTTGGAGTCTCACTCTGTCACCCAGACTGGAGTGCAGTGGCCGCTCCCGGCCACCACAGACTAGACCTGCTGGGCTCCTGCGATCCTTCCACCTCAGCCTTCACAGTAGCCGGAATTACAGGCAAGTGCTACCATGCCCGGCTGATTTTTTTTGATTTATTGTAGAGATGAGGTCTCACTGCCCAGGTGGATCTCGAACC
This sequence comes from Cephalopachus bancanus, assembly GCA_027257055.1. Classification (NCBI taxonomy): domain Eukaryota; kingdom Metazoa; phylum Chordata; class Mammalia; order Primates; family Tarsiidae; genus Cephalopachus; species Cephalopachus bancanus. Next base: position 1,347,474 of record JAPVLO010000737.1, on the reverse strand, counting down.
CATGGGCTCAGGCAATCCACTCACCTCAGCCTCCCAAAGGCGCGGGATTACAGTCTGAGCCACCGAGCCCGGCTTGCAGTTCTCTTTTTTGTTGGATCTTTACTTGATTTGGGCAACAGTGTGATGTTAGATTCGTAAAATGATTTCAGGAGAATTCTATCTCTCTCAATTTCCTGGAGTACTTTCAATAGGATTGTTATTAGCTCCTCCTTCTGCATTTTGTAGAATTCTGTTGAAAAGCTATCCAGTCCAGGGCTTTTTTTTTTTTGTAGAAAACTGTCATATAACAGAGTCAGTTTCCTGGGTTCTTATTGGTCTATTTAGTGTCTAAATGTCTTCTTCTTTCAAACTAGGGAGGTTGTGGGATTGTAGAAAGTCCTTCATTTCCTTTAGGTTATCAAGTTGTATTTCATATAGGTGTACATATTAATCTCAGATAATCTTTTTTATTACTTCAGGATCATTTGTTCTTTGAGCTTTTGTATTTCTGATTATGTTTGAATTTTTTCTCTCTTTTTCTTGATCATTCTGGCTAGAGGTCCATCAATCATGTTAATTCTTTCAAAGAACCAGCTTTTTGTTCTGGTAATGTTTTCTATGATATTTTTGTCTTCTATGTCTCATATTTGGGCTCGTATATTGGTGATTTGGAATCTTCTGCTAAAGTTGGATTTTTCATGGTCTTCTCTTTTCAGTTCCCTTGTGTGATTTGTTTGGCTCTCCACTTGTGATCTTTCCATTTTTTTGATAAATTCCCCTCTTTAACTGATTTCATGGGATCCTAGAGGTTTTGGTAGGATGTTTCTTCATTTTCATTTGTTTCCAGGAATCTTTTAATTTCTGCTTTGATTTCAGTGTTGACCCAGTAGTTGTTCAACATCATACTGTTTAGTGTCCATGTCCTTGTGGGCTTTGGGGAATATTGTTGTGTTGATATTTATTTTTATTCCCCTGTGGTCTGAGACTGTGCATGGCAAGATTTCAAACTTATGGAATTTGTTTGTGCTATATTTATGGCCAATGATGTGATCGGTCTTGGAGCACTTTACATGTAATGATGAAGAGAATGTATATTCTGTGTTTGTTGGGTGGAATAATATGCAAGTGTCTATTAAGTCCATTTAGTCTAGTGTCAAGTTTGGGATCTGGATCTCCTTTCTAATTTTTTTGCATCAGTGATCTATCTAGGGCTGTTAATGGGTTATTCAATTCTCCTATTATAAAAGTGTCAGAGTCAATAGCTTTTCTTAATTTTAGTTTACTTAGTAGTTGCTTTATAACCATTAGTGCTCATGTGTTGGGTGTATATATGTTTAGTATGGTTATTTCTTGTTGGTGGATTGAATCTTTACATAGCGTCATTTTGCTTTTATAAATTTTTGGTATCTTAAAGGTTGTTTTATCTGATATGAAGATTGAAACTCCTGCCTTCTTTTGTGATGCATTTGTCTGGAAACTCACTTTCTATACTTTAACCTTGAGTCTGTGTGCATCCAGTGTAATGAGGTGAATCTCATGAATGCAGTAAATAATTGGACCAGGGTTTTTTAATCCAATTTTCCATTCTGTCTTTTCAGTGGTGCATTTCGTCCATCACATTCAGGCCGATTATTGAAATGTGATTGTTTATCCCTGTCATGAGGTTCTTATAAAAATTTTTCTTTGATCATTTTCTTTTGCATTGGGGGTTAATGTATATGTGTGATTTCAAATTTCTTATTGTACTGTGTCCTCTGTTGATTCTGTGCTCTACTGTTCTCTTGGGAAGTGTGAGTCTTTCTTTTTTCTGTGTTTAATATCTTTTTAAGTGACTCCTGTAGAGTTGGTCTGGAAGCTGGATAATCTTTTAGGGATTGGATGTCTGAGAACGATTTTACTTCTCCCTCACTGATGAAGCTGAGCTTGGATGGATAGGAAATTATTGGTTAAAATTGTTTTTCTTTGAGGACTTTGAATATAGGGTCCCAGTCCCTTCTTGTTTGTAGTGTTTCTGCTGATAGGTCTGCTGCGATTCTGATTGGTTTTCCCCAGTAGGTAATCTGACCTATCTCTCTTGGTGCCTTCAGGATTTTTCTTTTGTGCCTACTTTGTGTAGACAAATTACTATGTGTCTGGGGGTTGGTCTTCTCATTTGATGTCTTGTGGTGTTCTCTTCATCTCTTGTGTTTGACTGGTAACATTTTTGGTGAGATGGGGAATGTTTTCATGGATTACCTCCTGGAATACTTGCTCCAAGTTGTTCTCCATTTCTCTTTCTTCTTCTGGGATTTCAATCAGGTGTAGATTTGGTCTCTTGATATAATCACACGTCTCTTGTAGGCTTTGTTCTTTTTTCTGAGTATTTGTATGTTTTTTCATATCAGGTTAATTCTATGTTCTGGTCTTTAAGTTCTGAGATTCTTTCTTCATCTAGATTAATTCCGTTTTCCATGATTATCATCTTGTTATTTCTTTCCTGGATGAGATTTTTTTAATGGCAAAATCTCTGTTACAAGTTCTTTCAGTGTTGCATCTTGCCTTTCTTGAGTCTTATTCATAATTTCCATCCATTCCTTAATCTCTGTCATATTCTGGGGCTAGTCATTGGTGGCTTCCATTGTTTGGGAAACAACATCTGATTTTTTCAGGAGTTTTGTCTTTGGTACACTTGAAATTGTCTAAAGTCTTCCTTTGTTTTTTCCTCATTTGTGACAGATCTCTTATTTTTTGCGTTAGTTCTGTTTTTTAGTGTCAGTGAGAGAGGCTTTCCCCTCTAAATTTTGCTCAGTCCTCTATTATTTCCTGATCTGGGCTCTGGATTTGTTCTATTTTGAAATATGACAGTGGATGGGAAGCTTTGCTGTCCCTTGTAGTTTTTGAAATTTGAATAAAGTAGGGGATGGAGTGCTAGGATTCAGAAATTGCTTGCAAATTGCAATGTTCACTTATTGTAGTATGTATTCCCTGAGACCCAATTGCCACCACCACTCTATATGACAATGTAAAGCAGAAAGCAATGCAAAAAAACAATTAATCACTCCCACACAGAGACATACACACACACCCCAAAACAAACTGGAATAATGACAAAATGAAACATACACACAGCAACATCAAGAAAATCAAGAAAACTAAACACACATACACTTGCCTAGCAAAAAGTGAATTGAGAAGTAAAACAGAAAGACCGGAGGGTGAAAAAATGGAATTCATGTCGAACCCTCACACGTACATTGACACACACCTTAAACTATAAAAAATGAAAATAAAAAACCCAGAAAACCAAAGAGCAAAAATATACCAACATCAAAATTGAAAGATAAACACTCAGTCATTCACACACACACATAAACAGAAAATGATACATAAAAGAAGAAAGAAAAAGAAAATATATTTAAGGGGAGCAGATAAAACCCTCACATACACATTTATGCACAAAGAAAAAATATTTTAAAAATAGATTAACTAGCAGACAAAAATTTTTAACAATTTTTTAATTAAAAAAAAAACCTGCCCTCTTTTGGCAGGCTCTGTAATTGTTCCTCTAATCAGGTTTTTCCTGCAGAGCCACCTCTTTCACTCTCCTCAGTGTCTGAAGCACAGTTTTTCAGTTCGGCGAGGTCCCACTTGTCTATCTAGTCTCTCATGGCATAGGCATCTGGTGTTTTGATCAGGAATTGGTTGTCAATTACAACTTTTGTAAGTTTTCTTGAATGACCTCATGGAATGTTTATTCCAAGGGGTTTCCAATTTCTCTTTCTATTTTTGGTATCCAAATCAGATACAGGCTTGTTTTCTTGATAAAATCACACATCTCATGGAGAGTTTCCTTTTTCTTCTTAACTTTTTTTCCCTATGTTTTAAATAGATTGGGTTAATTCCCTATTTTGGTCTTTCAACTCTGAGATTCTTTCTTCCATTTGGTCAGTTTTGTTTCCTATGCTTGTCAGTATGGATGGAGTTCTTTATTTCTCTTTTGTCTAAGTACACTTTCTTGAGCCTGCCTAGCTCTGTTGCAATTTCATTTAATTTTATTCCTTGCATTTCTTGATTTGTATCCATTCTGTCCAGTGATTCTCTGATTTCCATAGGTACTGTCTGGGTACTGTTACTCTGGGTGATGGATGGCCATTGTTTGTGCTCCAGTACCTGTTCTCTCTAGCACTGACTCTTTGGTGGGACCCTGATGGTTACTAGCAGCTTTTCTTTGTTTTGATTTGTTTTTTTTTTAATTTGTGACACTTCTCTTATCTTTCTCTTTTATTCTGCTGCTAAGTGGAAAATGGAGAAGCCATCATTTCTGATATTTGCTCTACCTTTTGTTCTTCCTTGATCTGGGGCTCCAGATTTGTTCAGTTATAAAGTGGGACTAGGGTGCAATGTTGTGCTGTTTCTTTACAATTTTGAGTTCTTACTAGGGGAGTGGAGGTGGGCTGCAAGGATTTTGAACATATTGGTATGTCATAATGTTTGCTGAATGGTTCAGCTGGGACTTACTCTTCATTTCTGCAAAATATGACCATACAGTGGATGTGCTTGCATAACCCCTGAGTGCAAGACAGGGTGTAAGAGGGAAAAGAGGGGGAAGAAAAAGCAAAAGGAGGAGAAGAGAGAAAAAGAGGAAAGAAAAAGAAAAAAGAAAGAACAAATAAAAAAATAAAAACACAAAGATAGAGAAATAGGAGCAGGTAAGAAAAGAGAAAATAAGCCAACCAGCAAAGCAAAACAACTAAAGGAGACAATTAAACAAACAAACCAATATCTCTGCCAAAAACGTTGCAAAAGTTTTGTCAGCTTAGGTATGTCTCTTTGAGAAGGGGGTTCCCATTTGTGATGAGTTTTCATAACTGCAAGGATGTTACTGCAGCCTCCCTGTTCACTGTTAGAATTTAAGATGTAGCCAGACTCAGTGAACTACAGCCTGTAATCCCAGCACTTTGGGAGGCTGAGGTGAGTGGATAGCCTGAGCCTGCAGGTTCGAGACCCATCTGGGCAACTTGGCGAGACCTCATCTCTACAATAAATCAAAAATTAGCCAGGCGTGGTACCACACGCTTGTAGTTCCAGCTACTTGGAAGGCTGGGGCAGAAGGATTGACGGAGCCCAGGTCGAGGCTGCAGTGGCCAGGAGCGGCCATTGCACTCCAGTCTGGGTGACAGAGTGAGACTCCAACTCAAAAAAAAAAAGAAAAAAAAGGACTTAAGATGTTAGAAAAATCTTCAACCCCCTGCTACCTGCAATTGGTAGCTATCACATGCCTGTGTGAGGGAAGGGGACTGAAATTACTTGTTACAGGGTCTCTCAAGATCTCACCCTCTTTCTTTCTCTCCCAGCTTCATCACAGCTCCCTGGGCATTCAGTTCACAGCTGGATAATGGGGTCTTCTGTCTCTGATCTGCCCTCCAGGTGTGTTTCACTTGTTGCTAGGGGCAGGGGGAGTCAGTCAGACATTCAGCAACCTGCTTCTTGGGCAGTTCTGCTGTGTACAGTTCTGCAGTTGGCTCAGGGTGGAGTGTGGGCCATCTGGGTTTCCACATCTGCCATTTCTCACCAGGGCTTGTGCACTGGGGCAATGTTCTCTGAGGTTGCAAAGAGCACCCCAAACATAACACAGATATATCACCTTGCGTCAAATTTAATTTTGCTTTTCCACAGAGGTTACCCTGGAGTACTTCTCAGTGCAGGTATTAGAGAGCCTGGTCAGTTTCTCTGCCAGCTGCTGTTCCTGTCACCAATGAAGTCAATGGCTCCCTCTCTATCAGTTACCACAGTCTCTGGATCTCGGACCCAGTGGCAAGACTCTGGAGCCCAGTTCAGGCTCAAGGTGGCTTCTCCTTGATGTTTCCTTGGGAATCTGCCTCAGGTTCCCTTGCTGCTCTCCCTCCGTGGTCATTGCTGCCAGCATTCAGCAATCTGCTGTGCTGGGGTTGGCGATCACTCCAGACATTCTTCCCAGAAAAAGCTCTGCTGATTTTAGAAAATGGTGTTCAACTTTTGTATTCAAGGATGTGCTAGGATCCAAGCAGAAAAGCTGCAGCACAAGCAACTTCACCAGGAGGGTCCTGGCTACTTGCTCCCGAGTCCCCACTCAGTCAGCCTTTCACACACCCACTTACACATAGAAACACTTGCAGAATTGTCCATATGATCACTCACACAAGGAGTAAGGCAGTCTGACTGGTTAAACCTCCATCTACTTGGAAATCCCAGGGAATGCTTTATAATTTTCCTCAGCTATGCTTTATGCATATTTGTTATATATTTTCATGAATTTATTTCTATTTATGTTATTTTATATTCTTGCCATTGTGACCTCTTCCATTTGTGAATGATTATTTTTTGTACATATAAAGGCTAATATATATATTTATATCTTATATTCTAATAACCTACTGAATTATTTTGGGGGGTAGATTTTTCTATCAATTTCTTTGTGTTTCCAGGTGTAAAACATTCATTTTTGTTTTCAATATTTATGCCACTTTTAATGACCTTTGCTAAACCTCCAATACAATGATAAATGAATAGCACTGGAAATCATGTGTTCTTAGTGCTGTTTTCTGACCTCAGTGGAATCAACCTAGTGCTTGAGCAACATGAGGACTTTATTTTGCAAAGTTAGCAGAAATCTATTAATTTCTACTTTTGAGTATTTTAATTTAATATCAATATTTTTTGAATTCTTCCAAATATATTTTTGTAACACTGAGAAGCATCCCTTTATTTCTCCACAAATATGATGAACTATATTAGCAAGTCTTCTAATATTGAATCATTTCTGAATTTCAGAATAGGTAACATGTGGTCACCACATATTATTTTTATATTATTTTTCGGCTTTTTGCTATATTTTAATTTAGATCTTTCCATCTGTAAGCAGATCTGAGGTTCTCTGTACTGTTCTTGTGGTTCTTCACGATATTTTAGGATCAGTATTTTATTTGATTTATTGTAATCATTTGGAAATTGTACTTTTTTTTTTTTTTTGAGTTGGAGTCTCACTCTGTCGCCCAGACTGGAGTGCAGTGGCTGCTCCCAGCCACTGCAGCCTCGATCTGCTGGGTTCCAGCATTCCTTCCGCCTCAGCCTTCCAAGTAACCGGAATTACAGGCATGCGCTACCACGCCTGGTTGATTTTTTGATTTATTGTAGAGATGAGGTCTCACTGCCCAGGTGGGTCTCGAATCCGTGGGCTCAGGCAATGCACTCACCTCAGCCTCCCAAAGGCATGGGATTACAGGCTAAGCCACCGAACCCGGCTAAAATTGTACTTTTTTAATACCCTCGAGTTGAGTAAGTATTGTAGATGTGTCTAGCATTTAAAAGAAAAGAAGAATCTTATAGTCAATCTGATTATTTTATTGTCTTTAATTGCTTTTATTAGTAAGGAACTCTTCTTAAATTATCTCTTCCCGTTTTTTGTTTTATTTTATTTTATTTTTGAGTTGGAGTCTCACTCTATCACCCAGACTGGAGTGCAGTGGGATGCTCCCAGCCACTACAGCCTTGACCTGCTGGGCTCCAGTGATCCTCCTGCCTCAGTCTTCCAAGTAGCTGGAACTACAGGCACACACTACCACATCCAGCTAATTCTTGATTTATTGTAGCAATGAGGTCTCGCCAAGTTGCCCAAGTGGGTCTCATACCCACGGGGTCAGGCAATTCACTCACTTCAGTCTCCCAAAGCACTGGGATTACAGGCTGAGCCACCGAGCCCAGCTAAATTATCTCTTTCCTAGAGAGGACTTACTAGAAGCTGAAACCTCATCTGCATTAAATGTATTTATGTACCAAATCTTTACCCCACATCTATATAATAAGGCAAAAAAAAAAGATTTTCTAATTCTATTATCTTCTCTGAATTAATCAATTTATTTATTGACATATATTTGAGCCAGAGTCTCACTCCATTGCCCAGGCTGAGCACAGTAGCATAATCACTGCTCACTGCAGCCTTTGCCTCCCAGGCCCAGACAATGCTTTCACCTCAGACTCTCACATAACTGGGGATAGAGGTGTGCATCACCACATCTGGCTAATTTTCTTAAATTTTTTTAAAGATGAGGTCTTTTTTTGTTGCTTGACTGGTCTTGAGTTCTTGGGCTCAATCATTCCTCCTGTTTTGGTCTCCCAAAATGCTGGGATTGCAGGCATGAGCCATCATGTGCCTGGTCAGCTTCTCTGAACGTATAAATTTTATTATGTTAAGAATAATTTGTTCTTATCATTATTGTGTTACACTAAAACAGCCTGTCTGAAAATAATGAGTGAATATGTGTTTCTTTCCCTTTATCTATTTCAGAGTAATAAGTATGTACCTAACTACTATGAAAGATATTAATAGATTTTTAAAGTGAGTACAAACTTGCGTTATTTGTATATATTTGATGAGATTGAATCCACTGTAGACAATATCTTAATTCAGGTGAAGCCCACTACTTTTTAGCTCCAGTGCTCTTGAGTCAGGAGCTCATAAATTTTGAGAGATTCCTTGCTGGCAGGGTAGATACACCTTACGGAATATAAGTGGCAAATAGTTTTACTCAGCTGAAATTTGCCTTTTTACTTTTTCCATAGTATTTCCTGTCATATTGATTGTTCTCTACTTTTATTAATATATCAAAATTCTTGTCATTTTTATTCTAATTTATACTGCCTCATTTTATGAAGGAAATCAGTATATTTTATTATTTTTAACCATATAGAGGTTTATTTTTCATCATTTATCTCATAAAATATACAGAATAAGTCTATTCATTAGAATCTTGGTAAAAATTTCCATTTCCCAAATACCACATATTAATGAAATATTCCTACTGTAATTTTTACTGTTTGCCAACTTTAAAAATTATACTTCTGTGCAATTCTAAGTTTTTTTAAAATATGTTTTACTTTAAAGGGGTATAATTTAGGATTAGATATACAAGTAGGCATTGTACAGATAAAGTTTGGGCCTCCCTTTGGTCCCCATTTTACCAGGTTTGAGGTCACATAATCTTATTAATGTGTGTCCCCCACTCACCCCTGGAAGTATACTCCTACTGCCAATCACTTTCTTATAGTATTATGGTAAATGTTCAGGATATTTCTGAGTTTTAACTTCAGTGGTTATCAATAGGTTCATGAATCAGCATGTCTCATAGGGTTATCCACCTCCTTTTGTTTCTTTTTAAGAGTTCTTGGGACTAGTCTAATTTGTTCACTCTTTTATTAGATTATCTTATTAATGTATAATGGATGCATATTATATTTGTTTTTTTGCAATAACATTGCTATACCCAAAATCTAATGAAAGTACCTATATAGAGATAAAGTAAATATATAAACTAACATAGGGATAAATGACATTTCAATAATATTTTGTTGTTGCTTTTACCCAAAGGCATGAAGGAATTCTTTATTTCTTTATAGCTAGTTTTCTATATTTTGGGGAATGTTTTATAATTTTCCACAACTAGGTTTTACACATTTTTGTTATGTACTCCTGATTATTTTATTTTATTTAATATTTTGGTAATTGCAGCCTCTCCCAGAGTAACTTGCAAATGATTATTATTTCTACATATGAAGGCTATTGTTTTTGTATATCTATGTATATACCCACATTTAACTTACTGAGTTATCTTAATTGGTAGATGTTTGTATAGATATCTTTCTATTTCCAAGTGTATACATACATCATCTGCAAATATAGATTTAAATCTTTGTTTTCAATTCCACAACCATTTTTTAAAATTTTTTTTAGAATTAGATGATGTTGAAGTTTAATTAAACTTTTAAAATGTATTTAAGAAAAATTTCATCAATATTTTCTACAGTAACATCTAATCATAAATAATTTATGGGGACTAAAATAATACTATATTTTTAAATAAACTTTTTAAACTGACATATAATAACTGTATATATTTATGGGATATATAATGACATTTCTATATATATATTTTTTTTGAGTTGGAGTCTCACTCTGTCACCCAGACTGGATTGCAGGGTCATATGGGAGGTTGATGTTTAGAGCTTTTAGGAATCGCCACACTGTTCCACAGAGGTTGCACTAGTTTATACTCCCACCAACAGTGTAGGAGTGTTCCCTTTTCACCACACCCTCTCCAACAAGTATTGTTTTCTGAGTTATTGATAATTGCCATTCTGACTGTGGTTAGGTGGTATCTCAGTGTGGTTTTGATTTGCATCTCCCTGATGATTAGTGAGGTTGAGCATTTCTTCATGTGTCTGCTGGCTGCTTGGATGTCTTTCTTTGTGAAGTGTCTGTTCATATCTTTTGCCCATTTTATAATGGGGACGTTTGTTTTTTTCTTTTCAGCACATTTGAGTTCCCTGTAGATCCAAGATATTAAGCCTTTGTCAGATCTGGAGTTGGCAAATACTTTTTCCCAGTCTGTAAGCTGTCTCCCTGCTCTCTTGATGATTTCTTTGGCTTTGCACAAGCTTGTCAGTTTAATGAGGTCCCACTTGTTTATCTTATCCCTTATGGTCTGTGGGTTTCGAGTTTTGTTCAGGAATTGGATGCCAGTTTCAATTTCCATGCGGGTATGCCCTTCATTTTCTAAGGTTCTTATGGTTTGAGGTTTTACATCTAGGTCTCTGATCCATTTGGAGTTAATTTTTGTGTATGGGGAAAGATAGGGGTCCTGTTTCAATCTTCTGCATGCGGTCAGCCAGATGTCGCAGCACCATTTACTGAGTAGGTTCTCCTCTCCCCAGTGGTAGGTGGTGGAGGCTTTGTTGAAGATGAGTTGAATGAGAAATTGAGGTTTTGTTTCTGGAATCACAATTCTATTCCATTGATCTATATGCCTGTTCCTATACCAATACCAAGATGTTTTGATGATTGTAGCTTCGAAGTAATGTTTGATGTCTGGTAATGTGATATGACCTGCTTTTTTTTTTTTTTTTTTTTTTTTTACTGAGGATTGTTCTGGCTATTCTTGGTCATTTATGTTTCCATGTGAATTCTTGTGGTTTTTTTTAGGTCTGAGAAGAATGTTGCTGGTAATTTGATAGGTATTGCATTGAATCTGTAGATTGCCTTAGGTAAGATGGACATCTTCACAATGTTGATTCTTCCAATCTATGAGCATGGGATATTTTCCCACTTGTTTGTGTCATCTTTGATTTCTTGAGCAGAGTTTTGTAGTTTTAATTGTAAAGGTCTTTCACATCTCTGGTTTGGAAGATGCCAAGGTATTTCATTTTTTTTTTTTTTTTGGCTATGGTGAATGGAAATGTGCTTGTTATTTGAGTTTCTGTTTGCTTATTATTGGTGTAAAGAAATGCGATTGTCTGTTGCACATTTATTTTATATCCTGAGACTTTGCTGAAGGCCTTTATCATGTAAGGAGGTTTTTGACAGATTCTCTTGGGTTTTAAAGGTACACGATTATGTCATCTGCAAAAAGAGATAATTTCCTCTTTTCCTATTTGGATAACACTGATTACTTTCTCTTCTCTGATTGCTCTAGCCAGGACTTCCAATTCTATATTGAACAAGAGATTTGAGAGTGGGCATCCTTGTCTTGTTTCAGTTTTCAGGGGAAATGGCTCCAATTTTTCTCCGTTTAGGAGTATGCTGGCTCTGGGTTTCTCATAGATGGCTTTTACTACTTTGAGGTATGTTCCCCGTATGCCTAGGTGTTCAAGGGTTTTTATCAAGAAAGGCTGCTGGATTTTATCAAAACCTATTTCTGCATCTAATGATATAATCATGTGGGTTTTGTTTTGACATCTGTTGATATATTTAATTGCATTTATGATTTTACGAATGTTGAACCAGACATGCATCCCAGGGTTGAAGCCTACTTGGTCATGATGGATGATTTTTGAGATGTGTTGTTGAATACGGTTTGCTAGGATCTTGTTGAGAATTTTAGCATCTATGTTCATCAAAGATATTTGCCTGTAGTTCTCTTTCTTTGTTGGATCTTTACCTGGCTTGGTATCAATGTGATGTTAGCTTCAGAAAATGGTTTGGGGAGGGTTCCATCTTTCTCAGTTGCCTGAAACACCTTCAGTAGGATTGGAATCAGCTCCTCCTTAAATGTCTTGTAAAATTCTGCTGAAAAGCCATCTGGTCCAGGGCTTTTTTTTGTAGGTAGTTTTCTTATTTCATAGCCAATTTCTTTGATTGTTATTGGTCTATTTAGGGTCTCAATTTCTCCTTGTTTCAACCTAGGTAGGTTGTGTGATGACACAAAGCCCTCCTTTTCCTTGAGGTTTTCAAGTTTGTTTCCATATAAGTGTACATAATAGTCTCTAATGATCTTTTGTATTTCTTCAGGGTCAGATGTGACTTCATCTTTTGTGTTTCTGATTGTGCTTATTTGGGTTTTTTCTTTCTTGTTCTTGGTCAGTCTAGCTGGGGGACCATCGATCTTGTTTATCCTTTTGAAAACTTTTGGTTTCATTGATTTTTTGTATTGTCTTTTTGTTCTTCTATGTCCTGGATTTGGGCTTTTATTTTGGTGATCTGGATTCCTCTCCTGAAATTAGGGTTTTTGTGGTCTTGTTTTTCCAGCTTCCTTAGGTGGCTTGTTAGTCTGTTAATTTGTGTTCCTCCTATTTTCTTCATGTGTCTTTGCAGGGATATAAATTCCCCACTTACTACAGCTTTTAAGGCGTCCCAGAGATTTTGTTAAGCTATTTCTTCATTTTCATTTGTTTCCAGGTATCTTTTGATCTCTGTTTTGATTTCATCATTGACCCAGGAGTTGTTTAGCATCATTCTGTTTAGTGTTCATGTCTTTGTGGGTTTTAGGGGGACCTTGTTGTGTTAATGTTTATTTTTATTCCACTGTGGTCCAAGAAGGTGCATGGCAGAATTTCGGTCCTTTTAAATTTGCTTATGCTTGATTTATGGCCAATTATGTGGTCAATCTTAGAATACGTTCCATGTGGTGATGAGTAGAATGTGTATTCTGTGGTCTTTGGATGGAGTGTTCTGTTGGTATCAATTAAGTTCATTTGGTCAAGAGTCACACTGAGGTTCTGGATCTCATTGCTGATTTTTTGTCCTGATGATCTGTCTAGGGTTGTGAGTGGGATATTAAAGTCCCCAGTTATGATGGTGTTGGAGTCAATATCTTTCTTTAGTTTTCCTAGGAGTTGCTTTATGAATTTTGATGCACCTATGTTAGGTACATGTATGTTTAGGATAGATATTTCTTGTTGATGAAGTGAACCATTTATCACTATGTAGTGGCCCTCTGTGTCCTTTTTAATTTTTGATACCTTAAATAGTATTTTGTCTGAAATTAGGATCGCAACTTCTCCTTTCGTGTTCCATTTCCCTGAAAATTTGTTTCCCATCCTGTTACTTTGTGTCTGTGCATGTCCTTTCTAGTGAGATGGGTCTCTTGAAGGCAGTATATTGTTGCCTGGTGATATTTTATCCATTTTTCCATTCTATGTCTTTTCTGTAGTGCGTTTAGTCCATTCACATTCAGGCTAATTATTGAAATGTGAGAATTCATCCCTATCATTGAGCTCTTACAGAGTTTTTCTTCCACTTGATTTATTGCCTTTCTCTTGGTTTTGGTGTTGGTTCATGTGTATTTTATTATTTTTCCTGTACTCTTGTGAAGAACGTTGTTCTCTTTTCCCCCTTTTCTTCTGTGTTTAGTACTTTCTTAAGTGTTTCATGTAGAGGTGGTTTGGTGGCAGTGTAAGTTCTTAGGGATTGGATATGTGGGAAATATTTTAATTCTTCCTCACTGATGAAGCTTAATCTGGCTGGGTAGGTTATTCTTGGTTGAATTTGTTTGTCTTTTAGGACTTTGAATATAGGACTCCAAACTCTCCTAGCCTGCGGGATGTCTGTAGATAAATCTGCTGCTATTCTAATTGGTTTTCCATGGTAGGTGATCTGGCCTTTTTCTCTTGCTGCCTTTAGGATATTTTCTTTTATGCCTACTTTGTTTAGGTGAATTATTATGTGTCTAGGAGTTGATCTTCTCACTTGTTGTCTTGGAGGGGCTCTCTGAAACTCTTGTGTTTGAATTTCTGCATCATTGATTAGATAAGGGAAGTTTTCGTGAATGATCTCATGGAAGGTTTGTTCCAGTGTGGTCTCTGTCTCTCTTTCTGCCTAAGGAAGGCCAATTACTCTTAGGTTTGGTCTCTTGAAGTAATCGCTCATCTCTTGAAGGTTTTTTGTGTCTTTTTGAGCTTGTTTTCTGTGTTTTTTAGAGTTTGGTTTAGTTCTATATTTTGGTCCTCAAGCTCTGAGATTCTTTCTTCTGCTTGGGTAATTCTGCTTTCCATGCTTATCAGTTTGTTATTTATTTCATTCACAATATTCTTTATTACTTATATCTCAGATATCAGTTCCTTTCTAGTTTCTTCTTGAGTCTCCTCAATTTTTTTAATCTTTCCACTAATGTCTTTATATCTAGGTTTGTATTTTGAGACCAGTCATTCTGGGGGCTCATCACTGTTTGCATTCCAAAGTCAGTTTTTTCATTGTCTGCCCTCACAGGGGTCTGGGAGAGACCCATATTCTTCTTTTGGTTTTTCTTCACTTGTGTAGATTTTTATCTCCTCCCTGGAGCAAAAGGAGGTATAAAGGAGGAAAATAATGGAGGGGGGGTCGATAGGACATTAGAAAGAGATAAGAGTGAGAGGGAAAACAGACATACATACCAACTAACAAGTGAAAAAGAGACACAAGGCCGGAGAGAGGTGAAAAAAAAAAAGACAGAAGGAAAATTCCCTAAAGAATACTGGTAGCTACACAGAGACAGACCAATAAGTTCATGAAACAGATAGTATAAGTAAGAAAGCAAACAATAGTAAGCAAAATATACAGTCAGAATGATAAAACCAAAGGTCAAAATAAGATATCAGACTAATTATGTAATCTTTCCTTAGTGGCTAAAGTCACTTGAGCTCTGAGCTCCAGCCTCTCCCCTTTGTTTGCTGCAGGCAGCTAGCCTGCTGCCTGGGAGGTCTGTGACTCTTAGTTTTCTCAGTCTGTTCAGCATAGGGGAGGGGCTTTGTCTCCTGTTAATGATGTCACCATAGGAGCCGAAGTTGTGCCTCTTTCACTTTCACTTTTAGGGATGCTCGTCTGGGTCTCTGGGCAGGATTAGCTACACAGCTGGGTGCTGGATCCGGGGTGTCACCAGCAGGCTGTGGTGGAGGAGAGGGTCAGGCATTCCCTCCTCTGGAGCTGGAAGCCTCCGATCAGCACCTTTCACAAGCTTGGGGTTCTGCTCCCTTACACAAGCTTGAGGTCTCACGCTGAGTACCTCAGCCAGGGTGGGCCTGGGACTCCAGAGCTCCAAAGCTCCAAAGGGCAGGTGATGGCCCTGGGTCCCTCATAGGGCACTTCAGCCAGAAATGGGACCAGTATCTCTGAGGGGTCAGTGCCCAGAGCCTCCCTGGGTGACCAGCAGTTTGGTGCTGGGTGCTGGGTGAGACAATGTAGCCAAGGAGGGAGCTGAGATTTGGGACTCCTGAGCAGGTGGAAGTCACAAATAGTGGAGCAGCCACAGTCGGGGCCACAATATCTGGCCCTGCGTGGGACCTAAGGTCCCCAGGCCTCATACCATTGCAGCTGGTGGTAGGAAGGGGCTGTGGGAAGAAAAGTAAGAGTCTTTTTGGAACTCACGTTGGGAGAGTCTCACGAATCCACCTATGCCGTCGCCATCTTTTGGAGGAATCCCCCCACAACCATTTTAAATGGACTTGACTAAATAGTCAATACAATGATAAATAAAGAAGACAAATGATCATGTGTTCATAGTTTTGTTTTCTGGCCTTAGTGGGGTCACCCTAGTGCTTCCTATGAGCAAGATCAGAACTTTGTTAAGTTAGAAAAGATTCATCAATTTCTAATTTTGTGTACTTTAATTTAATGTCAATGCATGTTAAATCCTTTTGTGTGTGTTTTTGTAAGTATAAGGATGATTTTTTTTCTGTATCTACATATATAATTAAGTATATTAATGAATTACCTAATTTTGTATCATTTCTGAATTCCACTTTATGCAGTCATCACATGTTATTTTCATATTATTCTCAGCGTTTTGTCATATTTAGGTTAGATGTTTCCATCTGTAAGCAGATGTGAGGTTGTTCTCTACTATTCTTTTGCAACTAACTTTAGGAAATTTTAGTGTCAGTTTTTTTTTTGATATATAATAATCATTTGGAAATTTTACTTCCTGTTCAATGCCCTAGTATTGAATGAGTAGGTATGGATTATCTAACATTTAAAGGAACCACACAGTCTGCCTGAAAAATCTGATTCTGATGTGTTTATTTGTGATGAACCATAAAAATTTCTCTTTCCAAGTGAGAGCTTGCTAGAAGCCCCAACCTCACCTGCATGCAATTTATTTATGTAGCAAGTCTTCACACGTACTGAACAACTCTAGCTTTTTTTTATATATAAAAGCAAACCCTGGTATTAATATGTAGCTGAACAAACTGTGGTTTATCATAAAATCCAAAACTATTCTTCACTAAAAAGAAAGGAAATGCTGAAAAAAATCTCTCTTTCTTGTATGATTATTGTGCTGCATACATAATCTCTATTGAAGTCAATATTGGTAAAGTATATTTTTCTAGGAAGAGCACATTTTATCAGGGTTTCCTAATGAATTGGCATTTAGTCTGGGAAATAAAGAAAATATGTTCTAATCAATTATTAACATCATGCTATTTTTTTTGCACTGACTCAGTTGAAAGTCTTTTGTGTGTAGCTTGTCATTTTGCCTTTCGATCCACAAATTAAATTCTAGGTTCTGGATTCTGAGTATTTAAAAATGATTAGATTGGGAGAGGGGTAAGAGACATTCTTATGGAAGCAGATAATCCAATGATATCTATATTCTTCTATCTGTCCTTCATGAAAATGGTCAGACCTCAGCATTTTCTGCTCTTTCCATGGGAGACCCTGCCTGCTTCCAGGAATAGTGGAAAAAAGGTCCCAAACATTCCAGTGGTCTTTTTGGATATACTCACCAGAAACTTCTAAATAGGTTATGGGAATTCAAAAGTTTTTCAGAACTATCTCAGTTTCCCAAGCATGAAGAGTCATCACTCTTTCAGGTGACATGATAACTTTAGTTCTGTGGAGAGGTGAGGACACAGAATCACAGACCCATATTTCAAACTCTGGCTTCCTCCCCTCTGCATATGTTTTGGCTGTTATGATCTTTACACTTGGCTTATGGCTCTGACAGCAGGGGAGAGACTGACATTTTCTACTTTAATCTAAGGGCACAGTCTCTAAGAGAAGGAGTCATATCGGGAATCTGTGTAGGTGTTCATGTCTGGAAAAGGATCTCTTTTGGGGTAGAAACTGGTCCAGGGACAGAACTACACAGGAAGGACTAGTTCCTGAAAGATGAGCTGAACTTTAGAGAGAGACTGGTGGCCCAAGAACCTAAATGTACCCATGACTGTTGCTAAGGTATTTTCAAAGTATTCTCATTAAAGGAATTTTTGTTGTTTGATTCAAGGGTTAGCAAAGTCTGAATGCTAATGTACATTAAGAATGTAATTTCAAAATTAATCTTCTGTTCACTTTAGCCCAATACTTTTGTACAGAATAGGGTTTTGAAACATTATCTCTGCAAAAATAAGGGATGTTTTCAAGAGGTGTATATTGATTTTTGTAAAAGCTCTGTGCATGGGTTAATGGATATGATGGAGCTAATTGAACTATCTAATTTGAAGCAAAAATAGTGTGATCAAATAGAAATTGCCGGAATATAATATTTTTTATATAATTTTGGTTTGACATAATTAATGGGGACAGTAAATGTGTCTGTACTGAATACATCTGTGGTCTATTGATCACGGGGGACTATTTTCCTTCCTGAAATTTGGAAAGGTCATTAGAAAAAAGTTCTATAAGAAAGGAAATATGCTATAAGAAAGAGACTGGCAGTAGCTGGAAATGACCCGGCGTGGGAGGTCACCTAACATCCTAAGAATACCTGAACTCAAACCAGACAAATTGGGAACCAAAGGGGGGCTCAAACTATAGCTGTACAATGACCACTTGTATACCCAATCTTGAAGTGTACCCCACATCTTTAAAATAAAAATTGAAAAAAAAGTTTACATTACAATAGAGGATTTCAGACAGCAAACAATTAAAGACATAACTAAATACCTTTTTATTCTAAAGGAATAAATACACTTAAAATATATACTGTAAGCAAAAAGCAGGGTTTTTTATTTTTATTTTATTTTAATTTATTTTTGTTTTTTATTATGAAGTTGTGGGGTACAGTTAAGGGTTAGGTATACAATTGCGTTTCATTCAGGCACCCTGTTGATATGGGGTGTTTCCCCGTTCCCAGACAGATATTACAAAAAGCAGTTTTAAGATTAACATATTTAGTGCTATATTTTCTCTATTTAAAAAACTTTCAGTGTTACTTGCAAGTTCACTACTGATGTTTTTTGCTTCTCAATTTATTAAATGCACTAGATTTTGTTGTTCAAATTCCATTTTATACACTTGTGCTGTATTTTGGTAAGGTTCTCATATTGAATATTAATTCAAGTTTCAGCTGGTTATTTTAAAATAAGAAACATATAGTTATATTATCTTTAAATAAGATTAATTTATTTTCTACTCTAAAATTTTTCTGGCTTTTGTGTTTTATGTCTCAGTTTTTAGTGCACAACCAAATCTTGTACAATATTTTTATGATGGAATGCCATGGTACTTTTTGGCCCTGCCAAAAAGTAAATGAATTTTGGGAGGGCCATCCTAACATTTGTTCATATCAAATAAAGTCGTCATATAAATTATTCATTTCATCTACAATTTAGTTAAAACTCTGAAAATGTATTCATAAGCTATACTGATCTACTTAATACTTATACAAAATTGGAAATTTATTAAACGAAATTTATATTGTAAAATACATTTGAGATATGGCAAAGTATTTATAGATATATAGTCCTGTATGTTTGTGTGTACTAAAAAGACAACTAAGTAGCTGTTACAGCGTAACATAATGCTGAACATCATGTTACTGTAACCAGGCAACTCAGGTTCAAATTCTGACTCACCTGTCTAGATTGAGATGAGTCACCTGACCTCCTTGTGATTAAATTTTCCTAGTTGTTCAAAGTAGAATAACATTAATCTCTAACTATAAAGTTGTGAATATTAAATGTTGGAATAGGTAAACCATTAGTAAAAGTGATTCATACATTGTATGTGCTATAAAAAGAAGCACAGGAGACTTGGGAAAGTATACATATGTTAGTTTTTAATTCTTGGGGGGAAGTAATAGTAAGTAGAGGTGTTACTTCCCATCCAAATGTAACCCATAACCCATGAGTCCATGTTGAACCCTCTTCTCATTGAACATTGAGTGCTGGAAAATGGCAAAATGGTCTCTGAGGATTTTAAAATAGGAATGATCTTTGTATTCCAGGTAGTTATTGGAATCCTGGAGAACTTTTCACTCATATCATTATATGGTTCTTTACTTTAGGGAATGCAGGTCAAGATACACAGATTTGATTCTCAGGCACGTGACTGAAGCCAGCTCCTTGATCATTCTCTCTAGAGGAATTCCAGAGACTATGAAAGCTTTTGTGTTGGGACATATTGTCACTTATTTTGAATGTGAAGTTCTTTTGTATGCTCACACGTGTCCAGGGGTGTTTCCCTTGGTGCCTCCTGCCTGTTGATTGTTTTGTGAAAGGTAGCCATCAACCCTAGAAACTACAAGAAGTGGGTGGAGCTTAAAGCCAAAGCCCCAAGGTTTGTTGGTTCTCCCAGTATTCTGCGTTGGGCCCTGCATGTGCTGGGAAATATCACTTTTTCTATTTATAAAACTGAATATGAAGCAAAAAAAATCACAAAGAATGGAATTTGGATATTGCTCTTCATTTCTTGACAATATTGTGACCTCAATACATGCAGCATTGACAATTTTCATGACGTCCTGTGTTTAAGACTCATAACCTGTGCCAGCAAGCTCCATGGTGTCCATTCTGTTCAGGCACAGACAGTAGGTCCAACACATTCAAAGGACCAAGGTCTGCCCCAGATCCTCTCCTGAGACCAGGGCCATCCAGTGCATCTTTGCCTTGGTGAATACCTTTGTAGTATCTTATGCCTTTGTCATCAACCTTTGTGTTTATTAACTCTGACATTTCCAATTGGTGGATGGTGAACACTGTTGTACTAATCACTGCATGCTTTACCAAATATTAGCCCTTATGTTCTCATGTTCCACAACCTCGACATATCCAGGTTCCGCTGTATCTTCTGTAGAAGAACTACACAATTCTCTTATCTCATGAGAAAAATGTGCATTGTTTGTCTGGCATCATATTCAGTCTTTGATGCACTCAGATCTCAAGGAATCTTAAGAACAATTATGGACAAAATTTACTACAGAAACGGGTGAAAATGACAGACCGAGACTGGGATAACATGAAATAGTAAATATAAAAGGCCACAGTAAATGATATGTTATGCAATTAATATGTAAGTATTTACATTTTATTTTTGTCTATGGCTGCCAAGGATAAATATGGATCTCATAAAATCTTCCTGAAATAATACACAGGCATTGGAAATGTCTTTGAATATGTTATGTTCAGCCTGAGATATTTAATTTTCCTAAGATGTTGGAATTGTATGGATGGCCACATAAAAAAGTATGTTTTAATATTTTTTGTATTTGACCTCTCCAAACCTCACATTGAAATTTAATTTCCAGTGTTGGGCATGAAGGCTAATGGGAGATGCTTGGGTAATGGTGTAAGATCCTGCTGATTGGCTTGGTGCTGTCCTTGCAGTAATGAGTGAGTTCTTGCTCTATTAGTATCTGCCAGAATTGGTTGTTCAAAAAAGCCCAGCAACTGCCATTTACTTACTCTCTTGCCATGCACTCTCCACACACTTCTGCCATGAGTGGGAGAAGCCCATAGCCCTCACTAGATTTAGATGCTTGTTCCCTGCTTCTTGTACAACCTGTCGAATGGGATTAACAGTAACAAATATCAGTCTGGGGATGGGGAAACACCTCTTATCAACAGGGTGCCTGAATGAAACGTAATCGTACACCTAGCCCTTAACTATACCCCACAAAACCGTAATAAAAAATATTGATAAAAAAAGAATTGAGAACCAAATAAACCTCTTTCCTTTATAAATTGCCCAGCTTCAGATACACCTTTACAGTCAACAAACAGATGAAGACAGTAGATTTTCAAGAAACTGTAGTTGGGGATTATGGCCCTGATATTAATGCTAATGATTTGTGGGAAAATTTTTAAAAGTACATTTTTGTTTCTGTAGGCATTGAAAATTTGATTGTGAACACTTTGTCTTACATCCTGAAAGAACCTGTAGATATTTAAAATATAAAGTTTTGAACATAATATGTCACTAAAATAAAATTTACATTATTTGAAGAAATGAGATCTCACCATGTTACCC
This sequence comes from Cephalopachus bancanus, assembly GCA_027257055.1. Lineage (NCBI taxonomy): Eukaryota > Metazoa > Chordata > Mammalia > Primates > Tarsiidae > Cephalopachus > Cephalopachus bancanus. The sequence continues at coordinate 1,326,047 of JAPVLO010000737.1, read as the reverse complement.
CAGTTTGATCTTGACTCTTGACCTCAAACAATCCTCTTGCCTATGTCTCCCAAAATGCTGGGACTCCAGGAGTGATGCATTGCCCCTGATTTGAAATATAATAATGGTTTGGGTGGGAGTTTAGTATATTGAAATATTTTCAAGTGAATGTTTGAATAATAATCGACAAGGGACAAAAAGAAGATATGTCAACTGACATCTACAAAGCGTGCGGATAAAAAGGAACAAATACATAGAGATTTGATATGTGGGGAAAAATTAAATTAATTTTGGGATATTCAGAATGTCGATTGTTCCACAGAAAATCTCGAACAGAGTTGAGTACACAGGACTAAAAATTTTTTCAATACAAACTTTTTCATTTCAACTTGAGGAAACAAATATATAAAAGAAATGTCATCCTGGAGCAATAGATGAGCATCAATTTAGACCTAAAAGACATGAGTTGATTATGTTAATAAGGAGTTTGACTGTTATTGAAGTCACCAAAAGAGCAAAAATAGACACCCACCAAAGAATCCAAAAGAATATTGCACAAACATTGGAAATATTTTAATATGGTCTTCTGTATATCATTAGCAGTCATATGTTTTTATGTAAATATTTTATTTTTGAATAATTTTAGATTTGGAGAATATTTTCAAAGATGACACAGAATTTTCAAATGGCTCTCAGCTAGTATCACTGATTATCACATTTTGCTTTGGCACATTTGTCAAAACTGGGACACCAACATTGGTACATTTTATTAGCTAAACTCTAGATAATTTTGTTTAATATTTTGCCAGTTTTAATACTGTGTTTTTTTCCTTTTTCACCATCAATCAAGTATACCACATTATATTTAGTAACCCTGCCTTCAGAGTATGTTCTGCTCTTTGTTTTCCTTTATTTTTTATGACCTTGGGAGGTTTGAGGAGTACTGGTTCAGAACTTCTTAGAAGATCCCTGAAATTGAATTTGTCTGTTTTTTTCTTATGGGTAGAACTGATTTTATGGCTATGAGGAAGAATATTACATGTCATCACATCATCTAATGTCAGAAGTTTCATATACTTCATATGAATAATTTATGGTGATGTTATTCTTGACCAGTTAAGGTAGTTTTTGCCAGGTTTTTTCACTATGAAGTTACTGTATTCTATTTTCCATACTTCATTATTTTGGAATCAAGTTGGAGAGTTTTTAAGCCTAGCTTAAACACAAGTGAGTGTGTGTGTCTGTGTGGATAGGTACTGAATTAAGCTCTGCCAACTAGAGGAATAGTTATCCACATATATTACTTGCCATGCTTCTGTTAATAGTAAGGGAAATTTGTATTTTGTCTTCCATTTATTTGTTTGTTCAATTACTTATTTATATCAGCATGATCCCATTTATATTTATTGTATACATTGTAATCTAATTCAGCACTAAGCAATTACTTTGATCAGTTAAATTGCTGCATCTTTGACATTCAATATGTGGTATAATTTTTTAAAAGTATCTGATTTTATCCTGGATTCTGAAACAGAGCTTCAAATACTGTTGAAATTTCTTGAATGATAAGAATGTCTTTGCCATAGTAATCTCATGGTAGGAGGCCTTAGAGAGTGTCTGGATGGGGGTTGGTCATCAGCAAAGACAATCATGTAATTAGAGGGTTGGAATTTTCAGCTCCCAGACCTGCAGGGAGGGAAGGAGACTGAAACTTGAGTTTAGCCCATGGTTGATGACTCAGTTGATCCTGCCTAGGTAATGAATCCCCAATAAAGACTCAACATTGAGGCTTGGTGGAGCTTTCAAGTGTGGAAAAGATACCAGTGGTCTAAAAGGCTGTTGCACCTTGACTCCACAGGGACAGAAGCTCCCATGCTCCCATATAATTTCTGTACCCCTGCCAAGAACCAGCCACTTCTCCAAGGAATCTTCTCTTAGATCTTTCAGTGCTTGCCTTATGCATTTATTCATCTGGCTGCTTATTAATTTTTTTATAATAAGATTTTGAATGCTAGTATTATACTATCCTGTGTTCTATGAGTCATTCTAGCAATTATTTAATAATAGAGAGTTGTGGGAAATCCCAAATTTCTCTTTAGCCTAGCAAATTGCAGTTGGAGTGAAGATGCCTGATGCTTGTAACTGGCATTTGAAGTGGGGAAGTCTTGTGAAGGACTTTGACCTGTGACATTGGCTTGGGGCAAGAATCTCAAAAGTTCCTGAGAAAGTGCACCAAAGATGGGTTAGTTACAATTTAGTTTTATAGGTTTCTGGGGGACAGGGATTGTGGGTCAAATTATAAGGCATACATTGTTCAGCCTAAAAAGGTGGGAGGTCTCCAAGTGGAACTTACAACTCAGAAGTAAGTTCTGGAGATTTTCTAGTTAGCAGTTGGTTGAAAGATTTCAACTTCATCTACAAAAAAGTCAGTACAAAGAAATTCTTCAACTAAGGTAAGGGGGTTTACTATCTGTTGTGTGATGTTTTATAGTGCCAGGTTGGAAAGGAATACACAGTATACTAGGTTAATAAAGATCCTGTTTAACTATATTGTATGGTTTGTAGGGTGGCACTTAAAACCCTTGCATTACCTTAGGTTTTATTTATAAATTGGTATCTCATTTCCACAAAGATATTATTCTATCAATGTTTTGATCTCTATTTTAATTAATACTGGTCAGTTGTGGCTAAACTCCAAATGGGAGGGGAGATAAGAAGACACGTCTGACCTCCTTTATCATCATAGCTGTAAATTTGGTTTTTAGGGCTCTTCTTGGGTCTCCTTGGCCAGCAGGGGGCCCGTTCAGTCAGATGGGAGGCCTTGAATTTTATTTGCAGTTTATACCTTTTAACCTGTATGGTCTGTGGTAACACTAAATGGTGCCATAATTTCATTATTGGCAGGACACTCAGTTGGCATTGAAGAATTGGTATCAGAATATAGGTACCCTTTTAAATCATCTCCTTTGTTTGTTTAATATGACCCCAATCCTTTGCTCTTCTAAAATTTCCTGACTCTTTTTTGTTTTTTGCCATGAGACAATTCTTAAGGCTTATCTTGTATTTTCCAACCCCTGCATAATAACCTGTGACATTTTAAAGTAGACTTTTGTTGGAGAAAGGCATTAGAAATCAAGATGTGGGGACTTCCGGCAAGATGGCAATGGCACAGGTCTGTGAGAATCTCTGCGAAAGTGAGTTTTCATAAAAACTCTCACTTTACCCTGTGCCAGCTGTGCTGCTCCAAGGCCTGGAGGCCCTCAGTCATATGCACTACTTGGCTACCATGGCCGCCGCCACTGCCGCTGCTGCTGATACACCCCAGGTGGCCCTAGGCTCCCAGGTACATGGAGCTCTGGGCTCCCTCTCAGGCTGCACTGCCAAACCTGGTCCAAAGCCACCGTCACCTGCAGAGCCCTTCAGTTTCTGCCCAGTGGAGTTCTGGGCTCCCTCACCTACAGCATTGTCCCACTCAGCAACAAGCTGTTGCCACCTGCAGAGGCCCTCGGCCACTGCCTTGTAGAGCTCCAGGCTCCCTCCCTGGCTGCACCACCCCACCTCACCCCAAGCCACCGCTCCCTGCCCCATGGAGCTCCAGGTACCCTGCCTGGCTGCATTGCCCCACCTGGCGCCAAGCTGCCACCACACACAGAGGCCCTCAGCTCCCACCCTGTGGAGTTCTGGGCTTCCTCCACAGCTGCAACACCCCACCCCATCCCAAGACACTGCCACCTGTGGAGGCCCTTGGCTTCTGCCCTACACAGCTCTGGTGGCCCTCCTCGGCTGATCTGGCCCAAGCTGCCACCACCTGTGGAGGCCCTCAGATCCTGTTCCATGGAGCTCTGTGCTCCCTCTCTGGTGGTCCATCCCCAAACTGCCCCAATTTACCACTCCCCCTGGAAAACTTCAGTTCCTGCCCTGTGGAGCTCTGGGCTCTCTTGCTGGCTGCTGTGCCCCTTCCACAGTCACCCTGTACTACACTGACCAGCAATGCCTGACATCTCACACCCTCCTCTCTCTACTCATTCCAGGCCACAGCAGGACCAGAGAACAGCTGGAGCTCCAAGACCAGGCAGAGACCTGCATTGCCCCACCCAACTCTGCCCAGCCTCCAGCTTGAGACCCAAGAACAAAGGAAAACCACACTGTGACATGCTGACCCACAGTGCCCAGCTGTCTCGCAGTACCTGTCCCAGCTGTAAACATCTTCAGTAGAACCAGAGATTATCTGGAGCCCCGAGACCAGGCAGAGACCTACATTATCCCACCCAGTTCTGCCCAGCCTCCAACATGGGATCTAAGACCTCATGTTTGTGTAGGGGAATAGGACATTATAAGGAAGTTGGTCAACTTGTGTGCCTGTATGATTGTATGTTCTAGTTTTTTGTTGTTGTCATTGTTTTTTGTTTGTTTTTTTCTCTTACTCTTATCTTTCCTTGTGTCTATTTTCATTTGTCAGTTGGTACCTTTGTCTGTTTTCCCTCTTACTCTTCTCTCTCTCCATCTTCTGCTTACCCCTCTCCCTGTTCCATTTCATTTCTTTTTCTTACTCATTTTACTTTCAGGGAGCAAACATATACCTCCTCCCACTGCATGGACAGATTGCAACTCAGTGAGAAACAGGTTCCAGGGCATTCATACACCTGTCAGTGAATACTAGGATCTGCAGATAGATTTTGAATCACATCTCCCCCCTTAGTTAAATCTCAAAACTGCGAAAGGTATAGCCACCCACCTACAGTCCAACTTCAGAATTGAATAAAGCCAGAGGATTCACACAAGGAAGAATAGGAGATTGAGCAAACAGAAGTAAAAGTAACCTCAGCAACCCTGAATAACAGATTTAAAGAAGGAGCAAAAAGGAAAAATGTGGAGGAAAATCTACACAAATGAAGAACAACCAAAAGAAGAATATAGGCTTCACACAGATCCCTGGGAGATCAGATACTGTGAAAACATACTTTGGAAAACAAACAATGAAGAGCCTGAGAATGACTGGTCACATACTACAAACCCAGACATCAAGACATTAATAGAGACAATAAAAAGAATTGAGGAGAGACAAGAGGAAAATAGGAAGGAGTTGATAACTGAGATAACAGCAGCAAAGACTACTGTGACTGAAATAAACAACAAACTAATAAGCATGGAAAGCAGAATTAGCCAAGCAGAAGAAATAATCTCAGAGCTTAAGGACCAAAATATAGAACTAAAGTAAACTGTCAAAAACATTGAAAAGAAGTTTAAAAAGACAGAACAAAACATTCAAGAGATGAGTGATTACTTCAAGAGAATGAAGGTAAGAGTAATTGGACTTCCTGAGGCAGAAAGAGAGAAAGAGATCACTCTGAAACAAAAATTCCATGAAATTACCCAAGAAAACTTCCCTCACCTCATCAGTTATGTGAAAATGTCAACACAAGAGATTCAGAGAACCCCTGAAAGACAACAAATGAGAAGACCAATTCGTGGGCACATAATAATTCCCCTGAACAAAGGAAGTATAAAAGAAGAAATTCTAAAAGCAGAAAGAGAAAAAGGTCAGACTACCTACCAGGGAAGACAAGCCAGAATATCAGCAGATTTATCTACAGAAACACTACAGGCTAGGAGAGCTTGGAGTCCAATATTCAAAGTTCTCAAAGAATTACATTTTCAACCAAGAATAACCTACCAAGCCAAGTTAAGCTTAATCAGTAAGAGGGAATTAAAATATTTCCCAGACATCCAATCTCTAAGAACTTACACCACTTCCAGACTACCTCTACAAGAAACTCTTAAAAAGGATTAAGCAGAGAAGAAAAGGAAAAAAAAACAATGATATTCTTTACAAGAGTACAGTAAAATGACTAAAAACACAAAGGAACCAACCTTCCCCCCAAAAACAAAACCACCACCACCGACAACAACAAAAGACAACAAAAGACAACAAACAGATAAGTACAACAACAATTCTATAAAAACCTCATGACAGGGTTAAACCCTCACATTTCAATAATTTGCCTGAATGTGAATGGACTAAATGCACCACTGAGAAGACATAGAATGGCAAAATGGATAAAATATCACAAGGCAACAATATGTTCCCTCCAAGAGACTCATCTCATCAGAAAGTAGACTCACAGACTCAAAGTAAGATCATGGGAAACAAAATTTCAGGGGAATGGAACACAAAAGAAAGCTAGAGTTGCAATCTTAATCTTAGACAAAATACTCATTAAGCTATCAAAAATTATAAAAGGTGAAGGTCACTATATAATGATAAAATGTTCAATCCATCAAAAAGAAATTTCCTAAACATATATGCACCCAACAAAGGAGCACCAATGTTCATAAAGCAGCTTCTAGGCTAACTTGAAAAACAGATCGACTGCAACACTATCATAGCTGGGGACTTTAATAAACCACTTACAACTCTAGATAGATCATCAAGAGAAAAAATCAGCAAGGAGACCCAGAACCTCAATGAGATTCTTGAAAAAATGGACTTAATTGATACCTACAGAACATTCCACCCAACGACCAGAGAATATGCATTCTCATCACCACATGATATGTACTCCAAGATCAACCACAACATTGACCATAAATCAAACATTAAAAAATTTCATAAACTGAAATCTTGTCATGCACCTTCTCAGACCACAGTAGAATAAAAATAAATATCAATACAAGCAAAGTTCCCCTAAAACCCACAAATCCATGAACACTAAACAGTATGACACTAAGCAACTCCTGGGTCAATGATGAAATCAAAAGAGAATAAACGGTACCTGGAAACAAATGAAATTAAAGAAATATCTTACCAAAACCTGTGGGATGCCATGAAAGCATGAGTAAGATGAGAATTCATACCTTTACAAACACAAATGGAGAAAATGGAAAGATCATAAGTTAACAGCCTAACAAGTCACCAAGAAAACTGGAAAAGCAAGACCACCAAAACCCTAACTTCAGAAGAAGAATCCAGATCACCAAAATAAAAGCCCAAATCCTGGACATAGAAGACAAAATGATAATACAAAAAAATCAATGAAACAATAAAACTGGTTCTTTGAAAGGATAAACAAGATAATGGTCCTTTAGCCAGACTGATTAAGAAAAATATAGAAAAGGCCCAAATAAACACAACCATAAACATAAAAGATAAAATCACAACTGTGCCTGAAGAAATACAAAAGATTATCACAGACTACTAATGTACAATTGTATTGAAACAAGTTTGAAAACCTAAAGGAAATGGAGGACTTTCTGACATCACACAACCTCCTTAGGTTGAAGCAAGAAGAAACGGAGACACTAAATAGACCAATAAAAATTAATTAGGTTATAAGAAAGCACCCTACAAAAAAAGTCCTGGAACAGATGGCTTTCCAGCAGAATTCTACAAACCATACAAGAAAGAATTGATATCAATCCTATTGAAAGTATTCCAGGCAAATGAGAAAGATGGAACCCTCCCTAAATCATTTTATGAAGCTAACATCACATTGATACCCAAGCCAGGTAAAGACCCAACAAAGAAAGAGAACTACAGGCCAATATATTTTCTGAACATAGATGCTAAAATTCTCAACAAGATCCTAGCAAACCGGATTCAACAACACATCTCAAAAATCATCCATCATGACCAATGAAGCTTCACTTCCTAGATGCAAATCTGGTTCAACATTCGCAAGACCATAAACGTAATTAAATATATCAGCAGATGTAAAAACAAAAACCACATGATTATATCATTAAATGCAGAAAAAGCTTTTGATAAAATTCAGCACCCCTTCTTCATAAAAACTCTCGAACATCTAGGCATAGATAGAACAGACCTCAAAATAGTAAAAGCCATCTACGAGAAACCCACAATCATCATACTCCTGAACAGACAAAAATGGGAATCCTCTCCCCTGAAAACTGGAACAAGACAAGGATGCCCACTCTCACCCCCCCATTCAACAAAGTTTTGGAGTCCTAGCTAGAGAAATCACAGAGGAGAAAGTGATCCAAATGAGAAAAGAGGAAGTCAAGCAATCTCTCTTTGCAGATGACATGATTGTATACCTTGAAAACCCTAGTGAATCTGCCAAATACCTCCTTGCTCTGATAAAGGATTTTGACAGAGTCTCAGGGTATAAAATAAATGTACAAAAGACAATAGCATTTCTATACAACAATAACAAACAAACAGAAACCTAAATAAAAAGCACAATTCCATTTGTGATAGCCACAAAAAATGAAATACTTTGGCATCTTCATAATCAGCGATGTAAAAGACCATTACAGTGAAAAATACAAAACACTGCTCAAATAAATCAAAGATGACACGAACAAGTGGAAAAATATTCCATGTTCATGGACTGGAAGAATCAACCTCTTTAAGATGTCCATTTTACCTAAGGCAATCTATAGATTTAACACAATACCCATCAAATTACTAGCAACATTCTTCTCAGACCTAGAGAAAACAATACAGGAATTCATATGGAAACATAAGCGACCAAGAAGAGCCAAAACAATCCACAGTTAAAAAAAAAAAAAAGCAGGAGGTCTTACACTGCCAGACTTTAAACTATATTATAAAGCTACAATAGACAAAACAGTCTGGTATTGGTACAAGAACAGGCATATAGACCAATGGAATAAAATTGAGATTCCAGAAGCAAAACTCCAATTTCTCAACCAACTCATCTTTGACAAAGCCTCCACCATCCGCTACTGGGGAGAGGAAAACCTATTCAGTAAATGGTGCTGGGGAAAAAGGCTAACTACATGCAGAAGATTGAAACGGGACCCCTACCTAACCCCCATACACAAAAATTAACTCTAAATGGATCACACACCTAAATATAAAACGTCTAACTGTAAGAACCTTAGAATATGCAGGAGACACTCTTATGGAAGTTGGTACTGGCAACCAATTCTTGATCCAAACCCAAAGTGCCCAGGCTATGAGATAAAATAGACAAGTAGGACTGTATTAAACTGACAAGCTTCTGAAAATCCAAAGAAGACATCAAGAAAGCAGAGTGACAGACCAAAGACTGGGAAAAAAAATGTGCCAGCTACATGTCTGACAAAAGCTTAACACAAGGATCTACAAGGAACTCAAACATGCTGAAAAGAAACAAACAGCCTCATTACTCAGTGTCTAAACATAGAAATATAAATTTCTCAAAATAAGACATTCAGGCAGCCAACAGATACATGAAAAAATGGTCAGCCTCACTAGTCATCAAGGAGATGCAAATTAAAACCACATTAAGATATGACCTAATTCCAGTCAGAATGGTCATCATCAATAACAAAAAAATAATAGATGCTGGAGAGAACGTGGTGAAAAGGGAACACTTCTAAACTGTTGGTGGAAGTGTAAACTAGTACAGCCTCTGTGGAAATCATTGTGGCGATTCCTAAGAGTTCTAAAAATCGACCGTCCACATGACCCTGCAATTCCTCTGCTAAGAATATATCCAGAAGAACTCAGGTCACTCTTTGGAAAAGATACCTGCACACGTATGTTTATTGCAGCATTGTTCACAATAGCAAGAACATGGAATCAACCGTGCTGCCCATCAAAAGAGGACTGGATTTTTAAAATGTGGTACATATACAATGGAATACTATGCAGTCATGAAGAAGAAAAAATCATGAACTTCGCAGCAATCTGGATGGAATTAGAGTTTATAATACTGAGTGATCTCTCACAGAAACAAAGAGCTGCATATCACATGTACTCACTCATAAGTGGACCTTGAACAACAACTGTATATACTATAAGAAAAGGATTGAACATGTCATAGAGGGGGTTATGGGGTGGGGAGGTGGGATTGACAGTAGTTGATATCTGCCTGGAGAAGTGGGGACACACCTCATCAATAAAGGTAACTGCACAGTGAATATTTGTATACCTAACCCTCAATTGTACCCCATAATTTTAAATAAAATTTAAAAGATAAAAAAAAAGAAATCAAGATGTGAGTGCTATGTATTCTCATTGCTACTGGAGAACCATTGCTGTTAGGCCATCTAAATAGGAATACTTAAGAAATACCTGTTTAGGCCAGGACCAGTGGCCCAACCTGTAATCCCAGCCCTTTGGGAGACTGAGGTGAGCGGACTGTCTGAGCCCGTGTGTTCGAGACCAGCCCAGGCAACTTGGTGAGAATTCATCTATACAATAAAATAAATTTTTAGAAAACTAGCTGGACATGGTAGTGCATGCCTGTAGTTCTGGCTACTTGAAAGGCTGAGGCAAAAAAATTGCCAGAGTCCAACAGGACAATGCTGGAGTGACCATTAGTATGCCATTGTACTTCAGCCTGGGTGACAGAGTGAGACTCAAACTTAAAAAAAAAAAAAAAAAGAAAGAAATACCTTTTGGCACACATATTAGTAATTGTTCTGTACCAATCTCTTCATCTATCCATATCTCATCTATCTATAACTAAATAAAATGGGTACCCCCCAATACACAGAATTATTTTTGGAGGGCAAATACCTTGTATTACAGGTTTCCCTACTAGGTAAATGTTCCAGGATGTCATTAGCATCAGTGTACCAGCTAGCATTTTTTTAGACTGCTTTCAGTTGCCATGAAGTTTTTGTGAAGATTCTTTCACATGTTTGCTCATTTCATGATAGGTAATTTACCAGCACACCTTCCCACATTAGGTGAGTGTTCACCAGCCTTTGATAAACAATGGCACGACCTCTGTACCCCAGCCTCACTATTTACCCTATCTTGCAATGAGTACCTTTTTAAAATTTTTTAATTTTTATTTTGAAGACGGGGGAACAATTCAAGATTAGCTATACAAGTGGCCATTGTGCAGGTAAAGTTTGGGTTTCCCTTTGGTCCCCACTTTGCCTGGTTTGAGATCAGGTTCGCTTATTGATATTATGTCCCTCCCCTACCTCACTCTGACAGTTTCCTGCTACTGCCAATTCCTTTCTTATATTATTATGGTAAATATTCAGGGTCCACTTATGAGTGAGAACATGTGGTACTCAGTTCTTTGTTTCTGTGTTACATTACTGATTAAGATAGATTCTAAATCCAGTCAAGTTTGAATATCTTTTTTGTTGTGGTTCTTCTGGCTGAAAAAATTTCCTTAAAGGGAAATGTTTTGCTGACGTGGAAGAAGTGTAACAAAAAATGACAGAAGAACTAAAAGGCACCAAGATTGATGAGTTTAAAAACTGTTTTGAGCAGTGCAAAAAGCTTCTTGATTAGTCTATTTCTTTAAATAGTGAGTACTTTGAAGTTGACTGAAAGTTCAAATATGTAAAATTAAATACGCAATGCTTTTTAAGTAAATTCTGGGTTTTTTCAAACCCTTTGTATTATTCACAAAAGGCATGATATCCCTGACTCCAATCCATGACCACAGGATTATTCTAGCTTTTTTGGTTGCTTTTCTGTATCTATCAAATATTATGGCATTGTATGCCTTCAAAGGGTCCTGCATCTGCATCATAGTCCTATTTTAATGTTCTGGTAAAACTTCAGAAAGATTATTAACTGTTGAAATTGCTTAATTGCTAGACATTTCTGTAACTTATGCTAGACAGGGAGATTAAAGGGGCCTTCAGGCAATAAATTAATTTTTCTTTTTTGAGTTGAAGTCTCACTCTGTCACCCAGACTGGAGTGCAGTGGCTGCTCCCAGCCACTGCAGCCTTGACCTGCTGGGCTGTGGCAGTGATCCTTCCACTTCGGTCTTCCAAGTAGCTGGTACTAAAGGCACGCACTACCACACCTGGCCAACTTTTTTGACTGATTGTAGAGATGAGGTCTCGCCAAGTTGCCCAGGTGGGTCTGGAACCTGCAGACTCAGGCAATTCACTCACCTCGGCATCCCAAAGCGTGGGGTTGCAGGCTGAGCAACCGAGCCCAGCAAATAAATTAATTTTTATTCATTGCCTTTCAAAATTAGCTCTGTAGAATAAAAATCTATTCAGAGAAACATGATTTCTTTGGTTTACTAGGCAATAAGCAATGACTCATATGCTTATGCCATATAATTGCATCACCTCCAGTTGAAGCTGAATTATGCTGTTGGGTAATTAAGCCAAGGTTTCCTCCTCATTAAGCCAAGTTTTCTATTCCTTCCAGAATTATTGTAGCAGGGATTGGAACAGATAAGTGATCTATTATGTTGTAGTTCTAGATCTCAAAAATACCAAAAGGGAAGGAACTGTATCCAAGAAGTCCAAGACATGACCTGGAGGCAGTGAATGACACATCGACTTTTTCCAGGAACTTACTAGGAAGGTACAGAAGTGGCCATCAGGATAGAAAAAAACTGCTCCTGATTGTAAAAAGAACATAGATTATATGGCATTTTACATAGCATGGAGTGCAGGGTCAAATATAAAATGGGTGGAGTTTCTAGCATACAAATAATGTGAGAATGAACTTATGTATATATTACATATACAAAAAATGACTGTGATTTTTCTTTCAGGGTTGGATTTTTAATATTATAATGCACTAACGGTAACCAAAAACATTGGACACTGATCCAAGCAGGTCCAATCTCATCTAAACCAGTCTAGGTGGACAGCCTCTTCAAGAAAGTTTGCAGAGGAGCATGTGCTGTGCACAGCACAAGATGTGGTCAGCAGGCATGAAGAAAATTTCTCCCATGGCCTCAGCATGAGCTGCTTACTGGGGGATTGAATCTGAGAGGAAGGGAGCATCCCTGATTGGCCACCTCCAGGACCCTTCCCTAGGTTCCAACCCCAAGTCTGCTCCTCAGCCTTCCATCCCAGGATGCCTACTCAGGATCAATCCTCCTCCTTGGGGCTGTATCTAGGGTGTTCTCATCAGGTCACTGAATGTGTGTCTCCCTACACATTTTCATATGAGAATAGTTCAGCAGCATTATTCATCTCTTGTTTTGGCATGTGATTATTAGTGCAACTTTTTCTATTGAGAATTTTGGGGTTTCGTGATATATCATGAGTTCTCCAAGGTTAGGGTTGGTTTTTGCTGTTGTTGTTTTTGTACATTCTAATGAGTTTGTGAAACTGTGTGAACTCATTTCAAATAAAATCTACAATTTTAATTTAGATAAAAAACAAAATAGAATTAAAATGGAACAATTATCAAAATATCTTAAGAGTTTCCACACAATAAAAATTGCACATCTCTAAAACCATTTCTGGTGTTTATAGGAATATAGCATATTTTCCAAAGTTGGAAATGATCCAAACATTTAATAATTGGTGAATGGATTAAAAAAATCCTGGTGCATCCATAAAATGATACCACTTGGCAATAAAAATAAATGAACTTTTCATATATGCCACAACATGATTGAATATCAAAAGTATTATGGAGTAAAAGAAACCAGTTTCAAAATGTTATGTACTCACACCCATGTTCCTAGCTTCATAATTTATCACAGCCAAGAAGTGGAAACAACCCAAATGTCCATTAATGAATTGGTAGATAAACAAAATGCTACATATATAGGATTTTAGAAAATCAAATCAACTCCCATATATAAACATAGCAAGTGATTGGTAATTCCCCTGTCACATCTGAGGTAATTTCTCTTGGTTCAAGAGATAAAACGAACTGATTGGAGGTTCTGATTTTCCCCAAGTGAAAATGAAACTCTAAGATGGTATCTTAGTAAACCAAAACCTGTCCAATGCTTCTTTAGGTGTCTGCTTTAATAAGTAGAAATTAAGGGAGGCGGGACAGATGGCAATTGAGTCAGTCAGACTATGCAAATTCAGTGTGAGTGAGTGAGTTTATGGAAAATTTTGTGTATGTTCTGGTGAGCGAGTGGGCATGTGAGCAGCTGACTGAGTAAGGGCTAGGGAGCTAGTGGCCAGGGCTCTCCTGGTGTAGCAACTGATGCCACAGTGGCTGGGCTTTGAACCTTGCAATACCCAGGATGCAGAAGCAAAGCATCATTTTCTCTTTTTTCTTTTTCTTTTTTTTAAATCAACAAACCCTCCCTGACAAGAAAACAATGGGAGAGACTAAGTGGGGCTCATGAGCAGATGGACAGGTCCCTGGTGCAACAGCAGGTGCTGCAGCCTTCTCTACTTCATCCCTGGCTCTTTCTGGGTCACAGAAGTGGAACACCATTGTTTTTTTTTTATAAAACAGACAGAAGCTTTCCTTTGGAAAAGCAGTTGGGAGATACTATTACCCCACCCGCTCCCTCACCATTGAAGCAGGGGAGAGGCTGCTCTGGGTTTTGCCTCATCACTTCAGCACTTTGCAAGTCACCGGAAGGGGCTGCAGATGGAGTCCAAAGGTAAATTCCCATGGAAGAGGATGAGAGGCTCTCCACCACCATATTGAAGGTGGGGCAGAAAAGTGCTCTTATTTGTTCACCACGGACCAACAGATCCTATCTCTGTGACTGGCAGATCAACTACTCAGGACTTGATTGTAGCCCAAAGAGAATATCCTGAGAGCACAAAATTCAGAGGGACTGATGAGTGGTGAGTTCCAGGGATCCCATCTCCAGCTGTGGGACAAAAGGTGTGACCAGAAAAGGAGGAGGAAGAACTCCAATGAGATCAGTGGTGAGTCCAGGGTTGACCCAAACCCCTCTTTTCCAGCAATCCTCTGAATGTCAGACCCACACATCTGGGTCATGAGTGAGAGGGACAAACCCAGGCAGAGCCTGGATATCAGGCACAATAGGAGAGCTCCATTCCAGGATAGGTCTGGTTGTGGCACCCCAGTGGGAGTACATACCTGGGGAAGAGACAGTCCCATACCTCCCCACCAGAGATCACCCTGACAATATGAATGTGGGAGGGGAGACCTGCCTCCCCACCCACCTCCATGGTGCCTCCTTCTTCTCTTCTTCCTACCCTGAGGAGAGAGTGAAAGAGGTGACTCTGCAGGAGAGACCTGATCAGAGGAACAATTACAGAGCCTGCCACAAGAGGGCAGGTTTTATGGGGTTTTTTTTCCAATTATTTTCTAATTAAAAAAATTTGACTGTTTGCTTGTCAGTTTATATATTTTTAAAATATTTTTTCCTTTGTGCATGAATGTGCATGTGAGGATTGGATCTGCATCCCTCCCTAATGTTTTTCTGAATTTTACTCTTCTTTTTCTGTTTCTTTCTTCTTTTATTTGTTGTATTCTCTTTATGTGAATGATTGAGTATTCATCTTCCGATTTTGTTGTCGTTGTTGGCTTTTGTTCTTTTGTTCTTCTGGTTCTTCTTTATATTCATTCTTCACAGTTTAAAGGATGTGCAACAAATATGTGAGGGTTCCACCTGAATCCCTCCTCTCTTTTTTCCACTTTGGTCTCTCTGTCTTTCTTCTCTATTCACTTTGTGCTAAGCATGTGTATGTGATTAGTTTTCTTGTGGGTCTTTTTTGCTGATTGTTTTGTTTTGCTTTGTTGCTATTCCAGTTTGTTTTGGAGTGTGTGTGCATGTATTCAATTGCTTTTGCATGAGTTTTTGCTTTGCACTGTCATATAAAGTAGTAGTGGGGAGTGGTCTCAGATAACACATACCACAATAAGTGAAAATTTTAACTTGCAAGTAGCATCTGATTCCTAGCTCCCCATACCTCCACCTTATTCAAATTTTTAAAACTACAAGAGACAGCAAGGCTTCCTGTCCATCATCAGATTTCAAAATAGTACAAATGCAGAGCCCAGATCAGGGAAGAATAGAGGTCTGAAAAACCATCAGAAAGGAAAGTCTCTCTCACTGACATTAAATAACAGAACTAAAGATAAAAACAAGAGATTTGTCACAAATGAGGAAAAGCCTAAGGAAGACCTCAGGCAATTTCAAGTGTACCAAAGACAAAACTCCTGAAAAATCAGACCTTGGTGCACAAACAAGAAGAGTTACCAAAGACTGTACCCAGAGTACAACAGGGATTAGGGGATGGATGGAAAGAATGAATAGGACTCAAGAAAGACAAGATGCAACACTGAAAGTACTTGCAACAGAGAATTTGGCAATTAAAAATTTCATCCAGGAAGTAAATGACAAGCATGGAAAGCAGAATTAATTTAACTGAAGAAAGAATCTCAGAACTTAAAGACCAGAACATGGAATTAGCCTGACCTGTAAAAAACAGAAAGAAGACTCAGAAAGAAAGAACAAATTCTATAAGAGGTGTGCTATTATATCAAGAAGCTGAACCTATGCCTGATTGGTATCCCAGAAGAAGAAAGGGAAATGGAGAACAACTTGGAACAAGTATTCCAGGAAGTAATCCAAGAAAATTTTCCCTATCTCACCAGAGATGTGACCAGTCTATCACAAGAGATACAGAGAACCCCCACAAGATATCAAATGAGAAAATCAAACCCTAGACACATAGTAATTCACCTACACAAAGTAGGCACAACAGAAAAAATCCTAAAGACAGCAAGAAATAAAGGTCAGACTATCCATCAGGGAAAACTAATCAGAATAGCAGCAGAACAGTCAGAAGAAACAATGCTAGCAGGAAGGGACTGGAGCCTATATTCAAAGTCCTCAAAGATAAACAATTTAAACAGAGAATTTCTTGTCCAACCAAGCTCAGCTGCATCAGTGACAGATAATTAAAATACTTCCCAGACATTCAATCCCTAAGAGATTATGCAGTTTACAGACCAGTACTACAGGAGACAATTCAAAAGGTATTAAGCACAAAAGAAAGAAGAAAAAGATTTATGACACACTTCCCAAGAGAACAGCAGAGCACAGAATCAGCAGAGAATTAGAATGTGAATGGACTAAATGCAGCACTGAAAAGACACAGAATGGTGGACTGGATAAGAAACCATGACCTACTTACTTGCTGCATCCAGGAGACTCATCTCACATCAAGGGATATACACAGACTCAAAGTTAAAGGTTGGAAAACAAGTTTCAGGCAGATGGACCACAAAAAAGGCAGGAGTTGCAATCTTAATATCAGACAAAAAAAGAAAAAAACCTTTAAGCAATCAAAAATTTAAAAATATGGAAAATGACACTACATAATGAAAAAAGGTTCAATCCATCAATAAGAAATATCCATCCTAACCTATATGCACCCAACACAGGAGCACCAGTATTTATAAAGCAACTACTAAGTAAACTAAAAAAAAATATATATTTATTTCAACACTATTATGACAGGGGACTTGCATACCCCACTGACAGTCCCAGATAGATCATTAAAGCAAAAAATCAACAAGAAGATCCAGAACCTAAACTTGACACTCGACCAAATGGACTTAATAAATACCCCCAGATTACTCCACCCAACAACCTCACAATGTACATTCTACTCATTCCCACATGAAACATACTCCAAGATTGATCACATCCTTGGTCATGAATCAAGCATAAACAAATTCAATAAGGTTGAAACCTTGCCATGCACATTCTCAGAAAAAGTCCAAGTAACCATGATCAAAAATACAAAAGATCAAATCACAACTGGTCCTGAAGAAACGCAAAATTATCAGAGATTACTGCATACACCTATATGGAAAAAAGCTTGATAACCTAAATGAAATGGAGAACTCTCTGACATCACACAACCTTCCCGCAATAAAAGAAGAAGACATCGAGACACTAAATAGACCAATAACAACCCAGGAAATTGACTCTGTCATACAAAAACTACCTACCAAAAATGTCCTGGTCTGGATGACTTTCCAGCTGAATTCTACAAAACGTACAAGGAAGTGCTGATGCCAATCCTACTAAGGTATTCCAGGCAATTGAGAAAGATTGAATTTTCCTCAAATCATTTTGCAAAGTTAACATCATAGTGATACCCAAACCGGGTAAAGATACAACAAAAAAAAGAAAACCACAGGCCAATATCCCTTATGAACATAGATGCAATAATCATCAACAAGATTCTAGCAAATCAGATAAAAAAAACACATCTCAAAAATCATCCACCATGACCAAGTAGGCTTCATCCCCAGGATGCAGGGCTGGTTCAACATTCACAAGACTGTAAATGTCATTAAATACATCAACAGATGTAAAAACAGGAACCACATGATTAGCTCACTAGATGCAGAAAAAGCTTTTGATAAAATCCAACATCCTTTCTTGATAAAAACACTCAAATGCCTGGGTATTGAAGGAACATATCTCAAAATAGTAAGTGCCATTCATGATAAACCCACAGCTAACATAACGCTAGATGGACAGAAACTGGAAGCATTTCCCCTGAATACTGGAACAAGACAAGATTGCCCACTCTCACCCCTCTTGCTCAATATTGTGTTGGAAGTCCTAGCTCAGGCAATTAGACAAGAGAAGGAAATCACGGGTATCCAAATAGGAATAGAGGAATTCAAGGCATCCCTCTTTGCAGATGATATGATCCTATAACTTGAAAATCCAAGAGAATCTATCAAAAAGCTGCTAGCACTGATAAAAGACTTCGGCAAAATATCAGGGTACAAAATAAACTTGCAAAAGACAGTTGCATTCCTATACACCAACAACAAGCTTGCAGAGACCCAAGTAAAAAGCACAATCCCATTTGCAATAGTTACAAAAAAAAAAACCTCACCATCTTCCTAACCAGAGAAGTGAAAGAGCTTTACAACAAGAACTACAAACATTGTTCAAAGAAATCCAAGAAGACACAAACAAATGGAAAAATATTCAATGCTCATGGATAGGAAGAATCAACATTTTTAAAATGTCCATCCTACCAAAGGCAATCTACAGATTAAATGCAATGCCCATTAAGTTACCAATATCATTCTTGTCAAATTTTATATGACAATACAGAAATACATATGGGAACATAAAAGACAACGAATAGCAAAAATGATACTTAGCAAAAGAAACCGAGCAGAAGGTATCACACTTCCAGACTTCAAACTTTACTCTATGTCTATAGTAATCAAAAGAGCCTGGTATTGCTACAAGAATAGGCACATAGACCAATGGAATAGGCTAGAAATTCTGGAAGCAAAGCCTCAATTTCTCAACAAACTAATCTTTGACAAAGCCTCCAACAACAACCTCTGGAGAGAGGAGAACCTATTCAGTAAATGGTGCTGGGAAAACGATCTGACCACATGCAGATGATTGAAACAGGACCCCTATCTGTCACCATACATAAAAATTGACTCTAAATGGTTAAAAGACCCTAAAATTAAACCTCAAACTACAAGAATCTTATAAAATGCAGTAGACACCCTTATGGAAAATGAAACTGGCAACCAATTCCTTTTCAGTACCCTAAAGGCTAATACCTTAAGAAATAAGGTAGACAAGTGGAACCTCATCAAACTAATGAACTTTTGCAAAGCAAAAGAAACCATCAAGAGAGCAGGGAGACAACCCACAGAATGGGAAAAATATTTGCCAACTGTATATCTGACAAAGGCCTAACATCTAGGATCTACAAGGAACTCAAACATGCTGAAAGGAACAAAAGTAAACAGCCCCCCCCCTTTTTTTTTGAGTTAGAGTCTCACTGTGTCGCGCAGACTGGAGTGCAGTGGCCGCTCCCGGCCATCGCAGCCTCGACCTGCTGGGCTCCAGCGATCCTTCTGCTTCAGCCTTCCAAGTAGCTGGAATTACAGGCATGTGCTACCACGCCCGGCTGATTTTTTGATTTATTGTAGAGTTGAGGTCTCGCTGCCCAGGCGGATCTCAAATCCGCGGGCTCAGGCAATTCACTCACCTCAGCCTCCCAAAGGCGCGGGATTACAGGCTGAGCCACCGAACCCGGTTCCAAACAGCCCCTTTTAAAAGTGGGCAATAGACATGTATAGACACTTCTCAGAAGAAGACATATGGGTAGCCAACAGACACATGAAAAAGCGCTCAGCCTCACTCATGATAAGAGAATGCAAATCAAAACCACATTGACATACCACCCAACCCCAGTAAGAATGACTATCATTAATAAAACAAACACAGGTGCTGGCGAATATGTGGAGAAAAAGTAACACTTCTATACATCTGGTGGGAATGCAAACCAGTGCAACCTCTTTGGAAGACAGTGTGGCGATTTCTGAAAGAACTAGAAATTAACCTTCCATATGACCCAGCAATTCCCTTATTGAGAATATACCCGGAACTCAAATCATTCTACCCAATAGATAACTGCACACGTATGTTTGTTGCAGCTCTATTCTCAGTAGAAAAATCATGAAGCCAACAATGTTGCCCATTGAAGGTGGACTGGATAAAGAAAATGGGGTACATATACACAATGGAACATTATGCAGACATAAAGAAGAACAAGTATATGGACTTCACAGCAACATGAATGTATTTGGAATTGATCATACTCAGTGATATATCACAGAAACAAATAACAGAATATCATATGTTCTCACTCGCAAGCGGACCTTGGACAATTATAATACTATAAGAAAGCATTTGGCAGTAGTGGGAAACTGTCAGGGAAGGGGCGTGGGATTGGCAGTTAAGGGAAACTGCTAGGGGAGGGAGGGGCTCATTGACAAGGGTACCTGCATAATCACTGCTTGTATAGATAACCCTGAATTCTGCTCTACATCTTTATAATAAAAAAACTATAAATTCGATCTGGTAGTACGTTAGGACTGAAAAGAGTGAGAATGTGTTGTAGTATAACTTCTTTAGTTTATATATAAAATAAATGTGCTAGATAATATATATTACATATAGTTATGATTATCTAATCAATATATAATATTAATACATATATTATCTATATTTTTAGACATAAGTGTCTCAGTGTGTTGTTCAGGCTGGCCTTGAACTCTTGGGCTCAAGTGATTAACCACATCAAGCTTCTCAGTAGGTGGGACTACAGGTCTGAGCCATGGCACCAGGCTCAATTTATGTTTTTATGAAGCCCATTACTATTGCCATAAAAAGTATCTAGACAATATTTACAAAAATGCTTTTCGAAAGAATCAGACCATTTTTGAGAAAAAAGTGCATCCCTAGGTTAAACATAAAGAGGTAGTATGTTTTTTTGAGTGTTAGTCTATAGTAGTGCATGCAGGGATTCAAGGGAGTCAGTGCCTCCATCATTCGCTGGAAGTCACTGAACCCCTTCCTCAGGTGCCACTTGGACCTGATGCATCAATGCCTGTCTGGCTCTCCAGGTTGAGTGCAGAAATTTGAGGAGAGCAGAAATTTATTGAGTCCTTGGGTGGTGGCACCAGGCTTAGAAGCCCCCACACTTTAGTAAGTTTTACCTTAAGGAATTCCACTAGGTTCTCATGGTAAGTATTGGGAGAAAAAAATCCAATAAGCTGGTACTTAAAGGTACTTGAAACTCAAGGCTTGATTAGATTCTGTTTTAATTTTGTATCAAGATAAATGTCTGAAATCCAGGTTTACCATCATATTATGTGAGGTCTATGATGATTGCCTCACTTTTAGTTCTGCTAAAGTTGGTAAGTGGATTCTGGTGATGTGAACCCTTTGCATCTAGTAACTTTTCTTCTCTGCTTTTTGACAGTCATTTACTCATTCATTTATTTGTATTGATTATCATTCCTTCACTCCATTATCACAGTTGGTCTTCCAAAATGATTTCCTAACTCTAATATCTAATTTGAATTTATTAATTCATTAGGTAATTAGTTAATTAATTTGAGTGATGGTCTCACTCTGTCATCCACGATAGAGTACAATAGCACAATCACTCCCCACTCCAGCCTTTACTTCCTGGCACAGGTCATCTTTGGCCTCAACTGCCCGAGTAACTGAGCATAGAGGTGCGTGCTACCCCCATGACTAAATTTTTCTTGTTGATTTGTTTAGAGACAAGATTTATAGTAATCATCTGGAAATTTTACTTCTTTTACAATGCCCATTAATTAAGTAAACAGCCAGCAACCCCTTCGGGTCATCTCCCACTCTGGGAGCTTTTCTGTCCTCCCAGTAAATCCTGTTTTCTCACTTAAAAAAAAATAAGTAGCACTGGTTTAATAACATTTAAACATATAAATGCATCTGTCTGTGAGTTCAACTATTTTATTAGTTTTAATTGCTTTTATTAGTGAGTTACTCTTTCAAAATTCTCCTTTTCCTAGAGAGAGCTAACTATAAACCCAAACCTCACCTACATGCAATTTATTTATGTATAAACTCCTCACATTTAACACACAACTCTAAAATTTAAAAAAGGGGCAAGCTCTGGGTTTAATACAAGACTGGGTAAACAAATGGCAGTTTATTATACAATATAAAACTATCCTATATTTAAAAGAAATGAAGTACTGAAAAATTTATCTCTTATCATCTACAGTTATTGTGTTGTTTAAATTTTCTATCCCTATTGAAGTCAATATGGGTAAAATATAATTTTCTAGAAAATTTCAATTTGATTCGTATTTCTTAGTTAATTGGTATTGAGATGGGGAAATAGAGAAAATATTTTCTTTTCAATTATTAACATCATGCCCCTTCTTTTGCACCTACCCAATTGAAGCTAATTTTTGGGTAGCTTGTTTTATTCTGCTTTTCTTCCCACAAATTAAATGCTAGATGATTAAGAAATAATCAGTTTGGTCACCTGGTATTGGTACGGGATCAGGCATATAGATCAATGGAACAGAATGAAGACCCCAGCAACAAAGCCTCAATTTCTCAACCAACATTTCTTTGACAAAACTTCCAACAACAACCAATGGGGAGAAGAGAACCTTTTCAGTAAATGTTGCTGGGAAAACTGACTGATCACATGCAGAAGACTGAAACATGACTCCCACCTATCACCACAAAGAAAAATTAACTCTAAATTGATCCAAGACATAACATAAAACCTCAAACTATAAGAATCATAGAAGATGCAGGAGACACTCTCATAAAAATTGGAACTGGGAACCAATTTCTCGTCAAATTTCCAAATGACCATATCATAAGAAATGAGATAGACAAGTGAGATCTCATCAAGCCAAAGAAACCATCAAGAGGGCGAGAAGAGAGCCCACAGAATGGGAAAAAATATTTGCCAACAGTATATCAGTCAAAGGCCTAATATTTAGAATCTACAAGGAACTCAGAGACACTGAAAAGAAAATAAAACAAACAGTCCCATTAAAAATGGGCAAAAAACCAGGCTCGGTGGCTCAGCCTGTAATCCCACGCCTTTGGGAGGCTGAGGTGAGTGGATTGCCTGAGCCCGTGGGTTCGAGACCCACCTGGGCAGTGAGACCTCATCTCTACAATAAATCAAAAAATCAGCCATGCGTGGTAGCACATGTCTGTAATTCTGGCTACTTGGAAGGCTGAGACAGAAGGATCGCCGGAGTCCAGCAGGTTGAGGCTGCGGTGGCTAGGAGTGGCCACTGCACTCCAGTCTGGGCGACAGAGTGAGACTCCAACTCAAAATAAATAAATAAATAAATAATAAAAAAATAAAAATGGACAAAAGACCTGAATAGACACTTCTTAAAAGAAGATATACAGGCAGCCAACAAACACATGAGAAGGTGTTCAGCCTCACTCATCATCAGAGAATTGCAAAAAATAAATAAATAACCACATTGAAATACCACTTAATCCCAGTAAAAATGTTCATATTTAATAAAACAAACAACAACTGATGCTGGTGAGGATATGGAGAAAAAGAATGCTTCTACACTGCTGGTGGGAATGAAAACTAGTGCAATCTCTTTGGAAGACAGTGTGGCAATTTCTGCAACAACTAGTAATTGACCTTCCATATGACCCAGCAATTCTCCTATCTGGAATATACCTGGAGGAACTCAAGTCATTCTACAAAAAGATACCTGTACACACATGTTTGTTGCAGCTCTACTCACAATAGCAAGATCCTGGAACCAACCATGTTGCCCACGAAAGCTCGAATGGATAAAGAAGTGTTGCCTATACACAATGGAATATTATGAAGGCATAAATAAAGACAAACATATGGACTTCACAACAACTTGGTTGGATTTAGAGTCTATCATAGTCAGTGATCTATCACAGAAACAAAGAAGAGAGTACCATATGTTCTCACCCATAAGCGAACCTTGAAAAATTATCATTCTTCTATACGAAAGAGATGGGTAGTAGTGGAAAATTGCCAGGGGAGAGGGGCGGGATTGGCAGTTGAGGGAAACTGCTAAGGGAGGGAGGGGCACACCTCATCAACAAGGGTACCTGCCTAATGAACATTAGTATACCTAACCTTGAATTGTACCCCACATCATTAAAATAAAAAAAAAGAATGAAAGAAAGGAAGGAAGGAAGGAAGGAAGGAAGGAAGGAAGGAGGGAGGGAGGGAGGGAGGGAGGGAGGGAGGGAGGGAGGGAGGGAGGAAAGAAAGAAAGAAAGAAAGAAAGAAAGAAAGAAAGAAAGAAAGAAAGAAAGAAAGAAAGAAAGAAAGAAAGAAAGGTGAAAGAATAAGTTTGGGAGTGGGAGATACTCTCATGGAAGCAGATAATCCAGTGAGATCAATGACCTTCTGTCTGTCCTTCAAAAAAATGGTCAGATCTCAATATTTTCTGTTCCTTCCATGGGAGACCCTATCTGTTTCCAGGATAAATGGAAAAAAAAATTCCAAACACTTTAGTGGTCTCTATGGATACGCTTATTAGAAACTTCTAATAGATTCTGGGAAGTCAAAAGTTTTTAAAAACAATTCTCTGCTCCCCAAGCATGAACTGTCATGTCTGCTACATGTGACATGATAATTGCAGTTCTGTGGGGAGGTGAGGTCACAGAATCACAAACCCGTACTTCAGGCTCTGGCTTCCTCCCTCCCTGCACATGCTGTGACCTTCATACTGAGCTTACGGACCTGGTGGCAGGAAGGAGCCTGTGTAACTAATCTGGGTAGGTGTGCATACCTAAAAAATAAACTCATTTGGGGTTGATATTGGTTTAGGGGCAAAGTTTCACAGGAAGAGGGACTAGTTCCTGAGACATGGGCTGAGTGTTGGAGAAAAACTGATAGCCCAAGTCCATAAACAGATCCATGACTGTTTCTAATGTTACTTATTAATAAAATCCTAGTGACGGGCTTCTTGGTGTTTGATTCAAGTGTTATCAAAGTCTGAGTTTTAATGTGCTTCAACATTTTAGTTTCAAAATTCGTCTCTCATTCAACTTTGCACAATACCTCTGAGCAAAAGTCAGAGATGCTTCCAGGAGGAATATAGCTATTTCTGTACAAGCTCTGTGCATTGCCTAAGGAATGTCAAGGAGCTAATTTAATTATGTAATTCACAATAGAGAATATGTGACCGAATAAGAATTGCTTAAATGTAATAGTTTTTCTGATATTTGGGTATGACATACTTAATGGAGACACTGAATCTGTCTCTACTGAAAGTATCTGTGGTCTGTTGTTCCTGGGGGAATATTTTTCATTCCTGAAACTAGGTAATGCCCTTTAGGATAAAGTTAACATCATACTAGAGGGTTTATGAAATCAAACAATTAAAGACCATTTAAGAATTTTTATTCTGAAAGAATAAAGAAACTTAAAAATAAAACCTCATCAGAAAAAGGCAGTTTTAAGAACAACACCATCCTTGTTATATTTTCTCTAATTTAAAAACATTTCAATGTTATTCTTAAGCTCACTTGTCATTTTTCTCACCTTTCAATTCATTAAGTGCACATGAGTCTATGTCTTCACTTTTCATTTTGCATGTTTGTGTTTTATTTTAATAGGCTTTCCAATTCAAATATTTACTCATGTTTCAGTTTGTTACTTTACAATAAGAAATATAGAGTCATATAATCTTTGAAGAAGATTAATTTATTTTCTATACTGAAATAGTTTATTGCTACTTATGTTTCATGTTCTCATATTTTAGTGTACAACTTAATTTTATTCATCAGTTTCTGTGATGGGTACCATAGTATCTTTAATCCATGTAAAAAACAAAATGATTTTTTTGCCACCTTAATATTTATTTCAAATAAAGTTGGGTCATGCACAATTATTCTGTGTATCTATAATTTATTAAGATATTTGCCTATGTATTCATAAATTATCTTGCTCTATAGAATAAATACATAGACAAAAATTGGGTAATCATCAAACTAAATTTATAAATAAAAATAAATTTGAACAATGACAAGGTATTTATACCTGTCTGTGTGTATGTGTGTATTAAAGATCACAACAAGTTAACTGTTATTACATAGCATAGTAGTGAACACAAATGTTACTGCAACCAAATTACCCAGGTTCAAATCTTTACTTTCCTGTGAGGATTGACATGAGTCAACTGACCTCCTTGTGATTAAATTCTCCCAATCTGTCAATAGAGGATAGCATTAATTTTAACCTAACAGAGTTGTTAAATAAAAGAGTTAGAACAGAGTTGTTAAAATAAAATAATAGAATTGGAAAACTTTAATTAATATAACTCATGCATTGTAAGTTCTATCAAAGGAAACAGGTGAGATCTGGGAAATTTCTGAACAATAAAGTACGTATGCATTAGCTTTTAATTCTCAGAGAGAAGGTATAGTAAGTAGAGATGTTATGTTCTATAGAAATGTAACCAACAACTCATGTTTCCATGCAGAACCCACTTCTTGCTGAATATTGAGTCCTGTAAAAAGACAGAATGGCATCGGTGGATTTGAAAATAGGAATGATCTTCCTATCTCAGGTAGTTGTTGGAATCCTGGGGAACTTTAAACTCTTATATCATTACATGGCCCTATACTTTAGGGGTTGCAGGCCAAGATCCACAGATTTGATTCTCAGGCACCTGATTGTAGCCAACACCTTGGTCATTCTCTCTAGAGGAATTCCAGAGACCATGGGAGCTTTTGGGTTGCGACATTGTGCCACATATTTTGGATGTGAGGTTCTTTTATATGTTCACAGGGTGGCCAGGGGTGTGTCCATTGGTGCCACCTGCCTGCTGAGTGTTTTTCAAATGATCACCATCATTCCTAGGAATTCCAGGAGGTGGGTAAAGCTTAAAGTAAAAGCTCCAAAGTATGTTGGCAGTTCCAGTATCCTGTGCTGGGCCCTGCATATACTGGTAAATATCATTTTTCCTATTTATAAAATTGTCAAATTGGGAAACAAAAATATCACAAAAAGCAGAGATTTTGGGTGTTGTTATCCATTTGGTGACAAAGTCATGACCACAGTGTTTGCAGCATTGACATCTCTCCATGATGTTCTGTGTTTGGGTCTCATGACCTGGGCCAGCCTTTCCATGGTTTTCATCCTGCATAGACACAGGCAGCAAGTCCAACACATTCATAGGACCAATCTCTACCCCAGATCCTCTACTGAGACCAGAGTCACCCAAAGCATCCTTGCACTGGTGAGCACCTTTGTAGCATTTTACACCCTTTCTTTCTGCATCTATGTTTATTTAGCTCTCTTTGAAAATTCCATTTGGTGGCTGTTTAACACTGCTATAGTAATCACTGCATGTTATCCAACTATTATTCCTTTTGTTCTCATGTGCCGTGACCCCAGCATATCCAGGCTCAACTGTATCTGCTGAATAAGAAAAACATAATTCTCTTATCTCATCAGAACAATGTGGATTAGCTGTCTAGCATCATATTCAGCCACTGATGCACTGACACATCCAAGAATCTTAAGAACAATTATGAACCCATTTCACTGCAGAGAAAGGGGTGAAGAAGACAGACCAAGACTGGGTCAACATGAAATTGTAAATATTAATAACCACAGTAAATGAAATCTTCTGTAATTATTTCTGTATTTAAAGTGCTGTATTTTTGTTAATAGTTGCAGTGGAGAAATGCAGATTTCATAAAATAGTCGTAAAATAATATATAGATCGTAGAACTGTCTTTGAATGTGCAATGTTCAGTCTGAGATATTTAATTTTCCTAAGTATTTGAACTTGGAATTGTATGGACAGCTGCATCAAAGGGTATAGCATGTGGTGGTTGCTGTGGTCTGGATATTTAAAATCTGCAAACCTCATGTTTAAAATAGACCCAAAATTTGGGCATGGGTCTTCATGGGGGTTGTTTGGGTCCTTGAAAAGGATACCTCTGAATGACTCGGTGCTGTCCTTGTGATGAATGAGTACTTGCTTTCTTAATGTTCACCGTTGACAGTTGTTAAAAAGAGCCTAGCAACCACCACTTGCTTCTTCTCTTGCCATGTGATCTCAGCACATGCCAGCTCCTCTTTGTCTTCTGTCAAGAGTAGAAGAAGCCTGTGGCCTTCACCAGATATAGATTTGGTCCTATAATTCTTGTACAGTCTGCAGAATTGTGAGCCAAATAAACTACCTTTCCTTATAATTACCCGGCCTCCAATACTCCTTTACAGCAATACAAAGAGAAGAAAACAGTGATATTCCAATAAGCTGGGAGCAGGAGTAGTGACCCTGATTTGTAATGCACAGGATCTGGGTGAAACTTGAAAAAGATTAGTTTTTAGTTCTTATAGACTTTGGAGGCTGGATTGTAAATTCTCTGCTTTAGGTCTTAAAATAAGCTTTTTACATTTGAATATGATCATTAGCGATGATGAGGTCTCCATATGTTGTTCAGGATTATCTTGAACTTGTGGACTCAAGCAATCATCTCACCTTAGTTTCCTGAAGTTTGACCAGGATTACAGGTTGATTAAGAGCCGCTATGCACAACCTGAAATATGAAATGTTTTTTTGAGAAAGATTAGCATATTAAAATATTACCAAGTAAACATTTGAATAATGAGCCACGATGGACACCAAAAAACCTAGGAAAATGTGCCAACTGATTTTTGCAAAGGGTGCAGATAGAAAGCTCAAGTAAAAGGTGATTTGATATTTGGGAAAAATAAATGGTTTTGAAATGTTAAAAAAGTAGATTGTTCTAAATTGTCTTGATGGCAGCTATTTTGGCACAAAGGTAGATTCAACATATATTTTTTTATTCCAACTTGAGGAGACAAGTTTATGAAAGAATCTTCAGCTTGGAGCAGTAGATAAGTACCAACTTGGAATTGAAAGACATGAGTCTATTTTGTTTAATGAGGAATTTTACTGACTATGAAGTCACAGAGAGAACAAAATGGGCATTTACAAAAGAAATAAAGATATTAGCACAAACATAGGAAATATTTCAATATGATCCTCTGTACATCATAATAATATAATAATTTTGGATTTAGAGAATATTTGCGAAGACAACACAGAGAGTACCAAAATGTGTCACACCCAGTATCCCTGATGTTAAAATTTTGCTATAATATCTTTGTCAAAACTATGACAGCATCACTGTTATATTATATTAACCAAACTCCAGGCTTTCTTTGTATTTCACCAGTTTTAGCACTGCTTTTTTCTCCTTCAGGATCAATCCAGTATGCCACATTATATTTGGTCATCTCACCCCCCCCCAAGACTATTCTGCTCTCTTGTCTTCTTTGCTTTTCATGATCTTGATAGATTTGAAAAGTACTGATTTAGTACTTCTTAGAATGTCCCTGAAGATGAATTTGTTTTTCTTATAGGTTTGGGGGTCTTGGGGAATAATATCATATCTCATCATATCATATACTGTCAAAAATTTCATGCACTTGATATGAACAATCAATCTCTGGTGAAGTTAATCTTCATCAAAGTAGTGTTTGGCAGATTTTTCACTAAAATGTTACTATATTTTTTTTCCCATAACTCATTCTTTTGAAAGGGACTTTAGGTATTTTCTAGGCCTAGCCCACACTCAAGTAAATACATATATTTGTGTGGAAGTTAACAGAAGTTAAGCTCCATCTACTGGAGAGGTAGCCATCCATATATATTATTTGTTATGCTTCTGAAAATAAAAAGAAAGTTTTTTCTATTCTCCTTAATTTATTTGATCACTCAGTTATACATTCTTATCAGTAAGAACTTATTTATATTTATTTTATACTTTGTATTATAATTCCACATTAAGCTATTTACCTTATTTAAATAATTGGTCTTTGGGAAATGTGATTATAATTTTAAAATATATCTGATCTGTATCTGATTTCTGTTAAAGATCTTCCAAATCTCTTGGAACTGCTTGAATGATAAAAATTCCATTGTCATACTAATGAGAGATTTCATGACAGAGGGTCCATTGTAACTTCAGGATGGGTGCTGGTCACCAGAAAGGCCAACCATGTAATTGCAGGTTTGAAAACTGCCCCTACTAGACCTCCAGGGAGGGAAGGATGACTGGACCTTGAGTTCAATTGCTTTGCCATTGATTTACTTAATGATATTTAGGTAATTAAACCCCAATAAAAACTATGCACTCAGCTTGAGGAAGCGTTCAGAAGGGGAAAATATATTAATGGACTGAGAAGTTGGTGTACCCTGTATCCTCAGGGACAGAAGCCCCTGTGCTCCTATGTAATTTCCTCACCTCTGTCATAGAACCAGCCACTTCTCTAAGTAGTCTTTTCTTAGACCTTTCATTAGACACTTCCAGACCATGCCTTATGGATCTCTACATCAGGCTGTTTATTTATAGCCCTTATAACAAAATGATGTGTTACTATTGCACTTTCTTGTGTTCTAGAAGTTAATCTAGCAAATTATTAAACAAGAAGGAATTGTGGGAAGCCCTGAATTTATCTTTAGCATAGCAAAGTGTGATCGGCTTGCAGATGCCTGATGCTTGCAACTAGTATCTGAACTGGGATCGTCTTGTGAAGGACTTTGCTCTGTTAATGGAAAAAATAAACACTTTTTCAATTATAAAGATGTGGGGTACAATTCAGGGTTAGGTATACAAACACTGATTATGCTGGTACCCTTGTTGATGAGGTATGCCCCTCCCTCCCCAAGAAGTTTCCCTCAACTTCCAATCCCACAACTCCTCCCCTGACAGTTTCCCACAACCAACAATCTCTTTCTTATAATATATTTTTTTTTTATAATCAGTATTTTTTATTATCGTTTTGTAGGGTACAGTTAAGTGTTAGGTGTACAATTATGTTTCATTCAGGCACCCTATTGATAAGAGGTGTTTTCCCAGTCCCAGATAGATATTAGCTACTGTTAATCCCATCCCCCCCCATAATTTCCCAGTACCATCAGTCATTTTCTTATAGTATTACATTGGATGTTCAAGGTCCATTATATGAGTGAAAACATGTGATATTCTGATCTTTGTTTCTGTGAGAGGTCACTCAGTATTATAGACTCTAGTTCCATCCAGGTAGCTGCGAAATCCATGATTTTGTTCTTTTTCATGGCTGTGTAGTATTCCATCGTGTATATGTACCACATTTTTTAAATCCAGTCCTCTTTTGATGGGCAGCATGGTTGTTTCCAGGTTCTTGCTATTGTGAATAACGCTGCGATAAACATACGTGTACAGGTATCTTTTTTATAGAGTGATTTGTGTTCTTCAGGGTATATTCCCAGTAGGGGGATTGCAGAGTCATAAGGAAGGTCAATATTTAGAGCTTTCAGGAATCGCCACACTGCTTTCCACAGAGGTTGCACTAGCTTACACTCCCACCAACAGTGTAGAAGTGTTCCCTTTTCACCACAGCCTCTCCAGCAGCTGTTATTTTTTGAGTTGTTGATAATTGCCATTCTGACTGGAGTTAGGTGATATCTCAGTGTGGTTTTGATTTGCATCTCCCTGATGATTAGTGAGGTTGAGCATTTCTTCATGTGTTTGTTGGCTGCTCAAATGTCTTCTTTTGTGAAGTGTCTGTTCATATCTTTTGCCCATTTTATAATGGGGTTGCTTGTTTTCTTCTTTTCAGTACGTTTCAGTTCCTTGTAGATCCAGGATGTTAAGCCTTTGTCAGACCTAGAGTTGGCAAATACTTTTTCCCAGTCTGTAGGCTGTCTCCCTACTCTCTTGATGGTTTCTTTGGCTTTGCAGAAGCTTGTCAGTTTAATAAGATCCCATTTGTCTATCTTCTCTCTTAAGTCCTGTGGGTTTCGGGTTTTGTACAGGAATTGGATGCCCGTTCCGATTTCCATGAGAGTATTTCCTTCCTTTTCTAATGTTCTTATGGTTTGAGGTTTTACATTTAGGTCTCTGATCCATTTGGAGTTAACCTTTGTGCATGGGGATAGATAGGGGTCCTGTTTCAATCTTCTACATGTGGTCAACCAGTTTTCCCAGCACCATTTATTGAATAGGTTCTCCTCACCCCATTGGTAGGTGGTGGGGGCTTTGTCGAAGATGAGTTGGTTGAGGAATTGAGGTTTTGCTTCTGGAATCTCAATTCTGTTCCATTGATCTATATGCCTGTTCTTGTACCAATACCAAGCTGTTTTGATGATTGTAGCTTTATAGTAAAGTTTGAAGTCTGGTATTGTGATACCACCTGCTTTGTTTTTTTTGCTGAGGATTGTTCTGGCTATTCTTGGACGTTTGTGTTTCCATATGAATTCCTGTGTTGTTTTTTCTAGGTCAGAGAAGAATGTTATTGGTAATTTAATGGGTATTGCATTGAATTTGTAGATTGCCTTAGGTAAGATGGACATCTTCACAATGTTGATTCTTCCGATCCATGAGCATGGGATATTTTTCCACTTGTTCATGTCAGCTTTGATTTCTTTGAGCAGTGTTTTGTAATTTGCATTGTAAAGGTCTTTCACGTCTCTGGTTAGGAAGATGCCAAGGTATTTCATTTTTTTTGTGGCTATTGTGAATGGAATTGTGTTTTTTATTTGGGTTTCTGTTTGTTTATTATTGGTGTAGAGAAATGCGATTGTCTTTTGTACATTTATTTTGTATCCTGAGACTTTGCCAAAGGCCTTTATCAATGTAAGGAGGCCTTTAACAGATTCTCTTGGGTTTTCAAGGTACACCATCATATCATCTGCATAGAGAGATAACTTGACTTCCTCTTTTCCTATTTGAATACCTCTGATTACCTCGTCTTCTCTGATTGCTCTAGCCAGGACTTCCAATACTATGTTGAACAGGAGGGGAGAGAGTGGGCATCCTTGTCTAGTTCCAGTTTTCAGGGGAATTGGTTCCAATTTTTGTCCATTTAGGAGTATGCAGGCTGTAGGTTTCTCATAGATGGCTTTTATTATTTTGAGGTATGTTCCCCGTATGCCTAGATGTTCAAGGGTTTTTATCAAGAAGGGGTGCTGGATTTTATCAAAAGCTTTTTCTGCATCTAATGATATGATCATGTGGTTTTTGTTTTGACATCTGTTGATGTATTTAATTACATTTATGGTTTTACGAATGTTGAACCAGCCTTGCATGCCAGGAATGAAGCCTACTTGGTCATGGTGAATGATTTTTGAGATGTATTGTTGAATCCTGTTTGCTAGGATTTTGTTGAGAATTTTAGCATCTATGTTCATCAAAGATATTGGCCTGTAGTTCTCTTTCTTTGTTGGATCTTTACCTGGCTTGGGTATCAGTGTGATGTTGGCTTCATAAAATGATTTGGGGAGAGTTCCATCTTTTTCTATCGCCTGGAATACCTTTAGTAGGATTGGTATCAGCCCTCCTTGAATGTCTTGTAGAATTCTGCTGGAAAGCCATCTGGACCAGGGCTTTTTTTTGTAGGAAGTTTTCTTATTACGTAGTCGATTTCCTTGATTGTAATTGGTCTATTTAGGGACTCAATTTCTTCTTGTTCCAACCTAGGTAGATTGTGTGATGTCAGAAAGTCCTCCATTTCCTTGTGGTTTTCAAGTTTGTTTCCATACAAGTGTACATAGTAGTCTCTAATGATCTTTTGTATTTCTTCAGGGTCAGATGTGACTTCATCTTTTGTGTTTCTGATTATGCTTATTTGTTTTTTTTCTCGTTTTTTCTTGGTCAGTCTAGCTAGGGGACCATCGATCTTGTTTATTCTTTCGAAGAACCAGCTTTTTGTTTCATTGATTTTTTCAATTATCTTTTTGTCTTCTATGTCCTGGATTTGGGCTTTTATTTTGGTGATCTGGATTCTTCTGCTGAAATTAGGGTTTTTGTGGTCTTGCTTTTCCAGCTTCTTTAGGTGGCTTGTTAGATTGTGAATTTCTGTTCCTTCCATTTTCTTCATGTGTCTTTGTAGGGATATAAATTCCCCTCTTACTACAGCTTTCAGGGCATTCCAGAGATTTTGGTAAGATGTTTCTTCATTTTCATTTGTTTCCAGGTATCTTTTGATCCCTGTTTTGATTTCGTCATTGACCCAGGAGTTGTTTAGCATCATGCTGTTTAGTGTCCATGTCTTTGTGGGTTTTGGGGGGACTTTGTTGGTGTCAATATTTATTTTTATTCCACTGTGGTCCGAGAAGGTGTTTGGTAGAATTTCGGTCCTTTTAAATTTGCTTATACTTGATTTATGGCCGAGTATGTGGTCGATCTTAGAATATGTTCCATGTGGTGATGAGTAAAATGTGTATTCTGTGGTCTTTGGATGGAGTGTTCTGTAAGTATCAATTAAGTCCATTTGGTCCAAGGTCACATTGAGGTTCCGGATCTCCTTGCTGATTTTTTGTCCTGATGATCTGTCTAGGGTTGTGAGTGGGGTATTAAAGTCCCCAGTTATGATAGTGGTAGAGTCAATATCTTTCTTTAGTTTTCCAAGAAGTTGCCTTAAGAAGGTTGGTGCACCTATGTTGGGTGCATATATGTTTAGGATAGATATTTCTTGTTGATGGATTGAACCTTTTATCATTATGTAGTGACCTTCTGTATCTTTTTTGATTTTTAATAGTTTGAAGGATATTTTGTCTGAAATTAAGATGGCTACTCCTCCTTTCTTTTGTATTCCGTTCGCCTGAAAGACTGTTTCCCATCCTCTTACCTTGAGTCTGTGGGTGTCCTTTCTAGTGAGGTGAGTCTCTTGAAGGCAATAGATTGTTGCCTGATGATATTTTATCCATTTTGCCAATCTATGTCTTTTCAGTGGTGCATTTAGTCCGTTTACATTTAGGCTAATAATTGAAATGCAAGAGTTGATCCCTGTCATAAGGTTCTTACAGAGTTGTTACTGTTTATTTGTTGTCTTTCTTTGGGTTTTGGAGTTGGTTCAGGTGTGTTTTTAATCTTTTGCCTGTACTCTTGTGAAGAATGCTGATGTTCTTTTTTCTTTTTCTTCTGTGTTCAGTACTTTCTTGAGTGTTTCTTGTAGCGGTGGTCTGGTGGCAGCGTAGGTTCTTAGGGATTGGATGTCTGGAAAAGATTTTAATTCTCCCTCACTAATGAAGCTTAGTTTAGCTGGGTAGGTTATTCTTGGTTGAAATTGTTTCTCTTTTAGTACTTTGAAGATAGGGCTCCAGGCTCTCCTGGCCTGAAGGGTTTCTGTGGATAAATCTGCTGCTATTCGGATTGGTTTTCCCTGGTAGGTAGTCTGGCCTTTTTCTCTTGCTGCCTTTAGGATTTTTCCTTTCATAGCTACTTTGTTTAGGCGAATTATTATGTGTCTGGGAGTTGGTCTTCTCGTTTGTTGTCTTGCAAGGGTTCTCTGAATCTCTTGTGTTTGAATTTTTTCATCTTTACTGAGATGAGGGAAGTTTTCTTGAATGATTTCATGGAATGTTTGTTCCAGTGTGGCTTCTGTTTCTCTTTCTGCCTCAGGTAGCCCAATTATTCTCAGGTTTGGTCTCTTGAAGTGATCATTCATCTCTTGCAGGTTTTGTTCTGTCTTTTTGAGCTTCTTTTCTATGTTTTGACAGTTTGGGTTAGTTCTGTGTTTTGGTCTTCGAGCTCTGAGATTCTTTCTTCTGCTTGGCTGATTCTGCTTTCCATGCTTATTAGTCTGTTGTTCATTTCCATCACAGTATTCTTTACTGCTGTCATTTCTGACAACAGCTCCTTCCTATTTTCCTCTTGTCTCTCCTCAATTTTTTTAATTCTCTCCGTTAATGTTTTCATGTCTGGGTTTGTTGCATGTAGCCAGTCATTCTGGGGAGTCTTCATTGTCTGTGTTCCAGAATCTGTTTTCTCATTGTCTGATCTCCCAGGGGTCTGTGTAAGCCCTATATTCTTCTTTTGGTTTTTCTTCATTTGTGCGGTTTTTCCACTTCCCTACTTCTTCCTTCCCTCCACGTCACCGTGTTCTTTAATTTTGTTTTTCAGGGGTAAAGGGACTGGTTTTACTTCTGTTCATTCAATCTCCCATTCTTTATGTATGTCGTCTTACTTTGTTCAATTTTGAAGTTGCACTGTAGGTTGGAGGTGGTCCTTTTTGCAGTTTTGAGATGTATTTAAGGGGAGAGCTGTGATTCAAAATCTGTCTGCAGGTCCTGCTGTTCGCTGACAGGCGTGTGGATAATGTGGAACCCACTTCCCACTGCCCTGGAGTCTGTCCGTGCAGTGGGGCTGTAGGTTTACTCCCTGAAATAAAATGTGGTTAGCAGGGGGGAGAGAATGGAGCAGATAGTGGGTTGAAGAGGGGAGTGGACAGATAGAGAAGTAAGGGAGGAAACTAACGAGTGTGCCAACAAATAGAGAGAGAGGTCTATACTAAAACAACTAAAAATGATGGACCACAGCTACAGTCGAACCAACTCTCATACAACCACAAATAAAACATATTGTGATGCTAACATACCCGCTATCCAACCACCTTATTGGTGTGTTGTTCCTCTATACAAAGACATGGTTTACAGACAGAAGAAAAGAGAAGAAAAGGAAAAGGAAAAGAGAAAAAAGGGGAACAATACTGTAGGAATAGAATTAAGTCATTAAACTAATAGAGTCAATGAAGCACACTCTGAGACCTTTCATTTAAGTCCAATGTCCTTTCAGGTCTGATTTGTAGTTTTCTTTTCAAGCCGGTGAATTAGTTTGCAGTTAGAGTCAATTGCCCCTGATATGTTGTGAAGGACAGCTCAGGTCAGCTTTCCTTCAGCAATTTGGTCTATGTCTTTATCAGGCTTATTTCTCCCATTTCGGTGTTGTTACCTTGAGTCGCCAACAGGTGGTGCTATCTCATCTGCTCGCCCCAGAGGGGGTGGGGCCGGACAGGAACAAGATGGCTGCCTGCCTCCGAGCAGGCAACAGAAGCCCCACGCGAGCCAGCAGCACAATCTCAGACACAGGAGATTTGGCAGAAATCCCTGCAGATCTTCCTAGAAGCCGATCTGTGTGGATCTCCTCTCAGGCCGGGTTGTGATGAGCTGCGCGGGCCGAGCGCCGGGGCGCCGGGAGTGCCGGGGCGCCGGGAGCGCCGGGGCGGCGGGAGGCGGGAGCGCCGGGGCGGCGGGAGGCGGGAGCGCCGGGGCGGCGGGAGGCGGGAGCGCCGGGGCCTTTCTTATAATATTATAATATTTATTCAAGGTCCACTTATGAGTGAAAACATATAGTACTCTATTCTTTCTTTCTGTGATAGAACACTGAGTATGATCAATTCTAAATCCACCCAAGTTGCTGTGAAGTTCATATGTTTGTCCTTCTTTATGGTTGTATCATATTCCATTATGTATATGTACCACATATTTTTGATCCAGTCCAGCTTCGATGGGCAACATAGTTGGTTTCATGGTTTTGCTATTGTGAATAGAGCTGCACAAACAAACATGTGCAGGTATCTTTTTTGTAGAATGACTTAAGTTCCTCCAGATATATTCCCAATAGGGGAAATGCTGGGTCCTTCAGAAACCACCACCACACTGTCTTCTAGAGAGTTTGCACTAGTTTGCATTCCCACTAGCAGAGTAGAAGCTTTCATTTTTCTCCACATACTCACCAGAATCTGTTGATGTTTATTTGATTAATGATGACTATTCTTACTGGGGTTGGGTGGTATCTGAATGTGGTTTTGATTTGCATTTCACTGATGATGAATGAGGCTGAGCACTTTTTCTTGTATCTGTTGGCTGCACGTGTATCTTGTTTTGAGAAGTGTCTATTCATGTCTTTTGCCCACTTTTTAGGGGCTCTTTGTGTTTTTTTTTTTTCCTTTTGGCATATTTGAGTACCTTTTAGATCCTAGATGTTAGGCCTTTGTCAGATTACAGTTGGCAAATATTTTTTCCATTCTGTGGACTTTCTTTCTGCTCTCTTGGTGGTTTCTTTTGCTTTGAAGAAGCATGTTAGTTTGATGAGGTCCTATTTGTCTATCTTATTTCTTAAGCTATGGGCATTTATGGCTTCGAATAGGAATTTGTTGCAAGTTCCAATTTCCATAAGTGTGTCTGCTGCGTTTTCTAAGATTCTTATAGTTTCAGTTTTTATGCTTAGGTTTGTGATCCATTTAGAGTTAATTTTTTGTGTATGGTGATAGGTAGGAGTCCTGTTTCAATCTTCTCCATGTGATCAGCCTGTTTTCCCAGCACCATTTACTGAATAGTTTCTGGTCTCCCCAGTGTTTGTTGTTGGAGATTTTGTCAAAGGTGAGTTGGTTGAGAAATTGAGGCTCTGCTTCTGGAAACTCTCTCATGTTCCATTTGTCTATATGCCTGTTCTTTTACCAATACCAGGCTATTTTGATTACTATAGACTTTCAGTAAAGTTTGAAGTCTGGAAGTTTGATTCTTTCTGCTTTGCTTCATTTGCTAAGGATTATTTTGGCTATTCATGATTGTTTTTTTTTCCCCATATGAATTTATGTATTGTCACTTCCAGATCTGAGAAGAATGATATCAATAACTTAATGGGTATTGCCTTGAATCTGTAGATGGCCTTCGTTGGGATGGACATCTTAACAATGCTGATTATTCCTATCCATGAGCATGGAATATTTTTCCATTTGTTTGTGTCTTCTTGGATTTCTTTGAGCAGAGATTTTTAGTTTTCATTGTAAAGGTCTTTCACATCTCTGGTTAGAAAGACACTGAGGCATTTCATTTTTTTCGTGAATATCATGAATGGGACTGTGCTTTTAATTTGGAACTCTGTCTGCTTGTTGTTGTAGTATAGGAATGCGACCGTCTTTTGAACTATTATTTTGTACCCTGAGACTTTGCCAAAGTCCTTTATCAGTGCAAGCAGGGTTTTGATGGATTCTCTTGGATTTCCAAGGCGTAGGATCATATTATCAGCAAAGAGGGTTAACAACTTTTCCTCTTTTCCTATTTGCATATCCCTGATTTCCTTCTCTTGTCTAATTTCCCAAGATAGGACTTCCAACATAATGTTGAACAAGAGGGGTGAAAGTGGCGGTCTTGCCTTGCCCCAGTTTTCAGAGGAAACATTTCCAGTTTCTGTCCATTTTGCAATATGTTAGCTGTGGGTTTATCATGAATGACACTTACTATTTTAAGGTATTTTCCTTCTATAGCTAGGTGTTTGAGAGTTTTTATCAAGAAAAGATGCTGGATTTTATCACAACTTTTTCTGCATCTAATGATTTGATCATGTGTTTCTTGTTTTTACATCTGTTGATACATTTAATTATATTTATGGTCTTGTGAATGTTGAGCCAGCCCTGTATCCTGGGGATGAATCCTACTTAATCATGGCGGATGACTTTTGAGGGGTTTTTAGATCCAATTTGTTAGAATCTTGTTAAATATTTTTGCATCTGTGTTCATAGGGGATATTGGCCTGTAGTTCTCTTTTTTTGTAGGCTGTTTACCCGGTTTGAGTATCAGTGTGATGTTAGCTTCATAACATGATTTGGGGAGAATTCCCACCTTTTCAGTTGCTTGGAATAGTTTCAATAAGATTGGTGTCAGCTCCTTCTTGTACGTTTTGCAGAATTCTGCTGAAAGCCCTCTGTTCCGGGTCTTTTTTGGTAGGTTGTTTTCATATGACAGAGTCAATTTCTTGGGTTGTTGTTGGTCTATTTAGTGCCTCAATATCTTCTTGTTTCAACCTGAAGAGGTTGTGTGATTGTGCAAAGTCCTCCATTTAATCTAGCTTATCAAGATTTTTTTCCATATAGGTGTACTTAGTAACCTCTGATAATTTGTATTTCTTCAGTGTCAGCTGTGATTTCATCTTTTGTATTACTGATTATGTTTATTTGGGCTTTTTCTCTGTATTTCTTGGTCATTCTGGCTAGAGGTCCATCAATCTTGCTAAATCTTTCGAAGAACCAGGTTTTGCTTTGTTGATGTTTTCTATGATATTTTTGTTTCTATGTTCCATATTACAGCTCATATTTTGGTAGTTTGGATTCTTCTGCTAAACTTGGGTTTTTGGTAGTCTTGTCTTACCTATTCCCTTAGGTGATTTATTTTTTCTTTCACCTTCTGATCTTTCTGTTTTCTGATGTGTGCTCATAGAGATATAAATTTCCTTTGTGGAACTGATTTCATGACGCCACAGAGGTTTTGGTAAGATGTTTATTACTTTTCATTTGTTTCCAGGAATCTTTAATTTTTGTGTTGATTTCAGAATTGACCCAGTGGCTGTTCAGCATCTTGTTGTTTAGTGTCCACTTCTTTGTGGACTTTGGGGAAATGTTGTCGGTATTGATATATATTTTTATTCAATTGTGGTCTGAGAATGTGTATAGCAAGATTTCAACTTTATGAAATTTGTTTATGCTTGATTTATGACCAAGGATGTGATTGATAATGTAGCACATTCCATGTGGTGATGAGTAGAATGCATATTCTGTGGTGGTTGGGTAGAATAATCTGTAGGTACTATTAAGTCCATTTGGTCAAGTGCCAAGTTTAGGTTCTGGATCTTCTTATTGATTCCTTGCCTTGTTGATCTATCTAAGGCTGTTAGTGGGGTATTCATGCCCTCTGATATAATAGTGTTAGAGTCAATATCCTTTTTTAGTTTACTTGGTAGTTGCTTTATAAATGCTGGTGCACCTGTGTTGGGTGCATATATGATTAGGATGGATATTTCTTGTTGGTTGATTGAACCTTTTATCATTATATAGTACTTTTGTGTCTTTTAAAATTTTTGTTAGATTATCAGCTGTTTTGTCTGTTATTAAGAATGCAACTTCTGTCTTCTTTTGTGTTCCATTTGTCTGGAAACTCGTTTTCCATCCTTTAATTTTGAGTTTGTGTACATGTCTTGTAGTGAGATTGTCTCCTGAATGCAGCAAATAATTGGGTCATTGTTTCTTATCCAGTTTGCCATTCTGTGTCTTTTCAGTGTTGCATTTAGTCCATTCACGTTCAGGCTGATTACTGAAATGTGATTATTTATACCTGTGATGAAGTTCTTATAAAGTTTTTGCTTTGTTTGCTTGTTTTATTTTGGGTTTGAGTTTGATATATATGTATTTTTCAAGTTTCTTGTTGCACTGTATTCTCTGTTGATTCTGTGCTCTGCTGTTCTCTTGGGAAGTGTGTGATCATTTTTTTTTCTTTCTTCCATGCTTAATAACTTTTTAAGTGTCTCCTGTAGAGCTGGTCTGGAAATTGCATAATCTCTTAGGGATTGGATGTCTGGGAAGGATTTTATTTCTCTATCACTGATGAAGCTGAGCTTGACTGGATAGGGAATTCCTTGTTTAAATTGTTTATCTTTGAGGACCTTAAATATAGGGCTCCAGTCTCTTATTGCTTATAGTGTTCCTGCTTATAGGTCTGCTGCTATTCTGACTGGTTTTCCCTAGTAAGTAGTTTGAACTTTCTCTCTTGCTGCCTTTAGAATTTTTTCTTTGGTGCCTACTTTGTGTAGGTGAATGTCTACGTGTCTAGGGATTGGTCATCTCATCTGATGTCTTGTGGGGCTTCTCTGTATCTCTTGTGCTTGGCTGGTCACATCTTTGGTGGATGGGAAAACTTTTCTTGGATTACCTCTGGGAATACTTGCTGCAAATTGTTCTCCATTTCTCTGTCTTCTTCTGGGATACCAATCAGGTGTATGTTCAGTGTCTTGATATAGTAGCACATCTCTTGTAGACTTTATTCTTTTTTTCTGAATCCTCTTTCTGTGTTTTTTCAGATCAGGTCAATTCCCATGATCTGATCTTCCAGTTCTGAAATTGTTTCTTCAGCCAGATTAATTCTGCTTGTCATCTTGTTATTTATTTCCTGGATGAAATTTTTATTGCCAATATCTCTGTTACAAGTTATTTCAGTGTGGCACCTTGTCTTCCTTGTGTCTTATTTACTCTTTCCATCCATTCCCTAATCTCTGCTGTATTCTGAGGCCAGTCGTTGGTGACATCCATTGTTTGTTCACCAATGTCTGATTTTTCAGGAGTTTTGTC
Source organism: Cephalopachus bancanus (assembly GCA_027257055.1). Classification (NCBI taxonomy): domain Eukaryota; kingdom Metazoa; phylum Chordata; class Mammalia; order Primates; family Tarsiidae; genus Cephalopachus; species Cephalopachus bancanus. Next base: position 1,284,168 of record JAPVLO010000737.1, on the reverse strand, counting down.
TTGGGTACACTTGAAATTGCCTGAGATGTTCTTTGATTTTTCCTCATTTGTGACGGATCTCCTGTTTTTCTCTTTAGTTCTGTTATTCAGTGTCAGTGAAAAGACTTTCCTTCCTGATGCTTGCTCAGTCTTATATTCTTCCCTGATTTGACCTCTGTCTGTATTTGTTCTATTTTGAAATAGAACAGTGGATGGGAAGTTTCGTTGTCTCTTGTATTTTTGGAGTTCAACTTACAAATTACAATGCTCACTTTTTGTGGTATGTGTTCCCGGAGGCCCATTCCCCACCACCATTCTATCTGATGATGTAAAGTATAAACCAATGGAAAAAACAATTGAACACACAGGCACAGACATACACACACACACCCCCAAAACTGGAATAACAACAAAGTGTAACAAAACAAACAACTAAAATATCCCAAGAAAACTAAACACACCCACAGGCCTAACCCAAAGTAATAAAGAAGAAAAACAAAGACCAGAAAAAAATAAGGACTTCAGATCAAACCCTCACACGTATATTGTCACACACCTTAAATTATAAAACATTAAAATAAAACCCCCAGAAGAAGAATAAAGTAAAAGCAAACCAACTACAACAACAAAATTGAAAGATGAATGCTCAATCATTCATATACACACATAAACAGAAAATGACAAATAAAAGAAGAAAGAAACAGTAAAAGAAAAAAATTGGGGGGGATTCAGATAAAACCCTCACATACACATTTATGCACAAAGGAAAAATATTTTTGAAATCGATGAACTAACAAACAGACAAATAATTTTTTTTAAATTAAAAAAGAAGAAAAATCCTGCCCTCTTGTGGCAGGCTTTGTAGTTGTTCCTATAATCAGGTCTCTCCTGCAGAGCCACCACTTTCACTCTGTGTCCAGAGCAGGAAAGAAGGAGGGGCAGTGGAGGTGGGTGGGGCTGCAGTTCTTCCCTCCCACTCTCCTATGGTCAAGGAGATCTCCCTTGGTGAGGTGTGGGGTTGTCTTTTCCCTAGGTATGTACTCACGGTGATTACCCCAGCCAGGCTTGTCATGGAATGGATTTCTCCTATTGCAACTCTTGTCCAGGCTCCTCCTGGGGTTGTGCCTCTCAGTTGTGGCCCAGCTATGTGGGTCTGATGTTCAGAGGTTTGCTGGGGAGAAGGGGGTTTGGGCCAGCTCTGGACTCACCACTGATCTCTTTGGAGTCCTTCCTCAGCCTTTTCTGGCCGCACTCTTTGTGTTGCAGCTGTATTAGGGTAAGGAGTGTGGTGCCTGGAACTAAGCACTCCTCAGGTCTCTCCAAAGTTTGTACTTTCAGGATATTCGCTCTGGATCCTGAATCGATCAATCCCTGAGTAGTTGATCCGCAGTCACAGAGATCTGTTGCTCTGCCATGAGTGAGTCTGACTACTTTCCTGCCCCTCCTCCAAGATGGTGGTGGGGGGCCTCTCTTGTTATCTCCCGTGGGACTTTGCCTCTGAACTCCCTGTGCAGTCCCTGCTGCCAGTGCCCTGCCAGGCACTGAAGTGGTCAGGCAAAGCCTGGAGCTGGCTGTCTCTCCTGCCAATGGTGAGGGACATCCTGGGGTGACAGTATTTCCCTGCTGATTGTCATAAGAAAACTTCTGTCCATTTTTTAAAAAATGGTGCTCGGCTTCTGCAACCTTAGAAGAACCAGGGACCAAGCAGAAAACCTGCCACACCAGCTATTGTACCAGGGGCCTGACCACCTGCTCTTGAGTCCTACTTTGACAGTCACTCCCAGCATTTTCTTCCCAGGGAGGATTTGTTGACTTTAAAAAAAGCAAAAGAAATAGGTACCTGGCTTCTGCATCCGGGGAGTCACTAGGGTCCAACCCCAGCAGCTGCGGCACGAGTTGCTGCACCAGGAGAGCTCTGCTCACTAGCTTCCTAGCCCTCTCTCAGTCAGCCACTCTCACACCCACTTGCTCACCAGCATGCTCACCAACACAAAATAATTCACACACTCACTCACTCACGCTGGGAATCGCATAGTCCGAAAGACTGAGTTGCCATTTTTGCCCTGCTCTCAAAAAAAAAGAAAAAAAATCTTTTAAGAAGAGACAAATATGGCCATTACATAATGACAAAGGGATCAATTCCTCAAGAAGATATAACAATTGTAAATAAATATGCACCCAATATCAGAACACTTAAATATATAAAATAAACAGTAACAGATCTGAGGGGGAAAATAAATAGCAATACAATAATAGCAGGGGATCTCAATAGCCCATTTTCAACAACGGACAGGTCATTCAGAACAAAAATTAATAAGGAAGCATTGAATTTAAACTACATCTTAGAGCAAATGGATCTAACAGACATATATAGAACATTTATTCCAACAAGGCCAGAGTACACATTATTTTCAAGTGCATACAGAGAATGATTAATTTATAACTTTGTAGCCTAGCAAAAGAAGTCTTAACAAATTTAAGAATACTGAAAGCATAACAAGTATCTTTTCTGACCACAATGGTAAAAGGTGGAAGTCAATAATTGGAGGAAACCTACAAAATTCTCAAATATGTAGAAATTAGCATACTTTAAATCTTCTAAATAACCAATTATACAAAGAAGAAATCAAAAGAAAAATCATCTTGGGGCAAATAAAAATGGAAACACTATAGTTAATAATAATTATAATATATTGTATTCTTGAAAAACACTAACTGAGTAGATTTTAAATGTTTTCTTCACAAAAATGGTAACTATGTGGGTCACACATATGTGTAACTCACTTAGCCATTTCTTAATGTATATATATTTAAAACATTATGTCAGACATGGTAGATACATACAACTTTATTTGCCCACTTTAAAAAGAAAATAAAACACAGTATACTAATGAAGTTCAACAGAAGCAGTTTTAAGAGGGAATTTTGTATGTATTCATGTACAAATGCCTACATGAAGATTAAAAGAAATGGCAAAAAAAATCAACAACAACACCCAAAACTTAACTTTCCACCTCAAGTAACAAGAAAAAGAATAAACTAAGCCCAGATTTAGTAGAAGGAAAGAAATAACAAGGATTTGAGCAGAAATAAATGAAGAGACTGAACAATAGGAAAAAAAACCAATGAAATTAATAATTGACTTTTTGAAATGAAACAAAATTGACAATTTTTAAAATTTAGACTAAAGAGAGAAAGGGAAAGTACTCAAAGAATAAGGAATAAAAGAGAAGAAATTACAAAGAAATACAAAGGATTATAAAAGACTATGAACAATTATAAACAAATGGAAAAACTGAGAAGAAATAGATACATTTTTAGAAGCACAAAATCTGTCAAAAATGGAGTCATGAAAATAGAAAATCGGAACCAACTATTAGTGAGTGAGGAACTTTAATCAGTCATCATATAATTTTAATCAGGTAAACAACTAGCTTCTCAATATGCATTGATAAAATAGACATTTAGTTTAAAGTAGTTTTTTATTTTTATAATTAGCATTAATTTAAAATGTCTTAGAGTTTTCCAACACTGTTGATTGATACCCATGCCATAAGAGATAATACAGACAAGTAGGACCTCATCAGACTGAAAAGTTTCTGCAAATACAGCAACAACAACAACAAAACAATCAAAAGAGCAGGGAGACAACCGTCATAATAGGAAAAAATATTTGCCAACTGTATATCTGACAAAGGCCTAACATCCAGGATTGACAAGGAATTCAAATGTGCCAAAGGGGGAAAAAAACCAAACAACTCTATTAAAAAGAGGGCCAAAGATATGAATAGACACTTCTCAGAAGAAGATATTTGAGTAGCCAACAAGTACAAGAAAAAATGCTCAGCCCCAACAATCATCTAAGAAATACAAAATAAAAATACACTGAAATGCCATCTAACTCTAGTCAGGATGGCCATCATTAATAACTCAAAAATAGGGGAGGGAGGGTCATATTTCATTAACAAGGGTACCTACATAATGAACATTTGTATACCTAACCCTGAATTGTACCTCACATCTTTAAAATAACAAATAAACAAATAAATAACTCAAATAAGGACAGATACTGTAGAGTATGCCTAGAGAAGGGAACACTTCTAAACTGTTGGTGGGTGTGTAAACCAGTACAACCACTATGGAAAACAGCGAGGCAATTCCTAAAGAATCTAAAAATCAACCTTCCATACAACCAAGTAGTCTCTCTTCTAGGAATATATTAATACTGGAAGAACTCAAATTATTCTACACAAAAGATACCTGCATGCGCATATTTGTTGCAGCATTATTCACACTAACAAAAACATGGAATCAATGTTGCTGCCCATTGAAAGCGGATCGCATTAAGAAATATGCTACATATACACAATGGAATATTATGCAGTCGTAAAGAAGGGCAAAATTATGGACTTCTCAGCAACTTGTATGAATTTAGAGTCTATCATATGCAGTGCTCTATCACAGAAACAAATAACTGAGTGCCACATTTATTCACTCATAAGTGGACCCTGAACATTTATCAAAATACTTTAAGAAAGGGATAGGCAGTAGTCGGTCACTGCAGGGGAGGGAGGGAGCACAAGTCACCCTTAAGGATATCCAATCTCAAACCAGGCGAAGTGGGACCCAAAGGGAAGCAAAACTTTATTTGTGCCACGACCATTTATCTACCTAATTCTCAATTATACCCCACATCTTTACAGTAATAATCAAAATATAAAAAATAAAAAACAAAGCTAATATATAACAAAAATAAAACATAGTTTTATTTCATACATATGTGAGTACATAAATATGTGTATGTACATATGTAACCCCACACACATCTATTGCTTTGTGATCTAAGATCTAAACATGTTTCTCTCTATTTTCTGGCACAATTGTAATCAAACCTTCCAACTATTTCTTTTGTTTTTCCAAATTTTTGTATCCTTAATCATCTGCTTTGGTTTAATATTGTGCAATAATACATCATGAGGCAAAAACTATTTTCTGGAACATACACTTACCTGTCAACACCCAAATTAAGTAAACCATTAATCATTGGACAAGATTTCTGAAAAATATTAAAATATAGGACACATATGCAAATTGAACTGTGTGAGTATCTATTTCATAAGCTAAACTTAGAGTTTGAGATGGGTATTAGAATGAGAACTGAGTACCTCACTTCAAAATACATTTTATCTTTTTCTTCTTCTCTCTCTTTTCTCCCCATATCCTTTCTCATCAGACTGTCCCTTTCACTGTTTCCACTTATCTAACTATGTGCTTGCCTAGACATTCCCAGACTGATCTTGACACAAATCTGTTGGACTCCTCCCTCACCCGGAGATAACCTGAAGGCTGTGGTTAATGTTCAACTTTGAGATAGCACCAGCCCATACAGCAGATGGGGCAATCAACTCAAGATGGCCATTGAACTGGTCACGTGGACAAGCACTCACTGTCACTCCCACATTTCCCCCGTACCTACTTTCCCCTTATATCCTACTGCACACTACTCAAAAGATGAAATGCTCAGTTTGAAGCATAAGCCCGGCCATTTCGCCATCAGCCAGCTTTTGGAATAAAATCACCTTCCTACCACACTACTCCTTATGTTTGTTTACTTAGGTGCAGAACTCGCTATTAGCAGCAGAATCATTTTAAAGCACGGGATATATGACAAGAGACTGACAGCTGCTCTCTGCAAATCATTATCATAAAGTTTCCTTTTCCTGAAATGCAACTTCCCTTGATTCAAGAAGAAAATGTCTCAACCTAATCAACAAACCACGGATGTTTTGGTAGGTACACCATTTCAGTCTCTCTTAAGCAAACCTCATTCTTTCAGAGTTAGAGAAAATATTTCTATTTCAGCAGTTGTCCTTCAGATATACTATTTCTGCTCACCATTGCATAATTCCCGCATATTCATCCGACTCTTTCTTATAATCATGGACATGTTTAAGGCACAGCTCAAAGAATCCTGAAAATTTAGTCTATGATTCCTGTCAAGTAGGCTGAGTGGCAGTTTGAACTTACAAATGCAATGCTTAAGCACCTTTAGTAGCAGGTTTCATCATCACTTGAATTAAGCACCCAAGTTGAAGGTCATGGTGAATTACTCTAAATTACAATAGGCGCCATCAAGGATGGGTGTAGGGAGGTGTAGGGCTCCCACATCCCTTTACTAGCTCAGTTCTTGCTTCCTGGCATCTCTCCTACCTTCTTGTGTGGCTTTAGTATTGAATCCATTTCAAACCCAGAAGAATTTTGGGTTTTTTTTTCGTTTCCTTGTCACTCATCTATACTCCTGAGAAGCATCCTTCCCTCACAGATCAAAATAGAAAACACTCACCTGATTCCTTCTCACTGCTGGGACAGTCTATTCCTTGGTAAGATCACAACAGCCAAGATTAGGTGAGAGGGAGGCCACCGGCTGCCGGAAAGTGGGTCTGTGACTATGTGACTTCACCTCCCTTCAGAACTGCAATTATCATTTCTCTTGTAGCTGCAATGAGAGGACAGGCTTGCGGTGCTGAGAATATTTGTGGACAACTTTTTCCCAGTTGCTAATTACCAAAACACAATGAACAATTCTAAGTTAGCATCTCTCAAGAGACTCTCATGTGTTTGTTTGGAAGAGGGTTTGTTTTTTGGTTTGAGTTTTTTTTTTTTTTTTAGGTGTAGTCTCACTCTGTCTCCCAGACTGGGATACAGTGCCATGATCATAGACAATGCCTCAAATCTTCTGGACTCAGGCGATCCTTCTACCTCAGCCTTCCAAGTATCTGGAACTATAGGCACACGCCACCAAGTCCAACTAATTTTTAGATTCATCATAGAGACACATCTCGCCAACTTGCCCAGGGTGGTCTGGAAGCCCTCGACTCAGGAAATCCTCTTACCTCCACCTCCCAAAGTGCTGAGATTACAGGTGTAAGATGCTGCACCCATCCAATTGAGAATCTTTCTTTGTTTTGATCCCTGGAGACAGATTTGGCCTCACAGGGAAGAAGCAGGAAATCCTGTCATCTGACATATGAGATACCAGTGAAGTGCATAAACTCATTGGATGCTCTACTTCACTGGGAAGTTCTACCGAAATAGAATTCTTCCTAATCTTCAGACCCCTGAGTTTCCCCATCACTTAAATTATGAACATCAAAATAGAATCAAAGTACTGAACAAGGATTTTCAAAGAGTTACAATTAGAGAGAATAATAATGGTTGAGTGTGGTGGCTGACACCTGAAATTCCAGCACTTTGGGAGGCCAAGGTGGGAGGATCACTGGAGCCTAGGAGTTTAAGACCAGTCTGTGCAACATAGCAATACCTCATTTCAACAATTTTTTTTAATTAGCTGGATGTGGTGGTGCATGCTTGCAGTCCCAGCTACTCTGGAGGTTAAGATGGGAGGGTCATTTTACCCCAGAAAATCAAGGCTGCAGTGAGCCATGACCATTCCACTACACTCCAGGTTGAGCAACAAAGTGAAACTCCAATGAGAGAGAGAGAGAGAGAGAGAGAGAGAGAAGATGACAAGAATTTACATTAAATATCATTGAACTTATTTGTATACCTTACCCTGAATTGTATTTCACATTTTTAAAATAAAAAAAATTAAAAAGAGAGAAGAAAAAAAAAAGAAATCCTTGGACTTATTTGGACAATTCAATACTGATGTATTTGGAAGTATAGATGATATGGAAGCTTCACCAATATTGGACAATGGGTAGTAACAGGAAGTCTAAACAGAACAGAAAGTTTGTGTCTACAAAAGTTTATAAGAGCACTTCAAAATAAAAGCCTGAGGATTAGGTGATTAAACAGGCTGATTCTACAATTCCTTTAACTATTGGACAGGCCAGTATTACTTTCTCAGTTCAGAAGCATTGAATGGTTATCACATTTTTCTAGACCTATTTTGTGCTGAATTTTCAGTCATAAGCACTGACTGCCTCAGGAATTTATTTTCAAACAGAAAATATGACTTTGAATTAATCCTCTAATTTTTCCTACAAATACTCAGTTTGATCCATGTTCACTGTCAACAAAATAATCTTGAGATTTTCATAAATTTGTAGAGGAGACTTTATTTCAAAATGAAGGGGATCACACCTGGAGATGGGAAGACCAAACTGCTTAAAACAGGCACTTTGAAAGAGGGGCGTGTGGACAAGTGATTTATGCTGAAAGAGATTGGCCAAGTATACATATTCAAAAGATTATAGGAGGGGCTATGAATATTTATGAAGTGAGGTGCATACATATGTTATAAGCAAACATGCACATTTCATGCCTCTCATGTTCACTTTGTGATGGAATCTTTACATTCAAATGCATTATAATTAGGTCCCATGTATTCCAAAAGGTGAAACAAAGACACAACAGTACTCAGTACTCAGCCTCAGTAAGCCAGCCAAAACTGGTCCACAGTGGGTGGTCTCTTATCAGAAGAAATTTACTGAATCAGTTTAATATCCAATCAAAGCTGTAGTTATGCCTGGTGAAACAAAGAGGTCGGTAAGTCAGCGTCTGGTGGTCAATGAGCTGTGATTGTTTCACCATTGCTTATCTTCAAGCCAGTGCTTGTTTAGCTGCTAGGGAAAAAGAAAACAAAAACATGTTGCAGTTAGAACATAGTTTGTTCTTAATTATACAGGTGCATGGCTTCAACCTTGCCTGTGATGGTCTTAGGTCTTTTTTATAATTTGGCATCTTACTGCCACAATAAGACCATACTGTCAGTCTTATAATCTCTATTTTAACAACATATTTTAATGCTCACTGTATGAGGAACCCCGAAAAAAGCTGAAATTATGTTTTGGAGAGTGGGCCCTGTTTAGGCTTCCCCACTAGGTATATTCTAGGAACCCATTGGCATCAGTGTACCAGCTAGTGTTGTTGTGAGAGGTTGTGTTTGGCTTCAGTGAATTATTTTTGGAGATTCTCTCAAATTGCTTGCCCATTTCATGATGGGTGATTTACCATTGCAACTGCCAACAGTGTACTGAGGGCTCAGCAGTTTTTGACCCAAAGTGACAAGATCCCCATGCCCCACCCTCCCTATTCACCCAATCTCATCCTGACCGACTTTTTGTTGTTGTTGTTTCCCCAGATAAAAGTCCTCAAAGGGAAACATTTTGTTGAGAAGAAGTGAAACAAAAAATGGCAGAGCACTAAAAGACATCACAATTGATGAGTTCAAAAACTATTTTGAGCAGTGGAAAAAGTGTCTCAATAGGTATATTGTATCAAACTGAGAGTACTTTGAAGATGACTAAATTTTAAACATGCAAGTATAAATACACAATTTTAAATAAATAATTCTGAGTTTTTTTGCCACCTTCTACATACAGGTCAGGGATTATACTCATAACATGGACAGAAAACCCTTACATACACACACATGCCCAAATGCACAAGTATTTGCACACAAATGTAATCATACATTCCTATGCATAATATACTCTCAAATTCATGGTCACATACATTCACATAAGGACACATATTTACATACACTTTTTATAAGAAAGTAATACATTCATGCACTCACCAAATACAATCACACACTCATATTTATACACAATCACTGTTAAACACAATCACATAAACTCACACATTCCCATTCACAATCATAAAATCACATCACACAGTCAGTATGCACATGGGTATCTCAATAAAGTATTCATATATGAAACAATAGTGGTATCTCCCAACATTTGGATGCCTGAAAAGGGAGATAATAGTTGACTTTTTCAGGATGGAAATAGAAAACAAATACACACTGAATCTAATGTACTTGCAAAAAACCAAATACACACTGAATCTAATGTACTTGCAAAAAACCAAATACACATGTATCCATTTACATATTCTGTTCTTGTTTCAATATTTTTATAAATATTTTCATATTTGAACTAATAACCCATCAAATGGTTTTTCTCAACTAGTGATCTACAAAGGAGTTATCTTCATTCAAGTAGAAAAAGATCTTCAACATCAGGGTGCTACGTGGTGAATATGGGTGAGTCATCTTTATGCAAACACTCCCTACTTATGCATTGCAGAGTTGAACACATTTGTCTGTCCCCTGATATCACACACATTGTGGAATATAGATCATTGATTACACTGACAGAGCACACGTGGATTATCTGGGTGGTTGTTGGACCTAGGATCTGCTGCACCATCATGACAGCAGAGTCTCCTAGTGGGTGGATAATTAACACACCTTGAAAATATAAAATGCCATTGCCTTGCCAAGCTATGGTGTGGCCATGTGTTCTTTGAGCTATGGCCAGGCCATGTTTTCTTAAGCTTTGGCCCCTTTCCCTACCTTGGGAATGTAATATCCCAATAATTGTGTGTCCTGCGACTTTGGCACTTCACTTTTGGTTTACTTTTCTATTCTGGAACATTTGCATCTTCCCCAGTGTGGTGGGACACTGTGTGATGAAGAGCCTGGCAGATGAGCCCTGAGTGGCAAGTCCTTCCTCTAACTGGTCTTCTGGAGCTCATTCCAGGGCATACACATGCATCCCCAGCACCACTCTCCTGGTCAGACTCTAACAACAGGTGTGCTTTCCTCCATACTTGTAAAAATGACACATCAGCTCTTGGAGGACCCCTGACATAGTCGAACTCTTGACATAGTCGCACCAGAAACTTCAGTAGCAACTGTCCCTCCAACCACTTGGGCCTCAGAACCATCATGTGGAGTCCCACCTGCCTTCAGTTCTCAAATCTGAGTTCAGAGTTCTGTTTTACATGGGACACAATATGCAGCACAAATATGCCCTTCCACCAACCCCATGTTGTGCCCCCATATGTTTTCAATATCCTCATTCTGTCTCTTTTCCCTGCCCAAACTCTGGTGTGTGTGCACACAGAAGGACCCCAACACCTTCTGCAATCTCGGTCTCCCCTGAGGGAAGATCAGGGCCCCAAGTCTGAATGTGCATAGTCACACTGAGTGTTATAAATGGCAAAGGCATCCACTATACCCTGAAATAGAGCCACCTTGTTATATAACCCAAATTCTGGTTAGGCACAGTGTCTCATGCCTTTAATCCCAGCATTTTGGGAGGCTGAGGTGGGAGGGTGGCTTGAGCCCGGGAGTTCAAGATCAGCCAGGGCAACATAGCAAGACCTCGTGCTCACACACACACACACACACACACACACACACACACACACACACACAGCAATGTGTTGTGGCATGAGCTTGTAGTCCCAGCTACTCAGGAGGCTGAAGTGGAAGGATTGCTACTTTGGCCTGTACAGTTGTCACAAAACTCAGCACCCCAGGATCTGCACCCAGAATGCAACCTTTCTGCCTGTTCTGTTTTGGTCTGTAAACTCTAGTGGAACATACTCTATTCATGAGCCCTTACAAATATCCTCTTTGTATTTATTTATTTATTTTTGACTTGGAGTCTAACTCTGTCACCTGGGCTGGAGAACAGTGGCACACTCATGGCTCACTGCTGATCCCTGGGCTCAGGCGACCCTCCTACGTCAACCTCCTTAGTGGCTGGAACCACAGGTGTGCCACCACACCCGGCTAATTTATTTTATTTATTATAGATACAAGGTCTTGGCACGTTGCCCAGGTTGGTTTTGAACCCCTGAGCTCAGGCCTCCCAAAATGCTGGGATTACAGGAATGAGCCACCATGCCTGGCCAAAAATAACCTCTTACATCAGGAATTTGTTCAGCTCTGGCTCTGCCTGACTCCAGAGGAGCTCAGAGGAGAAAAGAGTCCAGAGCAGATTCTTTCACCTCTTTTTTTTTTTTTTGAGTCTTATTCTGCCACTCAGGCTGAAGTGCAGTGACATGCTTATGGCTGCCGCAGCCTCAACCTACTGGATTCAGGTGATCTTTCCACTTCACACTTCCAAAAATCAGGAACTACGGGTGAGTGTCACCACACCAAGCTAATTTTTTTAGTGATTATGGAGACACATCTCACCATTTTGCCCAGACTGATCTTAAACCCTTGGATTCATGCAATCCTCCCCACTCGACCTCCCAAAGTGCTGGGATTACAGATATGAGCCACAATGCCAAACCTCAGGGCAGATTCTCATCTTGTCTATTCCACAACTGATGTTCACAACGTTTTGACACTCAGAGACAGATAGAGAGGAGTAATAAAACCTTAAATTTGGTGAATAACTTCTTTCTGGTTAAACTTGTGATTCAAGAGTCCTTTGTAAGCCCAGTCTTTCATTCTTGGGAGTACATTGGTAGCTCCATGTGTCAAAATCAGACATGAGCACAGATAAATCACCCAAATTCCTCTAAACCATGAATACATTATCTCTTTCTGACTTCATTACTTTATCTATATTAGCTAATATGGTATATGAGAGTATTTTTATGACAATTAATAAAGAAACAGAAAAGAATCCTTTTTTTTAAAAAAGGGCATAGTAGTGTAAGCTTGTAGTAACAGCTACTCAGGAGATTAAGGCAGAAGGATTGCCTGAGCTCAGGAGTTCCAGACTGTGTGATTATTGTGTTGTTTACAGCCCCTATCTTGAGTGAAATCAATATTGACAAAGTATATTTTCTAGAAAATATCAATTTCATCTAGGTTTCCCCACTCATTGGTACTGATTTGGAATAATAGAGAAAATATTCTCTTCTTTTTATTTTTGGAGTTGGAGTCTCACTCCATCACCCAGGCTGTAGTGCAGTGCTCACAGCCACCCCAGCATTGACCTGCTGGGCTCCAGCGATCCTTCTACCTCAGCCTTCCAAGTAACCAGAATTACAGGTGTGTGCTACCATGCCCATCTAATTTTTTGATTTGTTGTAGAGATGAGGTCTCACCGTGTTTCCCAGACTGATCGTATAACTATGGACTCGAGCAGTCCTCTCCCCTTGGCCTCCCACTGTGCCTGGCTGAGACAATATTTTCTACTCTATTAACATCGTGTTCCTTTTTCTGCACCTACGCAATCAAAAGAGTTTTTGGGGTAGCTTATGTGATTCTGATTTTCTGCCCACAAATTAAATATTGGTGGTATTCAGTGATCTGAGGTTTAAAGAAAAATTCAATGGGAGGTAAGAGAAATTCTCATGAAAGCCAATAATCTGATGAGATCCATGGGCTTCTGTCAGTCCCTCATGAAAATTATCAGCATTTTCTTCTCCTTCCCTGGGAGACCGTATCTACTTCCAGGAATAATGTAAAAAAAGATCCCAAACATTCCAGCGGTCTCTTTGGATATGCTCGCCAGATACTTCTAATGGACTCTGAGAATTCAAACGTTTTTCAGAACTATTCTCAGCTCCCCAAGCGTGAACTGGCATGGCTGCTACAAGTGACATGATAATTGCAGTACTGTGGGGAAGTGCAGTCACAGCATCACAAACTCATATTTCAGGCTCTGACTTCCTCCCTCCTGCATATGCTGTGACTGCCGTGACCTTCACACTGAGCTCATGGTTCTGGCAGCAGGAAGGAGACTGGTATTTTCTGCTTCAGTCTAAGGGACATAGCCTGTAAAGAAGAGAGGTGTGTTAGGAATCTGGGAAGGTGTGCATGTCTGCAAAATAAACTCTTTTGGGGTAGAACTGGTCCAGGGACCGAACTAGACACGAAGAAGAACTAATTCCTGAGAGATGAGCTGAGTGTTGGGGAGAGACTGTTATCCTGAGCCCCTGAACCTTGACTGTTGCTTATGTAATTTAATAAAATTCTTTTTGAGAGGCTTATTGGTTTTTGTTGTAAATGTTGCCAAAATCTATATTTTAATGTGCTTCAAGATTGCAACTTCAAAATTTGTCTCCTATTCAATTTGGCACAATACTTCTCTGCACAACAGGTATTTTGCACAAGACCTCTATGCAAAAATCAGAGATGTTTTCAGGAGGAATATAGCTATTTCAGTAAAAGCTCTGTGCATGGGCAAATGAATATGATGGAGCTAATTGAATTTTTGTAATTGACAGCAGAATTAGTGTGACCAAATAGGAATGTCTGTAATATAATTGTTTTTCTGTATTTGGGTATGACGTACTTAAAGGATACAGTAAATATGTCTGTAGTGAAAATATCTGTGTTCTCTTCATCATGGGGTATATTTTCCTTCATGAAATTAGGGAAGGTCTTTTAGGAAAAAGTGAACATCATAATAGAGGGTATCAGACAGCAGATACAATTAAATACTTTATTTGATAGTTTACTTTAAAAGAATAGGTAAACAAAAATATAATCTCTTCAGAGAAAAAGTTTTCAGGATTATGTTTCTTGCAATATTTTCTCTGGTTTAAAAACTGCTGGCGGCCAGCCCCTGAAGGATTTTAGGGTCCCTGGAAAGATGTGGCGGCGTCAACAATTATTCTGGAGAAATAAAGAGAAAGAAAAAGAAGCAGGGAGAAAGAAAGAGACTGAACTCTGTCTAGTGCAGAAGCCCCTTTATTGACAAACACAGAGGGTTATTATACCCTAATTTTGCACAGTCAGACTCACATGTCTTCTATGTGAACCCAAAACCAGGCCATGGGGGTGTACCCCGCCCACCAGATGTTTCTTCAGGCATGAGGAAGAACAAACCCAAAATTGTCTTTATTTTCCTTATGCTTGGCTAATGTCCCTCAGAAGTTTTAATACAATTTCTAAAAATATGATACCATTTTATCAATGTTAATCTATATATTTATTTTATTCTACACACTTTACCTATGACTAACTTTCCTAATGATTAACAATCTATTCCTATACTTTACCCTAACACACACAATGGAACTTAAACAAAATGACTAAAACCAGTTTTGCATAATGTGGCCCAGTCCAAAGGTCATGCTGGGCTCTCAGCACTAGGGCTCCTTGATGTGGTCCTGGCTTGAACGAGGACCTGTCTGGAAGTCTAAACTGCAGCCAAAGGGAAAAGGGAACAATGAGTTTCCAATGTTAGCTTGTGTTCATCCCAGTCTCGGAGTTTTCATGCTTGAGCTAACAGGAGGCTTTATTGCCAAGAAAAGGGAGAGGTATTTGGGGTCAACAGTTCCCAAACACATCCTAGTGGCCTCAGGGTCAACGGCCCTCCCTGATCCCTAATGCTCAGTGGGCCTCCATGGCCAGTTCCCAACAAAAAACATTTCAACGTTTTTCTCATGCTCATTACTCGTTTTTCTATCTTTTCAATTTATTAAATTCACAAGACTTCATGTCTTCAAATTCCATTTTACACACTTGTGTTGTATTTTAATAGCTTTCCAAAATCAAATGTTAATTCAACTTTTGGTTGATTATTCTAAAATAGGAAACACACAGTTATATGCTACTTAAATAAGATTTGTTTATTATTTATCCTAAAATACTTATCACTTTTTATGTTTCATGTCTCATATTTTAGTGCACAACCTAATTCTGTACATTATTTTGTGATGGGTACCATGATATTTTTTGTTCTCACAAAAAATAAAATAAATCTTTCTTGTCATTCTCACAATTGTCTACATTAAATAAATTAATCTGGGTTATATAATATTATTCAGTGGATCTAAAATTTAGTAAGATCTCTGAATATTTATTCATGTTATATTGATATATAGAATAAATACTTAAGCAAAACGGATAAATTATCACAACAAATTAATGTAAAATAAATTTGAACTATGACAACATATTTATACATACATTGTGTGTGTATTAAAGAACACAGCTTAGTAACTGTTATTGAATATCATAGTAGTGAACATCAATGTTACTGCAACCAAGCTACCCAGGTTCAAAGGTTCAAATCCTGCATGCCCTGTCAGGATTTAGATAAGTCATCTAACGTCTGTGTGATTAAATTCTCCTTGCTGGTTAAAGGAGAATAACATTAATTTCTAACTTATAGAGGTGTGAATTTTAAATATTCGAATAGGTAAGACGTTAATGAAAGTGACTCATATATTTTAAGTTCTATAAAAACAAATACAAGCCGGGCTCGGTGGCTCAGCCTGTAATCCCGCGCCTTTGGGAGGCTGAGGTGAGTGGATTGCCTGAGCCCGCGGGTTCGAGACCCGCCTGGGCAGCGAGACCTCATCTCTACAATAAATAAAAAAATCAGCCGGGCATGGTAGCGCGTGCCTGTAATTCTGGTTACTCGGAAGGCGGAGGCGGAAGGATCGCCGGAGCCCAGCAGGAGAGGCTGCGGTGGCTGGAAGCGGCCACTGCACTCCAGTCTGGGCGACAGAGTGAGACTCCAACTCAAAAACAAAACAAAACAAAACAAAAAAAAAACAAAAACAAAAACAAATACATATGACTTGGGAAATTTCTTAACAAAATGTATGCATATATTAACTTTTAATTATCAGGGAGAAGGAAAAATAAGTAGAGATGTTATCATTCATAAAATTATAACCCACAACGCATATTTCCATGCAGAATCCTCTGCTCATTGAACATTGACTCCTACAAAATGACAGAATGACCTCTGTGGATTTGAAATTTGGAATGATCTTCCTATTCTAGGTAGTTTTTAGAATCCTGGGGATCTTTTCACTCTTGTATCATTACACGGCCCTTTCCTTAGGGGATGTGGGTCAAGATCCACAGATTTCATTCTCAGGCATCTGATTGAGGAATTTCAGTGACTGTGGTAGCTTTTGGAATGACATTTTGGCAATTATTTTGGACGTGAAATTATTTTATATGTTCACAGGGTGACCAGGGGTGTGTCCAATGGTGTCATCTGTCTGTTGAGTGTTTTTCAAATAATCACCATCAACCCTAGGAATTCCAGGAGGTGGATAGAGCTTAAAGTAAAAGTCCTCAAGTACATTGGTTGCTCCAGTATCCTGGTTGCTGGATCCTGCACGTGCTGGTAAAGATTATTTTTCTTATTTATAAAAAAGAAAAATGGAGCAATGAAAACATCACAAAGAAAAGAGATTTTGGATATTGCTCTCCCACATTTCATGACAAAGTCGCGACCCCAGTATATGTAGCATTGACAACTTTGGATGATGTTCTGTGTTTGGGACTCATGATCTGGGCTAGAAGCTCCATGATTTTTGTCCTGTACAGACGAAAGTCCTACACATTCATAGGGCCAATGTCTCCCCCAGATCCTCTCCTGTGACCAGGGTCACGTAAAGCATCCTTGCATTGGTGAGCACCTTTGTAGCTTTTTTTTGCCCTTTCCTCCAGCATTTATGTTAGTTTAGCTCTCTTTGATAATTCCAATTGGTGACTGGTGAAGTGTTGTACTAATCACTGCATTTTTCCAACTATTAACCCTTTTGTTCTCATGCCCTGTGACCCCAGCATATACAAACTCTGTTGAGTCTTCTGCAGAAGAACTACACAATTCTTTTATCTCATCAGAAAAGTGTGAATTGTTTGTCTGGCATCTTATTCAGCCTTTGATGCACTCAGACCTCAAAGAATCTGAAGAACAATTATAAACCCTTTTCACTGCAGAGAGAGCAGTAAAGAAGACACACTGAGGCTGAGCAAACATGAAACAGCAAATATTAATAGGCATAGTAAATGAAAAGTTATGTAATTAAAAAGTAGTACTTATATTGTTGTGTTTTTGCTCAAGGTTGCCGTGGATAAATACAGATCTCATAAAATAGTCCTGAAGTACTGTACAGATGGAAATGTCTTTGTGTAATGGTCATTTTGAGATATTTAATTTTCCTAAGATGTCTTTGAATTTCGAATTGTATGGACAGATGCACAAAAGGGAATAATGTGATGGTTGCTATTTTTTGAATATTTGACCTCTCTGGGTCTCACATTGAAATTTGATCAGCAGTGTGGGGCATGGGCCTAATGAGAGATAATTGAGTAATAGGAAAGGTTTCCAATAAATGACTTGGTGCTGTCCTTGAGGTCATGAGTGGCTTCTTACTCTATTGGTGTCTGGAGAGCTGGTTGTTCAAAAAAACCAAGCAACTGCCACTTGCTTTCTCTCTCATCCTGTGATCTCTGCACACACCAGCTCCTCTTTGCCTTCAGCTATGAATAGCAGAAATCCATGACCCTCACCAGATGCTAATGCCAGTGTCATGATTCTTGTACAACTGGAAGCACTGTAAGTCAAATAAATCTCTTTTCTTTATAAATTATCCAGTCTCAGATACTCTTTTGCAATACACAAGCAGATGTACAATGCTTTTCCAAGAAACTGGGGGTAGGGGAAGTGACACCGATGAGTAATGCAAATGGCTTGAAAAAAATTTGTTTTTAATTCTTGTAGGCATTCCTGGTTGGATTTTGAATACTGTGTCTTATGTTCTAAAATAAACTGCAGACATTTAAAATATAAGTTTGCTCCTTCTCCCATTTTTTAGAGATGAGGTTGGTCTTGAACTCCTGGGCTCAAGCAATCCTCTTGCCTCAACTACCCAAAGTACTGGGATTCCAGGTGTCACCGACTGCACCCAGCCAGAAATATGATGATGCTTTTTGAGAAAGATCAACATATTAAAATATTTTCAGGTAAAGGTTTGTATGATGGTCCACAGGGGACCTAAAGGAACATGGTACAGTGTGTCAGCTAACTTTTACAAAGGGTGATGATAGACAGCAATAGATAAAAAGAGATTTTGTATTTTGGAGAACAATTAAATGCATTTTTGGAGTGTTCCGAAAGTAGGTTGTTCTAGATTAAGGCTTTTAACAAAAGTCACACCCTCTTTTTCTCCTCCTCATTAATCCAAGCTTTCTATTCCTTCCAGCATCATTGTATCAGGGATGAGAACAAATAAGGGATCTATCATGTTGTAGTTCTGGAACCCCCAAAGACCTAAAAAGAAAAGGCACTGTGTCCATGTCTGAGAAGCCTAAGAAATGACCTTGAGACAACAGATGAGACAAGGGCTTTTTTCAGGAACTCACAGAGATGGTCCAGGAGCAGATGCCTGGACAGGAAAAACGGTTCCTGGTTGTAAAAGGCATGCAAGTTATACAGTGTTTTACACAAGATGAGTGTGGGGTCAAGCAGGAAATGGGTGGGGTTTCCAGCATACTGAGCAATGTGAGAATGCGCTTATACATATGCTGCATGTGCACAAAAAGGCTGTGATTTCTCTCTAAGATTTAGAGTTTTAATATTTTAATTAACTAACAATAACCAAATGTAGTTGGCATTAATACAAACAATAGCCAAATGTAATGTGCATTGATCCAGACATGCCCAGTCTGGTCAGGACTAGCCCAGGGTTGCAGGAGAACATTCACTGTGCATAGCTGCAAGATATGGTCAGCAGGTGCAGAGAATATTTCTCCCATGGCTTTAGCATGACCTGTGTGTCCAGGGATGGAGTCTGAGAGGAAGGGGACATCCCTGGTTGGCCACCCCCAGGAATTATCTCCAGGACTCCTTCCCAGGCTCCAATTCCAGGACCTCTCCAGGCTGTAAGCCCCTTCTTGGGGCCATATCTAAGGTGTTCTCATGTTGTCATTGAGTGTGTGTCTCCCTACACATCCTCATATGGTACTAGTTCAATTTTGAAGATGAGGCCCAGGTTTGTCTTGAACTGCTGGGTTCAAGCAATCCTCCTTTGTAGCCTCTCAATGTGCTAGGTGAGCCACCAGGGAATTCTTGTAGGACTGGGAAGGCTGGAAAGGAAGGCGTGGACGTGGAGGTTGATGTTATCACATGAGAAGGCAGGTCCTTTGCTGGCAGCTGCATAGTTGGACTACAAGCATGTATTAATAGCATTTAAAATCTCCACCCCCACCCCAGGCATCCCCTTTGGGTCTCCTCCCGCTGTGGGAGATTATCTATCCTCTTAAAAAATCCTACCTTCTCAAAATAAAATATAAAATAAAATTAAAATAAATAAGTAAAATAAAATCTCCCCCCCTTGGGGTGACTTTTACTATTATAGTAAGGCAATGGTTACCCTACCAATATGTTGGGGTCTTGGCTGCACATGTGGCAGAGAGGGAGTGGGGGGGTGTCCTCAGTTGTGTAAGGTTTATGGTGTCTTGGTATTTCCTTTAGGGTTTCTATACATTGTTTTCAATCCAGTGGTCAGTGGACAGTGGTGGTGTCATGATGCTTATTGGTAACTGCAAAAAAAGAGGTCTTCTGAAAATGAGCAAAACCAGTTCTTCCCTAAGTTGTCTCAAAAGTAAACAGGTTCTTGTTTAACAGAAGAATTTTCCACATCTTAATGCATTACATTTAAAATACCATTATTTAGGAGACATGAATTCTGTTATGTGAGGGTTAGGGGGAAATTTATTCTGGATGTTTTTCTCTAGGAAAAGTTGAGGCTGTATGAGATTAAAGCCATGGAAAGGCCCTCCTAGCCTCAGAGCTGGATGGACAGTGGGGAAGAAGGTGGGGGAATTGGAGCCAGCAGCCTGGGTCACCAGCATAAGTTAAGATTCAGCCCCTAGCACAGAGGTCACCCGAGGCTTTTTTTTCTAGGCTCTGCTGGTGCCTCTGGTGCCTGAGCCTGCCCAGGGGCCCCTCGGCTGGGGAGGCTGAGAAATGTCCAAGTTTGTGTCCACAGCTGAGCAGTGATGGGGGGATGGTGGGTCTGAGAGCTCTCAGGGGAGCAGTAGCCAGGGCTGCTGGGAGGAAGAAATGGTGCTAATTATCCCATCCAGGTGGGCCATTTTAATTTTATTTTATTGTTATTTTAAAGGTGAGAGGTACAAGTCAGGATTGATTATATAGATGTTCTAGGTACAGGTGAGGTTTTGGGCCTCCCATGAGACCTCACTTCACCTGGATTGGGATTAGGCACCCTTACAGATGTCATGTGCCCCCATCACAGAAGCAAAGAACAAAGTACCACATGTTCCAATTCATAAGTGGAGCCTGAACACCTATTGTAATACCACAAAAAAGGGATTGGCAGTGGTCGTGGACTGCTTTTTAATCAGTGAGAATGGCCGGTCCACATTGAGTAATCCTTCACATTGTTTTTATATAAAGGAAATGAAAATTACACAACAATGGTGTGGTGCTTTCACTCATCACACTGGAAAATATTAAAACTTTTCAATATGTAATTAAAGTTTAACTGATTAATGGTTTGTAGATGGGTCTTTTATGGACTACAGATGGGAGAATGAAGAGACACAGTCTTTTCAGGATTAAAGGTGGCTGATATAAATATATATGAATTTTGTTGCACTCCATAGCATACAAACACATAGGATGTTGAAAGCTTAATATTTGCTATAACTAAATATGTGGGCTGGGTTTGGTGGCTCAACATGTAATCCCAGCATTTTGGGAGGCCAAGGAGAGTGGATTGCCTTTGTCTGTGGGTTTGAAACCAGCCCCAGCAACTTGGTGAGATCTCATCTCTGCAATACATCAAAAAAATTATCCAAACATTGTAGAACATGCCTGTAGTTCAGGTTTCTTGAACGGCTGAGTTGGAAGGATTACTCCAGTAGGAGTCCAGCAGTTCAATGCTGGAGTGCTCATGAGTATGCCACTGCATTCCAACCTGAGCGATGGCATGAGACTAAAACTCAAAAAAAAAAAAAAAAAAGGAAGGCAAGAAAGAAAAAAATGTGTGATTGTCAGATGACATTTACAATGACAATAAAAGTCTAATTTGGAATTTGATATTTGTCTGTAATCCTAGTCCTCATGGAAACCCACAGCTCACCATTCTGAGTATAGTTTTCAAGGTCCTTTTTACTATTATATGCATTTATTCATTGGTAGCCTAGACTGGAAGGCAGTGACACACTCATTGCTCACTGCAGCCTCAAACTCCTGGGCTCTAGTGATCCTCCTTCCTCAGTCTCCTGAGTAGCTCGTACAACAAGTAACTGTCACCACACCTCCCAGTTAATTTTTTTAAACATTTGTTTGTAAAGACAAGGTCTCACTGTGTTGCTCAGACTTGTTTCCAACTCTTGGGTTGAAACAATCCTCCAGTCATGGCCTCCCAAAGTGCTGGGATTACCATGCCCAGTCTCAAGGATCTTTTTAAATGGCCGCTCAGACTCTGCAATTTATTAATGCAGTGTGTCTAAAACAGTCTTTGTAGCTCATCCAGAAGAACCTGTATAACAGCATGAAGTTATTCCTGCCCCAAGAGCTGCATCTTCTGCTGAACAGGGTTGTGGTTCCCCTGGTTTAGGGTCCTCCCAATCCATTGCTGTTCCCAGCTGTCTTCTCTCCAGAGAATATACTCCCTCTAACATCTAGGAGGTCTAAGCTTGTTCATTTGGGGCTGGGTCTTAGGAATAGGGGAGTGAGATTGGGAGGAGCCAGGCCTCAGCAGGGAAGACATGGAGCCTGGATGGATACTTGTTGGAAGATCTGCACCGGGGAACACAGAGACCCCAGAACTGATTCCAGGTCAGCAAGTAATATACTATCTGGGCTCACACCTGAGCCACACCCTGGTGTTAAGGTGCAGAGAAGTTAATAGGGCTTTTCATGTGGTCTCCTAGGGAGTGGGATTGGGAACACTTGCTACACTCAGTGTCCTCTGAGGTCACTTTCGATGGGCACCTTTCCTTTCCTCTGCACTGAGGACCAGGTGAGATCCCTGCAAAAGCAGCCTTGGGTGAGAGGTTGGCCTGACCAGCTCCCATGGACCTCATTTTCCAGGGATCCCACACAGTGCCTTCTGCCATATCCCATCTATCTCCTCCTCCTCCTCTTTCTCTCCCCCATTCTCTAGAATACCCTGTCCTGTCCTTGGTCCCTAAATGTTTCCTGGATCCCAGCAACTCCAAACCCCTCGCATCCACAGAGCTCATACATCCCTGCCCACACCCTGTATGAATTACTGTCTTGTCTGCCTGTTCCTCTCAGGTCATAAAAACAGATTCTCCCCGCTGAATTGTGGGGACTATGCCTGGAATGATTTTGTATTCCTCAAACTGTGCTTTGATTCTTTGGATACAAGGAAAGTGTGGATGACCCACTGCTCCGGACAAACCACATTGAACACAAAATGAAAGAGGCTATTTCGAAACATCTATTCTCTACCACACCCCAAGGTCCGAGTCTCCAAAGCTCTGGTTACCACTGACCTGTCAACTTCCTGCCAGAGGAGACTGTTTCCTCATCCCTGTCCATCCTAAAGGCAGAAGAGCACAATCTTACCTGATCTTGTTTCTGATCTCAGTCACATAACTCTCTCTCTCTCTCTCTCTCTCTCTGTGTGTGTGTGTGTGTGTGTGTGTGTGTGTGTGTGTGTGTGTGTTGGAGTCTGAAGTGGCCCATGAGCTGGAGTGCAGTGGCAAGCTCATAAGTCACCACAGTCTCATCTCTGCTGGAATCAGGCAATCTTTCCACCTAATCCTTCTAAGTAGCTGGGACTACAGGTGCATACCACCGTGCCTGACTAATTTTCTAATTTTCTAATTTTATTGTAGAGACAAAGTTTCACCATGTTACCCAGGGTCTTGAGTTCCTGAGCTCAGGTGATCCTCTTGGCTCGGCCTCCCCAAGTGCTGGTATTACAGATGTGAGCCACTACACCCAGCTTATGTTTCTCCCCATCTGAGCTATGCTTGTAACACCTGGATAAGGAGGAGTTTGGGTGACCCCTCCTGATGAGAAACCATATACCCTAGTTCATTCCGAATATCCAAGAAGCAGAGGTTGCAACCAAATCTCGGATCCCAGCTGCCCTCTAAAACTCAGGATCTGCAGTCTTTGTTGCCAATGAACTATTCACTCCCTATCCAGGAGTGACTGAATGATCCAAGCTACTATTTCCCCTAGCTGCAGAAGAATACAATTTCATCTGATCTGGCACTGGCATTTCTGGTTCAGATCTTAGTTTTCTTACTTTGGGATTGTTGACTGAAAAAGGCTCAGATCTATGAATTTAGAAAGAAGGGCTTTGTTTCTAAAAAAGAGAGCCCCACGGCCTGTAGGTAGAAGTGGAGCCTCTTGCTAAAACGTAAAAGCAAGTTATTTGAGAGAGAGGCAAAGGAAACAGGCATTTATGCAAAGCAGGGGGCTAAGTATATAAATGTAACAGATTAAAGGAAGAGCTATGGATATTCACAAAGTGTTGGCATGGGCATGCCTAGTGGCCTAACATGCATAAGGTAGGGACCACAGAAAAACCCAAATTATCTTTTGGAGGGTGTGTCCCTTGCAGTACAGGCTTCTCCTACTAAGTAAGTGTTCTAGGAAACCTTTGGCATCCACGTACCAGCTAACATTGTTGTGAGAGGCTGCGTTTGGATTCAATGAAGGTTTTTCGGAGATGTGTCTGCACATTTCATGATGGGTGATTTACGAGCACACCTGCTCACACCACACTGAGTGTTCAGCAGTGTTTGATCCAAAACGGCATGACTCCCATGTCCTCAACCTCCCTATTCACCTGGTCTCACCCCAGTTGACTTTTTCTTTTGTTTCCCCAGATGAAAAATGCCCTCAAAGCGAAACACTTTGCCCATGTGGAAGAGGTGAAGCAATAAACCGCAGAAGCACTAAAAGACAAGTTCAAAAACTGTTTTGAGCAATGGGAAAAGCATCTTGATAGATGTATTGCATCCAACAGAGAATACTTTGAAGGTGACTGAATTTCAATATGTAAGAATAAGTAGGCCGAGCTTGGTGGCTCAGCCTATAAAGCCAGCACTTTACGAGGCAGAAGTGAGTGGATTACCTGAGCCCAAGTGTTCGAGACCAGCCCAACTTAGTTAGATCTCATCTGCACAATAAATTAAAATTTGTCAGGTGTGACAGCACACTATTGTACTTCTGACCAGTTGGAAAGCTGAGGTAGAAGACTTTCCAGTTGACACTGGGGTGGCCTTGAGTGTGCCAGTGCTCTAAAACCTGGCGACAGAACAGGACTAAAAAAAATAAAAGTAAAAAAATACACAAGATTTTATAAATAATTCCAGTTTTTTCTGGATTACTCCCTCATCTGCAACATGCATCCCATGTTCACCTTAAGGGGGAAATCGAAGATCTAAATGTACTAAAGTTAGGCCCCTTACATCAAAAGGTGAAGTAGAGGACATAAAAGTCCTCTGTGCACAGCCTCCAGTGACCACTCTGTGGTTGGTGGTCTCTTATCAGGAAAGAATGTTGATCAGTTTGTGGCAAAAAAGCACAAAAAGAAAAGGGCAGCATTGGTTGGTTGGTTGATATCAGTGGTCAAGTCTTTTGTTTTGTTTTATTTTTTAAAATTAATTAATTTATTTATTATAAAGATGTGGGGTACAATTCAGGGTTAGATATACAAACATTAATCATGCAAGTACCCTTGTTGATGAGGTATACCCCTCCTTCCCCTAGCAGTTTCCTTCAACTGCCAATCCCACCCACCCTCTCCTGACAGTTTTCCACTACTGCCAATCGCTTTCTTATAGCATTATACTTGTTCAAGGTCACCTTATGAGTGAGAACATATGGAACGCTGTTCTTTGTTTCTGTGATAAATCACTGAATATGATTGACTCCAAATTCATCCAAGTTGTTTCAAAGTTCGTATATTTTTGCTTCTTTATGGCTGCATAATATTCCATTGTGTATATGCACCACATTTCTTTATCCAGTCCAGTTTCGATGGGCAATACGGTTGGTTCCATGTTTTTGCTATTGCAAATAGAGCTGCAGCAAACATACGTGTGCAGGCATCTTTGTAGTAGAATAATTTGAATTCCTCTGTATATATTCCCAAGAGGGGAATTGCTGAGTAATATGGAAGGTCAATTTCTAGTTCTTTCAGACACCACCGCACTGTCTTCCGAAGGGTTGCACTAGTCTGCCTTACCACCAGCCACCCAACAACCACAGAATATACATTCTATTCATCACCACATGGAACATACTCCAAGATCGATCACATCCTTGGCCATAAGTCAAGCATAAACAAATTCCATAAGGCTGAAATCTTGTCATGCACATTCTCAGACCACAGTGGAATAACAATAAATATCAAAACCAACATTTTCCCAAAACCCACAAAGACATGGACACTAAATAGCAGGATGCTGAAATATGACTGGGTCAACACTGAAATCAAGAAAGAAATTGAAAGATTCCTGGAAACTAATGAAAATTGTGGAGTCTTCTGAAAGGTCTGGTTTCCACTTAGCCCTTAGGAAAAAAAATAGCAGTTATCAAGGGAGAGGGTATAATGAAGCATGTTTGATCTCTTTTCCCATATGGCTGATAAGTTTGTTTTTTTGACATATCTGTAGGGGATCCTGGGCCAAGAGATTGTCTGTTCAGTTGGTTGTGGAGCTTAGATTTTTTTTTGAATTGGAGTCTCACTCTGTCTCCCAGGTTAGAGTAAAGTGGCATGATCAAGGCCACCACAGCCTCATCCTGCTGGGCCCAGGCAATCCTTCTACCTCAGCCTCCAAAATAGCTGAGATTACAGGCACACACCACCACACCCAGCTAATTTTTATAAAACTTATTGTAGAGTTGAGATCTTGCTATGTTTCCCAGACTGGTCTCAAACTCCTGAGCTCAGGAAGTCCTCCCACCTTGGCTTCCCAAATTGCTGGGATTATAGGCATGAGCCACCATGCATGGCAATGATTCTCCTGTAGCAATGAGAACAGCAAACACCACAATTAATTTTTATCAAAGGCTACTTGGATAATTCACTGGTTCTAAGCCAGGGGTAGAGAAATGACAAGGCAAGCCTGAGAGATTTGTTGTGGCAAAAAGTGAGAGTCAGGAAGTGCTCCAAAAACAAATAATTGGTGCCACATCAAAGGGACAGAGAAATAATCTGAAAGGGCACCTAAATTCAGTCACTAATTCTTTAATACCAACTGAGTGCCCTGCAATTAATTAAATTTTGGCACTATGGGTCAGCACAGATGCTACAAGTTAAAAGCTATAAATTATAAATAAAATTTTAAGCCCCCAGGTAGAATTAACAGAACCCCTCTTGGCTAATGGGACCCCAGAAAAACCTTAAAACCAGAATTTACAGCCATGGTGGAAGGGAAGGTCAGATATACTTTGTTATGTTTTCTCTCACTTGGAGTTTTGGCACAACTCACCAATATTGATGTTGAAATAGGGATCAAAAGACTGATAGAATGGACTCTTTGTGGCATTGAGCCACCAAACTATAAACACTACCCAAAGCCATGCAATGCAAGGGTTAAACAACACCCTACAAATCATAAAATCTTGTTCACTGGGATTTTTCATAACCCAGTATAATGTGGGCTACTTTCCAACCTGACTTTTATCTAGCATCATGGGGCAGATAGCAAACTTTTTTACCTTAACTAAAGCATTTCTTTATACTGACTTCCAATCTTTAGACAAAGCTTAACTCTTTTTACCAACTGGTAACTAAAAAAATCCCCCAAACCCACCTCTGACTTGTTAGTCCTACTTTGAGATGTCTTACCTTTTGTGGTTGAACTAATGTGTGCCTTCCTGCAATGCCTGTCTCACTGAAATGTACACAATCAAACTGCAACCCAACCTTCTTGGGTGTGCATTCTCAAGATCTTTTGAAACTATGTTCTTCCATGCTAAGGTCACTCATATTTGCTCATAATGGGCATCTTTAAAACATTCTACAACGTTTGTTTTATTTCCATTAACAAGGCAAAGTTGTTCACAAGACATTCCTCTTCAAATGGCATTTGCAAGCATCAGGCATCTCCAGGCCAACTGTACTCAACTAGCCTAAAGACAAATTCGGGCTTCCCACAATTCCCTCTTGTTCAATAATTTGCTAGACTCCTAGAATGCAGAAACGTACACTAATATCAATTAACATTTTCTTATAAAGTATATCAGTGAGCAGCCACATGTAAATATTAGGAATGCATTGTATAGAAAGGTCTAACGAAAGGTCTAATAAAAGACCACTTGGAGAAGAGGCTGGTTTTTGGTAAGGGAGGGAATTACATGGGAGCATTGCAGCTTCTCTCCCTGTGGAGTCAGGATGCACCAACTTCTCAGTTCACTGATATATTTTGATCATCAGAAAGTTTCCCCAAACTTCAGTGTTCAAAATTTTCATAGGGGTATCATTACCATGGCATCATTAATTAAATTGTTGGCCATGAGGTTGAACTAAAGTTCCAGCATCCCTTTCTTCCCTGGAGGTCTGACAACTGCAGGTTCCAACCCTACAATTACACAGTTGGATTTTCTGGTGACTAGTCCCAATCCTGAAGCTATGTAGGTCTACAGCCATGAGGTCTCTCATTAGTATGGCAAGGGCATTTTCATCATTTGAGAAATTCTAAGAGATTTTGAAGGTCTGTGATATGAATTAGAATAAAGATCAGTTATATTTAAAATTATACCACAATTTCCAATGACCAAAACAGCAATAATATAAGCAATAAACAAAATTACTTTGTGTTGAATTATAGCACAAACTAAATATAAATAAGTTCATTTTGATATGATAAAATCATTGAATAACTAAATAAATTGAGGAGAAAACACAAATCTTTTCTTGTTTTTTTCCAGCATGCCTTCATTACTATATACAGAAGCATGTCAAGTTACATGTATGCATGTCTACCCCTCCCATAGATGAAGTTTATTAATTAAGTGCCTTTCCACAAAAATACACACACTCACTGTAGTGTGAGTTAGGTTTAGAAACTCCCTTTCAAAATAATGACATATAGAGAAGGAAACATAGTATTTTTATGTGGAAAAAAACAGACAAACACTACCTAAACTGATCAAGATGAACATCACCAGAGATTATTTATATAAAGTCCATGAAACTTCTGATATATGAAGTGATGAGATGAGACATTCTTCCCCATATCCTTAAAAACAGTATTCTCATAAGCAAAATAAGAAACAGAAATATTCAATCTCAGGGAACTTCTAAGAAATACTGAACCAGTACTGCTTAAACTTCTCAAGCTCATGAAAAAAAAGAAAAAACAGAGAGCAGAACAAACTGGGCAGGCAATATGATTAAATTTAATATGGTATACTGAATGATCCTGCAAGTGAAAAAAAAAACCTGTTAATTCTGATGAGCTATAAATGATGTTTGGAGTTAAGCTGACATAATGTAGCAATATTGGTGTCCTAGTTTTTATAATGTGCCATGCCAAAATGTTAACATCAGAGGTACTGGGTAAGAAACACTTGAGTATTGACTGTGTCACCTTTGCAAATTTTCTCCAAATCTGAAATTATTCAAAAATAAAATATATACTTAAAAACATGTAGCTGTTTAAAATTTACAAAGGATCATATTAAAATGCTTAATATATTTGCACTAATATTTATCTTCTTTCTTTTGAAGGTGTCCGTTTTGCTGTCTTGGTGACTTGAGGAGCAGTAAACTCCTCATTAAACAAGGTACACTTGGGTCTTTTTACTCCAAATTTGTTCTCAGCTATTGCTACAGAGCAGGTGAAGCTTCTTTCATAAACTTGTCTCCACAAGTTGGAGTGAAAAGAGAATATCCTGAAACTGTCAACTACCATCAGCACTTAATCTAGCACGATCTACTTTCTGAATATTGTAAAATATTTTTTGTTTTTTTCCAACATACCAACTATTTATCTTATGCATGCACCCTTTGTAAAAGTCAACTGACAGTCTTCTCATGTCCCTTATTGTCCCCTGTGAATCATTTTCAGGTGCTTGCCTGAAAATATTTTAATATATTACTCTTTCTCAAAACACATTATCATATTCCAGGCTTGATGTGGTGGCTCACATCTGTAATCCCAGCAATGTGGGTGCCTGATGTGAGTGGATTACTTGAGTTCATAAGTTTGAGACCAGCCTGAGTAATATAGTGAAAACACATCTCTGAAATAAATAAATAAATATGCATTATCATCGATTCCACAAGATGGTGATGGCATAGGTGAATCTGTGAGACTCTCCAAAAAGACAAGAGAAAAATCTACACAAATGAAGGAAAACCAAAAGAAGAATATGGGTCTCTCCCAGATCCCTGGGAGGGCAAACACTGAGAAAACTGACTTTGGAATGCAAACAATGAAGAGCCCCCAGAATGACTGGTCTCAAACTACAAACCTAGACATCAAGACATTAATGGAGAGATTAAAAAGAATTAAGGAGATTCAAAAAGAAACTAGAAAGGAGCTGATATCAGAGATAACAATAATAAAGAATACTGTGAATGAAATAAATAACAAACTGATAAGCATGGAAAGCAGAATTACCTAAGCAGAAGAAAGAATCTCAGAGCTTGAGGACCAAAATATAGAGCTAAACCAAACTCTCAAAAACACAGAAAACAAGCTCAAAAAGACAGAAAAATGCCTTCAAGAGATGAGCGATTACTTCAAGAGACCGAACCTAAGAGTAATTGGCCTTCCTGAGGCAGAAAGAGAGACAGAGACCACACTGGAACAAACCTTCCATGAGATCATTCAAGAAAACATTCCTTATCTAATCAATGATGCAAAAATTCAAACACAAGAGATTCAGAGAACCCCTGCAAGACAATAAATGAGAAAACCAAATCCTAGACACATAATAATTCACCTAAACAAAGTAGGCATAAAAGAAAAAAATCCTGTAGGCAGCAAGAGAAAAAGGCCAGATCACCTACCATGGAAAACCAATTAGAATAGCAGCAGATTTATCTACAGAAACCTTGCAGGCTAGGAGAGCTTGGAGCCCTATCTTCAAAGTCCTAAAAGATAAACAATTTCAACCAAGAATAACCTAACCAGCCAGATTAAGCTTCATCAGCGAGAGAGAAGTAAAATCTTTCCCAGATATCCAATCCCTAAGAACTTATGCTGCCACCAGACTACCTCTACATGAAACACTTAAGAAAGTACTAAACACAGAAGAAAAGGGGAAAAAAAGAGCAACGTTCTCACAAGAGTACAGGAAAAAGAATAAAATACATATGAACCAATCCCCAAGCCAAAAGAAAGACAATAAACCAAGTGGAAGAACAATTATATAAGAACTCTATGATACGGATGAACTCTCACATTTCAATAATTAGCCTGAATGTGAATGGACTAAATGCACCACTGAAAAGACATAGAATGGCAAAATGAATAAAATATCACCAGGCAACAATATACTGCCTTAAAGAGACCCATCTCACTAGAAAGGACATGCCAGACTCAAAGTAAGAGGATAGGAAACAAATTTTTTGGCAAATGGAACACAAAAGAAAGGAGGAGTCATAATCCTAATTTCAGGCAAAATATCATTTAAGCTATCAAAAATTAAAAAAAACAGAGGGACACTACATAATGATAAAAGGATCGCTCCATCAATAAGAAATATCTATGCTAAACATATATGCACCTAACATAGGTGCAACAACTTTTATAAAGCAATTCCTAGGAAAACTAAAGAAAGATAATGACTCTAACACCATCATAACTGGGGACTTTAATACCCCACTCACAACCCTAGACAGATCATCAGGACAAAAAATCAGCAGTGAGATGCGGAAACTCAATGTGACTCTTGACCAAATGGACTTAATTGATACCTACAGAACACTCCATCCAAAGACCATAGTATACACATACACATTCTACACATCACCACATGGAACATATTCTAAGATCGACCACATAATTGGCGATAAATCAAGCATAAGCAAATTTAAAGGACAGAAATTTTACCATGCACCTTCTCAGACCACAGTGGAATAAAAATAAACATTAACACCAAAAAGGTTCCCCCCAAACCCACAAAGACATGGACACTAAACAGTATGATGCTAAACAATTCCTGGGTCAATGATCAAATCAAAACAGAGATCAAAAGATACCTGGAAACAAATGAAAATGAAGAAACATCTTACCAGAATCTCTGGAATGCCATGGAAGCTGTAGTAAGAGGGGAATTTATATCCCCACAAACGCACATGAAGAAAATGGAAGGAGCACAAATTAACAGCCTAACAAGCCACCTAAGGAAGCTGGAAAAGCAAGACCACAAAAACCCTAATTTCAGCAGCAGAATCCAGATCACCAAAATAAAAGCCCAAATCCAGGACATAGAAGGCAATAAGACAATACAAAAAATCAATGAAATATAAAGCTCGTTCTTCGCAAGGATAAACAAGATCGATGGTCTTCTAGCTAGACTGACCAAGAAAAAGAAAGAAAAAACCCAAATAAGTGCAATCAGAAACACAAAATATGAAGTCACATCTGACCCTGAAGAAATACAAAAGATCATTAGAGACTACTATATACACTTGTATGGAAACAAACATGAAAACGTCAAGAAAATGGAGGACTTTCTGTCATCACACAACCTGTCTAGGTTGAAACAAGAAGAAATTGAGACCCTAAATAGACCAATAACAATCAAGGAAATTAACTATGTAATAAGAAAACTACCTACATAAGAAAGCCCTGGACCAGATGGTTTTCCAGCAGAATTCTACAAGACATTTAAGGAGGAGATGATTCCAATCCTACTAAAGGTATTTCAGGCTATTAAGAAATATGGAACCCTCCCCAAATCATTTTATGAAGCTAAAATCACATTGATACCCAAGCCAGATAAAGATTCAACAAAGAAAGAGAACTACAGGCCAATATCTTTGATGAACATAGATGCTAAAATTCTCAACAAGATCCTAACAAACCAGATTCAACAAAACATCCCAAAAATCATCCATCATGACCAAGTAGGCTTCATCCCTGGGATGCAAGGCTGGTTCAACATTCATAAAACCATAAATGTAACAAAATTCATCAACAGATGTCAAAACAAAAACCACATGATTATATCATTAGATGCAGAATAAGCTTTTGATAAAATCCAGCACCACTTCTCGTTAAAACCCTCAAACATCTAGGTATTTGGGGAACTCACCTGAAAGAAATAAAAGCCATCTATGAGAAACCCACAGCCAACATACTCCTAAATGGACAAAAATTGGAACCATTTCCCCTGAAAACTGGAACAAGACAAGGATGCCCACTCTCACCCCTCCTGTTCAATATAGTATTGGAAGTCCTGGATAGAGCAATCAGAGAAGAGAAGGCAATCAGGTTTATCCAAATAGGAAAAGAGGAAGTCAATTAACTCTCTTTGCAGATGACATGATCATATACCTTGAAAACCCAAGAGAATCTGTCAAAAACCTCCTTACACTGATAAAGGCCTTAGGCAAAGTCTCAGGATATAAAATAAATGTACAAAAGACAATCATATTTCTTTACACCAATAATAAACAATCAGAAACCCAAATAAAAGGCACATTTCTATTCACCATAGCCACAAAAAAAATTGAAATACCTTGGCATCTTCTGAATCAGAGACGTGAAAGAATTTTACAATGAAAACTACAAAACTCTGCTCCAAGAAATCAAAGATGACACAAACAAGTGGAAAAATATCCCATGCTCATGGATTGGAAGAATCAACATTATGAAGATGTCCATCTTACCTAAGGCAATCTACAGATTCAATGCAATACCTATCAAATTACCAGTAACATTCTTCCCAGACCTAGAAAAAACAACACAGGAATTCATATGGAAACACAAACGACCAAGAATAGCCAGAACAATCCTCAGAAAAAAAAAAAAAAAACAGCAGGTGGTATCACATTACCAGACTTCAAACTTTACTATAAAGCTACAATCATCAAAACAGATTGGTATTATTATAGGAACAGGCATATAGAGCAATGGAATAGAATTGAGATTCCAGAAGCAAAACCTCAATTTCTCAATCAACTCATCTTCAACAAAGCCTCCACCACCTACCACTGGGGAGAGGAGAGCCTACTCAGTAAATGGTGCTGGGAAAACTGGCTGACCACATGCAGAAGATTGAAACAGGACCCCTATCTATCCCCATACACAAAAATTAATTCCAAGTGGATCAGAGACCTAAATGTAAAACCTCAAACCATAAGAACCTTAGAAAATGAAGGACATACCCTCATGAAAATTGGAACTGGCATCCAATTACTGAACAAAACTCGAAACCCACAGGCCATAAGGGATAAGATAGACAAGTGGGACCTCATTAAGCTGACAAGCTTCTGCAAAGCCAAAGAAACCATCAAGAGAGCAGGGAGACAGCCTACAGACTGGGAAAAAGTATTTGCCAACTCCAGGTCTGACAAAGGTTTAACATCTTGGATCTACAGGGAACTCAAATGTGCTGAAAAGAAAAAAACAAACAGCCCCATTATAAAATTGGCAAAAGATATGAACAGACACTTCACAAAGGAAGACATCCAAGCAGCCAACAGACACATGAAGAAATGCTCAAGCTCACTAATCTGCAGGGAGATGCAAATCAAAACCACACTGTCATACCTCCTAACTCCAGTCAGAATAGCAATTATCACTAACTCAAAAAATAATAGTTGTAGGAGAGGGTGTGGCGAAAAGGGAACACTTCTACACTGTTGGTGGGAGTGTAAACTAGTGCAACCTCTGTGTAAAGCAGTGTGGCGATTCCTAAAAGCTCTAAATATCATCCTCCCATATGACCCTGCAATCCCCCTACTGGTAATATACCCTGAAATCACTCTATAAAAAAGATACCTGCACATGAATATTTATCGCAGCATTGTTCACAATAGCAAGAATCTGGAACCAACCCTGCTGCCCATCAAAAGAGGACTGGATTAAAAAAATGTGGCACATATACATGATGGAATACTATGCAGCCATGAAAAAGAACAAAATAATGAATTTTGCAGTAACCTGGATGGAATTAGAGTCTATAATACTGAATGACCTCTCACAGAAACAAAGACCTGAGTGTCACATGTTCTCACTCATATAGTGGACCTTGATTATCCAATGCACTACCATAAGAAAATGCCTCACAGTGGTGGGAAAGTATAGGGGGAACGGGGATGGGACTAATGGTAGTAAACATCTGTCTGGGGACAGGGAGACACCTATTATCAACAAGGGGGCCTGAATGAAGCATATTTGTATACCTAACCCTTAACTGTAACCCACAATATCAGAATAAAAAATATTGATTTAAACAAATGCATTACCATATTTTAAATGTCTTTAGTTTCTTTTAAAATGTAAGGCACAATATTCACAATCTAGCCTTCAATGCCCAAAAGAACTAAAAATTAATTTTTCCTATTTCCTCACAGGACATTTTCATTAAAACTCAGAGCCACTGCCCATACCCTCAGTTTCTTGAAAAATCACAGTCTTCATCTGTTTGTCTACTATAAAGGGGTATCTGAGACTGTGTAATTTATAAAGAAAAAGGGGTTATTTGGCTCACAGTATTGTAGGCTGTCCAAGAAGCATGGCACCAACATCTGGTGGATATCTTCTTCCACTCATGGCAGAGATCACATGGCGAGAGAAGAAGCAAATGGTGATTACTAGGTTCTTTTTAACAAATAGCACTGACAGATACTAATAGAGAAAGGGCTCACTCATCGCAAAGACAGTACCAATTAGTTCAGAGAGATCCCCCCCATAACCCAAACACCTCCCAATAAACCCCATGCCTTACATTGGGATTCAAATATAAACATAAGATTTGCAAAGTTGAAATATTCAAGCCACAGCAACCACTGCCTACTATTCCCTTTCATGCAACTGTCCATACAATTCAAAGTTCAGAGACACCTTAGGAGAATTAAACATCTCAAAATGAATGCTACACATTCAAAGTCATCTCCAGTATCTGTACATTATTTCAAGACTATTTAATGACATCTGCATTTTTTCCCTGCAACCATGAATAAAAATACAATGATATGACTGCTTTCATACTAATTACATGAGCATTCATTGACTGTGCCTATTAATATTTACTGTTTCATTTCAGCCCTTTCTCAGACTGTCTTCTTGATCCATCTCTCTGCAGTGAAATGAGTTCACTGTTGTTTGAAGATTCTTTGAGGTCTAAGCGCATTAAAGACTGAATATGATGCCATTTTTCTGACGAGATAAATTTAAACAGTTCTAAAGCAGATGCAGCTGGGTCAGGATATGCAGGGGTCACGGCACATGAGAACAAAAGGACTAATAGTGGGATAACATAGTGATTAGCATAACTGCGTTCAGCAACCTCCAATTGTAATTATTCAAGAGAGCTAAATAAATATAGATGCTGAAGGAAAGGGCATAAAATGCTACAGAGGTGCTCACCAATGCAAGGATGCTTTAGATAGCCCTGGTCTCAGGAGAAGATTTGGGGGAGCCATTGGTCCTATGAATGTGTTGCTCTTGCTTTCTGTGTACACACAGGCTGAAAGCCTTGGAGCTGCTAGCCCACATCATGAGTCCCAAACACAGGACATCATGAAAAGATGTCAATGCTGCATATACTGAGGGCACAACTTCGTCATGAAATGGAGCAGAACAATATCCCAAATCTCTATTCTTTGTAATGTTTCTGTCGCTTCATTTTTCAGTTGTATAAATAGGAAAAATTATATTTACCAGCATGTGCAGGGTCCAGCACAGGATACTGGAGGGGCCAACATATTTGGGAGCCTTTAAGCTCGACCCAACACCTGGAATTTCTGGGGTTGATGATGATGATTTGGAAAACACTCAGCAGGCAGATGGCACCAATGGACACACCCCTGGCCACCCTGTGAACATACAAAAGAATTTTGCATTCAAAATAATTGGTAAAATGTCTCAACCCCAAAACTGTCATGGTCTCTGAGATTTCTTTAGGGTCAATGACTAAAAAGTTAGCTACAGTCAGGTGCCTGAGAATCAAATCTGTGGATCTTGACCCACAACCCCTAAAGTAAAGGGACATATAATGATTCAAGAGTGAAAATTTCCCCAGGACTCCAACAACTACCTGGAATAGGATGAGCATTCCTATTTCCAAATACACAGAAGCCATTGTGCCATTTTCCAGTGCTCAGTATTCAGTGGGTAGGGACTTCTGCATGGAAACATGAGGTGTGGGTTACATTTTTATAGAACATAACATCTCCAATTACTATTTCTTCCCCATGGGAATTAAAAGAAGTATATGTTTAAAAATAAAATTTCCAAGTCTCTCATGCTTCTTTTTCTTGCACTTTGAATGAAAGAGTTACTTCCATTAATACTTTACCTGTTCTAACATTTAATATTTGACACATTATATGTTGAAATTAATGTTATTCCTCTTTGAACAACCAGGAGAATTTAATCACAAGGAGGTTTAATGACTCATCTGAATCTTGAATTTGGACCTGGGTAACCTTGTTACAGTGATATTGGTGCTCACTATTATGCTATACTATAGGTTACCTAGTTGTGTTCTTTAATACACACACACACACACACACACACACACACACACACACATACACATAAACACACACACACACACATATAAATACCTTGGTTTTGTTAATTTCCCAGCTTAATAATGAATATCAGAAATCTTAATATATTATAGAGACACTGAAAAATTTTATATGACCCAACTTGTTTTATGTAATGCAGACAAATGTTAGGATAGCAAAAAATAAATTCATTTTTGTTTTGCATACACTAAAAGTACCATGGTTCCCATCACAGAAATTAATATATAAAATTAGGTTGTGCATGAAAAATGAGACAGGAAACAGAAAAAGTGCTAAGTAGTTTGGGGTAGAAAATATTTAATCTTATTTAAATATTATATAACTCTGTGTTTCTTATTTTAGAATAACTGACTTGAATTAATATTTGATTTGGGAAACCTATTGATATACAACGCAAACATGAAAATGGACTTAGAAGACATGAAATTCTGTGCATTTAATCGATTTAAAAAGGAGAAAAATGAGTAGTGCTATTGGGAACAACACTGAAATGTTTTTAAAAGATAAAATATTTCAAGAAACATATTATCCTTAAAACTCCTTTTTAATGATGAGATTATACTTTAAAATTCATTACTTCCTGTAGAATAAAAGAATAGTAAGTTAAGTCTTTAATTGTTTTCTGTCTAAAACACTCTATTATAATGTTTACTTTTTCTTAAAGGACCTTTGTAATATTAGAAAGAAAATTAGTCCATCATGATAAAAAGACAACAGGCATTTTCAGTAGATACATATTTACTGTCTCTATTTAGTATGCTACACTTGGATTACAGAAAAACAATTACATTTCAGGAATTTTTATTTGATCACTTCGTTACTGCTGAAAATTAGATAATTCAATTCAATCCATTATATTCATTTTCCACTTACACATCTTTTCAGATATAACTGTACTTTTCCTCAAAACATCTCTGACTTTTGCCCAGAGATACTGTGTAAAATTTCTATTGTGCAGATAGGTTCTGTGGAAAGGTGGACTGAATAAATTTTGAAATTGCAATCTTAAAGCACATTGAAATTCAGTATTTGAAAACACTTGGAAAAGCCACCAAAAATTTCTTCAATGAGAAGTTTAGTAAACTGCATTAGCAATAATCATAGGTCAGTTTAGGGTCTCAGTCTTCCTCCAATGCTTCATCAGAAATGAGTCGTGCTTCCTCTGCAGTTCTGCTCCTGGACCAGTTTCTAACCCAAAGAGTTTCTTTTCCAGGTATGCACACCTACCCAGATTCCTGGTACACCTCCCTCTCTTACAGGCTGTGTCCGTCAGATTAAAACAGAAATTCCCAGTCTCCTTCCTGCCACCAGGACTGGGCACTCAGTGTGAAGGTCATAACAGCCACAGCATGTGTTAGGTTCAATCCATCAAAAATAAATATCCATCCTACACATATATGCACCCAAAAAGGATCACCAGCTTTTATAAAGCAACTACTAAGTAAACTAAAAAAGATATTGACTCTAACACTACCAAAGCTGAGGACTTAAATACCCCACTAACAACCCTAGATAGATTATCAAGGCAAAAATCAACAAAGAGGCCGGGCTCAGTGGCTCAGCCTGTAATCCCACGCCTTGGGAGTCTGAGGTGAGTGGATTGCCTGAGCCTGTGGGTTTGCGACCCGCCTGGGCAACTTGGTGAGACCTCATCTCTATAATAAAATCAAAAATTAGCCAGGCGTGTTAGTGAGTGCCTGTAGTTCTGGCTACTTTGAAGCCTTAGGTGGAAGGAAGTCAACACTGGGGTGGCCATGAACATGCCACTGCACTTCAAACCTGAACAATAGAGTGAGACTCAAACTCATAAAAAAGGAAAGAATAAAAGAAAAACAAAAATATCACCACCAACAAAATTCCCCTGAAACCCATAAAGATAGGGACACTAAAATTCATGATGTTGAACAACTACTGGGTCAACACAGAACTCAAAACAGAAATTAAAATATTCCTGGAAGCAAGTGAAAATGAATAAACATCTTTTTAATCAATATTTTTAAATTTGATATTGTGGGGTATAATTAAGGGTTAGGTATACAAATATGCTTCCTTCAGGCACCCTTGTCGATAAGGGGTGTTTCCCCGACCCCAGGCAGATATTACTACCATTAATCCCATCTCCCTTCCCCTCCTCCCCCGTAGTTTCCCACCACTGTCAGTCCTGTTCTTATAGTATTACAATGGATGTTCAAGGTCCACTATATGAGTGAGAATATGTGATACTCAGATCTTTGTTCCTGTGAGAGGTCACTCAGTATTATAGACTCTAGTTCCATCCAGGTTGCTGTGAAGTTCATGATTTTGTTCTTTTTTATGGCTGCGTAGTATTCCATCGTGTATATACACCGTATTTTTCTAATCCAGTCCTCTTTTGATGGACAGCATGGTTGATTCCAGGTTCTTGCTGCTGAGAAAAATGCTGTGATAAACATATGTGTGCAGGTATCCTTTTTATGGAGTGATTTGAGTTCTTCAGGGTATACAGTAGTTTTTCAAGGTTCACTTGTGAGTGAGAACATGTGATACTCAGATCTTTGTTTCTGTGAAAGATCACTCAGCATTATAGACTCTAATTCCATCCAAATTGTTGTGAAGTTCATGATTTTGTTCTTAATTATGACTGTGTAATATTCTATTGTGTATATGTACCACATTTTTAAGATCCAGTTCTCTTTTGATGGGCAGCAAGTTTGGTTCCATATTCTTGCTATTGTGAACAATGCTGCAATAAGCATACATGTGCAGGTATCTTTTTTATAGAGTGATCTGAGTTCTTCCAGGTATATTCCCAGTAGGGAGATTGCAGGGACATATGGAAGGTCAATTTTTAGAACTTTTAGGAGTCCCCACATTCTTTTCCACATAAACTGTACTAGTTTACACTCCCACCAACAGTGTAGAAGTGATATCTATTGCCAGGCTTGGTGGCCCAGTCTGTAATTCCGCACCTTTGGGAGGCAGAGGTGAGTGGATTGCCTGAGCCCATCAGTTCAAGACCCACCTGAGCAACTTCGCGAGACCTCATCTCTACAATAAATCAAAAATTAGCTGGGCGTGGTAGCACGCACCTGTATTTCCGGCTACTTAGAAGGCTGAGGCAGAAGGATCACTGGAGCCCAGCAGGTCGAGGCTGTGGTGGCCGGGAGTGTAATGGAGCTGTTTTTTTTTCTTTTCAGCACATTTGAGTTCCTTGTAGATCCTTGATGTTAGGCCTTTGTCAGACATGGAGTTGGCAAATATTTTTTCCTAGTCTGTTGGTTGTCTTCCTGCTCTCTTGGTTTCTTTGGCTTTGCAAAAGCTTGTCAATTTAATGATGTCCCATGGGCACTTTGGGTTTTGATCAGGAATTGGTTGCCAGTTCCAACTTCCATAACAGTATCTTCTGAATTTCTAAGTTTCTTATAATTTTAGGTTTTATGTTGAGTTCTCTGATCCATTTAGAGTTAATTTTTGTGTATGGGGATAGGTAGGGGTCCTGATTCAATCTTCTGCATGTAGTCAGTTTTCTCAGCACCATTTACTGTACATGTTCTCTTCTCCCCAGTAGTGGGTGGGGGGGCTTCGTCGAAGAGGAGTTGGTTGAGAAATTGAGATTTTGCTTCTGTAATCTCAATTCTATTCCATTGGTCTATATGCCTGTTCTTGCACCAATATCAGGCTGTTTTGATCATTGTATCCTTATTATAAAGTCTAAAGTCTGGGAATGTGATACCTCCTGCTTTTTTTCCCCCCTCAGGATTGTTTTGACTATTTTTGGTCATTTATGTTTCCGTATGGATTCCTGTATTGTTGTTTCTAAGTCTGAGAAGAATGTGCTGGTAATCGGATGGGTATTTAAAAAAATATTTAGATTGCCTTAGGTAGAATTGACATCTTACCAATGTTGTTTCTTCCAATCCATGAGGATGGAGTATTTTTCCACTTGTTTGTGTCATCTTTGATTTATTTGAGCAGTGTATTGTAGTTTTCATTGTAAAATCTTTCACATCTCTGGTTAGGAAAATGCCAAGATATATTTAAGTAAATTTTCTTACAGTTTTAAAGTTGATGATCTGGTAGTTCTTTTCCCTGCCGACTTTTTTCATATTTTCTATTTTTTGTTTGTTTGATTTTAAACATTTGGGGTCAAATGCAGGATTAGGTATATAAGTGGTCATCATACAGGTAATGTTAGGACTTCCCTTTGGTCTCCACTTTGCCTGGTTTGAGATCAGTTACCTTTATTGACTTTATGTGTCTTCCCTCCCTTCTCTGGCAGTTTCTGGCTACTGCCAATCCCAAAGTTAACAAGCAATAAAAACTACAGTGAGAATGATATTATTAATATGTGGTATTTGGAAATGAAAATTTCTTAGAAAGTGATCATAAATGGACTTATTCTTTAATTTTATAGTAAGATAAAGGGAAAAAAGAGAAATCTATAAGGAGAAAAACAATGAAATTATAGCTGAATTACTTCACAGGATGAGACATTATAGACTAGACTAACATTGAAAAAAATCTTAAAATATTAATTATAATAGAGAACAATCCACATGACAGGGAAAAACATAAAAAAATTTAGAAAGTGAATGTCAGATGAGCAAAACTACTTGTAACTTATATTCCATAATATTCATCTGCCCTACCAGTAAGGAACTTCTCAAAATGTATGAGTTCCAGACGTAAAAACACTGGAGCCAAATAAATTGGGCTCTACCTGATCCAAAGTATTGTTTGTAGTAGAGTGAATCTCATCAAATATGTACAAACTACATAAGTTCACAGTTACTGTAAAAAAAAACTATTAACATCTTTCAAAGTATTCAGGTCACATACTTACTACCCTGATATAGATGAAAGGAAAGGAACAAGTGTTCACCCATTATTTTCCGACAGACTTTTTTAATATAACACAATAAGAGCAAGTTACTCTTAACAGAATAAAATTAATATTCAGATAAGATGGTTGGGCTTGGTGGCTCACAACTGCAATCCTAACACTTTGGAAGGGAAATATAGGAGAAGTGCTAGAGCCTAGAAGTTCAAGACTACATTGGCAACATAGCAAGTCTGTCGCCAGAAAATTAAAAAAAATTAAAGGAGACCTTATTTGGCAAATGATTCTGGGAAAACAATTGGTGCTGGAATATACTTGGTGGAATTAAAATCATTCTACAAAAAAGATACCTGCACACAAATGTTTATAGCAGAATTATTCACAACAGCAAAGTCATGGAACCAACCATGCTGTCCATCGAAACTGGTTTGAAGTGAAAAAAAAATGTGGTAGATGCATTATTCTGACCACATACAGAATATTGAAACAGGGCCCTTGTATGTCACCATACACAAAAATCTAATCAAGATGGATTAATGATCTAAATGTTAAACATCAAACTAAAAAAATCATAGAAAATGCAGGAGACAACCTTATGGAAATTCAACTGGCAACCAATTCCTGATTAAAACCCCCAAATCCCATGCCACAAGAGATAATGTAGACAGTGGGACTTCATCAAACTGACCAGCTTCTGCAAAGTAAAATAAACTACCAAGAATTTGGGAGACAGACCACTGGATGGGAAAATAATATTTGCCAACTGCTTATCTGACAAAAGCCTAACATCCAGGATCTACAAGAAATTCAAAGATGCTGAAAAGTGGGGGGCACAAGATATTAATAGGTACTTCTAAAAATAAGTCATACGAGCAGCCAACAGATACATAAAATACTGCCAGCCTTACTTGCCATCAGAGAAATGCAAACCAAAACCACATCGGGATATCAAACTCCAGTGAGAATGACCATCATAAAAACAAACTAACAAACAACAACAACAAAAACACAGAAG
Source organism: Cephalopachus bancanus (assembly GCA_027257055.1). NCBI lineage: Eukaryota > Metazoa > Chordata > Mammalia > Primates > Tarsiidae > Cephalopachus > Cephalopachus bancanus. Next base: position 1,241,188 of record JAPVLO010000737.1, on the reverse strand, counting down.
CTGGTGAGGATGTAGATAAAAGGGAACACTTATACACTGCTGGTGGGAATGCAAAGTAGTTCAAACTCTATGGGTAACAGTGTGGTGATTTCCAAAAAGTATTAGAAATTTACCTTCCATATGACCCAGCAATCCCCTTTGTGAGAGGATACTTGGAGAAACTCAAATCATTCTACAAAAAAGAGACCTGCACACAAATGTTTATTGCAGCATTATTCACAATAGCAAAAACACAGGACCAACCATGCTGCTCATCAAAACATTTAAAATTTTTTAAATGTGTTTCATACATGATGGAATATTATACTGCAATAATGAGGGATGACATTTTGGATGAATTTGGAGTCTGTAGCACTCAGCAATCTATCACAGCAGCAAAAAACTGAGACTGAGTTCTACATGTTCTCCCTCATAAGTGGACCCTTGACATCTATCGTAATAGTATAAGAAAGGAATTGACAGTTGTGGGACGCTGCCAAGGAAGAGGGGACACATAACATCAGTATGGGTGTCTGAACCTAATCTGGGTAAAGTGAGGTCCAATGGGAGCCTGAAACTTCACCTATACCTAGACCCCTTATGTACCCAATCCTGACTTGTACCTCACATCTTGAAAATTAATTTTTTTGGCTGGGCTCAGTGACTCAGCCTGCAATCCCACACTTTGGGAGACTGAGGCGAGAAGACTACCTGAGCTCACGGGTTTGAGACCCACCCAGGCAACTTGGTGAGACCTCGTCTCTACAATAAATCAAAAATTAGCCAGGTGTAGTAGGGCATGACTGTAGTTCCTACTACTTGGAAGGCTGAGGCAGAAGGATCACAGAAGCCCAACAGGTCGAGGCTGCGGTACATGGGAGCACGCCACTGCCCACCTGCCTGAGTGACAGAGTGAGACTCCTACTAAAAAAAAAAAAAAGAAAATTATTTTTTAAAAACTGTTTAAATTTAGTCAGTTGTGGTAGTGCACACTCTATTGCAAGCAATGGGGGAAGGTGAGGAGGAAGGATGAACTGGGCCCAAGAGGTAAAGGCTGCAGTAAGCAGTGATTGTACTAATGCACTCCAGGCTGGGTAACAAAGTGAGACTCTGACTCAATAATTAAGTAAATGGATTAATTCGGAGAAGATAACAGAATTAGCTAATCATTTTTGAATACCAAGTGATGTAATGCTGTTAGGTAATGGTAATCAATACAAAGGAATGAATGAGTAAATGAATGCCAAAAAGCAATGAGGAAATTTTACTGTAGATAATAGGTGTACATCATGAGGATCCACTGATCAACTTTAACAGAACTAAAAATGGGGCTCGTCATCATACAGCTCCTCCTGTACTGCGATAGGAAAGCTTGACTCCAGACATTGTTCTTGATAGAAAGTTGAACGGAATCTAATCAAGCCTTGTGCTTCAAGTACCTTTAAGTACCAGCTTATTGGATTGCCCCCCCAATCTTTACCCTGGGAACCTGGTGGAACTCCTAGAGGTAAAACTCAAAAAAATGTGGGAGCTCCTAAGACTGGGTGCCACCACTCCAGAACTCACTGAATTTCTGCTCTCCTCAAATTTCTGCTCTTAACCTGAAGGACCAGACAGACATTGATGCACTATGTCCAGGTGGCACCTAAGGAGGGAGTTCAGTGACTTCCAGGGAATAACGCATTCACTGGATCCCTCTGCACCCTGCATGCACTGCTATAGACTGTCTGAGGAACCCTCATGAAATCATCCCATGCCCTTTATATTTACCTAGAGCTGCACTATCTTGTGAAAAATGGCTTGGTTCTTTAATGAAGCACTTTTCTAAGTACTGCCTGGACAATTTACCATATTTTTTTTCCTTTTTTCTTTTTTGGTAATGGGATTTTTTAAAGTATAAATTGAGCTCGGTGCAGTGGCACAAAATTGTGGTCCCAGGTATTCAGTAGGTTGAGGTTGAAAGATCACGTGAGTCCAAGAGTTTAGGCCAGCTGGACAACATAGTGATACCCCATCTCTAAAATATATTTATATATTTATATCATATATAAACTCATATAAATTATTTATTATATAAAAGCTAAACATGTTATACTAAAATGAATTGTCACTGTTTTCACCCCTCACCTACTATCAGACCTTATGTCTAGTTATTAAAACAGAGACCCAAGAAGTCATAGAGAAACAGTAGTTTACTTGCATGCCATTTTATGGACTCAGCCTCTCCTGGGGTGTATGGGAGCCTCAAGTCATTAAGGTTCCTCTCTTGGACCAAGATAGATCATTTCAGTAGGACAGGATAATTACCAAGCAAATGTGTGAAAATACGGGAGTAGAATATTTGATGAAACATATTCCATTGTGAGTCTTCAAAATATTTTGTTTTGGTATTCATTCATCAATGAACACTTGAATGGGTTCCACCTCTTGGCTATGAAGAATAATGTAGTTATGAACATGGGTGTGAATACATGACATTTTGAAGCTTGTTTCCTCGGGTTAATACCTTTGATATTCAATTACATCATGGCATATATCAGGCATTCACTCTTTTTTTTTTTTTTTTTCCAAATGGTATTCCATTATATGGATGTAGCATGGTTTGTTTATTCATCCACCCGGTGCTGGATACTTGGGTCATTTTCAGTTTTGGAAATTATGCTACACTCCTATAAACGCTAAATCTGGTAGTTTTGACATATAGTGTTCATTTTTGTGTGCAAACCCTTAAGTTATTCTGAAAATAGTATATTTGTAATATTCTTTTGATTAAATTTATTAAATAGATCAAAAATTTAGGTTCCATTTGAAATGACATTACACAGTTACACAAAACTCATTAGAATGAACCAAAAAAAATTGAAAAACTCCTGATATCATATAACCCCAGAATTCTCATTAGAGAAAGGTACACCTGCCAAAACAAGAAAAGAGAGATGCTATTGAACTAGTCCCACATGAAGATATGCAGGAAGGCATGCATTCAGTGACAACATGGGCACACTTTAGATATGGGCCCAAGAAGAGTATTAGAGCTTGGTGAAAGTTTCTGGGGTTGAAGCCTGAGGTGGAGTCCTGGTGTTGGAGCCTGGGGATGGGTCCTGGGTGTGGCCAACCAGGCATGTCCCTTTCCCCTCAGGCTCCATCCTCAGCATTAGGTAATGCTGAGGCCATGAGCAGAACATTCTTCGTGTCTGCTGACTACATCTTGCATAATGAATGTTCCCCTGCAACCTTCCTTGAATCAGACAGTCCCATGTACTGGTTCAGGTCAGATTTGGCGTACTTTGATCAATTCCCACTACTTTTGGTTACTGTTAGTACATTATAATATGAAAAGTCTCACCCTGAAAGACATATTTCAGCTATTTTTATGCATGCAGCTTATGTATGAGAGTGTTCTCACATTGCTTGTATGCTAGAACCCCACACACTTCATACTTAAACCCACACTCCACTCTATGTAAAATACTATATAGCCTATGTGCCTTTTGCAAACAGGAGTAGTTTTTCCTGTCCAGTTGGAGAGTCCTGAACCATTTCAGTAATGAATTATCGAAAATAAGCCCATGTCTCATCCGTTGTCTCCAGGTCATTTTTATTTTATTTTTTTGAGTTGGAGTCTCACTCGGTCGCCCAGACTGGAGTGCAGTGGCCGCTCCCAGACACAGCAGCCTCATCTGCTGGGCTCCAGCGATTCTTCTGCCTCAGCCTTCCGAGTAGCTGGAATTACAGGCATGCGCTACCATGCCCGGCTGATTTTTTGATTTTATTGTAGAGATGAGGTCTCACTGCCCAGGCTGGTCTTGAACCCGCGGGCTCAGGCAATTCACTCACCTCATCTTCCCAAAGGCACAGATTACAGGCTGAGCCACCGAGTCCGGCTCAGGTCATTTCTTAGGTTTCCTCAAACACAGTTCCTTCCCTTTTGTCATCTTTGAGGGTCCAGAACCACAACAAGATAGATCCCTCATCTGTTCCCATCCCTGATACAATTACTCTTAAAGGAATAGAAAACAAGAATTCATGAGGAGGAGAAAAAGGGGAGCAACTTTTGTGATCTGTCAACAGCAGAATTCAGCTTGAATTTAGGGGTGGTACAAGTATATGGTATCACTATACTGATTACTGCTTTATTGTCTAATAAACCAGGGGATTCATGATGCTGTGTGTAGGTTTGCATCCTACAAAGTGAATTTTATTTTAAAGATGTGGGATATAATTCAGGGTTAGGCATACAAATGTTCATTATGCAGGCACCCTTGTTGATGAGGTATGCCTCCCCTTCCCTAGGCTGATTCTCACTTTTGCCAATCCTGCCCCCACCCTTCCCTGGCAATTGTCCATTACTGTCAATCCTTGTCTTATAGTATTATGATAATTTTTCAAGGTCTGCATATAAGTGAGAACATGTGATACTCAGTTCTTTGTTTCTGTGATAGATCACTCAGTATTATGGATTCTAAGTCCATCCATGTTGCTTTGAAGTTCATAATTTTGCTCTTCTTCATGGCTGTGTAATATTCCATTGTGTATGCATGCCACATTTTAAAAATCCAGTCTTTTTTGATGGGCAGCATGGTTGGTTCCATGTTTTTGCTATTGTGAACAATGCTGCAATAAACATGCATGTGCATTTATCATTTTCATGGACTGATTTTAGTTCCTCTAGGTATATTCCCAGTGGGGTGATTGTGGGGTCATATGGAAGGTTAATTTTAGATCTTTTAAGAATCACTACACTGTTTTCCACAGTGGATATATTAGCTTACAATCCCACGAACCGTGTAGAAGTATTTCCTTTTCACCACTTCCTCTCCAGCATCTGTTGTGTTTTGGAGTTCTTGATGATAGCCATCCTAGCTAGAGTTAGTTATTGTCACACTGTGGTTTTAATTTGCATTTCTTTGATGACTAGTGTGGCTGAGCATTTTTTCATGTATCTGTTGGCTGCTTTTGTGTCTTTTTTGAGAATTATCTATTCATATCTCACAAAGTGAACTTTAAAAGACAAGGGGTAAACATCTATTAATTCTCTGAAGGCACCTTTAAATTATCCTCATCCAGAATGAATTACAAAAATGTCTAGTAGTTAAGCAATATCAACAGTTAATAATATTTCTAAGTTTGACCAGAACAGCAAAATACAGCTATCATTAAGATGCAATACCCTTCCAGTGCATGCAATACCATTGAAATAAACAAAATATAAAGTATCTAATCTGAAAAACCTGTAATAACTGAATAACCTGTAATAACTTGCTTGACATAAGTAACTCCATTTTGTATCAGATCTTCCATAGTAACCTAGGAATAACCCTTTATTTAACCTTCCCAAAGTCATCCCACACACCCACATTCCTGTAACTTTTGGTGGTTGAAAACTCCCTAGTGGTGTAAATTCTGTAACCATCCATAACACTTACCAAAAATTATTAATCAAACTGTATAACTTTTATAATTTTTATCTTTACCCACTACTCACTCTGTTCAGGGTTGAGAGTTCTTTCAACACTAGTCTGCTCTTGGTGGCCGGCATCAATAAAGGACTCATAATTTAACCCTTCCTGCATGTTCCTGGCTCCTTTCTTGTTATTTGGCTATAACACTTGGAGGCCCCAGTGAGAAAGTCACCAACTCGGGAGGTGGCTTAGCTCCAGCTCTCTCCAGTTCAGTGGAGGTGCTCTCTGTGTCAGTACAGGGCCCCATAACCTCTCATCAGCAACCACTGATTTCCTCCCACCTCATAAATTCCTGAATCCAGCTGCGTTCTCTTAGGAGGTAAGAATCTGTTTAATCTGTATGTGGTCACAACTCTGTTAAGGAGGATGGAGCCTGACAAGGTTTCTCCTTAGACTCTGTTCATTGACCTAAGACATTAGTGTCTCAGTTTAGTGTTTGGTTTCTATTTTGGTACCCGCTTTTACTTCTGATTGCTTATGATTTGGTTTCTGTTTGGGTACCCACTTTGACTTCTGATTGCTTATGGTGTTGGCCCCTTTCCATTCTTTGCATACTTGCTGTGCTCTTTGCTATGGGGCATGTTTCTGCTACACTTCAAGATTGACGTTTAGGCTATAAACTTTTATTAGCCTTTGCTTATCTCTTTGTAATTTGAGGTCTGCTTCTCCTCAGATGCCTCCTGTGATTTACTGGTTTTTAACAACATGGAGTCTAAGGCCTCCAAACCTACAAGTCCCCTGGACTGTATGTTAAGAATCTTCTCTGTTAGGTTCACAGAAAATTATGAAGTACATCTCTTAAAGGGCAAGCTCTGGACTTTCTACAGAATCTATTGGTAATGTTGAATGGCCCCCTACAGGGTCTCTGGATGCTCATGTTACTAGGGTTAAATTTGTTTTTTCTGTTTTGTGACCATAATTCTGTTTTCTGGATTAAGAACACTGATTTTAATTGTTTTAGTTTTCTCTATGTTTGTTTTTGTCTTTCTTTCTCCTTTTTCCATTGGTATTGCTTATACAGTTCAACCAGTTCTAACTAAAAATGTAAACATCATTTAAACCTGCACAGCTTTTATTGAACTACCCAGTGGGACAAAGTTTAGTGCAAGCTGGTTCCAATTTTGTCAGAAATATAATTCAAATTTGAAATCCTAAAAAAATCAATAATAATAATAAACTTGTTGCTGTTTCATGGCTGAATTTTTTTAAAAAAATTATTAAATCTAGATTTGTTCAATTATGCTTGCATGTATACATGCTATATGCCATATATTATATGTCTTATACAGCATGCTACAAAATTGGCTTTTAAGTAAATGAGTATACATAAAATACTTTCCATGTTCATGTGACTTTAATAATCTTTAGTAAATAAAATAATACTATATCTTTAAAACTATCAGCATACATTTTGTCAAACATTATAAAATTACTAGCCTAGTCAAGACCAGAATAATTTATATTTATATAAGTGCTTTGTTATAAGTATAACTAATTTAAAATTAATTCCAAGCCAGTAAACCTTCTGAATTATCAGTAAAATACTAAAAACCGATTGGCCAGGGAATAGTTTTCATAAGTAATCAAGCAAGCTGCTATAAATAAATAAATAGACAAAACAATGCTTATGGGTAAACTTTTCATATAATTTTTAAATTCTCAAAATTATTTTAAAAGTCCATTAAATGTCTGAGTGCATCCAATTAAAAAAAAGGAGATATAATATGAAAAACATACAGGGACAACAGAGTACAAGCATGTAATCATCAATGGTATGTAAAATCAAGAAAAGAATCATGAAAGGGAATTTATAAAGAAAAAAATCTTGGTATATAATCAAGTTGGTTATAATTTTTTTGCTCCTGTTCTAACTGCTGTTATGACTTTTAAAAAATTGTGCAAATTTGCTAACAGCTATTTGTAACTGCTAACAGTTAATTGTAATTTTAATTTGTTTTTCCACCCAAACTTGCAAGGGCTCTAATAAATTTTATTTCCAACTTTACCATGTATTAACACTTTAACGTTAAATAATACCACTATTTGTTATATCAGCCTTGCTAAAGTTGTATTTTGCAAACAAAAGAATAAATCACCTGTTGTGATTTATTAGCACCCTCTTATTAAACAGGTAGGGCTTTAAATGCTATACACCTTCCCTAACATGATAAGGCTTAAAAAACTGGCCTATGCCTAATATATCTGCCAGATAGATAAGGTACTGGGTACTCTATGTGAGCACAGTAAAAATGAGAACTATCATTCTCACCTAGTTGCTGCATTGTAGTTCTAGTTGTAAGGTGTGGATAATTTGTGCCTTGCAACTGAAACTGCAATTTAGTAATTTTTAAAGGTTCTTAACAACTTTGCCTGTTCATAATTATACATAATTAGGGACAGACGATCACACATCCATGTGGTCTCTTCACTCTAAAGGGCTTTGCACCACACTGTCACAAGCAGATAAATGGTTAAAACGTTTCATATGTATAACCTATTAAAAAAACGAGCTTTTAAGTTTTTTTTAAATCAAAACAAAGCAGTGTCAACATGGAGGGCAGCAGAATGAGAGGACCAAAGATGCACCCCAATTAGCAGTCACAATTAGCAACCAAAACACCAAGTACCCATCAAAAGACCTAGTAAAAACAAACCTGCTAAGGGGATGGTGTCCATTGTTCACGGGTACAGCCTGTGGGAGCACTAGAAACATAGCTGCCCCCAAAAAGGCCTATCCTCCTGAACCTTGTCCACTGTATAGGTCAATAAGCCATTGGGAAGCAGGTACACTCTCTTCTGAAGCGAGGAGAGAACACTTGATTCACAAATAATGGCCACCTATGGAGGCCTGCAAACCTGCTAAACTGCCTGGCACTGGCTCACCATCACCCCAACAAACCCCGAGGTAAAGCAGGATGCTGGAAACCAAATTAATTTTTAATTTAACACAGGTGCCAGTCTTTTGATCCTGGCCATCCATGTTGAAATCATATAGCTTAATCCAAAAAGATTTTACACTCTACACATCAGAGGGGAGAAAATAGATTTGAGGCTGCGAGGACAAAAGTATGGTCCAGCCCAAGGACAAAAGTACGGTTCAGATATAAAGGCAGTAACATACTCAACTAAACAGTTGGACGGTACAACAAAAGGGTGACCATCTTGCCTTTGGACCCTCGTAGCAACTGTCATACTAACTTAGGAAACATAAAATTGCTTATAGACAACATATTAATGTGTATATTTTTGTTCTATAATAAAATAACTGGTTATCTAAAAAAGTGGTTGTATTTCCTTATTGAAGTACTGCTATAAATAATTTGCAAAAATATATTTCAACTTACATTGATAAATTAAAGGTTTTAAGTGGAATTACTTTTATTTTTCCAACATTATTTCTGAGACAATGGAATTTGTTGTCATTGCTTAATAATTTTTGCCTGTGTTCTTAGTTGGTATTTTATTAAACCCAAATAATATTCAGTTAAGGCCCCACTGTTTCCTATACGTGCCCTTGGAAATAAATAGGTAGGGAACTTCGCTATGGCCCACCTAAGCAGAAAAAAGTTACAGAAAATTAATCTTCACCCCAGTTCCCAAACTCATAAAAACATTTCCAAGAGCAGAAATGGAAAATAAAAGAACAGACCAAAAAAAGAAGCCATTTTTATTTCACTCCTAAACCTTACCACAATAACAAAAATAAAGACTGTGTCCTAAAAAACAATACATACCCTAGGCAAAAAAAAGCAACAACAACAACAACACTTTGCCGACTTTGTCTTTTTAAAAACCCAGACTTCTCAAGTATAACCTGTATTAACCCATTCCAATGTACACCTTCCTTAAAAATTTACCAATCAGTCTCTCTTAAAGTATTTCCAATCTCTACAACATGTCCAAGCAACTGTACACTTCAGTGTTTGTGCTGTCTTGCCCACCCTGTCCTCTACACCTTGTCATCCATTCCAGCCCAATGACCTGGTTTTCATCAAAAAGTTCCAGAAAGAAGCACAAACTTCTTCCTGGAAGGGACTGTTTCTCATCATCCTCATTACTCCAACAACTAACAAGGTCAATGGGATACCAGCCTGAATTCACCACACCCAAGTCAAAAGGGCCAGGAAAACTGACCTAACTCTACCAGTTCATGTCATCAACTGTGCTGCGGCTATAAGGGACACAAAATATCCACTCCCTTGTTCAGCAAGGGAAAATAGTCACTGTCTGGCCAACTGGACTGCAACCAAGGACTCCAAGAACCTTCTCAAGGTCACCTTTTAATGTACATCTAAACCATGAAAATCAAACAGACTAGTTGCTAATTTAATTTTAAATACATCGCACTCATCCTTTAACTCTTGTTTTTGCAATCCCACTTGTTTGGGGTTTTGGCATAGAACTGCTCACTTTAGCTTCTGCAGATTGGAAATCTGGCAAAAAGTCCTTGTTAATGCTATGCTCACAATAAGTTTAACTTAGTTTATTTTACATGAAGAGTCTAAAGACACCCTGTGCTCTTTCTCCCTAACATCTTTCACAACAGGAAAGGTCCTAGCTATCCAAAACCTGACCCATGATTCACCTCTGGTCCGATTTAAGGTAAACCTTCCAGATCTGCTACAAATAGAAAAAAAAGCCTATCTGGAAACCTGTACAGTAGACAAAACCCTCACTACAGTGAATCATGTACACAGTAGGCAACCCCCAATTATGAAAGGGATGTAGACTTTTATCTCTGCCCCAGTAACCACCCTGGCCACAGTTGCAATCGGGAAAACAACTTCTTTTGCCCAGACTGGATATGCGTCACAATTGCAACTTATAGTGGGGAGCCTAATAACACATTTATCTACAAAGCCATGGTCAAACCAATAGGGCCATTGACAGAGCTGAAAAATCCTTTGTTCAGTTACCACCAACCTCTGCCTCGGTCACTGCCTTTTGCTAGCCACGCCACTACCCCTGTTTCACCTCAACAGTTCCTGAGATCATTGCGATTGCTTCCAAAACTGGTCTGGCAACCCCCTAGTCTTTTTCCTATGTTAACTAATATGCTCTGTCTGCTTAATGCAACGATGCCTCAGTTGGTCTCAGATACCTGCTCTGCTTAAAACCAGAAACCCCATGCTATGTGGACCTAGGAGTTGAAACTCCTATCGTCAGCAACGCAGACAAAACTAAGTGTGCTCTGGAAATTGTTCGCATTACTCTAGGAGATATTACCAGTAAAGTCTCCTGTCTCATATCTCCAGGTTACAATCTAACAACTTCTCCATTCTCTGATGTTTGTAACTTGTCTCTCATTGCAACTATGACTGAATTCATGGTCTATTGGCTCCTAACAATACCTGGTTAGCTAGTTTTATAGACCTTACAAAATGTGCTACAGCCAAAGGGTTAATTAATCATCTACTTTATATATTGCTCTTCATGTGCTTCCTCAGGTTTATGCTTATAGTCTCAAAGGAGTTCTTCTACTCAATCCCCCTGGTCTCCCAATTGCTCATTCAAAATGTGCTGTTCCCTTGTTAGTACCTGTCTTAGTTGAGCTAAGTGTAGCAGGAACAGCTGCAATCATCACCACTGCTCTGGTTTGTGAAGAACTGGGTCTATCAAACCTTGCCTAAGAAATTGATGCTGACCTAGGAAATCTGCAATTTGCCATGGTCCAAATCCATGACCAGGTAAAATTCCTATCTGAAGATGTCTTTCAAAATTGTAAAGACTTAGACTTTCTTTTTCTGTCCCAAAGTGGACTCTATACAACCCTTGGAGAAGCTTGTTGCTATTATGCCAGCAAATCAGGGGTCATTAGAGGCACTCTTCAAAAGGTCAGAGAAAATGTAAACAAATGACAAAAAGAAAGAGAGACTAATAGATTCTGGTTCCATGCCCTGTTTGGTTGGAAGCCATGGTTAACAACTCTTGTTACTAGTCTAGTTGAACCCCTCATACTTCTCCTCAGTCTACTTATCGGGCCCTGTGTAATAAACTGGATTATTCATTTTGTCAAACAATGAATCAGTTTTGTAAAACTTCTGTATATAAGACCCCAGTATAATAATATATTTCTGACTGACTAGTCAATGCGTTGACTCATAGATAAGTAAAAGGGGGGAATGAAATAAATGAAATATAAAGTATCTAATATGAAAAACCTATAACAACTGTAATAACTTGCTTGACAAAAGTAACTCCATTTTGTAACAGATCTTCCATATTAACCTAGGAATAACCCCCTTATGTAACCTTCCTGTAATCATCCTGCACACCCACATTTCTGTACCTTTTGGTGGTTGGAAACTCCCTAGTTGCATAAATTCTGCAACCATCCATACCCCTTACTAATCAAACGTATTGCCAAAAATATCAAACTGTACAACTTATGCAATTTTCATCTTTAAATACCCACTCCCCACTCAGTTTGGGACCAAGAGTTCTTTGGACATTAATCCACTCTCAGTCACTGGTGTCAATAAGGACTCATAATTTAACCCTTTCTGCATGTTGGTAGCTCCTTTCTCGCTATCCAGCTATAACACCATAATACTTGATGAATACAGATAGGTACAGAAAAGCAACAGAAAAAAGCTAGACTGATTGCTGTGGTATTGAATTAGAGCCAGGGACATTGGCGTGAACACATATATAGGCATAGATGGCAAGAAAGCTATAGATGCACAGATAGAAACAGGACTGGATACAGCCCTGGCCACCCTGTGAACATATAAAAGAACTTCAAATCCAAAATAAATGGCAAAATGTCTCAACCCCAAAACTGCCATGGTCTCTGGAATTCCTCTAGAGTGAATGACCAAGGAGTTGGCTATAGTCAGGTGCCTGAGAATCAAATCTGTGGATCTTTGCCTGCATCCCCTAAAGTAAATGGACATGTAATGATATGAGTGAAAAGTTCCCCAGGATTACAGCAACTACCTGGTATAGGAAGATCATTTCAAATTTCAAATCCACAGCTGCATTCTGTCATTTTGCAGGACTCAATATTCAACAATCAGAGAGTTCTGTGTGGATAATGAGATATGGGTTACATTTTTGATGGAAAATAACACTTATTACTGTTTCTCTCTATGAATTAAAAGCAAATATATATGTATATTTTTGTAAGGAAATTTCCCAAGTCTCCTTTTTTTTTGAGTTGGATTCTCACTCTGTCTCCCAGACTGGAGTGCAGTGGCCGCTCCTGGCCACTGCAGCCTCGACCTGCTGGGCTCAGGCAATCCTTCTGCCTCAGCCTTCCAAGTAGGGGGAACTACAAGCGTGCGCTACCGCACCCGGCTAATTTTTTTTAATTTATTGTAGAGATGAGGTCTCACCCAGTTGTCCAGGCGGGTCTCGAACCCACAGGCTCAGGCAATTCACTTACCCTGGCCTCCCAAAGGTGCAGGATTACAGGCTGAGCCACTGAGCTCGGCCCCAAGTGTCCTTTTTTTATAGCACTTGCAATGTATGAGTCACTTTCATTAATTCTTTATGTATTATAACATTAAACATTCACAATTCTACAATTTGAAAATTAATGTTTTTTTTCTTTGACCAAAAAAGAGAATTTACTCACAAGGAGCTTGGATCTAAATTCTGATAGGAGTGCAGGATTTAAATCTATGTTATCTGAACACAGATATTGGTGTTCACTACTATGCTATATGATAACAGGTAGCTAGTTGTTTTCTTTACTTTATTTACTTATTGTTATTTTTTAAAATTGGAGTCTCACTTTGTTGCCCAGGGTGCAGTGCACTGGCACATTCTTGGACACCCCAACAACGACCTGCTGGGCTCCAGTGATTCTTCTGCCTCTGCCTTCCAAGTAGCTGTAACTACAGGTGTGCACCACCATGTCAAGCTAATTTTTTTAACTTATCGGAGAGATGAGATATTGCCAAGTTTCCGGGCTGATCTCAAACCTGCAGGCTCAGACAATCCACTACTTCACCTCCCAAAGTGCTGGGATTACAGGCTGGGCCACCATGCCTTGATAGCTAGTTGTTTTCTTTAATACAAACACACATATATGTATATATATCTTTCATATATCAAATTTATATTACTTTATAAATTTGGTTTGATGATTTTCCAATTTTGCCAATTTATTATATAGACCAAAAAAAGTGAAGGTTAGATTTTTGTTTGTTTGTTTGTTTGTTTGATTTTGAATGCAGAATTTACTGAGAGGACAGAAAAGTTCATGGTTTTATATTGTTTTTAAAAATACAGTTTGTTTATCCAGTCTCCTATTAATACCAGAGTTTCTCTTTTTCTGTACCTTAAGCATGATGGGATTTATGTATTTTCTAAATAAATAAATTGTATGCAGGTGAGATTTGAGCATCTATTGAACCTTTTCTAAAGGAAGATTTATATAGAGGTCTCACAATTAAAAGCATCTGAATGGAATTCACAGGCAGATTTTTATTTTCTTTTAAATGTTAGAGAAACCAGCATTACTTACTCAATTTAAGGTTATTGAAGAGGTGGTAGAATTTCCAAATGATTACTATAAATCCAATAAGATACTGATCCTTAAATGTCCTGAAGATTGTTTCAAAAAGAGTATTACAGAAAAAAACACCTCCCATCTGCCAACAGATGGAAATATCTAAACTGAAATACAGAAAAAGTTTGAAAATAGTATACAAAGTCTTACAATAAAGTTCAAGAACTCATCCTAGAAAAAGTACTACATACCTCATTGCTGAATATTATTATGGTTACCTATGAAGAACTACACTTGGGAAGCTATGCACTGATGAAAGTATCTATTACATCCGTAAAAACAACTTTGGAACTCTTTTTCTGGAATGGCCATCAGAGCTGTCATTGTATTACCCTTCATGTCCTGAATGTCATTAAAATATCTTCCTTTTAATGTTTCTTTTGCCTTCATGTAAATAAAAAAGTCAATGGGGGCCAGATCAGGTGAATAGGCATGGTATTCCATGCAGTTATTTGTTCACTGGCTAAAACCCCCCTCACAGACAGAGCTGTGTATGCTGGTGCATTGTCAGGATGAAATAACTCCTTCAGGACAATTTTTTTTTGCACCCGACTTTCTCATGCCAAGATTTTCAGTTAGATTTTCCTGTTTCTCTATCAATGTTTCATTGGTCTGCTATGCTTCTCACAATCAACTCACAATTTTGACACACAGCTTGATGAATTTTTACAGTGTTTTCACCAGTTCTGCTTGTTACTGGCCATCCTGATGTCTAGTCATCAATGATGTTTTCTGTCCCCTCAAGAAAACATTGAATTCATTTGTACACTGCTGTTTCCTTCATTTCATTATTCTCATAAACATGGGCTAACATGTCCATGATTTCACTTCCTCTCTTACCAACTTTAACAAGAAATTTAACGTTTGTCCATTACTCTAGTTCAAATTCTGATATTCTTATGATAACAATTGTGAAGACCATTCCAGAAAAATTATTCCACATTTGCTTTGACAGGTGGACTAGTTGCTGACATTGGTGCATAACTTCCTAAGGGGAATGTTTCCAAGGTGATCATATGATATTCAACAGTGAGATATGTAGCACTTTTCCTAGGGTGAACTTGAAAACTTAATTGTCAGACAACAATGATGACTATGTGATGTTTGCATCTGGAATTCAGAAATTATCCTATATTTGGAAATTCATTAATATAGTCCACCATATTTATAGACAGAGAAATAAAGGAATTTCATTCATAGTTACAAGAACATATTTGGAAGAAATTAACATTCGCTGATATTAAATTTAAGTACTCAAAACTAGAAATTGATGGATCTCTCCCACCTTAGCAAAACAAATTACTTATCTTGCTCATGAAAGCACCAGGTTCATTCTACTAAGATCAGAAAACAACCACTAAGAGCACATGATCACCTGTGTTATTCATTTATCATTGTATTGGAGGTTTGGTCAAGGTCAGTAAAAATGGCTGAAGAATTGAAAACAAACACATAAATCTGTTTGCACATGATATAATTATAAACTTGAAAACACAAAGAAGTTGATAGAAAAATTCACACCCAAAGAGAAATTAGTAAGCTAATAGAATACAACATTGATATATAAAGACAACAGTCTTCATATGTATAAAAGAGAATCATTTACAAGTTTATTGTGGGAAGGGTTGATATTACAAATGAGGCAATATAAACTGTACTAACAATTACAAGAATTCTAAAATGCTAAACAATTCACAAGACAGGAAATACCACAAGGAAAATAAAAAGGAAAATTTCCAATGAGTAAAACTATTTGCAACCTATATTACATAATGTATATCTGCCCCACCATCAAGGAATTCCTCAAAATATATCAGTTCCTGACAAAGAAATGCAGGACACAAATAAGTTGGTCTCCACTTGATTTAAGATATTGTCTGTAATGGATTGAATCTTATGAAACATATACAAATTCTATAAGTTCACAGTTACTGTAAAAAACTATTAATAATTTCTTAGTATTTGGGTCACGTACTTATTGCCCTGATAGATATAAAGGGAAAGAAACAAATATTCACCCATTATTTTCAGACTGGCTGTTTTAGTGCAGTACAGAAGAGATAAGAACAATTTATTCTTAAAAGAATAAAATTTATAAGTCAGTTTGTCAGATATGGTACCTCACGCCTGTAATCCTAGCACTTTGGGAGGCTGAAATGGGAAGAATGTTTGAGCCCAGGGGTTAGAGACCATTCAGGCAACATAGCACAACCTTGTTTCCAATAAAAATTTGTTTTAAATTAGCCAGACAGGGTGATGCATGCTTTTTCCCCCCTGCTACATGGGAGACTGAGGTGGAAGGATCACTTGAACCCAGGAGGTAAAGGCAGTCATGAACAGTGATTGTGCTACTGCATTCCAGCCTGGACAACACAGTGAGACCCTGATTCTAATTCATTAATTAATCATTTTAAGGAAATTGATAGAAGTAGAATATCATTTTTGGATACTAAGGGAGATAATAGAGTGACGTAATGGTAATCAATATACATGAATAAACGAGTAGACGAAAGTCAAAAAGTGCAGAAAAAAGGTTACTAGACGCATTGGGTTCACATCACCAGAATCCACTGATCAATTTCAGCAGAACTAAAAGTGGGGCCGTCATTATACAAGTCCTCATGCACCATGAGAAGAAAGCATGACTGTCCACTATGCCAGGACTCACTGAATTTCTGCTCTCCTCAAATTTCTGCTCTCAGCCAGGAGGACTTGATGCACGTTGATGCACTAGATACAGGTGACACTGAGGAGGGGTTTCAGTGACTTTCAGAGAATTAGCCACATCCTGCATGCAACTACTACAGACTCTCTGAGTAACCCTATAAAACAATCACTCTATCTTAATGCTTACCTAGGGCTGCTCTTTATTCTGAACGATGGTCTAGTTCTTTCATGAAAGATCTTCCTAAGTTGTGCCTGGAGATTTTTTGTGGTTGTAATGGGATTCATATAAAGCGTAAGTTTACTAGGGTCCCGTGCCCCAACCTGTGATTCCAGCTACCCAGGAGACTGTGAGGGGGGATCACCTGGGTGCAGGACAAGATTTGCCTGGACAACATAGTGAGAATACTGTCTCTAAACATATACATATAGTATATTAATGTATATTATATACATTAATATAAAATATTTCATATATAAACTAGAGAAGTTATACTAAACAAAGTCTCACACTTTTACCCCTCGCCTACTCTCAGATCTAATTTCTAGTTATTAAATCAGAGACCCAAAAAAAGCGGTGGACAGATTTGGTTTATTCAGATACCATCTTATATTCTCAGCTTCTTCTGGGGTGTATGGGAGCCTCGAATCAGTATGTTTCCTCTCTTGGACCAAGAGAAATCACTTCAGTTGGTGGAGAATTACCAAGCAAATGTTATATATAAATATACAGAAAGGAAATCGACTACGTAATAAGAAAACTTCCTACAAAAAAAAGCCCTGGTCCAGATGGCTTTCCAGCAGAATTCTACAAGACATTCAAGGAGGAGCTGATACCAATCCTACTGAAGTTATTCCAGGCGATTGAAAAAGATGGAACTCTCCCCAAATCATTTTACGAAGCCAACATCACATTGATACCCAAGCCAGGTAAAGATCCAAAAAAGAAAGAGAACTACAGCCAATATCTTTGATGAACATAGATGATAAAATTCTCAACAAGATCCTAGCAAACTGGCTTCAGCAATACATCTCAAAAATCATCCACCATGACCAAGTAGGCTTCATTCCTGGCATGCAAGTCTGGTTCAACATTCGTAAAACCATAAATGTAATTAAATACATCAGCAGATGTTAAAAAAAAACCCACATGATCATGTCATTAGATGCAAAAAAAGCTTTTGATAAAATCCAGCATCCTTCTTGATAAAAACCCTTGAACATCTAGGAATACGGGGAACATAGCTCAAAATAGTAAAAGCCATCTACGAGAAACCCACAGCCACCATATTCCTAAATGGACAAAAATTGGAACCAATTCCCCTGAAAACTGGAACTAGACAAGGATGCCCACTCTCTCCCCTCCTTTTCAACATAGTATTGGAAGTCCTGGCTAGAGCAATCAGAGAAGAGGAGGCAATCAGAGATATTCAAATAGGAAAAGAGGAAGTCAAGTTATCTCTCTATGCAGATGATATGATGGTGTACCTTGAA
This sequence comes from Cephalopachus bancanus, assembly GCA_027257055.1. Taxonomy (NCBI): domain Eukaryota; kingdom Metazoa; phylum Chordata; class Mammalia; order Primates; family Tarsiidae; genus Cephalopachus; species Cephalopachus bancanus. The sequence continues at coordinate 1,223,071 of JAPVLO010000737.1, read as the reverse complement.
AACCCAAGAGAATCTTTCAAAGGCCTCCTTACATTGATAAAAGCCTTTGGCAAAGTCTCAGGATACAAAATAAATGTACAAAAGACAATCGCATTTCTCTACACCAATAGTAAACAAACAGAAACCCAAATAAAAAACACAATTCCATTCACAATAGCCACAAAAAAAAGAAAAACCTTGGCATCTTCCTGACCAGAGATGTGAAAGACCTTTACAATGAAAATTACAAAACGCTGCTCAAAGAAATCAAACCTGACATGAACAAGTGGAAAAATATCCCATGCTCATTTATCGGAAGAATCAACATTGTGAAGATGTCCATCTTACCTAAGGCAATCTACAAATTCAATGCAATACCCATAAATTACCAACAACATTCTTCTCAGACCTAGAAAAAACAGCACAGGAATTCATATGGAAACACAAACGTCCAAGAATAGCCAGAACAATCTTCAGCAAAAAAAAACAAAGCAGGTGGTATCACAATACCAGACTTCAAACTTTACTATAAAGCTACAATCTTCAAAACAGCTTGGTATTGGTACAGGAACAGGCATATAGATCAATGGAACAGAATTGAGATTCCAGAAGCAAAACCTCAATTTCTCAACCAACTCATCTTCGACAAAGCCCCCACCACCTACCACTGAGGAGAGGAGAACCTATTCAGTAAATGGTGCTGGGAAAATTGGCTGACCACATGCAGAAGATTGAAACAGGACCCCTATCTATCCCCATGCACAAAGGTTAACTCCAAATGGATCAGAGACTTAAATGTAAAACCTCAAACCATAAGAACCTTACAAAAGGAAGGAAATACTCTCATGGAAATCGGAACTGGCATCCAATTCCTGTACAAAACCCGAAACCCACAGAACTTAAAGAGAAGATAGACAAATGGGACCTTATTAAACAGACAAGCTTCTGCAAGGCCAAAGAAACCATCAAGAGAGCAGGGAGACAGCCTACAGACTGGGAAAAAGTATTTGCCAACTCTAGGTCTGACAAAGGCTTAACATCCTGGATCTCCAAGGAACTGAAACGTACTGAAAAGAAGAAAACAAACAACCCCATTATAAAATGGGCAAAAGATATGAACAGACACTTCACAAAAGAAGACATCTGAGCAGCCAACAAACACATGAAGAAATGCTCAACCTCACTAATCATCAGGGAGATGCAAATCAAAACCACACTGAGATACCACCTAACTCCAGTCAGAATGGCAATTATCAACAACTCAAAAAATAACAGCTGCTGGAGAGGGTTTGGTGAAAAGGGAACACTTCTACACTGTTGGTGGGAGTGTAAGCTAGTGCAACCTCTGTGGAAGCATGGCGATTCTGAGTTGGAGTTCACTCTGTCGCCCAACTGAGTGCAGTGGGCTGCCACCGCAGCTCAACTGCTGGGTGCGATCCTTCACAGCCTTAAGTAGCCGAATTACGGCATGCGCTAACGCCCAGCTGATTTGATATGTAAATACTCGCTGCCCAGGGTCTCGAACGCAGCTAGGCAATCCCCTCTCAGCTAAAGGATTACACTGAGCCACCGAGCCGATTCTTAAAGCTCTAAAAATTACCTTCCATATGACCCTGCAAACCCCCTACTGGAAAATACCATGAAGAACACAAATCACTCTATAAAAAAGATACCTGCACACGTATGTTTATCGCAGAGTTGTTCACAATAGCAAGAACCTGGAAACAACCATGCTGCCATCAAAGAGGACTGGATTTAAAAAATGTGGTACATATACATGATGGAATACTACGCAGCCATCAAAAAGAACAAAATCATGAATTTCGCAGCAACCTGGATGGAACTAGAATCTATAATACTGAGTGACCTCTCACAGAAACAAAGATCCGAATATCACATGTCCTCACTCATATAATGGACCTTGAACATCCAATGTAATCGTGTAAGAAAATGACTGACGGTACTGGGAAACTATGGGGGGAAGGGGGATGGGATTAACAGTAGCAAATATCTGTCTGGGGATGGGAAAACACCTCTTATCAACAGGGTGCCTGAATGAAACGTAATTGTACACCTAACACTTAACTGTACCCCACAAAACCATAATAAAAAAATACTGATTAATAACAACAACAAAAAATATACAGGAGAGGAATGATTGATTAAAAAGCATAATTAAAACTATCCCATTGTATGTACATACAACATTTTTCATCTACTCATCCATCAGTGAACATTTGGGCTGTCTCCACCTCTTGGCTGTAATGAATAATGCAGCTATGAACATGGGTGTGAGTACATAATGTTTTGAAGCTGGATTATTTTATTCAGTGTAATATCTTTGATATTCACTGGAACATGTTTCAGGTGTTCATTCCCTTTTATTGCTAAGTGGTATTTCACTTTACATAAGTACCAGTTTTTTTTTTTTTTTTTTTTACTCATCCACTTGATGTTGGATGCTGTGTCCTTTCCACCTTTGGAGATTACAATATAGTTCTACAAACACCAGATCTAGGTTAGGGATGTAGAACTTTTATTTTTGTGTAAACATTTAAGATCTTCTAAGCATTGCACCTTATGCAATACTCTTTCTACTGTATGTATTACCTAGATTAAAAGTTTAGGTTTCATTTGAAATGAGATCAGACTTACAAAAAACATATTAGAATGTCACACACACACAAAAACTTTGGAGGAATCCTGAAACACCAAAATTCTAATTAGAGAAAATCTCAGTAATAAGCATCTCCCAAAATAAGAGAAGAGTGCTGTTATTGAACTAGCCCTATAAGAATATATGTAGTACAACACAAACTCAGTGACAAATAAACACATTCTAGATATAGGGAGTTGCAGTCAAGGCGGGGTCCTGGGATTGAAACATGGAAGGGGTCTTGTGGTTGGAGCCTGGGGAGGAGTTCCTGGAGTGAAAACTTGGGATTGGAACCTGGGGAGATTGGGGGGTGGAGCTTGGGAAGGGATACTGGTGTTGAAGCCTGGGGAGGAGGTCACTGAGTGAAGATGTCCTAGAGTTGGAGCTGGTAGAGGAGTCCTGGATGTGATACCTAGGGAAGGGTTTTTGGGGGTGGCCAACCAGGAATAACCCCTTCACCTATGGTTCCATTTCTGGGCAAACAGGTAATGCTGAGGCCATGGAAGAAGTGTTCTCTGTGCCTGCTGACCACATCTTGCAGCTGTATATACTGAATATTCTTGTGTACCTTTCTGTAAGATAGTCAGCTTCATTATGATGTTTCAAATGAAACTTGACCTGCCTGGATCAATGTCCATGACTTTACAGTACCATTATTTCAGTTCATTATAATACTAAAAATCTCACCTTAAAGGGAAATGAAAGTCAGTTTGTGTACATGCCACATATGTAAGAGGGGAGACACCAAAACTCATAAAATTTTCTAAGAAAAAAATTGTGTGTTTATCCTTACATGTTTAAACTCCAGTCACCTTAACAATACTCCCAGTTTTATGCATTACAACTCTCAAGACACTTTTCCCACTACTCAAAATAGTTTTTGAGCTCATCAGCATTCATGTATTTAAGTGCTTGTTCCATTTTTTGTTCTACCTCTTCCACATCACAAAACATATCCTTTTGAGGACTTGTTTAATCTGGAGAAAAAATAATTGCTTGTATTGAGATTTAGTGAGTAGGGAGGAAAAAAAGTGGGGTTTTTGTTGTTTTTGGTCAAAAAATGCTGAACACTCAGTGTGGTGTGAGTAGATGTGGTCACAAATCATCCATTGTGAGATGGGCAAGCAGATTGAATGAATCTCAAAAAAAATCCATGGAAGCTGAATGCAAACCCTTACAACAAACCTAACTGGTACACTGATGCTGATGGGTTCCTAGAACACTAACCTAGCACTTAGCCTGTACCATAATGGGCCCACCCTCCAAACATAAGTTTTGTTTCTCATGGTCCCCCTTTGAAATAAGCACATTCTCACACAGAGTGAAACAAACCTCACACGTTTCATACACAACCTTGCACCACACTGTATGTAAACGTTATATAGCCTACGTACCTTTTACAATCAAGAGTGTTTTTTCTGTCCAGTCGACTTCTCCCTAGAACTTCTCTGTAAATAATTTCCTGAAAAAATCCCATGTCTTGCCCATTTTCTCAAGGTCTCCTCTTAGGCTATTCTGACACAGTGCCTTCCCTTTTGGCATTTTGGGGTATGCAGAACTACAGCATAATAGATCACTTACGTGTACTTATCCCTGACTATGATGCTGGAAGAAATAGAAATCCTGTATTGATGAACAGAAGAAAGAGAAAGTGGCTTTTGTTATTTGCCAACAGCACAGCTCAACTTGGGGGTAAGAGTGATGCAAATATATGTTATAGGCATACTAGTTACTGCCTTAATAACTAATAAACAGAAAATTCATGATGCTCTGTGTAGACTTTTGTCCCACAAAGTTAATTTTAAATGTCATAGAGGAAAAATCTGACTTATTACCTGAAGTCACCTCTAAATTCTTCTTGTCCAGAATCAGTTACAAAAATGACTTGCAATTAAGCCATTTCAACAGTTAATAATCTTTCTGAAATTTCACCAGAAAAGTAAAATATAGCTATTATGAAGATGCTAGACCTTAAAAGCATGTGATGTCATCATAATTGATAAATACAGATAATTACAGAAAAGCAACAGGAAGAAGCTAGACAAATCCTGTGGTATTGGATAAGAGTCAGAGACATCAGTATGAACAAAACTAACTATAAATGGGTAAGAAGGCTATAGGTGGACATACAGGTACAGGACAATGATGAATATATGTTCAAAATATTTATAGGTCTTAGAGGGCTTAACAGCAATAATTCTCCAGTAGCAATGAGTACAACAAGCAATTATGCTACGATTTCTATTAATATCATTCTCTAATAAAGGACTACTTGGATAAGTGGCTGGTTCTAGGGCGGGGGTGTGGAAATTACATGGGAGCTACTGTCCCTGTGGAGTCAGAGTGTACCAGTTTCTCAGCCCATTTGCATAGTTTCCCCGCAAGAAATCTCCCTCAAATTTCAGTGTCCAGAGTTTTTATTAAGTTTTCATTACCTAAGCTTGAATAACTTAATCTTTGACCATGAGATTGAACTCAAGCTCCAGCCTCCTTTTTCTTTCTGGAGATCTGACGGCTGCAGGTTTCAATCCTGAATTACATAGTTAGTCATTCTGGTGACCAGCTCCTATCCTGAAGCCACACTGAGATCCCTGCCACGGGACCTCTAATTAGTATGACAATGGCATTCTTATTACTCAATAAATTCTAAGAAACTTTGAAGCTTATTAAATGAACCAGGATAAAGACCAGATATTTTAAAATTATACCACACTTCCCAATGATCAAAGCTGCAACAATTTAAGGAATAAAATAAATTCTTAGTGTTGAATGATAACACAAAGTAGGAAATAAATATGAAGGAGTTCATTTTGATATGAGTGAATAATTGAATAATCAAATAAATGGAAAATGAAAGACAGTTTTTTTCTTACAATTTACAGACGCATGCCAAGTTATATGTATGAATATCTACCCCACCAGTAGATGGAACTGAGTTCAGTGCCTTTCCATACAAATACACACACTCACCTGAGTGTGGGCTAGGTTTATAAACTCCCTAAATTCCCTTCCAAAGGAATTCAGTATGGAGTATGAAAAAGAAAACATAGTAATTACATATGAAAAAACCCAAGAAACACTACCTTTACAAGACTGACATCACCAGAGATTATTCATAGGAAATGCATGAACTTCTGATGGTATATGAAGTGATGAGATGTGTTATCTTCCCCAAACCCTTAAAACCCCTCTGATTATAAGGTGAAAAAAACCCAGACAAATCAATTTCAGGAACCTTTAAAAAGTACTGAACCAGTTCCTCTCAAATCTCTCAAGATCAGGAACAACATAGAAAAACAGAGAGCAGAATAGACTGGAAAGGCAAGGTGACTAAATATAATGTGCTATATTAGATTTATCCTGAAAGAGAAATAAAAACAGTGTTAATTCTGGTGAAATAGAAATAATGTCTGGAGTTCAGTTAATATATTGTACCAATGTTGGTGTCTTAGTTTTAACAAATGGGCCATGGCAAAATGTTAACATCAGGGGTACTGGGTGAGAGACATTTGAGACTCTCTGTGTTAGCTTTGCAAATTTTCAAGTATACAGCATTCAAACATAAAATATTTACTTAGACACATCCCGTGGGCTTCATGCTCAACAGTGGGGATCAAATTTCAACATGAGGTTTGGAAGGTCAAATATATTTAAACCATAGCAAACACCACATTCTAGTCTTTTACATACACTGTCAATACAATTCCAAGTTTGAAGACATCTTAGGAAAATTAAATATCTCAGACTGAATATTATACATTTGAAGACATTTGGAATGTCTGTACATTATTTCGGGACGATTTTATGAGATCTACATTTTCCCACTGCAGCCATGAATAAACATACAACAATGTAAGTACTTACCCCTTCATTACATAAGAGATCGTTTACTGTGGTATTAATATTTACTATTTCATATTAGCCCAGTTTTAGTCTGTTTCCTTCACTCCTGTCTTAGCAGTAAAATTGGTTCGCAATTATTTTTAAATTCTTTGAAGACTGAGTGTGACAATGCTGAATATGGTTCCAGACAGATAATTCACATTGCTCTGATAAGATAAGAGAACATATACTTCTTCTGTGGCAGATACAGCAGAGTCCAAACATGCTGGGATCATGACACACGACAACAAAAGGACTAATAGTTAGAAAACAATTCGTGATTAGTAGGGTACTGCTCACCAACTACCAACTGAAATTATCCAAGAGATGTAAATAAACATAGATGCTGAAGAAAATGGCATAAAACGCCACAAAGTTGCTCACCGATGCAAGGATGTTTTGGGTGACCCTGGTCTCAGGAGAGGATCTGGGGAGACATTGGTCCCACGAATGTGCTGGACCTGCTGCTGTGTTTATGCAGGATAAAAATCATGAAGCTGCTGGCCAGGGTCATGAACCCCAAACAAAGAACATCATGGAGAGATGTTCTTGCCGCATACACTGGGTTCACCACTTCATCATACAAAAGCAGAACCATGTCCTAAATCTCTTTCCCCTGTGATGTTTTTGCTGCTCTGTTTTTCAGTTTTATGAATAAAAGAAGTGATATTTATCAGCAAGTGCAAGGTCCAGCATTGGACATTGAGCAGCCAATGTACTTGGGAGCTTTTACTTTAAGCTCTACTCACAACCTGGAGTTCATAGGGTTAATTGCGATCCTTTGAAAAATACTCAACAAGAAAAGGACACCAATGGACACATGCCTGGCCATGCTGTGAACATATAAATAACTTCATATCTAAAATAATTGGCAAAATGTCCCAACCCAAAAGGTACCATGGCCTCTGGCATTCTTCTAGAGATATGACCAAGTAGTTGGCTACAGTCAGGTGCCTGAGAATCAAATTTGTGGATCTTGGCCCACAACCACTAAAGCAAAGGGACAAGTAATGACACAAGTGTGAAAATGTCCCCAGGATTCCAACAACTACCTGGAATAGGAGATCATTCCTATTTTCAAATCCATAGAGGCCATTCTGTCATTATTTTTCAGGACTCAATATTCAACAGTTAGAGGGTTCTGCATGGAAATATGAGATGTTGTTACCATTTGATTACAAATAACATCTTTACTTACTATTCCTTCCCTCTATGATTTAAAAGCTAATATAATGGCAACACCTTTGTGTCTCCTCCCACTGTTGGAGCTTTTCTGTCCTCTCAATAAATCCTGCATTCTATCTGGCAAAAAAAAAGCTAATATATGCGCATAATTTGTTTAAAAATGTCCCATTTCATGTGTTCTTTTTTATAGCAATTACAATGTATGAGCCACTTTTATTAATGCTTTACCTATTCTGAAATTCAATATTCATAAACTTAGAAATTAATGTTATTCTACTTTAAATGACTAGAAGTTTTAATTATAAGGTAGTTGGGTGACTCATCTCATTCCTGACAGGATAATCAGAATTTGACCTGGGTAGCCTGGTTGCAGTGACTTTTGTGTTCACTATCATTTATGCTCTCCTATAATGGTTATCTAGTTGGATTTTTAATACATACACTGAGACACATGCACATGCATACATATGTAAATATCAGGTCATATTTCGAATTTATTTACCTTTATAAATTTGGTTTGATAAATTCCCATTTTTGCCTATTTATTCTACAGACCAATATGACTTATAATAAATATTCAGAGCTCTTCATAAGATGCATATGCAGTAAATAGCTTTATATGACCCAAACTTATTTAAAGTGAACAAATGTTAGGATGGCAGTAAAAACCCTCATTTCAATTTTTGCATGGATTAAAACTATTATGATACCCATCACAGAAATTAATGTACAAAATTGATTTTGCCCTAAATATAATACATGAAACATAAAAAGTGATAAAACATTTTAAGGTGGAAAATAAATAAATCTTATTTTAAAAGTGTATTACCATAATTTTCTTATTTTAGAATAATGAATTGAGTCTTAAATAAATATCTGATTTTGAAAAGCTATTAAAATACAACACAAACATGCAAAATTTAATTTGAAGACATGGAATTTTGTGAATGTAATAAACCAAAACTGTACTATAATGAATAGTAAGCTTGGGAATAACATTAAAATGCTTTCAAACCTGAGAAAATACAGCAAGAAACATATTCTCTTTAAAGCTATTTTGATTCTGAGACTATATTTGCTAATTTTCTTTTTTAAATTATAAAATTCTACATAAGCATTCTTGTTGCTTGCTGATACCCTCTATTATGATTTTAACTTTTCTCAAAAGACCTTCCCTAATTTCAGGAAGGAAAAACGTCCACCATGACCAACAGACCACAGATACATTCATTAGAGACACATTTACTATCTCCATTAAGTATGTCATTCACAAATGACAGAAAACAATTATATTTCAGCAATTCCCATTTTGTTACACAGTTGATGCTGCAAATTAGATAATTCAGTTAGCGTCAGTAGATTCATTTTCTCAAGCCCATAGCTTTTACAGGAGTAACTATACTTCTGAAAACATCTCTGACTTTTGCTCAGAGGTATTGTACAAAATATCTATTTTGCACAAAGACATTGCAAAACATTAAATGGGAGTTGACTTTTGAAATTACAATCTAGAAGCATATTAAATTTAGGCTTTGATAACCCTTGGATCAAACACAATGAAGTCCTTCAATTAGAATTTTATTAAATTACATTAACAGTGATGGGTCAGTTTAAGATCTAAGGCAACCAGTCACTCTCCAAATCGCAGTTCATCTCTCAGGAGTTAGTCTTTCCTGTGTAATTCTATCCCTGGACCAGTTTCTACAACAAAAGAGCTTCTCTTCCAGACACAAACACCTACCCAGATTCCTTATACATCTCCATCACTTACAGGATTTGTACCTCATTTTAAAGCAGAAAATAGCAGACTTCTTTCTACCACCAGACCATAATCTTGCTTTTCCTGCATCCTTAAGTGATTTGGCAGTGTTAATTTGTGATCTTTCCATTTTTGCATGTTTGTTTGTAGAGCTATTAATTCCCTTTTAATTTCTGCTTCCATGACATCCCAGAGAGTTTTGTAAGCTATGAATTTATTTTTATTTGTTTCCAGGTATGTTTCACTCACTGTTTTGATTTCTGTGTTGACCCAGGAGTTATTTGGCACCATGGTGTTTAGTGTCCATGCCTTTGTGGGTTTCGGGGAAACTGTGTTGGTGCTGATAGTTATTTTGATTCCACTGATGTCTGAGAAGGTGCACGGCAGTATTTCAATCTTGTGGAATTTGTTTATGCTTGATTTTTGGCTGCGGATGTGGTCAATCTTAGAATACATTCCACATGTGGTAATGAGTAGAATGTATATTCCATGGATGTTGGGTGACGTGTTCTTTAGATATCAATGATGTTCATTTGGTCAAGCATCACACTGAGCTTCCAGATTTCCCTGTTGATTTTTTTGTCTTGAAGATCTGTCTAGGGTTGTTAGTGGGGTGTTTAAGTCCCCAGTTATGATATTGTTAGAGTAAATATCTCTTTTTAATTTACCTAGAAGCTGCTTTATGAAAGTTGGTGCTCCTATGTTGTGTGTATATATTTTTAAGTTGGATATTTATTGTTGATGGAATGAACATTTTATCATTATGTAGTGACCTTCCACACAAACAAGTAACTGAGTACCACATGTTTTCACTCATAAGTGGACCTTGAACAATTATCATAATGCTATAAGAAAAGGTTTGTCAGTAGTGGGAAATTGTGGGGAGGGTTCAGAATTGGCAGTAGTGGGATTCTGTCGGGGAAGAGGGGGGCGCCCCTCATTAACAAGGGTACCTACATAATGAACATTTGCATACTTAGCCCTGAATTGTACCCCACAACTTTAAAATTAAAAATAAATTCCCAGAGTCTGTTAGAAGTTTCTAGTGAACATATCCAAATTGACCACTGGAGTATTAGGGAACTTTTTCCCATTACTTCTGAAAGTAGACATTGTCTCCCATGGAAGGAGCAGAAAATGCTGAGATCTGACTATTTTCATAAAGGACTGATAGAAACTCATGGACCTCACTGGATAATCTGCTCACATGAGAATTTCACTTACCCCTTAACCTAATTCTTTGTTCATCTTCAGTGACCAGAATACAACTAGATTTGAAATTGTGAAGCGAAAAGCAGAATCACAAAAATTACTCCAAAAAGTAGGTGTGATTGACAAATGCAAAGGAAAGAACATGATGTTAATAGTTTATTAGAACATATTTTCACTATTTCACCAATGCAAGGCCAGTTAACTAGAAAACCTAGATAAAATGAACATTTTCTAGAAAAATCTGCTTTATCATGTTGATCTCAATAGAAATAGTTTAAACAGCACAATAATCATGAAAGAGAGGGGCTTTTTAGTATTTAGTTTCTCTTTGATGAAGAAGTAGGGTTTTCTTTAATTGTGTTTGTTAATTTTAAAGATGTGGGGTACAATTTAGGGTTACATATACAAATGTTCATTATGCAGGTACCCTTGTAGATGAGGAGTGCCTCCTGTCCCTGGAATGTTTTGATTTTTAAGAAATAGTTTTAGATTGTATAATCAACCACAGCTTGTTAAATTCAGCTTCCTTTTATTACCAGGGTTTGTCTCCATTTTTAAATTTTGGAGTTATATGGCAAATGTGAGGATTTTCTACATGAAAAAAGTTGTGCACAGGCAAGGTTTGGGCTTCTAGTGAGCCCTCTCTAGGGAAGAAATAATTTTATGAATTCTTCACAAATAAGAACATCATATTTATATTTGAAGGAAGAATCTACTATTCTTTTTACAGCTATATACAGCCAAAGCTCCTTACAAAATTCAAGGTCATTGAAGAGGAAATAAAATTTCCAAATGATTACTAAAAATAAAAAAATAAAAATAAAAAATACTGATCCTAGCTTGTCCTAACGGTTTTACAAAAATATCCTACAAAAAAACTTTCTCCTACTTACAGATAAAAGCATCTAAATTAAAATATGGCAAAAAACTAAAAAATATTAAAATGATACATGATGACTACATGAAGTTTACTTCTGGAATTCAGATATGAACCAATATTAAGAAATTCATTAATATTGATCATCATATTTCTAGATAGAGAAATAAAGAGATCCTACTCATAGCTACAAACATATATTTGGAAGAATTTAACATCTGTTAAATTAACTACTCGAAATTAGAAATTGATGGATATTTCCTAACTTAACAAAGTTGTCGTCTTGCTCATGAGAAACACCAGGTTGATTACACTAAGATCAGAAAATGACACTAAAAATTATGATCATCTGTGCTCTTCATTTATCACTGTATTGGGATTTAGCCAAGGCCAGTAAAAATGGGTGAATACTTGGAAATGAACATGGAAACTGATTTTTGCAACTGGAAATTCGAAGAAAATGGTGGAAAAATCGACCCCATTCAGTAAGCTATGAGATTAAAAGACTGATAAATTATGATAATAGTCTTCATATGAACAAAAAATCATTTACAAATTCCAGTAGGAGTGAATGAAATTACAAAAATATAAAATAATATAAAATGAAATAAACTATGGAATAGTAAATAACAAAAAATGTGTAAATCCTTGATAAGGAAAACTTATAATGAAACAGTCCGTAAAATATATGAAATTGGACATAAACAAATAAATGATCACATCATGTTCTTGGGTAGAAAAACTGAATGTTACTAAAAGTTCAATAATTATTGCCATAAACTACATATTTGCTTTCATCTCCATATAGTTCTAACCACAAGTTTTGGAGCTAGCAATATTACTGTAAAATCCAATAAAATATTCACCTAATGGAATGGAATGGAAAAAAATGCAGAGGAATGGAATGGAATGGAATGAAGAGGAATGGAATGAAATGGAATGAAACAGAAAGGAATGGAATGGAATGGAAACGGAAAGAAATGGAATGAAATGGAATGGAAAGGAATGGAATGGAATGGAAAGGAGAGGAGAGAAATCCAATGGAATGAAATTGATTGGAATGGAGAGGAATGGAGAGAAATGAAATGGATGGAATGGAATGGAGAGGAATGTAATGGAATGGAAAGGAATGGAGAGGAATGGAAAGGAAAGGAGGGGAATGGAATGGAATGCAATGGAGAGGAAGCAAATGGAATGAAACTGAATGGAATGAAGAGGAATGGAGAGAAATGAAACGGATGAAATGGAATGGAAAGAAATGGAGAGGAATGGAATGGATTGGTATGGAATGGAATGGAAAAGAATGGAGAGGAATGGAATGGAATGAAGAGCAATGGAATGAAAAAGAATGGAATGGAGAGGAACGGGATGGAATGGAGAGGGATGGAGAAGAATGGAATGGATTCAATGGAGTGGAGATGAAAGGAGAGGAATGAACAGGAATGAAATGGAATGGAATGGAGAGGAACAGAATGGAATGGAATGGAACAGAATGGAGCACAGTGGAAAGGAACGGAACGGAATAGATGGAATGGAGAGAAATGGAATGAAGAGGAATGGAATGGAAAGGAATGGGATGGAATGGAATGGAGAGGAATGGAATAGAATGGAATGGATGGAATAGAATGGAATGGATGGAATTGAATGGAAAGGAAGGAGAGGAATAGAATAGAGAGGAATAGAAAGGAGTTGAGTGGAATGGAGTGCAATGGAATGGAATGGAGGGGAAAGGAACAGAATGGAATGAAATTGAGAGGAGTGGAGAGGAATCGAATGGAATGGAGACAAATAGAATGAAATGGGATGGGATGGAATGGCAGGGAAAGGAATGGAGAGGAATAGAATGGAATGGAATGGAATGGAATGGAATGGAGGGAACGGGATGGAATGGAATGGAGTGGAACAGAAAAGAATGGAATGGAAAGGGATGGAGAGGAATGAAATGGATGCAGTAGAGTGGAGATGAATGGAGATGAATGGAGAGGAATGGAATGGGATGGAAAGGAATGAAGATGAATGTAATAGAATGGAATGTAAAGGAATGGAGATGATCGGAATGAAATGGAATTGAAAGGGGGAGAAACGGAATAGAATGGAGAGGAATGGAATGGAAAGTAACAGAATGGAGAGGAAAGGAATGGAATGAATAGGAATGGAGAATGGAATGGAATACAATGGAATGGGATGGGATGGAGAGAATTAGAGAGGAATCGAATGGAATGAAATAGAAAGGAATGGAATTGAATGAAATTGAGAGGAATGAAATGGATGGAATAGAATGGGGAGGAATGGAGAGGAAGAAAGAGGAATGGATAGGAATGGAGAAGAATGGAATGGAATGCAATGGAATGGGAGGGAGAGAATTAGAGGGGAATCAAATGGAATGAAATAGAATTGAATGGAATGGAGAGGAATGAAATGGATGGAATGGAATGGGGAGGAATGGAGAGGAACGGAGAGGAATGGAATGGAATGGGATGGAATGGAATAGAATGGAAAGGAATGGAATGGAATGGAGCAGAATGGAATTCAGTGGAAAGGAATGGAACGGAATGGATGGAATGGAATGGACTGAAATGGGAGGAATGGCATGGAAGAGAATGGAATGGAAAGGAATGGAGAGCAATGGAATAAAATGGTGAGGAATGAAATGGAACAGAATGGAGTGGGAGTGATGGAGAGGAATGGAATGGATGCAATAGAGTGGAGATGAATGGAGAGTAATTGAGAGGAATGGAGTGGAATGGGATAGGATGGAATGAAGAGGAATGGAAGAGAATGGAACGGAAAGGAGAATTAAAAGAAAAAGAATGGAGTGGATTGGAATGGAATGGAGAGGAATGGAATGGAATGGAGTGGGATGAAATGGAATGGAAGGGAATGGAAAGGAATGTTGAGGAAGGGAGTGGAATGGAAAGGAATGAAGTGGAAAGGTTAAGAATGGAATGGAATGAAATGGAATGGAAGGAATAGATGGAGAGAAATGAAATGGGATGGAATGGAGTGGAATGCATAGGAATGGAATGGAACAGACTTGAAAGGAAAGAATGGAATGGAATATAGAGGAATCTTAAAGAAGGGAGAGGAATGGAATGGAAAGGAGAGGAATGGAATACAAGGAATGGACTGGAAAAGAAAGGATAGGAATGGAATGGAAAGGAATGGAAAGAAGGGAATGGAATGGAGAGGAACATAAGAAAAAGGTTTGAAATGGTATGGAGAAGAATAGAAAGAATGAAATGGAACAGAAAGGAGAGGAATGAAAAGGAGAGGAATGGAATGGATTGGAATGGAATGGAGTGGAGAAGAATGGAAAAGAATGGAAAAGGGTTGGATGGAATGGCATGGAATTGATTGGGAAAAAGGAACGGAATGGAATGGAAAGGAATGTTGAGGAAGGGAGAGGAATGGAATGGAAAGGAGAGAAACGGAATGAAATGACAGGAATGGAATAGAATGAAATGGGATGAAATGGAATGGAGAGGAATGAAATGGAATAGAATGGATTGAAGGAAATAGAGAGGAATCGATTAAATGGAATTTCAAGGAATGGAATGGAATGGAAGAGAATGCAGAGAAACGGAGAGGAATGAAATGGAAAGGAATGGAGACGAATAGAAGGGATTGGAATGAATGGAATGGAGAACAATTGAATGGAAGGGCGAAGAATACAATGGAATAAATGGAATGGAGAGGAATGGAATGGATTGGAGAGGAATGGAATGGAATGGAAAGGAATGGAATGGAAGGGAAATGAATGGAATGGAGGAAATGGAGAGGAATTGAATAAAATGGAAATGAATGGAATGGAATGGAATGGAATAGAATGGAGAGGAATGGAGAGGAATGGAATGCAATTGAATGGATTCGAATAGAAGGCAATGGAATGGAGAGGAATGAAATGGAAAGGAATGGAAAGGACTGGAATGGTACGGAACAGAATGGAATGGAATGGAGAGGAATGAAATGGAAGTGAGAACAATGGAATGGAATGGAAAGGAGTGCAACGGAATAGAATGGAACAAAATGGAAAGAAGCAATGGAATGGAATAAAGATGAATCTTAAGGAAGGGAGAGGAATGGAATGCAATGGAATGGAATAGAAAGGAAAGGATAGAAAAGGAATGGAATGGAATGGAATGGTTTGAAACGGAATGGAATGGAATGGAAGAAATGGAATGAAAAGGAATGGAGAGGAATGAAATGGAATGGAAAGGGATGGAATCGATGGGAGAAGAATGAAATGGAATGGAGAGGAATGGAAAGGACTGATTTGAAATGGAATGGAGAGGAATGGAAAGAATGGAATATAACGAAATGAGAGGAATGATTAAGGAAAGGAATTGAATGGATTGGAACGGAATGGACTGGAGAGGAATGGAATGGAATGGAGAAGAGTGGAATGGAATGGAGTAGAATGGAATGGAATGGAATTGGGTGGAATGGAATGGAACGGAATGGAAAAGAAGGAATGGAAGGAATGGAAAGGAATGTAGAGGAAGGGAGAGAAATGGAATGGAAAGGAGAGGATCAGAATGGAATGGAATGGAATGGACAGTAAAGGAAAAGAATGCAATGGAAAGGAATGGAATGGAGAAGAATGAAGTGGAATAGAATGGAATGAAGGAATAGAGAGGAATTGATTAAATGGAATTGGAAGGAGTGGAATGGAATGGAATAGAATGCAGAGAAAAGGAGAGGAATCAAATGGAAAGGAATGGAGACGAATAGAAGGGATTGGAATGAATGGAATGGAATTGAATGGAGAACAATTGAAAGGAATTGAATGGAATGGAATGAATGGAGTGTAAAGGAGAGGAATGAAATTGAAAGAAATGGAGAGGACTAGAAGCGAATGCAATGAATGAAATGGAATGGAATGTAGAGGAATTGAATGGAAGGGGGCAGTATGCAATGGAATAGAATGGAATGGAGGAATGGAATGTAATGGAGAGGAATGGAATGGTGTAGAATGGAATAGAATGGAATGGAGAAGAATGGAATAGAATGAAATGGAATGGAATGGAAGAGAGAAGAATGGAATGGAAATTAATGGTATGGAAGAAATGGAGAGGAATTGAATAAAATGGAAATGAAAGGAATGAAATGGAATAGAATGGAGAGGTATGGAGATGAATGCAAGGTAGTGGAATGGATTTGAATAGAAGGGAATGGAATGGAGAGGAATGGAATGGAATGGAGAGGAACAGAATGGAATGTATTGGAATGGAATGGAGAGGAATGGGATGGGAGGGAGAAGAATGGAATGGATTAGGAAGGAGTGCAATTGAATAGTAATGAACAGAGTGGAAAGGAAGAAATTAAATGGAATAAAGAGTAATCTTAAGGAAGGAAGAAGAATGGAATGGCAAGGAGAAGAATGGGATGCAATGGAATGGAAAGTAAAGGAAAGGATAGGAATGGAATGGAATGGAATGGTTTGGAATGAAATGGAAAGGAATGGAATGCAATGGAATGGAAGGAATAGAATGGAGAGGATTGAAATGAAATGGAGAGGAACGAAAATGAATGGTTGAAATGAATGGAGTGGAATGGAAAGAATGGAAAAAAATGGAAAGGAGAGGAATGAAAAGGAAAGAAATGGAATGAATTGGAATGGAATAGAGTGGAATGGAATGGAACAGAATGGAAAAGAAAGCATGGAACGGAATGGAAAGGAACGTTGAGGAAGGGAGAGAAATGGAATGGAAAGTAGAGGAAATGGAGGGAATGGAATGGAGTGGAAAGGAAATTATAAGAATGAAATAGAATGGAATGGAATAGAATGGATTGGAATGGAACCGAATCGTTTGGAATGGAATGGAGTGGAATTGAATGGAGAGTAATGGAATAGAATGAAATGGAATGAAAAAGAATGGAGAAGAATGGAATGGAATATAATGGAATGGGGAAAATGGAGAAGAATCGAATAAATGGAATTGAAAGAATGTAATGGAATGCAATAGAATGGAGAGAAATCGAATGGAATTAAAAGGAATGTAGAAGAATGGAATGGAATGGAAAGGAATGGAATGGAAGGCAGAGGAATAAAATTCAGTTGAATAGAATGTAACGGAATGGATGGATGGAAAGAAATGGAATTGAGACAAATTGAATGAAATACAATGGAATGGAAAGGAGTGGAATGGAATAGAATAGACAATTAGCAATGGAAAGAAAATGAGGGGAATGGAATGGAAAGAATGCAATGGAGTGGAATGGAATGGAGTGGAATTCAATGGAATGCAGAGTTTTGCAGTGAAATTGAGAGGAATGGAATGGAATGCAAAGAAATGGAATGAAATG
The DNA here is from genome assembly GCA_027257055.1 of Cephalopachus bancanus. Taxonomy (NCBI): domain Eukaryota; kingdom Metazoa; phylum Chordata; class Mammalia; order Primates; family Tarsiidae; genus Cephalopachus; species Cephalopachus bancanus. Next base: position 1,205,215 of record JAPVLO010000737.1, on the reverse strand, counting down.
AGATGGAATGCAATGGAATGGCAGGGAATGGAATGGAATGCAGAAGAATGGAATGGAATGGAGAGAAACGGATTGGAATGTAATGGAATGGAGAGGAATGAAATGGATTGGAGAGGAATGGAATAGAAGGGAGAAGTATGGAATGGAATAGAAAGAGTGCAATGGAATGGAATGGAACAGAATTGAAAGGAAGGAATGGAATGGAATAAAGAGGAGTCTTAAAGAAGAGAGAGGAATGGAATGGAAAGGAGAGGAACAGAATGCAATGGAATGGACTGGAAAAGAAAGGATAGGAATGAAATGGAATGGAAAGGAAAGGAAGGAAGGGAAAGGAATGGAGAGGAATGGAGTGGAATTTGATGGAATGGAATGGAATGGAAAGGAATGGAATGGAATAGAGAGGAACATAAGAAAAAGGTTTAAAATGGAATGGAGAAGAATAGAAAGAATGGAATGGAACAGAAAGGAGAGGAATGAAAAGGAAAGGAATGGAATGGATTGGAATGGAATGGAGAGAAATGGAATGGAATGGAGAGGAATGGAATGGAGTGGAGAAGAATGGAATAGAATGGAAGGTGTGGAATGGAATGGCATGGAATTGATTGGAAAATGGAACCGAATGGAATGGAAAGGAATGTTGAGGAAAAGAGAGGAATGGAATGGAAAGGAGAGAAACGAATGGAATGGAATGGAATGGACAGGAATGGAATAGAATGAAATGGGATGGAATGGAATGGAGAGAAATGAAATGGAATAGAATGAATTGAAGGAAATAGAAATGAATCAATTAAATGGAATTGCAAAGAATGGAATGGAATGGAAAGAATACAGAGAAAAGGAGAGGAATTAAATGGAAAGAAATGGTGACAAATAGAAGGGATTGGAATGAATGGAATGGAATTGAATGAAGAACAATTGAATGGAAGGGCAAAGAATGCAAAGGAGTAGAATGGATGGAGAGGAATGGAAAGCATTGGAGAGGAATGGAATGGAATGGTGTGGAATGAATGGAATGAAATGGAGAAAAATAGAAGGGAACGGAATAAAAGGAAAATAATGGAATGGCGAGGAATGGAATGCCGTGGATAGGAATGGAATGGAAGAGAATGGTGTGGAATGGAATGGAATGGAGAAGAATGAAGTAGAATAAAATGGGATAGAATGGACGAGAGAAGAATGGAATGGAAATGAATGGAATGAAGGAAATGGAGAGGAATTGGATGAAATGGAAATGAAAGGAATGAAATGTAACGAAATGGAATAGAATGGAGAGGAATGGAATGGAAGGGAATGGACAGGAATGGGATAGAATGAAGTGTAATGGAATGGAATTGAGAGGAATGAAGTGGAATAGAATGGAATGAAGGAAATAGACAGGAATCGATTAAATAGAGTTGAAAGGAATTGAATGGAATGGAATGAATGGAGAGAAAAGGAGAGCAATGAAGTGGAATGGAATGGAGAGGAATAGAAGTGAATTGAATGGAATTGAACGGAATGGGATGGAATAGAGAGGAATGGAATGGAATGGATAGGAATAGAATGAAATGGAATGGTGTGGAATTGAATGGAATGGAGAAGAATGGAGTAGAATGAAGTGGAATGGAATGGAAATGAATGGAATGAAGGAAATGGAGAGAAATTGAATAAATAGAAATGAAAGGAATGCAATGGAATAGAATGGAATAGAATGGAGAGGAATGGAGAGGAATGTAATGTAATTGAATGGATTGGAATAAAAAGCAATGGAATTGAGTTGAATGGAAAGGAATAGAATGGAATGCAATGGAATGAAAAGGAATGGAAAGTAATGGAATTTAAAGGGATGGGATGGGATGGAATGGAATGGAGAGGGATGGAATGGAATGGAGAGTAACTGAATGGAATGTATTGGAATGGAATGGAATGGAATGGAAATGAAAGGATAGGAATGGAAAGATTGGTTTGGAAAGGAATGGAATGAAGGGAAGGAATGTAATGTAATGCAGAGGAATGGAATGGAATGGAGAGGAATGAAATGGAATGTAGAGGAACGGAAAGGAATCGTTTGTAATGGAATGGAGAGGAATGGAAAGAATGGAATGGAACAGAGAGGACAGGAATGAAATGGAAAGGAATGGAATGGATTAGAATGGAATGGAGAGGAGTTCAATAGAAGGGAAGGGAATGGAATGTAAAGAAATGGAATGGAATGAAAGGGAGAAAATGGAATGCAGTGGAATGGAATGGAACGGAATGGATAGAAAGGAGAGAAAGGGAATGGAGACGAATTGAATGGAATAGAATGGAATAGAGAGAATGAAATGGAAAAGAATGGATGGAAAGAAATGGAATGGAAAGGAGGGGAAGGGAATGGAGAGGAATGCAAAAGAGAGAAATGGAAGGGAATAGAGAGGAATGGAATGGACTGAAATGAAGAGAAATGGTATGGAAGGGATTGGAATGGAAACGAATGGAGAGGACTTCGATGGAATGTAGAGGAATTCAATGGAATGTAGAGGAATTCAATGGAATGGAATGAAATGGAATGGGAAGGAACAGAATGGAATGGAAGGGAAGGGAATGGAATGGAAAAAATGGAGAATGAGATGGAATGGACTTGAATAGAATGGAGAGTGGAGATGATTGGAGAGGAATGGAGAGGAATGGAATGGAATGGGCTGGGATGGAATGAAGGGTAATGGAATAGAATGGAATGGAAAGAAATGAAGATGAACGGAATGGAATTGTGAGGAATGGAATAGAAAGGAATTGAATGGAGAGGAACAGAACGGAATGGAGAGAAAAGGAATGGAACGGAACTGAATGGAGAGAAATGGAATGGAATGGACAGGAATGGAATAGAATGAAATGAAATGGAATGGAAAGGAGAGGAATGTAATGGAATAGAATGGAATAAAGCAAATGGAGAGGAATCAATTAAATGGAATTGAAAGTAAAGGAATGTAATGAAATAGCATGGAGAGAAAAGGAGAGGAATGCAGTGAAAAGGAATGGAGATGGATATAATGGAATGGAATGAATGGACTGGAATTGAAAGGAGAAAAATTGAATAGAAGGGCAAAGAATGCAATGGAATAGAATGGAATGGAGAGGAATAGAGAGGAATGGAATGGAAAGGAATGGTGTGGAATGGAATGGAATGCAATAGAGATTAATGGAATGGAGTAGATAGAAATGGAATGGAATGCAATGGAAGGAAATGGTGTGGAATAAAATGGAATGGAGACGAATGAAGTAGAAAGAAATGAAATAGAATGGACGAGAGAAGAATGGAATGGAAATGAATGGAATGAAGGAAATGGAGAGGAATTCAATAAATGGAAATGAAAGGAAAGGAATGGAATGGAATAGAATGGAGAGGAATGGAATGGAATGGATTCAAATAGGAAGAAATGGAGTGGAGATGAATGGAGAGGAATGGAATAGAATAGAATGAAATGAAATGGAAGGAAATGGAAAGGAATGAAATGGAACAGAATGGAATGAAGGAAATAGAGAGGAATCAATTAAATGGAATTGAAAGGAATTGATGGGAATGTAATGAATGGAGAGAAAGGAGAGGAAAGCAATGGAATGGAATGGAGAAGTATAGAGGGTATTGAATGAATGGAATGGAATGGATTGGAATGCAGAGGAATGGAATGGAATGGAATGGAATGGAATGGAATGGAATGGAATGGAATGGAATGGAACGGAATGGAAAGGAACGGAAAGGAATGGAATGGTGTGGAATGGAATGGAAAAAGAAGAATGGAGTAGAATGAAATGGAATGGAATGGACAAGAGAAGAATGAAATGGAAATGAATGGGATGAAGGAAATGGAGAGGAATTCAATAAAATGGAAATGAAAGAAATGGAAAGTAATGGAATGGAATAGAATGGAGAGAAACGGAGAGGAATGGAATGTAATGGAATGGATTTGAATAGAAGGCAATGGAGTGGAGATGAATGGACAGGAATGGAATGGAATGGAATGAAATGGACAGGAATGGAATGGAATGAAATGCGGTGGAGGGGATTGGAGAGGAATGAAATGGAATAGAATGGAATGAAGGAAAAAGAGAGGAATCGATTAAATGGAATTGAAAGGAACTGAATGGAATGTAGTGAATGGAGAGAAAAGGAGAGAAATGCAATGGAATGGAATGGAGAAGAATATAAGGGAACTGAATGAATGGAATGGAATGAAATGGACTGGAATGGAATGAAATGGAATGGAATAAATTGGAATGGAATGAAATGGAATGGAATGGAATGGAATGGAATGGAATGGAATGAAATGAAATGGAATGGAATGAAATGAAATGGAATGGAATGAAATGAAATGGAATGGAATGAAATGAAATGGAATGGAATGGAATAGAATGGTGTGGAATGGAATGGAAAAAGAAGAATGGAGTAGAATGAAATGGAATGGAATGGACAAGAGAAGAATGGAAAGGAAATGAATGGATGAAGGAAAGGGAGAGGAATTGAATAAAATGGAAATGAAGGGAATGGAATGGTATAGAATGGAGAGGAATGGAATGTAATTGAATGGATTGGAAAAGAAAGCAATGGAATGGAGATGAATGGAGAGGAATGGAATGGAATGAAATGGAATGGAATGGAAAGTAATGAAATGTAAAGGGATGGAGAGGGATGGAATAAAATGGAGATGCTTGGAATGGAATGGAGAGGAACTGATTGGAATGTATTGCAATGGATTGGAGAGAAATGGAATGCAATGGGAAGGAATGGAAAAGACAGAAATGAAATGGAATGGTTTGGAAAGGAATGGAATAAAGAGAAAGAATGAAATGTAAAAGAAAGGAATGGAATGGGATGGAAAGGAGTGGAGAGGGATGCAATGAAATGGAGAGGAATGGAAAGGAATGGTTTGAAATGGAATAGAAAGGAATGGAAAGAATGGAATGGAATGGAAAAGAGAGAAATGAAAAGGAAAGGAATGGAATAGATAGGAATGGAATGGAGAGGAATATAATGGAAGGGATAAGAATGGAATGGAATGGAGAAAAAGAATGGAAGGGAATAGAGAGGAAAGTAGAGGAAGAAAGAGGAATGGAATGGAATGGAGAGGAATGGAATGGAATGGAATGCAGTGAAAAGGAGATGATAGGAATGGAATGGAATAGAATGGAGTGCAATGGAATGGAATGGATGAAAGATAATCGTTTGGGATGGAACGGAGTGCAATGGAATGTAGAGTAA